>LR738714.1:845841949-845996177 GCA_902687465.1 Secale cereale | reverse complement strand
AGCGTTTCAAGAACCGCTATACTTCACCCCAAAACATTGAAGTAGACAGCGACAATGAATCTGACATCACCCCAGAGGAGGAACAAGAAGAGCCGGAACAAGAAGAGGTTACTGCTGCGGATGACCTGTCAATGCTTGACCGATTACGTCAAGGTGGCCTTGCACATGTTGATGCCAATGAACCCTATGAGCCCGTCATTGATTATAGTGATGATGATGATTATGCATTTATTGATGATACTGATCGAGATTATTAGTAGTGTCAGGTATTACATTTTTTTATGTTGTACTTGATGATGATACACTTAAGTGATACACATATTATTATTCATATCGGTCTTTTTTTATGTTGTACTAATTTCGTTTACTGTTTGTCATGGCAGGTGTTGAAAGATGGTGGGCGCTGGTCGTGGGAGAGGAGGTAGGGTGACTGCTATGGTGCCTTCCTCGCCGCCACCCCCAGCCGTTTCACCCGAGCACGTGACTGCTAGGGTGGACTCGTCCGAGGAGGAGGCTACACGGACTCCGGTCCACGAGCCTCCGGTCCACGGGTCTTCGGCCCACGAGAGTTCGGCCCACGTGACTGTTGGGGAACGAAGCATGGGAAACAAATTTTTTTCCTACGTTCACCAAGATCAATCTAGGAGATGCATCTACGAGGGGAGAGTTGGATCCACATACCCTTGTAGATCGCTAAGCGGAAGCGTTCAAGAACGCGGTTGATGGAGTCGTACTCGCCGCGATTCAGATCGCTGAAGATCCAAGCACCGAAGCAACGGTGCCTCCGCGTTCTTCACACGTACAGCTCGGGGACGTCTCCTCCTTCTTGATCCAGCAAGGGGGAAGGAGAGGTTGATGGAGACACCGGCAGCACGACGGCGTGGTGGAGATGGTGGTGGAGGATTCCTGCAGGGCTTCGCCAAGCACCGCGGGAAAACGAAGATTGTTGTGGGAGAGGGAGGGCAGCACCGAGGCACGAACGTGTGTGGCTGCCCTCCCTCTGCCTCTCTTTATATAGGGGGAGTAGAGGGGAGGGGGCGCCCTAGGGTTTCCCCTAGGGGCCGGCGGCCAGGGCAGATGGGGAGGGGGCGGCGCCCCCTGGGGCTAGGGTTTCCCCCCCAGGTGCCTTGCCCCCCAAGGCTAAGGGGGTGCGGCAGCCCTAGGGGGGTCCACCCCTCTTGGCGCATGAGGAGAGGGCCCAGGGGGGGGCGCAAAGCCCTATGATTGCTGTTGTGTCCCCCCTTTGTGGCCCACTAGGCCCGAAACTCCTTTCGGGACCTCCGAAACCCCTTTCGGTCATCCGCCGATTTCCCGATACTCCCTGGTACACTTCCGGACTCCGATCACTCTCATCCTATATATCAATCTTCGTCCCCGGACCATTCCGGAGACCCTCGTCATGTCCGGGATCTCATCCGGGACTCCGAACAACCTTCGGTAACCATGCACTGTTCTCACTAACAACCCTAGCGTCACCGAACCTTAAGTGTGTAGACCCTGCGGGTTCGGAAACCATGTAGACATGACCGAGACACTCCCAGGTCAATAACCAATAGCGGGATCTGGATACCCATATCGGTTCCCACATGTTCCTCGATGATCTCATCGGATGAACCACGATGTCAAGGATTCAGGTAATCCCGTATACAGTTCCCTTTGTCTCGTCGGTATGTTACTTGCCCGAGATTCGATCGTCGGTATCTCTATACCTAGTTCAATCTCGTTACCGGCAAGTCTCTTTACTCGTTGCCGTAATACATAATCCCGTGACTAACTACTTAGTCACTTTGAGATCATTGAGATGACGTGTTACCGAGTGGGCCCGGAGATACCTCTCCGTCACACGGAGTGACAAATTCCAGTCTCGATCCATGTCAACTCAACAGACACCTTCGGAGCTACCTGTAGAGTACCTTTATAGTCACCCAGTTACGTTGCGACGTTTGGCACACACAAAGCACTCCTACGGTGTCAGTGAGTTACATGATCTCATGGTCATAGGAACTTATACTTGACATGCAGAAAACTATAGCGATAACTGATACGATCAAAAGCTATGTTTAACGTTTGGGTCTCGTCCATCACATCATTCTCCTAATGATGTGATCCCGTTATCAAATGACAACTCATGTCTATGACCTGGAAACCGCGGTCATCTTTGATCAACGAGCTAGTCCTGAAGAGGCTTACTAGGGACACAAAGTTTGTCTATTCATCCACACATGTACTTGAGTTTCCAGTCAATACAATTATAGCATGGACAATAAACGATTATCATGAACAAGGAAATATAATAATAACTCTTTTATTATTGCCTCTAGGGCATATTTCCAACAGTCTCCCACTTGCACTAGAGTCAATAATCTAGCATTACAAGGTAATGAATCTAACACCCATAGAGTCTTGGTGTTGATCATGCTTAGCCCGTGGAAGAGGCTTAGTCAACGGATCTGCAACATTCAAATCCGTGTGTACTTTGCAAATGCTTATGTCCTCCTCCTTGACTGAATCGCGGATGGAATTGAAGCGTCGCTTTATGTGTCTGGTCCTCTTGTGAAACCTTGGTTCCTTGGCTAGAGCAATGGCACCAGTGTTGTCACAAAACAGAGTCATTGGGTTCAGTGCACTAGGCACAACTCCAAGATCTGTCATGAACTCCTTCATCCAGACACCTTCCTTCGCCGCCTCCGAGGCAGCTATGTACTCCGCTTCGCATGTAGAATCGGCTACCACGCTTTGCTTGGAACTGCACCAGCTTACCGCTCCCCCGTTGAGAATATATACGTATCCGGTTTGAGACTTAGAGTCATCCGGATCAGTGTCAAAGCTTGCATCGACGTAACCCTTTACGACGAGCTCTTGATCACCTCCATAAACGAGAAACATCTCCTTAGTCCTTTTCAGGTACTTTAGGATATTCTTGACCGCTGTCCAGTGATCCATACCAGGATTACTTTGAAACCTTCCGGCCATACTTATGGCAAGGCTGACATCTGGTCTTGTGAACAGCATTGCATACATGATAGAGCCTATGGCTGAAGCATAGGGGACGACACTCATCTTTTCTCTATCTTCCGCAGTCACTGGGCATTGAGTCTTACTCAACTTTGTACCTTGCAATACCGGCAAGAACCCCTTCTTGGCTTGATCCATTTTGAACTTCTTCAAAACTTTATCAAGGTATGTACTTTGTGAAAGTCCTATCAAGCGTCTTGATCTATCTCTATAGATCTTGATGCCCAATATGAAAGCAGCTTCACCGAGATCCTTCATCGAAAAACTCTTGTTCAAATACCCCTTCACGCTATCCAAAAATTCTATATCGTTTCCAATCAGCAATATGTCATCCACATATAATATTAGAAACGCTATAGAGCTCCCACTCACTTTCTTGTAAATACAAGCTTCTCCGTAAACTTGTACAAACCCAAACGCTTTGATCACCTCATCAAAGCGAAGATTCCAACTCCGAGATGCTTGCACCAGCCCATAAATGGAACGCTGGAGCTTGCATACTTTGTCAGCATTCTCTGGATCGACAAAACCTTCCGGTTGTATCATATACAACTCTTCCTTAAGAAAACCGTTAAGGAACGCTGTTTTGACATCCATCTGCCAAATTTCATAATCGAAATATGCAGCTATTGCTAACATGATTCGGACGGATTTAAGCATCGCTACGGGTGAGAAAGTCTCATCGTAGTCAATTCCTTGAACTTGTGAAAAACCCTTTGCCACAAGTCGAGCTTTATACACGGTGACATTGCCGTCAGCGTCCGTCTTCCTCTTAAAAATCCATTTATTCTGAATGGCCTTCCGCCCTTCAGGTAATACTTCCAAAGTCCATACTTTGTTTTCATACATGGATCCCATCTCGGATTTCATGGCCTCTAACCATTTGTCGGAATCCGGGCCCACCATCGCTTCTCCATAGCTCGCAGGTTCACTGTTTTCCAACAACATGACCTCCAAGACAGGGTTACCATACCATTCAGGTGCAGTGCGTACCCTTGTCGACCTACGAGGTTCGGTAGTAACTTGATCAGAAGCTTCTTGATCATCATCATTGGCTTCCTCTTCAACCGTTGCAGGCTCCACAAAAACATCTTTCTGTGCTGCGCTACTCTCTGGTTGAAGCAGAGGTTCAATAACCTCATCAAGTTCTACCTTCCTCCCACTCAATTCTTTCGAGAGAAACTCTTTCTCGAGAAAGGACCCGTTCTTAGCGACAAACACTTTGCCCTCGGATCTGAGATAGAAGGTGTACCCAACCGTCTCTTTTGGGTATCCTATGAAGACACATTTGTCCGCTTTGGGTTCGAGCTTTTCTGGCTGAAGCCTTTTGACATAAGCATCGCAACCCCAAACTTTGAGAAAAGACAACTTAGGTTTCTTACCAAACCACAGTTCATACGGTGTTGTCTCAACGGACTTGGATGGAGCCCTATTTAAAGTGAATGCAGTCGTCTCTAACGCATATCCCCAAAATGATAGTGGCAAATCGGCAAGAGACATCATAGAACGCATTAAAATTCAGGGGAGCTACTGCGGGAGCCATCTACAACAAAAGATTTGCAAAGACATCTTAGACTATTGTTCATGATAAGTGAGTTTTAACTAATCAAATTACTTATAACTCCCACTCAAATTGACATCCCTCTGGTCATCCGAGCGTGACATGATCCAAATCCACCAACCCAAGTCCGATCATCACGTGAGATGAGGTGGTGTCAATGGTGAACATCTTCATGTTGATCATATCTACTATATGACTCATGCTCGACCTTTCGGTCTTCCGTGTTCCGAGGCCATGTCTGTACATGCTAGGCTCGTCAAGTCTAACCCGAGTGTTCTGCATGTGCAAAACTGGCTTGCACCCGTTGTATGCGAACGTAGAGTCTATCACACCCGATCATCACGTGGTGCTTCGAAACGACGAACCTTCGCAACGGCGCACACTCGGGGGGAACACAATTTTATCTTGAAATTTTAGTGAAGGATCATCTTATAATGCTACCGTCGTCCTAAGCAAAATAAGATGCATAAAAGGATTAACATCACATGCAAATCATAAGTGACATGATATGGCCATCAACTCGTGCTTTTGATCTCCATCTTCAAAGCACCGGCATGATCTCCATCGTCACCGGCGCCACACCATGATCCCCATCATCATGATCTCCATCATCGTGTCGCCATCGGGATTGTCGCGCGCCCACCATGCTCTTACTACTATTGCTACCGTTTAGCGATAAAGTAAAGCATTACAAAGCGCTTAATGATTGACACGCAGGTCATACAAAAATTAAAGACAACCCTATGGCTCCTGCCGGTTGCCGTATACATCGACATGCAAGTCGATATTAACTATTACAACATGATCATCTCATACATCAAATATATTTCATCATGTCATTGGCCATATCATATCACATACATACCCTGCAAAAACAAGTTAGACGTCCTCTAATTTGTTGTTGCATGTTTTACGTGGCTGCTATGGGTATCTAGCAAGAACGCTTCTTACCTACGCAAAGCCACAACGGTGATATTTAAGTTGCTATTTAACCTTCTACAAGGACCGCCTTGTTCTGTTCTGATTCAACTAAGATAGGAGAGACAGACACCCGCCAGCCATCTTATGCAACAAAAGTCACATGTCTGTCGATGGAACCGGTCTCATGTACGTGGACATGTAAAGTTGGTCCGGGCCGCTTCATCCCATAATACCGCTGAATCAAGAAAGACTAAGGAGGGAAGCAATCTAAACATCAACGTCCACAAACCCTTTCGTGTTCTACTCGTGAAAGCATCTACGCAAGATCCTAGCTCATGATGCCACTGTTGGGGAACGAAGCATGGGAAACAAAATTTTTTCCTACGTTCACCAAGATCAATCTAGGAGATGCATCTACGAGGGGAGAGTTGGATCCACATACCCTTGTAGATCGCTAAGCGGAAGCGTTCAAGAACGCGGTTGATGGAGTCGTACTCGCCGCGATTCAGATCGCTGAAGATCCAAGCACCGAAGCAACGGTGCCTCCGCGTTCTTCACACGTACAGCTCGGGGACGTCTCCTCCTTCTTGATCCAGCAAGGGGGAAGGAGAGGTTGATGGAGACACCGGCAGCACGACGGCGTGGTGGAGATGGTGGTGGAGGATTCCTGCAGGGCTTCGCCAAGCACCGCGGGAAAACGAAGATTGTTGTGGGAGAGGGAGGGCAGCACCGAGGCACGAACGTGTGTGGCTGCCCTCCCTCTGCCTCTCTTTATATAGGGGGAGTAGAGGGGAGGGGGCGCCCTAGGGTTTCCCCTAGGGGCCGGCGGCCAGGGCAGATGGGGAGGGGGCGGCGCCCCCTGGGGCTAGGGTTTCCCCCCCAGGTGCCTTGCCCCCCAAGGCTAAGGGGGTGCGGCAGCCCTAGGGGGGTCCACCCCTCTTGGCGCATGAGGAGAGGGCCCAGGGGGGGGCGCACAGCCCTATGAGGGCTGTTGTGTCCCCCCTTTGTGGCCCACTAGGCCCGAAACTCCTTTCGGGACCTCCGAAACCCCTTTCGGTCATCCGCCGATTTCCCGATACTCCCCGGTACACTTCCGGACTCCGATCACTCTCATCCTATATATCAATCTTCGTCCCCGGACCATTCCGGAGACCCTCGTCATGTCCGGGATCTCATCCGGGACTCCGAACAACCTTCGGTAACCATGCACTGTTCTCACTAACAACCCTAGCGTCACCGAACCTTAAGTGTGTAGACCCTGCGGGTTCGGAAACCATGTAGACATGACCGAGACACTCCCAGGTCAATAACCAATAGCGGGATCTGGATACCCATATCGGTTCCCACATGTTCCTCGATGATCTAATCGGATGAACCACGATGTCAAGGATTCAGGTAATCCCGTATACAGTTCCCTTTGTCTCGTCGCTATGTTACTTGCCCGAGATTCGATCGTCGGTATCTCTATACCTAGTTCAATCTCGTTACCGGCAAGTCTCTTTACTCGTTGCCGTAATACATAATCCCGTGACTAACTACTTAGTCACTTTGAGCTCATTGAGATGACGTGTTACCGAGTGGGCCCGGAGATACCTCTCCGTCACACGGAGTGACAAATTCCTGTCTCGATCCATGTCAACTCAACAGACACCTTCGGAGCTACCTGTAGAGTACCTTTATAGTCACCCAGTTACGTTGCGACATTTGGCACACACAAAGCACTCCTACGGTGTCAGTGAGTTACATGATCTCATGGTCATAGGAACTTATACTTGACATGCAGAAAACTATAGCGATAACTGATACGATCAAAAGCTATGTTTAACGTTTGGGTCTCGTCCATCACATCATTCTCCTAATGATGTGATCCCGTTATCAAATGACAACTCATGTCTATGACCTGGAAACCGCGGTCATCTTTGATCAACGAGCTAGTCCTGAAGAGGCTTACTAGGGACACAAAGTTTGTCTATTCATCCACACATGTACTTGAGTTTCCAATCAATACAATTATAGCATGGACAATAAACGATTATCATGAACAAGGAAATATAATAATAACTCTTTTATTATTGCCTCTAGGGCATATTTCCAACAGTGACCCCGGAGGAGCACACGTCCGGATGGGGTACCTGGCCGGATCAGCCCGAGGAGCCGAGTGGCCATGCTGATGATGGCGGGGAGCCGACTGATCTTGAGGAGGAGGGGGGCACCGTCTACCAGCGTGGTGCTACACGGCTCCCGTCCGTGTCGGTGACCCGCGAGCAGAGGTGGTTGATTTTCCCTGATGGGGAGAGGTACGTAAGTGCATTTAATATTTTTGTACCTTGTGCATTCACGTTTTTTCAAATAACTAATGCGTTGGCCTTGTCATGCTGCAGGGGTTGGGACCACAAGGAGGCCAAGGACAAACGTGCCCAAATGGAAGGTGTGCCACACCATCAAGGCAGCTCCAACTTATATCAGTTCGGGCGCAACTGGGTATGTGGTTTGCTTCATGATTCATGCAATTCATTCATCATGCTAGCTTGAGCCCTTTAATTACTAATTTTCATTGTTTCTCTCTTTCAGGCACGCTACAATAAGGCGGATAAGGTGCCAGAGGTGTATGACCTGTATGCCATGGCCCACACTGCCTCTTTCAAGAAAGTCAAGGCTTTCTCTCAGTCTGACCTCGATGATGCAAACAACTTCACCAACATCTCCTCCCACAACAAGCTCGTGAGATATAGAGATGAGGGGAAGGCGATGAAAGGGGAGGACTTTAACCCGAGCCAGGGTCCCATTGATCCAGAGCTGTTGATGATATCTGGTGGTGGGAGGTCCCATGGCTCCATAGCCATTGGAGATGGACTTATCCGTTGTCCTAGCACTCTCCCGGAGATCAAGGCGCGCCAGTCGAGCTCCGCTCCTGAGATAAGGCCTCGTGAACGGCCAGTGCAACTCGCCATCAAGGTTAGTGATACGTACTCAGTTATCTTTCTCCATTACATTGTGTGCGCTTCCATCAATGATTACAAATGGTCATGTGAGTGGTATTGCAGGCTGCTATACAGAGTGAGAGAGATAGAACAGAGAAACTTCTGGCGGAGGCGGCGGAGAGGCAGCGGGAGTTGGAGGAGAGGACGACAAAGATGCTGGAGGAGGAGAGGGCACGGAATGACATGCAGGCAAGGGCCATGTACGAGCTCCTTGTGGTAAGTTTCTTCTGCAGATTAGCCAAAACATTCATGTAGTGTTTGTCTCATTACTAACTAGTATGACTGAGTCGTCAAAACCAAATGTGCAGTCTGTGTGCGAGAAGACAGGTCAGACCGCTCCACCGATGCCAGTGATTGCTCCTGGGACCACGGTGAGTTTTATTTGAATGGACATTACTTGCTAGTCTTAACATTTGAGTGTCATCATGCTAACAAGACATTGGAAATGATCTTTGGTGCAGCATAACTCCAGACAAGCATCACACGATCCTTCTCCAGCTACCGACACGAGCCACCCCGCTCCTACACCTCCTGGATCTTGGTAAGTTTATCTAGTGTTTTGCTTAACACATGCATAAAGACCTAGACTTAACTTTATTTCCTCCAATGCTTACCATAATGACGTAGACTTAGCTTCTTCTCCTCCAAAATGACTTAATAAGCTTACTGACCTCCAAAACCATCCATTTTACCTAAGTTAGCTCTAAAACGATCTATACTTAGCTTACTTATGTCAAAAATTGCATAATTAGCTTAGTTAGCTCATATACGATCCATTTTACCTAAGTTAGCTCCAAAATGACCCATCTTACCTAGGTTAGCTTATAAATGATCCAGTTTATCCAAGTTAGCTCTAAAATGACCCAATTTACCTAGAGTAGCTCCTAAACGATCCATTTCACCTAAGTTAGCTAAAAACGATCCATTTCACCTAAATTAGCTCTTAAATGATCCATTTCACCTAAGTTTGCTCAAAAACGATCCATTTCACCTAAATTAGCTCTTAAATGATCCATTTCACCTAAGTTTGCTCAAAAACGATCCATTTCACCTTAGTTAGCTCAAAAACGATCCATTTCACCTAAATTAGCTCTTAAATGATCCATTTCACCTAAGTTTGCTCAAAAACGATCCATTTCACCTAAGTTAGCTCAAAAACGATCCATTTTACCTTAGTTAGCTCAAAAACGATTCATTTCACCTAGTTAGCTCAAAAACGATCCATTTCACCTTAGTTAGCTCAAAAATGATGCCCTTCACCTTAGTTAGCTCAAAAACGATTCATTTCACCTTAGTTAGCTCAAAAACGATCCATTTTACCTAAGTTAGCTCATAAACGATCTATTTTACCTAAGTTAGTTCTAAAATGATCCATTTAACCTTACTTAGCTCATAAATGATCCATTCTACCGAAGTTAGCTCTAAAATGACCCATTTTACCTAGGTTAGCTCCAAAATGATCCATCTTACCTAGGTTACCTCTAAAATGATGCATTTTACCTAAGTTTGCTCATAAGCGGTCCATTGCACCTAGGTTAGCTCATAAACGATCCATTTCACCTAAGTTAGCTCACAAATGATCAATTTCACCTAAATTAGCTCATAAATGTCATATATATTCTTCTTCTTCTTCTTCATTTTCTTCTTCTTCTTCTTCTAATCTTCTTCTTCTAACTTTCTTATTTCCCATTTTGCAGATTTCATTCACTTGACGAAAGCTTGCATAGATGGAGTGCTCCTTATCCCTTTCTCTGTTTCTTTTGTATCGTTGAACTATGCATGTATCGTTGGATGAAACTATTGTAATATATATGGTTGGATGCCTCTATGTTGAACTTGTTATGTATGATGGAACTATGCATGTAATATATATGGTTGGATGATGAAGTTATGTGTTGGATATCTTATATGTTTGCTCTGTAATGGCCTTTTGAAATATATCTATATATGTCATATATATTTGTGATGAAAATTGTTGGATTTAATAAAAAAACAGATAAAAGAGCCAATATGCAGGCTCTTTGCCGTCTGCCACCGACGGTAACGGGCTCTTTGCCGTCTGCCGCGGACGGCAAAGAAGCCACGTGGCGTCCACCTGTGCTTCCTGGGAGCTGACCCATTTGGTCAGTTTGCCTACAGTGGCGGACGGCAAAGACTTTGCCGTCAGTGGCAGACGGCAAAGAACCTGCCACGTAGTGACGTGTAGATGACATCATACGGCGGACGGCAAAGACCCTAGAATTTTTGCCGTCTGCGGCGGACGGCAAAGGCCTTCCGTTAGCCACTTAACGGACTGACAGCGCAATTATTGCCGTCCGCCGTCTTTGCCGTCTGCCGCAGACGGCAAAGACTTTGCCGTCAGTAGCAGACGGCAAAGAACCTGTTTACCGAAGCCTACTTTGCCGGAGCCTTTTGCCGTCCGCCGCTAACGGCAAAGGCCTTTGCCGTCCGCCGTTCGTGCCTTTGCCGTCCGCTATGGCAGACGGCAAAGTAGCTGATTCCTGTAGTGTATGTTCCTTGGCCTTCCTGGCAAGCTCCTCTTGCCAGGGTCTTGTGCTAAAGTGATAACCTTGAGCCTGGTGTGGCCTTCCCGGCAAGCTCCTCTTGCCGGGGCCTTGATCTTCTGACTTGTATACTTTGTTCTTGAATGGCTTCATAGGGACCAGAACGGTTCTTGGCGAGCACGTGGTAAGCCCTGCCACGGGAAGCTGCTACTGCCCGTGCACAAGTTGGGGTACTAAGGTACCCCTATCTAAGTACACCGACAGGATCCCCCGGGCCTGGGCCACACACGGTGCCGAGCGCTGTTGGGCCAGGCCCAAGACAGTGCACGGGCACACGCGGTCCACGGGAAGCCGTATCCCCTTCCGTATCCGCGGCATCCCTCCCTAACGGCACGCATCGATTGCGGCGTCGTGGGAGAGATCGTGGCCTGTTCTTTAATGGGAAATGTGGAACGTCCCCCACTTCCCCCTTAAAAGCAGAGGAAGCAGGGGCAGTTCCCTCCATCGTTTTCATTGCGCCTTGATTCTCCAGAAACCCCCATCGCCCTCTGCCTCCCAAAGGTCGACAGAGAGCCCAGCCCCTCCCTTCCTCCGCCATCTCCCGCATCCGCAGCATCGTCGACCTCCTCGCCTCTTTCCTCGCCGCCCCCCGACATGGCTCCGAAGAGCGACAAGACGAAGAGCGACAAGGCCAAGAAGGAGAAGTCCGAGCAGGCGGCGAAGCTGGCAGCCCTGCGGAGGAGGTGCGTGGTCTTCGCGTCGAGGCTTGGCGCGAGGGAGCTGCGGGACAAATACTATTTGTTCTGGGCGAGGGAGACCAAAGCTCATCCCCGCACCAGAGTCCTTCCCGCCGTCGCCGTTGACATGTTCCCCGGCGGGTACTTTTACTTTGCCGCATTCTTCCATTGTGGTCTGTGCCCTCCGTACTCGGAGTTCTTCTGCGATGTAATGAATACGTATGGCCTCCACCTCCTAGATTTCACCCCCAACGCCATCCTTACGATGGCCGTTTTCGCACATCTGTGCGAAAACTATGTTGGGGTTCATCCAAATGTAGCTCTTTTCCGCCACTTCTTCACGCCTAGAGTAGAGTCCGGTTCTCCCCTCTCCGGTGGCATCTCCTGGATCTTCAGGCTGAACAAGAAGGATGCGTACTTGAAGGGAGAGCTCCGAGGCAAGTGGGAGGAGTGGAGAGCCGATTGGTGCTGGGTGCTGGAAGCTAATCCTGAGCCCTTTACCTCGCCGCGCAAGACTGCCATAGTGCGCGGCAAGGATTGGAGTAAATTGGCCCCGGAGGACAGCAAGCTTCAGATCGCCCTCATTAGGATCCTTCGTCTCCGGGTCGCCAATCTGACTGTTGGAGAAGTTGGAGCAGATTTCCTCCGCCGCCGCATCGCCCCTCTACAAGAAAGGAAGAGGCCCGCCTGGGAATTCGGCAATGCGGCAGACATCATGAGGCTGCGCCCTGGATTGAACTACAATTTCACCGTCTTGGAGTTGAAGGGGATGGTCCGGGAGCTCTTCAAGTATGACCCCGCCCACCCGGAGTGGTTCAAACCTTCCCGGGGAGTGGTGCCGCTGTGCAACAGCACTGCCCGAGATTCCATACGCGCGATGATGCCCGAGTGCGATTCCCATGGCATCGTCCCCACTTGGCTGGAGCCTCCAGCGGAGACCATGCAGACCTTCTTCGACAACTTGGTCGAGAAGCCCCGCAACGCCGAGGAGAAGAAGGGCCTCATCCGGGATACTACTGACCAGGATGTAGCTTATATTGCCTCCAGGATGGAGGAGGCCGCCGCAGCTACGACTGCGGGCGAATTTGGATACACTGTGGACGAGGCAGAGGCCGCGGACGCAGTGAGTCAAGCAGAGGAGGCGGAAATCCTCAAGCTGCTGAAGATTGCGCCCGAGGAGTTTGCCGGGGAGCCTTCCGTGAAGCTTGCCGGGACGAGCGAAGTTGCCGGGGGGAGCGAGGCTGCCGGGCATGGCACTAAGTCCAGCGGGCCTGCCGAGGAGGAGGAGGATGCCGAGGCTGGAGATTCCGATGAAGACTCTGGTGGATCTCTGAATCTTGACGACGATGCCTCCTCATCCTCGGAGAACTCTCCGCCTCCGCCAAGCCCTCCGCAGCAACCGAAGAAGCGCCTCCGCAAGGCAACTGAGACGGCGAGGCCGCAGGCGCCTCGACAGCAGTCGGCACGCCGTGCGACGCGCGCCACCAAGACGAGCGAAGTCGTCAAGGAGGCGCCCCGCGCTCGAGTGCTAAGCGGAGGGGGATCTTCCCGGAGCGGAACGGGTGCTCCTTCTGCCCCTCGGTCCTCGGCGACGACGGGGGCCGGGTCTTCACAGCCCACAGCCCCGGAGCCCGCCAAGCGCCTGAGGGAGCCTTCTCCTCCAGCTCCTCGCGCGGGAGCACACCAGGCGGAGTTTGACTTCTCCGCCCTCAGCTCCGACGAAGAGGAAGAGGAGTAAGTACTTGCAATTCTTCTAGTTTCTTTGATTTTGTCTTGATTTTCCTTGCTTGGTTCTGATCTTGCTTTTGTTTTGCTTCGCAGGACCTTGACCCAGCGGATGGCGAAGAGGGCCAAGATCCCTGTGGTCAATATCGAGGACGACGAGCCCGTCGTGGCGACAAGCGACGCGCCGGCGACGAGCTTGCCGGATCAGCCTGCTGCTCCGAGGAGCAGCCCCCAGCGCAGCCCCCAGCGTAAGTCTGGTATTTATTTTTCTGCTTGATGGGTGCGCTTGATGTTATCATCCTTATTTGATGTCTTGTTGTCTTGTGCAGAAGTGGAGCCGCAGCCGCAGGAGCACCAGGAGGTCGCCCCCGACGAGCCACTTGCTCCACCCTCCCCGCCAAGGATGAACTCCCCGGCAAGGGAGAACGCTCCGCCAAGGACGGGCACTCCGCCAAGGGCGAGTACCCCGCCAAGGGTGAGCAGCCCGACAAGGGTGAGCACCCCGCCAAGGGAGGGCGCAGGCGGCCCTCCGCCAGTAGGGGCCACTACTCCGCTGCCAAGGGAGAATTCCCCGGCAAGGGACCCCGTCGTTGAAGAAGTCCGCGAAGGTAACCCTTGTAATTTCTTCTTCTTGAATTCGTCTTTTTTGGATATTTGCTTGACAATCTTTCTTTTCTTTTTCTTCCACTAGATCCTCCTGCCCCAGAGGTGATCGAGACGGAGGCCACCGCTAAGGAGGAGGTGCACGGCGACGGCGGCAACGCCACTGCCACTGAGGGAATGGCTGGAGCCGACGAGCCCGCCGCTCAAGAGACCGCCCCGACCGTAGACGCCGCGGCTGGGGAAGGGACCGGCGACCGCACTGCTGGCCCGGAGGCCGCAGGAGCGCCGGACGCTGCACCGGCCGCCGACCCTTCCGCCTCCGCGGCTGGGCAGGGCGTCTACCTGGAGGCCGCCAAAGGGGTTTTCATACAAGTCCCGGGGGCGTCCTCATCAAGGGCGCCCGCGGAGGGAGAGACCTTGGACGGAGAGGTCCTCGCCTCCGCCGGGCTGAAGGTCGTGGATGCGCCCGGCAGCAGCGACGAGCCCGAAGAGGAGAGACTCCTTCGTCGGCTCCTGGCCTTGTATCGGGCCAGGCATGCGAAGTTGGAGTCTCGGGAGGCTCTGGTTGCCAAGGCTGGAGCTGATCTGGAGAAGTGCGCCGCGGAGCTCCGCGCCGCCAACCAGGCGGCCCTCCGCAACTTGGCGGAGGAGCGTGAAGAGCTTGCCGGGGCGCAGCAAGCATTTATCCTTGAAAAGGCTGAGGTTGAAGAGCAGCAGCGACTGGCCGCCGAGGAGCTGTCTCGGCGGGAGGGAGCGCTCAACCAGCGGAAGGTCGACCTCGACAGCCACGAGGACGACCTCACCGCCCGGGAGCAAGTCATCGGCGGGGCCCTGAAGGAGGCGAGGGACGCCGCCGCTGCCGCGGAGACTGCAAAGAAGGATCTGGAGGCCAGGGTGGCGCAGCTGGAGTTGTTCCTGAAGGCGAGCGAAGACAGGGTCACCGCGCTCAACGTGGCGCGGGAGAAGGACGCCCATACCAATACGGATTTGCAGGTACGCCTCTCCGATAAGGGCCAGGAACTCACTGCCGCCAGGGACTCCATTGCATATTTAGAGCTGAAGGTTTCCACCCTGACCGGCTCGCTCGACGCCGCCCGGGACCGCGAGATGAAACTGAAGGACGAACTCCGCAAGGAAAGGGCCTTGGTGGAGAGCGCCGCCGTCTCGCAGAACAACTTCAACCGGCCAGTGGAGCAGTGGACTAATGAACTTGTCACCTCCGCCGCCAACATCGACGTGGAGATGATGGCGCTGAGGGCAGAGCATCTCGTGTACTCCCCGGACGAGAACCTCCCGCACAGCGCCAAACTGAGTCTGTTCTTCAGGGGAATTGCGCCGGCGCTTGCGCGGCTGCGGGAGAAGATCCCCGTGCAGCTGGCCGACGAGGCGCGTCGGCTCTGCATGGGCACCATGGAGCGGGTCTTGTCGAAGATCGTCTACCGCAACCCCGGCATCAACCTCGTCAATGTCCTCCGCACCTTGCCGCCCGAAGCTGACCAAGAGGCGTTGAAGGCGCAGGTTGCCCACATCGTCGCCAAGGTGGGCAAGATCACGAGGCATGAAGGCGACCGCGTAGATTAAATTCCTTTCTTTCTGCTTCCTTTGCCGCTGCAAAGCATGTTACGGACAAGGATCTGTTAGTATTGCGGCAAGTTATCTTTGTAATATACAATCTTATTTTGAGCAACCAATGCAGTGTTATCTCCCTTGCTTTGGTCCCTTCACTTTGTATGCATTCCACTCTACGTTTTTAGGGAACTTGCCGGCAAAGGACCCTTGCCGCGAGCGCTGAGTGCTGGACTCTTAGCAGCCTGCTGGCAATACCTTTGCTGGCAAGAAACCTTGCCGCAGCTAGTCGCAGCACACTTAGATTGCTGAGCGAACTCGAAAACGAAGTAAGGGCGCGACACTTGCCGCAGCTCACTTAAGTCGTTGAGCGTGCTCGAAACAAGGTAAGGGTGCAGCTAGCCACGGGTAGGTTCCTCCGCGCACAGGTTTTCCATACAAAGTGTGGTTGTTCAAGGAAGACAACTAAAAAATTTGAAAAATTTGAATTACTCAAACTTTGGTAACTTAGCTTTCATAGATTGTTTGCTCCCCGACAAGGCTTCTCTTTCTTGAACAGTACTCGGTTCATGCCTCCATCTCCTTCCCCCCCCCCCGGCAAACTTGTTCGTGAGGAATACTCCTTCTGCTTAAGAGGGAAAGAAAAAGAGGAGGAAAAACAAGTATAGGGCCTCATGGCTTGCTAGTGCTTACCGGGGATGTGCGTTGCACAAGGTGTCAGATGATGCATGCAAATAACAAAGAAAAGCATGGCAATGACAATAGTGTGAAGCACAAAAGCTTTACTGACGCACGGGATCTGCGCCCGGCTCTGTACAAAGGTTTACATGCAACAGCGGCAAGACTTGTACAAAAGGTGGTTGCCGGAGCGGATCACGGCAACCGCACCTTACGGATGAAACTTGCGAAGATGCTCTATGTTCCAGGAGTTGCTCACCGGTAAGCCTTCTTCTGTCTCAAGGCGGACAGCGCCGGGCCTTGTGACTTGTCTCACCCGATAAGGGCCTTCCCACTTCGGCGTCAACTTGTTGGAATTCTTGGCGGACTGAACACGCCAAAGAACAAGGTCGCCTTCCTCGAGACTCCTGGCCCTGACCTTGCGGCTATGATAGCGACGCAAGGCTTGCTGGTATCGAGCAGCTCATACAGCAGCCTGGAGACGTTCCTCCTCAAGGAGCAATGCATCATATTGTCGCAGTTGCTCTTGCTCGAGCTCATCATAAGCGAGCACTCGAGGAGATCCGTATACGAGTTCCGTGGGGAGAACTGCCTCTGCTCCATAGACATGAGCAAAGGGTGTCTGTCCGGTGGCTCGATTTGGTGTCGTCCTGATTGACCAAAGAGCCGCCGGCAACTCCTCTATCCCGTTTCTTCCACACTTGTGCAGCCTGTCGAATGTTCTTGTCTTGAGTCCGCGCAGCACTTCAGCATTGGCCCTCTCCGCTTGACCATTGCTCCTCGGGTGAGCAACAGAAGCGAAGCAGACCTTGGCGCCAAGGTCTTGGACGTATTGCATGAAGGTGCGACTTGTAAACTGTGTGCCGTTGTCGGTGATGATCCTGTTAGGGATTCCGAAACGGCAAACAATCGATCTGAAGAACCTGACCGCTGACTGTGCTGTCACCTTTCTCACTGGTTCCACTTCTGGCCACTTTGTGAAATTGTCGATTGCTACGTACAAGTACTCAAAACCCCCGACAGCGCGGGGAAAGGGGCCGAGAATATCGAGCCCCCAGACCGAGAAGGGCCAGGACAAAGGGATCGTCTGGAGAGCTTGAGCTGGATGGTGAATTTGCTTGGCATGGAACTGGCACGCTTCACACTTGGTTACTTGTGCAGTTGCATCTTGGAGGGCTTCTGGCTAGAAGAACCCTTGCCGGAACGCCTTCCCGGCAAGTGCCCTTGCGCCAATGTGGTGGCCACATATGCCTCCATGTATCTCTGCCAACAGCTTCTGTCCATCTTCCCTGGAAAGGCACTTCAACCTGACACCATTGAGTCTTCTTCTGTACAGTTCATTGCCAACGAACTGGTACATACTCGACTGCCTGGTTATTTTCTCTATCCCTTCTCGCTCGTCGGGAAGTTCTCCAGTTTGCAGAAAACGGACGATTTGCTGTGCCCATGCTGGAGCCTGAGGCTCAACAACAAGGACTAAAGGCATGAGGGCTGCTGCGGGAACCTCAGATTCTACGGCAAGAACCAGCGGCTCTGCCGGAGCTGATGGTCCCCCGGCAAGCCTGCCGGGGCAAGGCTTGTCGGGAACGCCTGCTTCAACTGTACAGACCCTTGGATCTGCAGGAGCAAACTGTTCCTCAGCATCTTGGCTGTTGATCTTGGGGACCTTGGCGGCGGCTTCGGGAAGATCCGCCGGCAAGTAGTCGCCGGAGACCAACTTCCTCTTCTTGTTTTGCCCAACTGATGGTGTAACGGATGGCTGAGTTAACTTGAGCACGAAGGTCCCTGGCTCCACAGTTAACTTCATTGCAGCACACTTTGAGAGGCCATCTGCAATATCATTCTGAGCTCTTGGGACGTGCTCCATTTGCAGACCTTCAAAGTGCTCTTCAAGCTTCCTCACTTCATCAACATAAGCTTCCATCAAAGGGCTCTGGTAACTCTTATTCACTTGTCGGACCACCAACTGTGAATCTCCCCGCACAATCAACTTCTTGATCCCAAGCTCGGCCGCAATTTTGAGGCCGGCAAGCAAACCTTCATACTCAGCAGTATTGTTTGTCGCTTGCTCCTTGGGAAAGTGCATCTGGACAACATACTTTAGGTGCTCTCCGGTGGGCGCTATGAGTACCATGCCGGCACCGGCGCCTTGCAGCGAGAAAGCACCATCAAAGTACATTATTCACTCGCTGCTCGCTTCTTGGACGGGGACGCTTGTCTCTGGGACTTCTTCATCTGGCGTTGGGGTCCATTCTGCTATGAATTCTGCCAAAGCTCTGCTCTGTATGGTTGAAGTACTCTCAAACTTGAGACCAAAACTTGACAGCTCCAGTGCCCACTCGACGATCCTGCCTGTTGCTTCGGGATTTTGCAATATCCTCTTCAACGGAAAGCGAGTGACCACTGTTATCTCGTGTGCTTGGAAGTAATGGCGCAGCTTCCTTGAGGCCATGAGGAGGCCGAACAGCAACTTCTGCACCCCAGAGTATCTTGTTCTAGCCCCCTGCAAGAGGGAACTTACAAAATACACTGGGCGCTGCACCACCTTCTTTCGCACTTCTCCTTGTTCCTGCGCAGACTTGTCCTTGTCGGGGCCAGAGCTTGTCGGGGAAGCCCCCTGCTTGTCGCTGGATTCGCTTGCCGGGGATGTGGGTTCCTCGTCCGCCTCCCTCTCCTCTACTAACGCAGCACTAACCACTTGATTGGTTGCCGCTAGGTATAGCAGCAACTTCTCTTGTGGCTTAGGTGCGACAAGTATCGGAGTGGAGGACAGGTATCCTTTCAAGTCTTGCAGCGCTGCCTCCGCTTCCGGAGTCCATTTCATAGGGCCTGCCTTTTTCAAAATTTTGAAGAAAGGCAGGGCGCGCTCTGCAGACTTTGAAATGAACCTGCTGAGGGCAGCCACACAACCAGCAAGTCTTCTTACGTCCTTGACGCGCCACGGGGCTTCAATCTGCTCGATGGCTTTTATCTTGTCGGGATTGGCTTCAATCCCCCTCTGGGACACAAAGAACCTGAGAAGCTTGCCGGGGGGATTCCGAAGACGCACTTCTCGGGGTTCAGCTTGAGTTGGATCTTGCGCAGATTCTCAAAGGTTTCCTCTAAGTCCTGTATCAGGGTATCTTTGCTCTTGCTCTTGACCACTATATCATCCATGTAGGCTTCTATATTCCTGTGGATCTGTGGCTCAAAAGCAGTGTGCACCACCCTCGCAAATGTGGAGCCTGCATTCTTCAATCCAAAGGGCATGCGTATGAAGCAATATGTGCCGCATGGAGTAATGAATGCAGTCTTCTCTTCATCTTCCTTGGCCATAAATATCTGGTGGTAACCTGAGTATGCATCAAGGAATGAGAGCAACTCACATCCAGCTGTGGAGTCAACAATTTGGTCGATGCGCGGCAAGGGAAAGGGATCCTTGGGACAAGCTTTGTTCACGTCGGTGAAGTCTATACAAAGTCTCCACTTTCCATTAGCCTTTCGCACGACAACTGGATTGGCCAACCACGTGGGATGTATTACGCCTCTAACCAGGCCTGCTGCTTCTAACTTCTTTATCTCTTCAGC
This sequence comes from Secale cereale, assembly GCA_902687465.1. Classification (NCBI taxonomy): domain Eukaryota; kingdom Viridiplantae; phylum Streptophyta; class Magnoliopsida; order Poales; family Poaceae; genus Secale; species Secale cereale. Next base: position 845,976,319 of record LR738714.1, on the reverse strand, counting down.
TATGAACTCTTGGCGCTCCACGGCTTGCTTCCTGACCTTCTGCTTGACGAGCCGCGCGTGAGGACAAACAGCAAGCTTGTGCTCCATTACCTTCCTGGGAACGCCGGGGATGTCAAACGGTTGCCATGCAAACACGTCGACATTCGCCCGCAGGAAGGCAACGAGCGCGCTTTCCTATTTGTGGTCGAGTGTAGCACTGATGGTGAAGGTACCACCAGTGCCGTCCTCCTTGGCGGACACCTCCTTGGTTGCCGGTGGAGCTGCCATTCCTTTCTTGTACTTGCCGGTGGAGCTCGATGGTGCATCCTCGACGGCAGCGCAGCACTCCGAGGAGGTGCGTTTGCCGGAGTGGGCTCCAGGGCTCTTGCCGGACTTGGTCTTGTTCTTCCCCCCGGGAGCTTCAGCGGCAAGTGTGTTGCTTTCTGCTGCGGTTGCTGCATCCCGGTAGATCTTGTCGGCGCAGATAAGCGCGTCCTTCTTGTCGCCAGGGACAGAGATGACGCTTATCGGCCCTGGCATCTTGAGCATGTTGTATGCATAGTGGGAAGCTGCCATGAACTTGGCGAGGGCAGGACTGCCAAGTATCCCATTGTATGGTAATGGGATATCAGCAACATCAAACGTGATCCTCTCCGTCCTGAAGTTGAGCTCCCCGCCAAAGGTCACTGGCAGCGTAATCTTCCCCTTCGGCTTGCTCCTTCCCGGGTTGATCCCTTGGAACGACCCGGTTTCTTCGAGCTCGCCGTCGGGGATCTGTAGCTTCTTGATCACAGCTGAGGAGATCAAGTTCAGGCCGGCCCCGCCGTCAACCAACATCTTGGTGACCTTGAGGTTGCGGATAGTTGGTGAGACCAACATCGGCAAGCACCCGACCGCAGTTGTGCGGTCAGGGTGGTCCTCAAGGTCAAAGATGATGGGCGTGCCGGACCACTTCAGCAGCCTGCGTGACTCGACGGGCGGCTCAGCTGCATTCACTTCTCGCACCCACTGCTTGAGCTGGCGGTGGGAAGTATGCAGAGAGGCACCTCCGTCGACACACAGAACCTCTGTGGCCTTCTGGAACTCCTGCTCGCTGTTGTCTCCTTCTTCCATGTCATCATCGTCGTCTTCTTCCTCATCCTTGTCGCGGCCCCGGGGAGGTCTATCACCTTGCCGCTGCTTGGCCTTGCCGCGGCGTCCTCCCCGGCCATTGAATGGCCGCTTCTTGCTGGGCTCTCCTCCGCCTCCTTGGGCCTTCTCCTTGTCGCGACGCTCGTATTCAGCCTTCTGCTGCTCTACGAGGTACTCGACTCTTTTGCAGTTCTGGAGATCGTGGCCCTTGGTGCGGTGGATCTTGCAGTACTGCTTGTCGGAGCCGTCCTGCTTGTCGGCTGCCGCTACAGGGGCGGGCTCCTTGCCGGAACCACCAGCCTGTGCCTTCTTGGCGGGAGCCTCCTTGCCGGACTGCTCGACAACCAGCACCTCCTTGCTCTTCTACTTTCTGTTATTCCGCCGCCGGCTTTTCCTTGTCGGGGCGGCATCTTCGCTGTCGCTTCCTCCTGCGCCAGTATCCTCTCCGGGGAGTCTCCTCCCCTCTTCAGCGCGCGCGCACTTGTCGGCCAGAGCGTAGAGCTCGCTGACATCCCGGATCTTGGTCATGGCCATCTCCTCCCTCATCCGGCGGTTACGCACGTTTTGGTGGAACGCGCTGATAACCGCGGCAGGGTGGACGTCGGGAATGTTGTGCTGGACGCGGCTGAATCTTTGGATGTATTTGCGCAGGGACTCTCCCTCCTTCTGGCCGAGGATGTGGAGATCGCTCTCCTGGCCGTGGGGTTTGTGGCCGCCCGTGAAGGCGCCAACAAACTGGTGGCTCAGATCTGCCCATGAGGAGATGGAGTTCTCCGGCAAGTGCATAAGCCAAGACCGGACGTTTGGCTTAAGCACTAGCGGGAAGTAGTTGGGTAGGATCTTCTCGTCGCGTCCCCCGGCAGCCTGCACCGCAATGGTGTAGATGCTGAGGAACTCTGAGGGGTGTGTCTTGCCGTCGTACTTCTCGGGTACGTCGGGCTTGAAATTCTTCATGCTGGGCCACTGGACTTGCCGCAGCTCACGGGTGAACGCAGGGCAACCTGCCGCGTACGGCAAGTCGCCTGGTTCACCGGGCGCGTGCGCGTCGACAGCGGTCCCAGCACGCTGATCTGACTGTCTTCGGGCTTCTCGTCGACGCTCGATGCGAGTCCGAGCGTCCTCTTGCCGCCTGTCGTCTAGGACTTGGCGCTGATCACGGCGAGCCCGCGGATCCGACGACGCCGTAGAGTCATCGTCGATGTTGATCTGGCGGGGTGGCGATTTCTGCTTCCGCGGCGGGGAGTGCACGGTAGTTGCACCCCCGGCGGTCTTGTCTCCATCGGCCTTCGTCTGGTCGACTTGCCGCGGCCGCGACGTTGCCGACTGCTGCGGCGTGTCATTGTTGGCGAAGGCGATGAGGCTCTGGATTGTCGCCCTCCAGTCTTCGGCTTTATCTGCCGCTGGAGGGAAGTCGAGGAGCAGTTGTGCTCTTGCTAGAGCTTCTGCTGGAGAGGAAGGGAGCGGCGGCGAGCGGTGCGAGGAGCGAGATATGCTCGGACTTCTAACATGGTTAGAAGGAGCAGTTTCTCGCCACGGCGACCGCGCCTTACTGGTACCAGCGCGCTGGCCTTGAGCATCCCCCGATCCTCCGGCTTGGCCACGCCCCAGCAAGCGTATGGTACCTCCCGTACCACGCCGCTGCGGGTCTTGCACCTCCTGGGAGGGACGTGGGGCGTGTACTGACACCGAGGCTTTGGAGTTCGCCCGGTCGTCCGTCTTGTCCTTGGACATGGTGGCGCCGTGAGTCTCCTCACCGGCGGTCACCCTTCCGCCGGCGTCTACCCCACCAACCGTTGGTTCTGGTGGTGGCGGGATCGACGCAGACGGGCCTCCGACCTCCGAAGCCTTCTTCTTCGGAGGCATGTTGATGCTGTTGATGAGGTTGATGAAGCTGGTGAAGTTGCTGAAGGTTGCGCCCGCGTGAGCGCCGGATCAGGTTCGCACAACCTCGACGCCCCCTACCTGGCGCGCCAAAGATGTCGGGGGAAACTGTCCTCCCACGAGCACCTATGGGACCGGAGCCCCTTTCTACGTTGCGGTAAGGGAGCGGAGAAAGCACGGAGAGCAGATCGAGGAGCACACGCAGGCAGTTTACCCAGGTTCGGGCCGTGCGGACGCGTAAAACCCTACTCCTGCCTTGGTCGTATTAAGTTTTTGGTCTCGGGAGCTTGAACATCTACAGTACCAGCTACACCGAGCGAGAGAGTGAGCGAGTTTCTGGGATCGAACCCCCTCTACGTTGTGCATGGGCCTCCTTTTATAGCTCAAAGGGGTCACCGACAGGTGTCAACGTAGAGGAGGGTAAAAGTGTAAATTTGGTGGTAGTTGCAACAGTGCATGAACAGTACATGAACAGTGGTCTTCACCTAACTTTGACGGTGGGGGACAAGGGCATTTAATGCCCGTCGCCGTCGACCCCAAAAGTGTCTGTCCATACGTCTCCATTCGCCACGGCGGTAGCCTCGTCACCGTGGCTTGCCACCGTGTGCCCCAGGCTGCACAGCCGTCTGCCACGTGCCCCTTGAAGGGCCCCAGGGCGACGCATGGGCAGATGAGCTGGAGCGCGGGCACACAGCGTAGGTTTCCCCGGCAAGCACCTTGCCGGGGTCGTGATCTTGCCGAGCCCGGAAGCTTGTCGCTCTCCGGGTCCTGCCGGGGCGCATGATGCGCCGAGACATCTCTTGAGGTATATGTTCCTTGGCCTTCCTGGCAAGCTCCTCTTGCCAGGGTCTTGTGCCAAATTCATAACCTTGAGCCTGGTGTGGCCTTCCCGGCAAGCTCCTCTTGCCGGGGCCTTGATCTTCTGACTTGTATACTTTGTTCTTGAATGGCTTCATAGGGACCAGAACGGTTCTTGGCGAGCACGTGGTAAGCCCTGCCATGGGAAGCTGCTACTGCCCGTGCACAAGTTGGGGTACTAAGGTACCCCTATCTAAGTACACCGACACTACTGATCATGGACCCATGGTCCAAGGTGGACTACTCACGACTCATCCGGGAAGCGTCCATGGTGGTGGAGAAGCTCCCGGTGGTGGTTCTCCCCTCCGGCAGGGTGCCGGGAAGAGTTCTCCTGATGCTCCCGATCTTGGAACCGCTGCGGCGGCGGAACAGAGGCGAGATCGCGAAAAAGGGTTCTGTCCTCGAGGGTTTCGGGACGAGAGGGATATATATGCGAAGGGGGGCAGCCAGAGGCGGAGCAGGGGCCCCAGGCGCCCCCCTGGCGCGGCCAGGGGTGGGGCCACGCCAGGTGGCCGCCTGGGCCTCCCCTGGCTCCCCTCTGGCCCATCTTTGGTTCTTCGCGAAGCTTCCTGTACGCTGATTTTTCCTATATTTTTCCTGGAATTTTTGGAGCACTTTTAATACGGGGGAAACCTGAAATAGAAAAACAGCAGAAAACAGGAACTGGCACTGTGGTGCACTGAGTTAATAGGTTAGTCCAAATATGATTAATAGTGTATGGAAGTGCATCAATATCATAGCAATATCACACAAAAGAAGCATGGAGCAAGCAGAAATTATAGATACGTTTTGGGCGTATCAACATCCCCAAGCTTAATTCCTGCTCGTCCTCGAGTAGGTAAATGATAACAAGCATAATTTCTGTGGTGACATGCTACCAACCGTATAAGAACTTTTTAAGTAAAGCAATCAAGGCATGTAATTCAATTCAAGTCATAACAAGCAAGAGTCTATATTAGCATTGCAACAAGCAACATAAGAACATAAAGGTGCAAGAACTCTCGCTGTCCGTGACTCGAATGTCTCCAAATGGTGTTTGCGTGCAAGAAAGGGGATAGGGATATACGAGAGAGTAAAACATAGTTTTTGTATTGTTGAGAACTTAATCTACTAAAGTTTCACACTTGGTCTTCTTTGGAATCTTAACTTCACTCATCCCCAGACCACTAGCCAGGTACAAGTCAAAATGATCCACTCCCTTTCGATATTTTGAGCACTCATGCAATGGATGAGCGTAAGCAAGAAAGTTGACACTTAGGATGGCAAAGAGAGAAAAATGATGGAGGGGGAAGACAAAAAATGTGTGAAAGGCTCACATCAACGAGGACAATCATAGGCGAGAGAAAGCCAAATGATAGATATGATGTGAGGAGTAGGGATTGCCATGCAACGGATGCACATATGAACTAAGGTAAGCTCTCCAATGGAACTAGTGGGGGTGCATCCAACTTGCTCGCTCAAGAAGACCTAGAGCTCTTTTGAGGAGGCTCATCATTGGAATATACAAGCCAAGTTCTATAGTGTGAAGGTCCCCACATAGCTATATGCATGAATGATAATCTCTATGGAGTACAAGGTATAAGATGGAGTACGAGTGTGGATCTCTCAAAAGGAATAGTAGTGTGCCCCCTTCTCTCTTTTTATTTATTTTTCTCTTTTTTCTATTTTTTTATTTTTTTTGTGGCCTCAATGGCTCTTTCTATTTAACTCTCATTTGTCCTCTTTGGGATCTTTTGATTTTGTCCTCTTTGGGATCTTTTCCTCACTTTAGGGGCAACACTCTATATATTACAAGAAGTATAGAAGATCTTTCACACTTTACAAAAGTACTCAACATAAAGAAAATGAAACTATCATGATGTATGCAAATGTATGCCTCTGCCGGTGTAGCAGGATATGCAATGATACTAGCGCGTCATGTGGCAATGATTAGGGCAAGGCCCAACTAGCATGCGGCTCATCGATCAAGCAAAAGGCATGTATGACATGAAGATCAAGTCATGAGAAGATGGATGTTGCATGGCAATGTATATCGGAAAGGCTATGGAAATGCCTTGATAGGTAGGTATGGTGGCTGTTTTGAGGAAGGATATAATGAGGCTTATGATGACAGAGCGTATCGTGCCAAGGATTTGGATGCACCGGCGAAGTATGCGCCAACTCTCGAGGTGAGAAAGGGCAATGCACGGTACCGAAGAGGCTAGAAAAATATGGCTAGGTGGAAGTGTCAACTTTTCGAATACTCACATTAGTCCGAAGAACTCATGCACTTATTATCGGTAACTCTCAATCTAATTAGGAGGTTCACAAAGAGACAAGTACCCCGAGGAGGAGTGTATGGGGGTTTGGTTATCCTTGCGCATCCTCGACTCATGGTACGTGAGTGTACTCTAATATTCGATCCCTCCAAAGATTAGTGATCCATCTAGTAGCTAAAGTTGTCAACTATTTTGTAGGTTTTCGAAAATAAGCACGGATTGCCCAAAATACAACATCTATCACTAATAGGCTAAAGCTCTTGACACCAAAAGTTCAGACATTACTCATGGCAATACCTCAAAACTATTGCAAGTTACTACTAAAATTAAATAGCAACCTCAATTACCTACTTTAAGTTAAGACACACAACTCAGTGCAACAGGGAAACTCTCTTAACAAGATAAACATGAAAACTCAAGAGAGTTCAGCAACCAACTAAACAAAAGCTCTTTAAAAAGAAAAGCATGAAAACTAAGAGCTAAACATGACAGCAGCTATGGAAAGACAAAGAACACACACATCAAAGATAAGCATGAAAATCCTATGTTGTGTTGTAGGTTGAAGTGGAGCGTGTTTCTCTCCCACACAAAGAAAGCTGTGTTCTAACTTGTTATGAACAACAAGCAAAGCTAAAGAAAACTAAAAAAAGAAACTAAGAGCAAGACGCTCCAAGCATAGCACATAACGCATGAAGTGATAAAATTATAGTGGAACGAAAGACGAACTGATAATTGTTGATGGAGAAAGGGATGCATGATGGCATCCCCAAGCTTAGACGCTTGAGTCTTCTTGAATATTTCTTGGGGGTGCACGGGGGCATCCCCAAGCTTGAGCGTTTGACCCTCCTGAATCTTCTTTTATCATCTTCCCTCGCACACTTGAAAACTCCCTTCATACATAACTCATCATAATCTGATTAGCAGGTTAGTACCCACAATAAAATAATTTTTCCCTGCTGGAAATAAAGATAATCTTGAAGAGCTACTGTTTCTCAAGATTGCCAAAAGGTTTTTTGCAAAGAAAAAGCAAGCTCAAGGTTTGCAAAACGAAGAAAAGGCAAAACAGGACAGAATCTGTGAAAAACAGACCAGCAGGTAGTAAATAATGTTTTCGGGGCACTTCTGCAACTCAAATAAAAAAACTCAGAACAGACGCTCGAAAGCCAATTGTATCGAGCACGCTGTCAAAAAAATTCAGATCAAAAAGATGATCTGGTGATTTTATACGAATTTTTCTGTCCAAGGACAGAATCTGTTTTCTGGACAGCACGTCACAACTTTTGAACTTTCTTGCAATCGGAGGCTAAACTTGGCACAAAGCTTGAAAAGAAAAGATACAATGATGATGCTACTGTAGTAGCAAACATCAAGACACAACAAAAGCAAAATAAGACCTAATTCGTTGTGGGCTGCCTCCCAAAAGCGCTTTCTTTTATGCCTTTAAGCTAGGCATGATGCAAAAAGGAGGAATCAAAAGTCATCATAATAATCGGAGTTATAAATTGCTTCAAATGGTTCCTCAACAAGTTCATCCTTGTTCCTTCTAGGAAAGGGGTACGTACCTTTTGCCTTCCCGCGTAGGCGGATTTGTCCCTTACCTATATCGATGAAGCCTTTTACGGCTCGGAGGAAGTCCCTTCCAAGCACTATATTTCCTTGGTTTGGCTTCATGATGAAGAAATCAACCATTGCAATCCCTTTAAGGAATGTAACTGGTACGTCTTTTATTCTTCTCTGAATCTCAGAAATATCTCCATTAGCATGTTCATGATAGGATGATAATTTGTCCATGTTAAATTTTAAAGAATCATGAACAATTTTTGGCATAGTAGAAACCATAGATCCAATATCACAATAAGCAAGGAAGTCTTGATTAGAGATGCTAATCCTAACAAAAGGCTCCCAATCATTGTCTATTTCCAAAATATCTCTCTTATTGGGTTTGGGTTTCTCTACCTTCATCAAGTCTAGAGCATCCATTCTCTTCTCAATAGTAGCAAGTCTATCTATGACAGTATCAAAACTATGATCATAAACAAAGTAACTAGATAGACCATGTATAATTTCAAGAGCTCTAGCTTCATCACACTCTAGGAAATCTCCTTCAGCTATAATATCAAGAGAGTGTTTACACCATTTAAAAAGACCATGGTAAAAATTTCTAAGCACAATTTTTATAGGTATCCAAGGCATATTTCTCCTATGTGCATCAGAAATTCTGTCCCATGCCTTCTTCATATTTTCTCCATCCCTTTGATGGAAATCTAGAACTTCTGATTCCCTCAAAGCAGCAAGTCCTAACATGCTTGACTAAACAGAAAGGACTACTAACAGAAAAGCAAATAATTTTTTTGTGATTTTTGATAAAGGACACTAAATCAAAAACTGAAAGGTAAACTAACAAGACTAAAAAGCAAAGATAAAAGATAGCATGCAACTCCCCTATCTTGAAGAGTGGAGTCCCCGGCAACGGCGCCAGAAACTTGCTTGATGGCTTCTCGCCCCTCGTTGGTTACCCCAAGTGGAAGGTTCAGATGTAGCGTAGCGGCAAATTTCCCTTGGCAAAGATACCAAGGATCGAATCCTGTGAGACTCCGAGGGTCGACAAGTAGGTGTCAACGGCGCCAGAAACTTAGCGGTTGACGAGACCTGCACACAGGTACAGATAACTTTGCTCCCAACGAGTACAGAGAGGTTGTCAATCCCTCTGGCCTTGTTGTTTACAAAGGATCAAACACAAGAGATAATAATGATAGCTATGACTGCAACTAGGAAATAAAAACAGGAGGTAAATAGAAGGTGTGATCAGCGGTGGTAATATGGACCGGGGTCACATGATGTTCACTAGTGATGTCTCTCTCCCAAAAGACGATAAAACAGCAAAGCGAGGTAAACAAATTACAGCTGGGCAATTGACAGGATTATGCGCGCAAACCAATGTTAACTATGCTGCAAAGAAAGGTAGAGGCTCAAAAGCATGGGCGGTATGCCAAGGCAAGTAGACCGAAATCCATCTGTACCTACTACTAATCATCCACCTTGAGATATCTATCCAGAACATCTCGCTGGTATTAAGCTGCGAATCCCACCCAAAGTGTAAACTCAAAGCAACAGACAACTGCATTAAAAGAACTTTGCGCAAAGTAAACAATCCTTGCACCCGCAAGTACAAGCACCGTTGTTTTCTCCCTTGTGGCAACAGCACATCCCCTAGACTCATGTTTCTGTCACTCAAGCTAGTCATCTGGGGGCATGAACCCACAATCAAGCATAACGCACCCTCTTGGAGTTACTACCTACTACTTGGCCAAAGCAATAAACAGCAATGGAGAACGTGCAAGAATTACTCAAGAACAAAGATATAAAAGAGGTGAATCAAATATATTACTCAAACACAATCTGAACATAGTCTCATAATCCATCAGATCCCAGCAAACTTAGCAAAGCAACAGCAGAAAGATTACATATGTGCCTCGATCATGTAGGGAAGCTCACGAGGTCTAAATCATGAAGAGCAAAGAGGGGAGGAGAACATCACATAGCTACTGATCATGGACCCATGGTCCAAGGTGGACTACTCACGACTCATCCGGGAAGCGTCCATGGTGGTGGAGAAGCTCCCAGTGGTGGTTCTCCCCTCCGGCAGGGTGCCGGGAAGAGTTCTCCTGATGCTCCCGATCTTGGAAGCGCTGCGGCGGCGGAACAGAGGCGAGATCGCGAAAAAGGGTTCTGTCCTCGAGGGTTTCGGGACGAGAGGGATATATATGCGAAGGGGGGCATCCAGAGGCGGAGCAGGGGCCCCAGGCGCCCCCCTGGCGCGGCCGGGGTTGGGGCCGCGCCAGGTGGCCGCCTGGGCCTCCCATGGCTCCCCTCTGGCCCATCTTTGGTTCTTCGTGAAGCTTCCTGTACGCTGATTTTTCCTATATTTTTCCTGGAATTTTTGGAGCACTTTTAATATGGGGGAAACCTGAAATAGAAAAACAGCAGAAAACAGGAACTGGCACTGTGGTGCACTGAGTTAATAGGTTAGTCCAAATATGATCAAAAGTGTATGGAAGTGCATCAATATCATAGCAATATCACACAAAAGAAGCATGGAGCAAGCAGAAATTATAGATACGTTTTGGACGTATCAGCATGGTATCATCATTTCACCCACATGGCATGTGCAAAAAAGTAGAGAGGGTCACGGCAAAAACTGGATGCACTTCGTGTACAAAATGGACAATCTCTTTCGAAGTATCAGGGTTTAGGACGAAAACTCATATGATACAAAGGCATTGCATTGTTTCGAATTCGAGAGTTTTTGTGTGTTCAAAATGCACCATTCAAATCCACATCATCAATTATCAGCCCTTTCTGACTTCATTTGGTATTTTTCATTCATTTACTGATGATTTGTTTTTAGAGAGCTAAATGACCGTGAAATTGAAAAGCAGTACAAATTGAACTCTGAAAAGGTTGAAACTTGGCATGGTATCATCATTTCACCCACATGGCATGTGCAAAAAAGTAGAGAGGGTCACGGCAAAAACTGGATGCACTTCGTGTACAAATGGACAATCTCTTTCGAGGTATCACGGTTTAGGACGAAAACTCATATGTTACAAAGGCATTGCATTTTTTTTGTAATTTTTTGAACCCCAGACTTGTTGTGTGTTCAAAATGCACCATTCAAAACCACAGAATCAATTATCAACCCTTTCTGAATTCATTTGGTATTTTTCATTCATTTACTGATTTGTTAGTTAGATATAAAATTTTAGATATAGAAATGTTAGTTAGATGTAAAATTTTAGATATAGAAATGTTAGATAGAAATTTTAGATATATTTGCGGCAATGTTAGATAGATAAAATGTTTGTAATATAAATTTTAGATATAGAAATTTTAGTTAGATATAAAATGAAATACCATATAAAAAAATTGTTCTGCGCTGCCCTATGGGCCTGTAATTGCAGGCCCATAAAGGCCCAGAAGACTCACAGGGCAGCGCGGCAAAGTTAGGCCCACAAGCCTGCAGTAGAGAGGAGCTCGATACAGCAGCGACGGCGGGGCTTATAAGCATGTGCGAGCCCCCCTCGGCTAGCGAGGTGGGACTAAACTGCTGCGCCCCTCGCCTGGCAGCGCACACCCTTTAGTACCGGGTCGTGGCTGCAACCGGTACTAAAGGGGGGGTCTTTAGTACCGGTTGGAGCCACCAACCGGTACTAAAGGGGTGCCCTTCCCGCCGCTTGGCCTGGCCAAAACAGGCCTTTAGTACCGGTTGGTTGCTCCAACCGGTACTAAAGGTCCATCCTATATATACAACACTGACAAATTTTCAGTTTTCCCATTGTTCTCTTCTGTTTCTTCCTCTCCGTCGACGCCGTCGCCGCCCATTGCGCGATGCCCCAGCCCCTTCCCCGTCGCCGTCGCCGTCGCGCGCCGCCCCTGTCCCCGTTCGCTGTCGCCGCCCCCGTCGCCGTCCCCGTCACCGTTTGCTTCGCCGCCCCCGTAACCGCCACCGTCGCCGTCGCCGCCCCCATCGCCGTCGCCTCGACCTCGCCGTCGCCGTCGCCTCGACCCCGCCCACGCGGTGAGGCCCTCTCCCCCGGCCCCTCGCACACACACGCGCGCGCGCACACACACACACTTTTTCTGTTTTTTAGAAATTTTAGTTTTGGCTAGATGAATTAGATTAATTTTAAATAGTATATAGAAATGTTAGTTATATAGAAATGTTAGAAATTTTAGAAATGTTAGTTTTAGCTAGATGAATTAGATTAACTTTCAAATTGTTAGACGATGATCGATTTTTTTAGTTTCTTATAATTTTAGTTATAGAAATTTAGAATGTTGTGTTTGCATATAGTATTAGTTATAAAAAAGTTAGAAATTTTTCTTTTTTTTGGTTCTAGAAATATTAGAAATGTTATACAAATGTTAGTTATATATATAGAAATGTTATAATTGTTTTCTTCTGTTTTTTAGTTATAGAAATATTAGAAATGTTATAGAAATGTTTGTTATATAGCATTGTTAGAAATGTTAGTTATATAGAAATGTTAGAATTTTTAGTTATCAAAATCCAATCATTAAAAAAATGTTACTTTTTGCGGGCATATAGCTAGTATTTGTTCTCGACGATGCCCGGCCCGCATCCTCGCCGTCGACCCGTCCGCGACGACGTCTGGCTGACCCATGTCCGGGACTGGGCTGCGCCGGGCTGGCACTGGGAGGTGCTGCCTGGAGGGGCGCGCCGCTTGATGAGGAACCCGGCCCGGGTCCCGTCGTCGACCCGGATCTCGTTTGGTAGCGTTCGCGTGGGCCAGTTTCGGTGCGGAGCGAGCCGGCCCCGCCGGAGGTGGTACGTCGTCGTGTCAGGTAGGAGGACGAGCACGTCCATCGCTACATGGTTGCGTTAGAGGGCCGCAGGTTGATGACCCACAACCGTAAGGGATCTATTGCAGCGTTTTCGATAAGTAAGAGTGTCGAACCCAACGAGGAGCGGAAGGTATTGATAAGCGATTCTGAGCAAGAAATTACTGCAAGCACTGAAAGATAACTTTTTAGGGGTTTTCTCGATATAAGCAACAGGAAAGTAAAAGCAAGCAATGTAAAAGGCACTGAGAGTAACAAGTGGCCCAATCCTTTCTTAGCAAAGGAGAGGCCTAGCAACTGAACTTATAAAGGCTAAAGCGTTTCTGAGGACACACGGGAGAAGTAGTCATGTTCTTTCGCCATATTCCGTATCGATACTATGTTATGTGTTGATAAGTGTTGAGTGGGGTGGATCTATGCTAGTACACTCTCTAGACTAAGATGAGTGCACTCTTATGATTAAACACCTTGCAAGCATCCGCAAATACAAGATAGAATTGAAGGAAAAAGCCTAACCATAGCAATACGATCGAGGATCCATTGTTCCCTTATGCAAAAGCGTGCGAACTGGGGTTCAGGTTTCTGTCACTCCGGCAACCCACCGTAAGCATTCTTTGTACACAATGTATTCTCCTAGGTCCTTAATAAGGCGAAGTATTGAGTGTTCGACTCACACAACACCACTAGTAGAATGACAACACAACTTAAGTATCAAACAACACATATTACTTCAACAGCATATGACTACTAACAACAAGACTTTCCCCATGTCCTCAAGAACTAAGGTAACTACTCACGAGACATAAAAGAGATCATGATCAGTGGAGATAAATGGGTGATAAACAATCTGGACATAATAATATTTCTCCAACAAAACTCAATAGCATTCACCACTAAGTAGTAATCAACACCGATGGAGTAGAGAGGATAGGTAGTACGAGTTACAACACAAGTTGCAATTGTGAGATGAGATTTGGATGAAGATGGAGATGGTGCTGGTGTTGGGGATGATGTTGATGATGATCTCGATGATGCCCGTGACGATGGTGATGACGATGGCGACGATCTCCCCTTCCGGGAGGTGATCTCCCCGGCGGAATCTGCCCGCCGGAGATGGCTTTTTCTTCTCTGTAGGTTTCCGCCACGGAGCGGCGGCGGAACTCCGTAAAAACTCTTGTTTTTAGGGTTTTTGGATAACGGAGGGTATATAGGCAAAAGGGGGCAGCCGGAGGTGGGCCAGGGGCTCCAGGCGCCCCCCCGGCGCGGCCAGGGGGGGCGCCCCCAGGGCGCCTGGGCACCCTGTGGCCCCCCTCTGGTTGCCCTTTCGCGTGCCTTCGTGATCCGTCTGAAAAATATCTCCCGTCAATTTTCAGGTAATTTGGAGGTATTCTTCTTCAGCAACTCAGCGTCCACTTTTTACTGCTGAATCCTGCGTCTGCTGCTTCGGCATCGGAAAGTTGCAAACTGTGTAAAATAGACCAAAACAACATAAGAACATCATCGTAACGTGAAATATATCAATGAATAAGGATAAATTACGATATAAAATAGTGATGCATTTTGGACGTATCACAGGTTCTCCAATACCTGGCAGTTTCTTCAGGGATCTCACTTCAGCTATGATCCTGCGAGGGTTCCTTCTCTTTGGGTGTCCACCGCCCGCGCCGCAGGAACCGCGAGTGTCCTAGATTCTTCTGTAGTATTCGATATTTATTAGCTACCTAGCCAGTGATGTATTCGATATTATATATTATTCGAGACGATGTATGCGAGATTATATATTATTCGAGACGATGTATTCGAGATTATATCTATTATTTGAGACGATGTAATTTGAATACTTAATTGTTTTATATTTCTTTCGGATTAGTTAAATAAAATCTATGGCGGACAATACCGGCAGAGAGGGAGTGTTGGGGAACGTTGCATGGGAAACAAAAATTTTCCCTACGCTCACCAAGATCAATCTAGGAGATGCATCTACGAGGGAAGAGTTGGATCCACATACCCTTGTAGATCGCTAAGCGGAAGCGTTCAAGAACGCGGTTGATGGAGTCGTACTCGCCGCGATTCAGATCGCCGAAGATCCTAGCACCGAACGGACGGTGCCTCCGCGTTCTTCACACGTACAGCTCGGGGACGTCTCCTCCTTCTTGATCCAGCAAGGGGGAAGGAGAAGTTGACGGAGAAACCCAGCAGCACGACGGCGTGGTGGAGATGGTGGTGGAGGAATTCCAGCAGGGCTTCGCCAAGCACTGCGGACTGGATGAAGATATTCGTGGGAGAGGGAGGGCAGCGCCGAGGCACGAACGTGTGTGGCTGCCCTCCTTCTGCCTCTCTTTATATAGGGGGGAGAGAGGGGAGGGGGCGCCCTAGGGTTTCCCCTTAGGGGCGGCGGCCAAGGGGAGATGGGGGGGCGGCGGCCAGGGCTGCGGCCAGGGCTAGGGTTCCCCCCCCCAGGCGCCTTGCCCCCCAAGACTAGGGGGTGCGGCAGCCCTAGGGGGGCCCAGCCCCCTTGGCGCAGGTGTAGAGGGCCCAAGGGGGGGCGCACAGCCCCATGAGGGCTGTTGCGTCTCCCACTTGTGGCCCATAGGGCCCGCAACACTTGCCGGGACCCCCGAAACCTCTTTCGGTCATCCGACGACTCCCCGGTACTCCCCGGAACACTTCCGGACTCCGATCACTCTCATCCTATATATCAATCTTCGTCCCCGGACCATTCCGGAGACCCTCGTCACGTCCGGGATCTCATCCGGGACTCCGAACAACCTTCGGTAACCATGCACTGTTCTCACTAACAACCCTAGCGTCACCGAACCTTAAGTGTGTAGACCCTGCGGGTTCGGAAACTATGCAGACATGACCGAGACACTCCCAGGTCAATAACCAATAGCGGGATCTGGATACCCATATTGGTTCCCACACGTTCCTCGATGATCTCATCGAATGAACCACGATGTCAAGGATTCAGGCAATCCCGTATACAGTTCCCTTTGTCTCGTCGGTATGTTACTTGCCCGAGATTCGATCGTCGGTATCTTTATACCTAGTTCAATCTCGTTACCGGCAAGTCTCTTTACTCGTTCCGCAATACATAATCCCGTGACTAACTACTTAGTCACTTTGAGCTCATTGAGATGACGTATTACCGAGTGGGCCCGGAGATACCTCTCCGTCACACGGAGTGACAAATCCCAGTCTCGATCCATGTCAACTCAACAGACACCTTCGGAGATACCTGTAGAGTACCTTTATAGTCACCCAGTTACGTTGCGATGTTTGGCACACACAAAGCACTCCTACGGTGTCAGTGAGTTACATGATCTCATGGTCATAGGAACTTATACTTGACATGCAGAAAACTATAGCGATAACTGATAAGATCAAAAGCTATGTTTAACGTTTGGGTCTCGTCCATCACATCATTCTCCTAATGATGTGATCCCGTTATCAAATGACAACTCATGTCTATGACCTGGAAACCGCGGTCATCTTTGATCAACGAGCTAGTCCTGAAGAGGCTTACTAGGGACACAAAGTTTGTCTATTCATCCACACATGTATTTGAGTTTCCAATCAATACAATTATAGCATGGATAATAAACGATTATCATGAACAAGGAAATATAATAATAACTCTTTTATTATTGCCTCTAGGGCATATTTCCAACAGTCTCCCACTTGCACTAGAGTCAATAATCTAGCATTACAAGGTAATGAATCTAACACCCATAGAGTCTTGGTGTTGATCATGCTTAGCTCGTGGAAGAGGCTTAGTCAACGGATCTGCAACATTCAAATCCGTGTGTACTTTGCAAATGCTTATGTCCTCCTCCTTGACTGAATCGCGGATGGAATTGAAGCGTCGCTTTATGTGTCTGGTCCTCTTGTGAAACCTTGGTTCCTTGGCTAGAGCAATGGCACCAGTGTTGTCACAAAACAGAGTCATTGGGTTCAATGCACTAGGCACAACTCCAAGATCTATCA
Source organism: Secale cereale (assembly GCA_902687465.1). NCBI lineage: Eukaryota > Viridiplantae > Streptophyta > Magnoliopsida > Poales > Poaceae > Secale > Secale cereale. Next base: position 845,959,862 of record LR738714.1, on the reverse strand, counting down.
TGAACTCCTTCATCCAGACACCTTCCTTTGCCGCCTCCGAGGCAGCTATGTACTCCGCTTCGCATGTAGAATCGGCTACCACGCTTTGCTTGGAACTGCACCAGCTTACCGCTCCCCCGTTGAGAATATATACGTATCCGGTTTGAGACTTAGAGTCATCCAGATCAGTGTCAAAGCTTGCATCGACGTAACCCTTTACGATGAGCTCTTGATCACCTCCATAAACGAGAAACATCTCCTTAGTCCTTTTCAGGTACTTTAGGATATTCTTGACCGCTGTCCAGTGATCCATACCAGGATTACTTTGAAACCTTCCGGCCATACTTATGGCAAGGCTGACATCTGGTCTTGTGCACAGCATTGCATACATGATAGAGCCTATGGCTGAAGCATAGGGGACGACACTCATCTTTTCTCTATCTTCCGCAGTCACTGGGCATTGAGTCTTACTCAACTTTGTACCTTGCAATACCGGCAAGAACCCCTTCTTGGATTGATCCATTTTGAACTTCTTCAAAACTTTATCAAGGTATGTACTTTGTGAAAGTCTTATCAAGCGTCTCGATCTATCTCTATAGATCTTGATGCCCAATATGAAAGCAGCTTCACTGAGGTCCTTCATCGAAAAACTCTTGTTCAAATACCCCTTCACGCTATCCAAAAATTCTATATTGTTTCCAATTAGCAATATGTCATGCACATATAATATTAGAAACGCTATAGAGCTCCCACTCACTTTCTTGTAAATACAAGCTTCTTCGTAAACTTGTACAAACCCAAACGCTTTGATCACCTCATCAAAGCGAAGATTCCAACTCCGAGATGCTTGCACCAGCCCATAAATGGAACGCTGGAGTTTGCAAACTTTGTCAGCATTCTCTGGATCGACAAAACCTTCCGGTTGTATCATATACAATTCTTCCTTAAGAAAACCGTTAAGGAACGCCGTTTTGACATCCATCTGCCAAATTTCATAATCGAAATACGCAGCTATTGCTAACATGATTCGGACGGATTTAAGCATCGCTACGGGTGAGAAAGTCTCATCGTAGTCAACTCCTTGAACTTGCGACAAACCCTTTGCCACAAGTCGAGCTTTATACACGGTGACATTTCCGTCAGCGTCCGTCTTCCTCTTAAAAATCCATTTATTCTGAATGGCCTTCCGCCCTTCAGGTAATACTTCCAAAGTCCATACTTTTTTTTCATACATGGATCCCATCTCGGATTTCATGGCCTCTAACCATTTGTCGGAATCCGGGCCCACCATCGCTTCTCCATAGCTCGTAGGTTCACTGTTGTCCAACAACATGACCTCCAAGACAGGGTTACCATACCACTCAGGTGCAGTGCGTACCCTTGTCGACCTACGAGGTTCGGTAGTAACTTGATCAGAAGCTTCTTGATCATCATCATTGGCTTCCTCTTCAACCGCTGCAGGCTCCACAAAAACATCTTTCTGTGCTGCGCTACTTTCTGGTTGAAGCAGAGGTTCAATAACCTCATCAAGTTCTACCTTCCTCCCACTCAATTCTTTCGAGAGAAACTCTTTCTCGAGAAAGGACCCGTTCTTAGCGACAAACACTTTGCCCTCGGATCTGAGATAGAAGGTGTACCCAACCGTCTCTTTTGGGTATCCTATGAAGACACATTTGTCCGCTTTGGGTTCGAGCTTTTCTGGCTGAAGCCTTTTGACATAAGCATCGCAACCCCAAACTTTGAGAAAAGACAACTTAGGTTTCTTACCAAACCATAGTTCATACGGTGTTGTCTCAACGGACTTAGATGGAGCCCTATTTAAAGTGAATGTAGCTGTCTCTAACGCATATCCCCAAAACGATAGTGGCAAATCGGCAAGAGACATCATAGAACGTACCATATCTAATAGGGTTCGATTACGACGTTTGGACACACCATTACGCTGTGGTGTTCCAGGTGGCGTCAACTGTGAAACAATTCCACATTTTCTTAAGTGATTGCCAAACTCATAACTCAGATACTCCCCCCCTCGATCAGATCGTAGGAACTTGATCTTCTTGTTACGATGATTCTCAACTTCACTCTGAAATTGCTTGAACTTTTCAAACGTTTCAGACTTATGCTTCATCAAGTAAATATACCCATATCTACTTAAGTCGTCAGTGAAGGTGAGAAAATAACGATATCCACCGCGCGCCGTGACACTCATCGGGCCACACACATCAGTATGTATGATTTCCAATAAGTCACTTGCCCGTTCCATTGTTCCTGAAAACGGGGTCTTAGTCATCTTGCCCATGAGGCACGGCTCGCATGTGTCAAGTGATTCAAAATCAAGAGACTCCAAAAGTCCATCAGCATGGAGCTTCCTCATGCGTTTCACGCCGATATGACCCAGACGGCAGTGCCACAAGAAAGCGGTACTATTGTTATCAACTCTACATCTTTTGGCATCAATGTTATGAACATGTGTATCATCACTATCGAGATTCAATAAGAATAAACCCCCTACTTCGGGTGCATGACCATAAAAGATATTACCCATATAAATAGAACAACCTTTATTCTCTGATTTAAATGAGTAACCGTCTCGCATTAAACAAGATTCAGATATAATGTTCATGCTCAACGCAGGCACTAAATAACAATTATTCAGGTTCATAACTAATCCCGATGGTAATCGAAGAGCGAGCGTGCCGACGGCGATCACATCAACCTTGGAACCATTCCCCACGCGCATCGTCACTTCGTCCTTCGCCAGCCTCCGTTTATTCCGTAGTTCCTGTTTAGAGTTGCAAATGTGAGCAACCGAACCGGTATCAAATACCCAGGCACTACAACGAGAGTTGGTAAGGTACACATCAATAACATGTATATCACATATACCTTGCTTGTTGTTGTTGTTGGCCCCCTTCTTGTCTGCCAGATACTTGGGGCAGTTTCGCTTCCAGTGGCCGTTCCCCTTGCAATAGAAACACTCAGTCTCTGGCTTGGGCCCAGCCTTGGGCTTCTTCACTGGATGAGCAACTGCCTTGCCACCCTTCTTAGAGTTACCCTTCTTGCCCTTGCCATTTTTCTTGAAACTGGTAGTTTTATTGACCATCAACACTTGATACTCCTTCTGGATGTCTGCCTCAGCGACTTTCAGCATTGAAAACAGCTCGGCGATGGATTTGTTCATCCCTTGCATGTTATACTGCTGCACAAAGCTCTTGTAGCTAGGTGGGAGTGACTGGAGAATTCTGTCAATGATAGCCTCCTCCGGGAACACAAGTCCCAGATCAGCTATGCGGGTATAGTACCCAGACATCTTCAGTAAGTGCTCACTGACAGACGAATTCTCCTCCATCTTGCAAGCAAAGAATTTATCGGTGGTCTCATACCTCTCGATCTTGGCATTCTTTTCAAAGATGAACTTCAACTCCTGGAACATCTCATATGCTCCATGACGTTCAAAACGCCTTTGAAGTCCTCCTTCCAAGCTATACAACATGGCACACTGTACTACTGAGTAGTCATCCGCACGCGACTGCCAGGCGTTCATAACGTCCACAGAGGCCGGAGCAGGGGGTTCACCTAGCGGTGCATTTAGGACATAAACCTTTTGGGCAGCTGTGAGGATGATCCTCAGATTGCGGAGCCAGTCCACAAAGTTGCTCCCATCATCTTTCAGCTTAGTTTTCTCTAGGAACGCATTAAAATTCAGGGGAGCTACTGCGGGAGCCATCTACATCAAAAGATTTGCAAAGACATCTTAGACTATTGTTCATGATAAGTGAGTTTTAACTAATCAAATTACTTATAACTCCCACTCAAATTGACATCCCTCTGGTCATCCGAGCGTGACATGATCCAAATCCACCAACCCAAGTCCGATCATCACGTGAGATGAGGTGGTGTCAATGGTGAACATCTTCATGTTGATCATATCTACTATATGACTCATGCTCGACCTTTCGGTCTTCCGTGTTCCGAGGCCATGTCTGTACATGCTAGGCTCGCCAAGTCTAACCCGAGTGTTCTGCATGTGCAAAACTGGCTTGCACCCGTTGTATGCGAACGTAGAGTCTATCACACCCGATCATCACGTGGTGCTTCGAAACGACGAACCTTCGCAACGGCGCACACTCGGGGGGAACACAATTTTATCTTGAAATTTTAGTGAGGGATCATCTTATAATGCTACCGTCGTCCTAAGCAAAATAAGATGCATAAAAGGATTAACATCACATGCAAATCATAAGTGACATGATATGGCCATCAACTCGTGCTTTTGATCTCCATCTCCAAAGCACCGGCATGATCTCCATCGTCACCGGCGCAACACCATGATCCCCATCATCATGATCTCCATCATCGTGTCGCCATCGGGGTTGTCGCGCGCCCACCATGCTCTTACTACTATTGCTACCGTTTAGCGATAAAGTAAAGCATTACATAGCGCTTAATGACTGACACGCAGGTCATACAAAAATTAAAGACAACCCTATGGCTCCTGCCGGTTGCCGTATACATCGACATGCAAGTCGATATTAACTATTACAACATGATCATCTCATACATCAAATATATCTCATCATGTCATTGGCCATATCATATCACATAGATACCCTGCAAAAACAAGTTAGACGTCCTCTAATTTGTTGTTGCATGTTTTACGTGGCTGCTATGGGTATCTAGCAAGAACGCTTCTTACCTACGCAAAGCCACAACGGTGATATTTAAGTTGCTATTTAACCTTCTACAAGGACCGCCTTTGTCTATTCCGATTCAACTAAGATAGGAGAGACAGACACCCGCCAGCCATCTTATGCAACAAAAGTCGCATGTCTGTCGATGGAACCGGTCTCATGTACGTGGACATGTAAAGTTGGTCCGGGCCGCTTCATCCCATAATACCGCTGAATCAAGAAAGACCAAGGAGGGAAGCAATCTAAACATCAACGCCCACAAAACCCCTTTGTGTTCTACTCGTGAAAGCATCTACGCAAGAACCTAGCTCATGATGCCACTGTTGGGGAACGTTGCATGGGAAACAAAAATTTTCCCTACGCTCACCAAGATCAATCTAGGAGATGCATCTACGAGGGAAGAGTTGGATCCACATACCCTTGTAGATCGCTAAGCGGAAGCGTTCAAGAATGCGGTTGATGGAGTCGTACTCGCCGCGATTCAGATCGCCGAAGATCCTAGCACCGAACGGACGGTGCCTCCGCGTTCTTCACACGTACAGCTCGGGGACGTCTCCTCCTTCTTGATCCAGCAAGGGGGAAGGAGAAGTTGACGGAGAAACCCAGCAGCACGACGGCGTGGTGGAGATGGTGGTGGAGGAATTCCAGCAGGGCTTCGCCAAGCACTGCGGACTGGATGAAGATATTCGTGGGAGAGGGAGGGCAGCGCCGAGGCACGAACGTGTGTGGCTGCCCTCCTTCTGCCTCTCTTTATATAGGGGGGAGAGAGGGGAGGGGGCGCCCTAGGGTTTCCCCTTAGGGGCGGCGGCCAAGGGGAGATGGGGGGGGCGGCGGCCAGGGCTGCGGCCAGGGCTAGGGTTCCCCCCCCCCCCAGGCGCCTTGCCCCCCAAGAATAGGGGGTGCGGCAGCCCTAGGGGGGCCCAGCCCCCTTGGCGCAGGTGGAGAGGGCCCAAGGGGGGGCGCACAGCCCCATGAGGGCTGTTGCGTCTCCCACTTGTTGCCCATAGGGCCCGCAACACTTGCCGGGACCCCCGAAACCTCTTTCGGTCATCCGACGACTCCCCGGTACTCCCCGGAACACTTCCGGACTCCGATCACTCTCATCCTATATATCAATCTTCGTCCCCGAACCATTCCGGAGACCCTCGTCACGTCCGGGATCTCATCCGGGACTCCGAACAACCTTCGGTAACCATGCACTGTTCTCACTAACAACCCTAGCGTCACCGAACCTTAAGTGTGTAGACCCTGCGGGTTCGGAAACTATGCAGACATGACCGAGACACTCCCAGGTCAATAACCAATAGCGGGATCTGGATACCCATATTGGTTCCCACACGTTCCTCGATGATCTCATCGAATGAACCACGATGTCAAGGATTCAGGCAATCCCGTATACAGTTCCCTTTGTCTCGTCGGTATGTTACTTGCCCGAGATTCGATCTCGTTACCGGCAAGTCTCTTTACTCGTTCCGCAATACATAATCCCGTGACTAACTACTTAGTCACTTTGAGCTCATTGAGATGACGTATTACCGAGTGGGCCCGGAGATACCTCTCCGTCACACGGAGTGACAAATCCCAGTCTCGATCCATGTCAACTCAACAGACACCTTCGGAGATACCTGTAGAGTACCTTTATAGTCACCCAGTTACGTTGCGACGTTTGGCACACACAAAGCACTCCTACGGTGTCAGTGAGTTACATGATCTCATGGTCATAGGAACTTATACTTGACATGCAGAAAACTATAGCGATAACTGATACGATCAAAAGCTATGTTTAACGTTTGGGTCTCGTCCATCACATCATTCTCCTAATGATGTGATCCCGTTATCAAATGACAACTCATGTCTATGACCTGGAAACCGCGGTCATCTTTGATCAACGAGCTAGTCCTGAAGAGGCTTACTAGGGACACAAAGTTTGTCTATTCATCCACACATGTATTTGAGTTTCCAATCAATACAATTATAGCATGGATAATAAACGATTATCATGAACAAGGAAATATAATAATAACTCTTTTATTATTGCCTCTAGGGCATATTTCCAACAGGGAGAACAGACCCTGTTCGATATGATACGCCATCCTCGCGGGCCAGATGATGATCAGAATGAAGAAGATTATGACGGCTCCGAATTTCTAAACAACACCGGAGAGGGTGATATGATATTCGATCGCGACGACCGAATTGATGAAGTCATGAACTACGATGATGACGAAGAAAATGTTGATCTTGAAACAACACAGACCGACGAGGTATATAAGCAGGCACATCTGGTGATCTCACATGTTTTAAATGAGTTGAAGATATATTAACGAATCGATCTTTCTTCTTTCAGCCATCCGAATCGAGCAAATCTTCAGGCAAGAGGACGAAACGAGGCCCGAACAAATTGTTGAAGGAGGGTGTAAAGTACAATATAGAGGTAATCAGACCTAATGGCGACCCATTAGCGCCTAAGAAGATTGCGGACAAGTTCGTTCGTCAGTGCGGAGTTCTTGTGAAGGACCAACTCCCGATCTCCCTTCAAGAATGGAGAAAGCCAGCAAAGCCAAGTGCAAATGTTACTTTTGTCGACGACAGACAAAAAAATCTGCTTTGGAATACTCTCATGGAACATTTCACCCTACCAGATCATTTCACAAAAAAAGATGAGCAGAAAGTCAAGGACGCTGCTCTTAGGAAGATGGCGGTTGCATTGAAGAAGCACAAGAATCGTGAATGGGCCAAGTACGTCAATGGAGGAAGGAAGACTCCAGTATTCGAGGGAAATCTAGAGAAGCAAAGTGCTCATTGGGACGATTTCGTGAAATTTAAGGATTCAGAGTTAGCTAAGGAACGGTCGAAAATAAACAAGCAAAATGCTGGAAAAAAGGATAAGTTCCATAAGCTGGGGCCAGGTGGCTACGCGGTGGCAATGCCTAAGTGGGATAAGTTTGAGAAAAGGATGGAGGATGCAGGTGTCACTCCGGTTACTAGGAGCTGTCCCCCCAGGTGCAGGACTTGGTTCTATGCGCATGGGGGGGAGTTGGACCCGAAGACAGGCAAAGTTTCGTTGAAGGCATGTCTGAAAGGAGCCGACGAGGAGCTACTTCTTGCAATAGAAGAGTCTCGAACGGGGGTGTTCCAGCACAACAGAGAGAACGACGAGCTTACGCGTGCCCTGGGAAATCCTGAACACCCTGGAAGAACACGAGGCATGGGCGCTATGCCGTGGTATGAGGGGTTTTCAGACTGGAACGCCGACTACAGAACCCGTGCGAGAAGGAAGATTGCGGAGGAGAAGCAGAGGAAGCTGGACATTGAATGCCTTAAAGGCCTAGAATCAAAGCACGCGGACTTGGAAGACAAATTCCAGCGGCAGCAGGAGCAGATCGACTCACTTAGCCAGCAAAGGGGGGTCTCCGCAGCTGCAACAGCTAGCGGATGATCCAGCATTGCATACCACCGGCCCATCCATGCCAAGAAGCAGCGTGGGTTCCGCCCCGGGCGATGCAATGCTGGAAAGATACCCCGTGGATGACATCATTGAACACTAACCGCGAGCTACACATCAAAATGAAGAACATATCCATGAAGGTGGCGGACACCCAAGCTTTTACAAATCCCCCTGAGGCAATCGTCCATTGCAACCCGATTCCAGCAGGCTATGCTCGTGTCATGGTTGATGAGGTGGTGGACCAATATTGTGGGCTAGAGCTTGACATTCCTGGAGGTGACGACGAGCACACACTCGGAGAGGCCAAACATCGTATCATCCTATGGAGAAAGGATTGCATCACCTTTCAAGGGCCACCGACACCGCGTCAGCCAACTCCTCGTCGAAGTCCGCCACCGAGTAAGCAGACTCCCGCTCCTGCAAGTCCACCAACGCGTCAGGCCACACCTCCTCCTCCAAGTCCGGCAAAGCGTCAGGCCACTCCTCCTCCAAGTCCGACACAACGTTAGACGTCCACTCCTCCTCCAAGTCCGGCACAACTTCAGGCCACTCCTCCTCCAAGTCCGGCACAGCTTCAGGCCACTTCTCCTCGTCCAACTCAGCCCCGTCAGCCGTCTTCGCCGCCTCAGCAATCGCAGAAGAGACACCCCGCAGCTATGGTGCGTAGCGGTATGGGTCGAGGCAGTACAGGAAGTACAAGCGGAGGCAAGCGAACTAAATATGGTTCAAGCCTCACTGATCCTCCTCAGAGGGCTTACGACAGGACGGAGGAGCAAACCAATGCCATAGTGCGGGCAGAAGTGAACGACCATTTTGGACCGAAACCGCCACCGCCGCCAAGGGAGAAAGTGCCTGAGGAAAAGATTGACCACTTCGTTCATATGGCTCAACCACCAGCTCCCGAGCCTGTTGACAATGACTATGAGCGCCAGTTCAGGAAGTTAAATCGAGCACGTCTACAGAAGGGGGCGAGCTCGAGCTCGAGCAAACAACAAGCAGCTGTCACAAAATGCGGGAAAACCGTTCCCCAGCTGGTAGAACAGGCGGCGCAATTGATCCCCTCGCTTGTTGTGCCAACAACACGTGAGAGTACGCGCGCCCAATATTATTGTGGGCAAACAGTTTACGTTCCCGGGGACGGCAATGTGGTAATAACTGAGGAGCATATAAAGCAGGATGAAATGCTCAACATCACTGTTGGACAACTCCTCGAGATCGAGCCCATGCCTGTGCTTACAGAGGAGGAAATAAAACGGAAATATGCCCGGGGCGAACCTTTGGTCAAGCCAGACGAGGTCAAGAAGCTCCCAACGAGAATGTATGAATTGCATCAATGGTACATGGCCATTACCAAGAGTTCCTATCGAGAGTCCCTCATGGTGAAAGTCAAGGAAGATCATTACTACCATGAGAACGATGTGTCCGTTGAGTATATTGAACTGTTTCAGTTATACAATCAAGACGCACTCGACAAATTTATCGTTAGTTGCTATTGTTTGTAAGTGATTTCTTTCTGTAATTTAAGTCTCAAGCTAGCTGTAGTGATCCTTTTGATCAATCATTACCTGTAATTATCCTCACTATATTTTTTTCTGTGGTCTTATGCAGGATGAAGATGTATGAAATGAAAAAAGCTGGACGCTATGGCATTGGGTTCATTGGCCCAAACACCGTTAATGAATACACATGGAACCTAGGTGCATATTATAAAAAGCATGTAGAGGACAGCATGCTAGAGTTCTTGAAGTGCCTCAAATACAATGATGATATACTACTTCCTTACAACTTCCAGTGAGTCACACTCTCTTGTACTACAAATTCTCTGTTTTTCCTACTAGCTAGCTACATGTTTTTGCTTACATATGTCCGCTTAATTAAAACATCCAAACGTGTGTGCATGCAGATTTCACTGGATCTTGTGTATCATTAAAGTTGACGCCGGAACAATTGAAGTACTAGACTCACTACTTAAAAAACAAAGTGACTACACCATCTTGAAAGGGATAGTCGACAGGTAATTTCAATCATTATTAACTATATATCTCGACCTATTTAGTTCGTCATTTCCTGATATGAACTATTTAATAACCCATTTATTCATTTTCTTTGTCGGTGGGCAGGGCTTGGGCAAGGTTCATCAGCGTCACTCCAGGAGAATGGAAACAAAGCCTGAAATGGTTTCGACCCAAGGTAAGTAATTAAGTAGTACTAGCTAGCTAGCTAGCTGCCATATATCTGTTTAATTATCATGCTTGATTAATTATTATCTGATCAAATTCCATTCTCGTAAAGGCCCTGAAGGAGGCGTAGGGGACTGATCTCTGTGCATACTGCGTTTGCGAGAACATTCGCATGATGACGTCCAAAAGGAGTAGATCTCAAAGACAGGAATGGGTACGTTTGTCAGAACACTATTAACAATTTTTACACCATTATCGATATCTAGTCACACAACTAATAAACATGCATATTGATCTCCTTCTTAACAGTTCAAAGAGGTGCGGGACAAGCTCCTAGAAACGGAGCGCGTACAAGCACTTCAAGAGGAAATAGCGGGATTTTTGCTCGACTAGGTCATAGATCCGAAGGGAGAATACCATTACCCGCTACCGCCCCCATGAACCACTTCCAATTGTCATCGTGCTCCGAAGGCACCAATTAGGCTAATGCCACTAGCTCCGAAGGCAAAATGTAGGAGAACTTGTATATAGCTATACATGTGTGTATGTGTGAATATATAAGGTGGTTTGTGTGAGACATTTGATGATATATATATATATATATATATATATATATATATATATATATATATATATATATATATATATATATATATATTTATATATATATATATATATATATATATATATATATATGCATAACGTGTACAATGTGTAGTATCGTAAAATACCAGCAAACGAAAAAAATTAAATGGAAAACACAAAATTAAATGAAAAATAAATCACAAAACCAAAAACCCCCCAAACCTTTTAGTACCGGTTGGTTTTACCAACCGGTACTAAAGTGCTCCCGGCCCACGGAACTGGCTCGTGCCACGTGGTTGCCCTTTAGCACCGGTTCGTGTTGAACCGGTACTAAAGGGGGGGGGGGCTTTAGTGACCACACTTTAGTGCCGGTTATGAAACCGGCACTAAAGGGCCTTACGAACCGGTGCTATTGCCCGGTTCTGCACTAGTGTCCCGTGAGCACCATGAGGTCGACACGGCTGGCGCCGTTCGGCGGAGGAGCGCGCGGCCTTGAGGCCAGGCACGCTGCTCCCACTAACGGGGCTGCCACGCCGCCATATCACTCTGGGCATAAAACCTGATACATGAAGCCCGAACCCAAAATACCCGAGCCCGAACCCGAAAAACCCGAGCACCTATTCGGGTAGCAATTCTAGAAACCCGAATTTTATCTAGGAATTTCGGTTTTGTACTCCCGGTACCAGAAATACCCGAACTACCCGAAGTACGCTGGAAATATTAGCCAATCTCGCACAGTCGCACTTGTCCGCCGCACTATCCTAGTCAGGCAGCCCAAAAGCCCACGATCCAATCACCCCAACAGCCCAACCCCACGCACATGCCCAACCCAAAAGGTTACTGCACACACGCTGAACCTCACATCCTCACATGCTCCAACTCCCCGACCTTGACCTAGCCGCCACACCGCAACCAGCGCCCAGCGACACGGTCGAGACCTCCCTAGCCCCCTCGCATCCAGATCCACATGCTCACGAGAGGGAAGGAGCAGCGCCGCGCCGTTCGCCTTCCTCTGCACGCCGCCGCATACAGGGCGGCGCTGCACCGACCATCCTCCTTGACGACACGTACTGGGAAGATCTATGGCTCCTCTTCTTCCCATCGAAGTCTCGAATTTTTCAATGTGATGCTCCTATTCGGGTAAACCCGAACCCGATCCCGAATTTTCGGGTACCCGAAATGTCGGGTTTTAATATTTTGGGGACAATTTCGGGTGTGAGATTTGGAAACCCAAATAAAAAAAACCCGAATAACCCGACCCGAAATTTCGGGTAAACCCGAACGCCCACACTGACCGCCATAGCTGGTGTGCCTCGAGCCACCACTTTCGTCGCCAGGAAGGAGCGCGACAAATGGCCCTAGGGTTCGATCGGGCATCCGTTTTGTTCCGGCTAGAGATAATCTAGACCGTCGACTTGAAAGGACGGCTGAGATTGGCGCCCAGGCCAGCTGCTGGGCTTTTGAGTAAATAAAGGGCCAAATCTGGCCATGGGTTGAGGCCCGGGTTGTCGAAGCCCCGGGGAGGTTTTTTCTTTTTTGCTGAGAATTGTTTTTTTCTCCCTCGCAAGTCAATAAAAGGCTACCGTGGGTTTTATGGGCAACATTTAATATTTTGTGTTTTTCCTTTTATTCAATGCCTTTTGTTCTTATGATATTTCTCAAAATGTGTTGCACTGTTCATAATGAAAATTTCTAGAAAATTATGTTTTAGGTTTTCGGAATAAACATGAAATTTTATTTGCTACTTTTAACCCACGAAATTTAATGTTTATTTAAAAAAAAATCAATTGATATTGGAAATTAAATGTTGTCAAAATATTGATATTTTATCTAATAATGGTGTGGCCAATATCTATGATGAATTATTCTCGCTTTTTTTAAGCGCACTTTTATGCAATTTTGAATCCTTATGGTAATGTCTTATGTATTGTTTAAATTGAATTATGAGTTGATATTATGTTTTGGCACAATTATGTATAACTTCGAAAATTACGGATATTTTTGTTCGGAGATTGAACATGAATTTTATGTTGATGTTATGATAATGGCATTCCTTAATGATGTCATCATCACTAATGGGCTAAAGCCACCTCATGGAAAATGCTAATGCATGGTGCGGTTTATCGCACCACACTGTGCATCTAATAATGTTTGGCTAGTGTGATTGTTAGCCAATGCTAAGGTTTATGTCGGTTCATTTTCTATTGTAATTAAGATATGTGGTGTTGAAATAACCATAATGGACCAAAATGGTGTTGATAAAATTATGGTTGATTCTCTAAACAAAGAAATTTTGTTCAAAGAATTTTATGTGATATGCAGTATCCAAAGTACATGTTGCCAATTATTTGACAGTTATAATTTACCAAATATTATTATTTGATGATTTCTTATGTAACTTTGTGTCCAAATTAAATTATTTTGGAAATCTTATAATTCCTTGACGATAATGTTAATGACATTTTCATACTAAAATGTTGGCACCGACATTTCTGTTTTTATGTTAATTCCATTGTCATTTTCATATATGTCATGGAGAATTTTAATGGTAATTTTGACACTTATGTCCAATGTTATTATTGTTGTCAACTTTAGTGTCAAAAGTTATGATTGTGTATCATGGCAAACATGATTAAATTGTGTTGTTGTTTTATGTCAGCTTCCCATTTAGCTGATGTTCTTGGTGGTCACTATGTGATATATGTCTCTCTAATCAAAATGGAACCAACGAGAAATTTTGATTATAGATATAATGAAAAGATATTCTAATGGCACATGATAATTTTCCGACTAACGTTGATTATTTTCCATGTGTCATGTATGAATACATAAGGTTTCTTTTCGTTTTCTGCCCAACGGAGATACGGATTAGAACAACAAATTAAGCATGACCTTAATTCATCTCATTACATGGTTACTTCATGTGTGATGTTTTCGTTATGATTTTCATAATGTTGCCTCCTCTTTTGTATCAATGACCATTAATAATGATGCCAAACTTCCATTTTGGCATAGACAAACCTTATGTAAATAACTTTCCCACGTGGAGAGTAGAGATCATTGACTCATGTAAGGAATCTCCCAATGTTTTCTGCCACTAAGGTTGAAGGATGTTAATCATGATGTTCAGGCAGTGTAAGTGCATCTAGTGCCCCCTAGTTAGTTCTGGAGTATTGACGACAAACGTGGTTGAGGGACTGACGTGTTTGTGAGAATTGCAGGATAACACAGGTAATAGTCCCTCACTAATTCGGTTTAACTTCCAGACATGACCCCTAAAAATGTGTGTAGACATTGAAGACAGTGGTGGCGCGTGCAGACATTCACGTGAAGATAATGACCTATGAAGACATTCATTGAAGACTATAGAATGCGAAGACATAGTTTCTTTCGTAGTCCTTTTTATTCTTTCTTGAGTCATAGGAACCACCATACTGTTAAGTGGGGTCCAAGTAACATAGTAGAATGACTGAAGTGATGCTCAACCAAAACACCTATGTCTTCGAGCGAAGACAAACGAGAGCAAATCTTATCCGGAGCTGGATAAGTCGGCTTTACTTGGAGCTCAAGCAAAGTTGCCGCATGTGTTTATAAATACGACCGTCGGACACGTGTCAGTTCCGGAACGAGATCCTCTGACATAAAGCCAATTACTGCCGAGGGACGTAGTACAACCAGCGCCGTTCATCTAGCATCCGACGATGCGCACTGCGAACTATGGAGTACAACCATCAGTTGAACCGAGGCCCAATCAGCCCACAAACGATGATGCAGCCCAGTCCAGCGTGATGGTAGATGAAAAAGGCACAAGAACAGAAAAAAGGGCGCGCAAGCGGGCAGAATGACGCGAGATCACGGCGGAAAAGGCCGCCTTCCCTTCGCTGAAGATAACAATCGCCATCGGGAAGAGCTGCCCTCCTCTTCGATTTTGTGCGTATGCCTCAGTATTTTGTCTTCCTCATGAAGGGCTCCTACAATTAGAACAATCTTTCAAGGTTTCCCTTTTGTCATGAAAGAAATTGATGGTTCAAATTTGATGTACAAACGGTGCCATACCAACAGAAAAGGTAGCCTTGGTTGTTGACGGTATAATCTTGCTCATATACTTCAGACATCTTACTTGGTTTTGAGGGACCAATACTGAGACATACGCACAACCCACCTGACGGTATAATCTTGCTCATATAGTTCAGACAAAATCTTGCTCGTATGGTAATCTTACTTTTTTATTTAATTTTGAGGGACCAATTACAGATGATCTTATCACTGGGTCGTGGTGAAGTGCCGTTGTTTACGTGTCTTTGGCAATCACTTAACTTAAATGAGAGTGAAACAAGCATTAGTTGGCAGGTTCAGTTCTAGGCAACATCTGTCATTGAGTTCAGTCCAAGTTCAGTTCTAGGCAACATTTTGCCATCTAGTTCGGTCCATTTAAGCTCATGTACAAGTAGCAATTAATATGCTCAATCTCTTGCCATACTTTCCAAAGATATATTGTCCGGTTTGGCATCTCTTTTGTACAATGCACCTACAAGTTTTCACTGTTCAAGTGTCACTTTTTATGTTCATTGTACATTCAAAAACCAAAGCAAGCATTGTGACTTGGAAAGACATACTCTCAAGCTAACAATCTCATATCACAGTACACATAACTTAAGTGATTCACATTCAATATTTGTTAGCAACCACAATTTCCATTAGTATACAACCCTGAATTTTGCATTCAGTCAAACTATTCACTCAAATCCACTCTCAAATCATATTACAATCTGAAACTTAAATTCAGTCACAATATTTCGTGGCCTCGACACCTCGGCAGTGATAACCCTCAACCGTAAGGGATCGAGATAGTCTTCGCGGGTAAGATTAACCCAATTTATTGATTCGACACACGGGGAGCCAAAGAGTATTTATAAGCTTTAACAGTTGAGTTGTCAATTCAACCGCACCTGAAATATACTAACTTGCAACAAAAGATAAGCGGTAACAGTGATATGATAGTGATGATAGTAATAGTAAAAGTAAATAGCAAAAGTAAATAGCAGTAGTAAATGGCAAAAGTAGCAACTAGTGACAAGCAAGGTTTAAAATACTAGAGGCTAGGGAGATGGATGGTTGGGCGTTGCATGGATGAGATAGTTTCTAACTCGGGGCACGGCACACGGAAAAGTAATGATCATCTAGGCAAATATCAAACATTAGGCATGTATCCCGTAGGTAGTTGTATGTGCTTGCAATAAGAACTTGCACAACATCTTTTGTCCTACCATCCCGCTACGAACGGGGCCAAAAGGAACTAATGGATATTAAGGTGCTCCTGTCAAAGAGCACCGGAACAAAGCAATGAACTCAATGGATACATGTAATCCTCAAACTACGGACCATCCCCTTTGGTGTCCCAAGCTGTCACCTTTGGGATCGCCGGTTCCGAACCATAACAGGTGCATACAACTCATAGATAGGATCAAGAACACAAATATATTCATGCAAACACATAAGGTTCAGATCTGAAATCATGGCACTCGGGCCCTAGTGTCAAGCATTAAGAATAACAAGTTGTAGCAAAGATGATAAACACCATACTAGATGATAGGCAACATGCCCCCAACAATCTGACGAACTATTACATGATCTAACTCATCCAATCCCTACCATCCCCTTCGCCTACAGCAAGGGAATTACTCACACATGAAGGGGGAAGTCATGGAGGGATGATGGAGTGGTGATGATGATGACGATGGCGACGATCTCCCCTCTCCGGAGGCCAAATCAGCCTCCAGATTAGCCCTCCCGAAGAAGAACAGAGGGTGGCGGCGGCTTCGCGACGAGAAACAGCGAAAGGACTCCCGATCTGGGGTTTCTGCCTTGGAGGAAAAAATACGGGCTAAAGTAGGGCACCAGGGGGTGTGGGCCCCACCCAGGCGCCCCCCGGCGCGGCCCAGGGGGGGGCGCGCCCACAGGGCGCCTGGGCACCCCCTGGCCCCCCTCTGGCCCCACTTCTGGTATGTTGTTTCTTTGGGTGCGTGGATTTTTCGTGATTTTTCGTGGATTTTTCTGAGATGCTTAAAAATCCGTTTTCCTGCACACAAATAAAACATACAGGCAGCTCTGCTGAAAACAGCGTCAGTCCGGGTTAGTTTAGTCCAAATCATGCAAGAATGAGGTCAAAACAATATCAAAAGTGTTTGGAAAAGTAGATACGTTTGAGACGTATCAACTCCCCCAAGCTTAGCATATTGCTTGTCCTCAAGCAATTCAGTTCAACGAACTGAACGCGACAAAGAAAACTTTGAAAAACTCTTTTGCTTCATTAGATGTATATAAGCATGTACTACAAAAAGAGTCTAGCCAGTATTGAAACAGTACTTATGAGAACAATGCAAGGAGCAATCCTTCTTTCAAGTGACCAGTCACAAATAATCAAGAGTAAACAATATATTATTGAAAATCAAGACAAGATCACATTGCACATAGCTTGAGCATACTAAGGTGGTATCTCGCTAGCCTCCATGAGTGAAGCAAAACATAAATGCAGAGACTCCTCCAGAGTTTTAAAGGAGACTAGAACTAAGAATTTCAGAATAAATCATATCACAAGTATGCAGAAGACAATGTAATACTTTGGGACAATGCACATTACACTCAGAATGACAATTATGCTCTCCTAGTCAGTGCTTTGAAGAAAGAAGATGAGACTCTCGAACCGTGGCTTTTATTGGCAAAGTTGAAATCCCGTGATCGGAAACAAAAGCTAAACATGTACCAGAGCTCTTGGTTTTAAAAAAACAGAAGTAAATATGTTTTTGAGAGGTGCATATTTCGTCAACGAATGCTAGCAGATAGCTCAATCACTTTTTAAGCTAGACAAGTCTCGAGGAACGGCTCCCGTATGAGGACGATCACATCCTCTTAATCTCCTTTGTTTATCACTGCCAAAGTTTTCTGATTTCTCATGAACAAAGCGTGAAGGAGGGTTTGTTTGTTGTATTATCTTTTTGAGCCGGGCGCACTCAATGCCAGTTCCTTTTCATATTAGGGGTTTGCACATTATGCATGCAATCCAGGGGTGAAACTTGTCCAACTTAAAGAGATCATGAATTAACTACTACTTCCTCATGAGCTAAAACATAGGCACAAAAGAGGAAATGCTTTTGATTAATTTCGAGATGGTACATGAAAGTCTTCGTTAGGAATGGCAGGTAAATACCATATATAGGAAGGTATAGTGGACTCATATGGCATAACAGGTTTAAAGGTTTTGGATGCACAAGCAGTCATTCCGCTTAGTACGGGTGGAGGTTTAGCAAAAGACTGGGAAGCGACCAACTAGAGAGCAATAACGGTCATAATCATGCAGAGCGACAAAGCAACATTGAATCGGGCATGAAAGTGATATAACTATTCTAAAACTCAAAGATCGTCAAGGCAAAGTAGACTTTTTAGTCTTAAGCATGTGTAAGCATGTGCCAAGTCAATCCAAAAATTCTCTAAAGGGAAATACCACCATAGTATGCCAGACTAGGAACAATGCAATGCATGTAGATCATTTCAATAACACATTATATACTCTAATTATTCGAGACTAGCCGCAAGGAAAGCATGAACCACTGGAAGAGAATTGTAAACATAGCACTATGTCGCTACAAGCTGGTCTCTAGATCATAAGTACAGGCATATGTACAAAAGTAGAAACAATAAGAGTTCATACCGGTCTTCCTTGTTGCTTCCTTTCAGTCGATCTTCATCATTACTGCTTGTCACTTGCACGATCGAACGTAGGAAATATAATCAAATGCCATCACGGACTCGAGCTGATCTCTGAAAACAAAGCAAACTAAAGAGAGAAAGAAAATATTTTTGGGTTTTTCAAAGGTTGAATAAAAAGCAAAAGAAAGATAAAATCTTTTTGTTGTTTTTGCAAATAGAGGAATAAAGAAGAACGGGTAAAAACTTCGAAAAGATCAAAGTGAATAAAATGGATAATACAATGGAAAAGTGAGAAGGGCACGTACTCCCCCAAGCTTAGGCTTTTGGCCTAAGTTGGTAGCAGCTACTGCCCCCAGGAGCCTCCTGCTCCAGGGGTATGGTGGTGAGACCAAGGGTCGTAGAAGGATGATGGCGCGTACACCGAACTCCTCGGAGTCTCCTACGAGGAAGGTTCCGAGCGCCAAACAGAGGAAGACCCTTCACCAAACTCGGTGGCGGTCTCCTCCTGAAAATGTGGTATCTCACCGTGCCTCTCCTCGTCGGGCACAACCCCCTCCATGGGGCTATGGAACTGATGCTGGACCATGAACTCATCGAACTGGACAACATCAAAGGACCATCCGTTCCTGCGAGAATAATCAAACAAAAGAGGTGCAGGTAGACGGATCTCGTGTTCCGCGGTAGTTCCGAAATGCAAGATATAAACAAGGTTATCAAGCTCAGACCCCATGGTAACAAACTTATGTCTTTTCATAGCAGCAAGATCAAAGCTCAAATAAATAAAAGGAGTATCATCAGGGTGTGGGGTGCCTCCAAGATGCTCTAAGATAAGCGTGGCGTAAATGCCACCATATAAGTCCCCCTTGTTACCGTTCATAGCAAGGCGTCGAGCAATTAAGGTACCAATATTATAATCAGACCTCCCTGAGAGGGCTGCTGCCAGGATAGCAATATCCGGAGCAGAAATGTTGCTCGTGTTGTCACGAGCTAACACCCCTCTAGCAATATAATATGCAAAATACCTGAGGTGAGGAAACAAGATGCTGGAGATCTTCGACCGATGAATATCCCTCGTACCCATGCTGCAGAGAGAGTTGATGACGGTTTTCAGCTCGGAGGGTTGCGTGCCCATCCTTGCCGTCCTCCCAACGTTCGGCACACCTATTACTTCACAAAAATTACCCAGAGTCATGGTGATAAGATCATTATAAAGTTTAAACTCAATAGCACCTGATTCAGGATTATATCTAAAACTGTTAATGAAAATGGAGGTGAGTTTCTGATACTGAGTAACACGGCTCGTGACGAGTCGTGTCAAACCTGCAGTAGCACAAAGATTATAAAACTCATCCTTGATTCCCGCGGCTTCCATGAATTCATCACATGGATATGTCATCGCACGTGCTGGACTTGTGTCTTCCAACAACTCCATGGGCACATAATCCTCATTATAGCTCACCCTAGCAGTCGATGGTGAAGCTGCGGCTCTGGTGACTCGATCGGAGTGTGCGGGCCTCCTCTTCTCAAGCCATCCTTTTGCCCTTCCTAATAAACTCATTTCTGAAAAAAAAATACAATTCACAAAAACGAGGATTAAAACAAAGTGAGCTAAGGCAAACTACTCAACTCACTTGCCCAAGGCATAAACTTGCATCAAAACTTGGAAAACAACCTTCTACACATGCATGCAAGCTCATCTCTACAGCACCAAGAACTACTAAATACTCACAAATGAGGCCACCAATCAAAAATCTAATTGGAGGGGTGGAGGAGTCACATACCAGGGAGTATTTGCTCAAAATTTCAGCTCAAATGATGGGCTGTAGAGAGAGATCGAAGAATCGCCCCCAAGAATAGCAAGAACAAGAAGAAAACGACCAGAACTCGGGTTTCTGGAAAAAGAGAGAGAGAGAGGAGGAAGAGGTACCTGGAGGGGGGCCTTGTGGGCCCCAGGCGCCCTGTGGGCGCGGCCAGGGGCTGGGCCGCGCCAGCTGGCCGCCTGGGCCACTGGTAGCCCCCCCTGGCTGGCCCCAGGACTTTTCGGGTCTCTCCCGTAGTGGAAATTTTTAATATAATTTTTCTGGAATTTTTCTGAAAACTTCACTGTTGAAAATTTTTGGAAGTTCAAAAAGCTGCGAAACTCTCTGAAAACTTGAAGTAGTTAGTAGTATTGTAAAGCTTCAAAAACATAGATACTTGGTACAGCAGGTATGACAACACTAAAAACAAAATGAAAACATAGAAAGCTCAACTTTTTGTCCGTATATAACACGTTTACTAGTAAGGTTGATCAAGTCTTACCAACAAACAAGCGGTATATAGAACAAAAAGTCTCACCTCCTACGAAGTAATCACTGAACTTTTACCTTGATGGACATTGTCCCTACCATGATAGTTTTGTATTTGTGAGGCACATGTAGTGGACAGTCCCATTCTCCAATTTTCACGGTCTCGATATTCTCTATAGAGTTGAGGGCATGCCTCCTGTCGGTCTTCTTCGGAAAATATACCGTGTGTTCTTTATCATTCACATGAAAGGTAACCTTCCCTTTGTTGCAATCAATAATAGCACCTGCGGTGTTAAGGAAAGGTCTACCAAGAATAATGGACATGCTCCCATCCTCGGGCATGTCAAGCACAACAAAATCAGTAAGAATTAAACAATTAGCAACTTCAACTGGAACATCCTCACAAATACCTATCGGAACAGCGGTTGACTTGTCAGCCATCTGAAGGGAGATATCTGTAGGAATTAGTTTCTCTAAACAAAGCCTCTCGTAAAGAGAGAGAGGCATAACACTCACTCCCGCTCCAAGATCACATAAAGCAGTTTTGACATTATTATTCTTTATGGAGCAAGGGATGGTGGGTATACCTGGATCACCGAGCTTCTCAGGAATCTTTCCACTGAAAGAATAGTTAGCAAGCATAGTAGATATTGCATCATTAGGAACTTTTCTTTTGTTAGTGACAATATCTTTCATATATTTTGAATAAGGAAGTAACTTAATAGCATCAGTCAAAGGGATTTGAAGAAAAAGAGGTTTAATCCATTCACAAAATTTATTATAATGCTCTTCTTCTTTAGATTTGATGGACTTACCTGGAAAGGGCATGGGTTTCTATATCCATGGTTCTTTCTCCTTCCCATGTTTTCTTGCGATGAAGTCTTCTCTAGTGTACCTCTTACGTTTGTCAGGTGCTTCTTCTTCTCGAACTTCAGGTAGATCATTCTTCTCATTATTATTACCTTCAGGTTCAGCACCGTCTTCAGTCTCAGCATCGGAGATAGATACACTGTTGGGATCAATAGCTGGCTCTTCATCTGCAATAGGATCATTAGAATTGTCAGTCTCTTTATGTTTCTTTTTCTTATTTGGAGAGACAACAATTTCTTCTTCCTGCATTTGAGAATCTTGCTCGATCCTCTTCGGATGTCCCTCTGGATAAAGAGGATCTTGAGTACTAGTTCCTCCTCGGGTCTTAATCCCAAAAGCCTGCAATTTATCTTGTTTGGCATTGTTAGCAAGCAAATCTCTTTGCACATTAGAAATTTGATCAAGCTGAGTTTGAACCATATGAACATGCTTCACAAGACACTGAACATCATTAACTGTTCTATCTAAAACACCAAGCAACTTTTTGATAGCAAGGGAATTATCATGCAACTGACTTTCTATCCTCTCATTAAAATGATTCTGTTTCATAATAAAATTATCAAACTCATCTAAACATTGATCAGGAGGCTTACCATGAGGGATGTCACTTTCGTTGAAATCTAAAAGAGAGTGTACCTCTACTATAGGAGGGTGAGTGGTAGGCTCACACAGCTTCTCAATAGGGGGTAGATTCTTCACGTCTTCAGCTTTAATACCTTTCTCTTTGATAGACTTCTTTGCTTCTCGCATATCCTCGGGGCTTAGAACAAACATGCCCCTCTTCTTTGTTGGTGGAGGTGGTTCAGGGACGGACCAATCTTCATGGTTCTTGGCAATTCTGCCCATTAGATCTTCCGCATCGTCTGGTGTTCTTTTCCTGAAAACACAACCAGCACAACTGTCCAGATAGGACATAGAGTCATCAGTTAAACCAGCATAGAATATATCAATTAATTCATTCTTAGGAACTCCATGTCCTGGTCTAGCCTGAATCAAACTGCAGTACCTCCCCCAAGCTTTAGGGAGGGACTTATCCTGCAACTGTTTAAAGTTATAAATTCTTTGTAAAGCAGCATGTTGCATATGAGCAGGAAAGTACTTATCAACAAAAGAGTGAGCTAAGTCCTGAGGACTCTTAATAGAACCGCATGGGAGTGAATCATACCATGCTTTAGCACCTTCCTTCAACGAGAAAGGAAGAAGTTTGGTCACATAAAAGTAGCGTATCTTCTCATCTGTGGTAAACAGGCTACCTAGTTCACCAAGTTTAGTTAGGTGTGCAATAGCATCATCATTTTCTCTGCCATAAAAGGGGTCAGCTTCAACCATAGGTATAAGTGAAAGATCAACAGAGGAATCAAAATCAGGATCATCAATGCATATAGGAGATGTAGCAAACTCAGGATTAGGAACGGTTTTGTTTTTCAAAGAGTGTTTTTCAAATATTTTCTTAATAGTTTCAGGGTAAGAGCCGTCAAACTCTGTCAGTTCCTTGCATAAATCTTCATCAAGTATATAGTAATCATCATCAAGGAGCCTCTCCTGGAGTTTACTCAATTCAGGAAAATCATAAGTTTCACCAATAGGGTAGCGAGTAAAGGAAGTTCAATTCCATATTTTTTAGCAGCAGCAGTAATTTGTTTCTCAAGAGCATAACCAAGTGAACTAATATCATCATCAAAAGTAGAAGAAGCATCATCAAGTGTATCAGACATAGTAACAGATTCAGTAGGAGCATCATGTGGTGGTGGTGAGGCAAACTTACTCATGACAGAAGGTGAATCAAGTGTAGCACTAGTGCTCAGAGCAGTACCTCTTCTTGTAGTGGATCGTAAGATCGGAACCTTGGGGTCTCCTTTCTTACCCATAGTGAATAAAGTGCAGCGGGTAGGATATCTCAAGTAGACTTGTAAATATTGCTATGCTCCCCGGCAACGGCGCCAGAAACGGTACTTGATAACCCTCAACCGTAAGGGATCGAGATAGTCTTCGTGGGTAAGAATAACCCAATTTATTGATTCGACACACGGGGAGCCAAAGAGTATTTATAAGCTTTACCAGTTGAGTTGTCAATTCAACCGCACCTGAAATATACTAACTTGCAACAAAAGATAAGCGGTAACAGTGATATGATAGTGATGATAGTAATAGTAAAAGTAAATAGCAAAAGTAAATAGCAGTAGTAAATGGCAAAAGTAGCAACTAGTGACAAGCAAGGTTTAAAATACTGTAGGCTAGGGAGATGGATGGTTGGGCGTTGCATGGATGAGATAGTTTCTAACTCGGGGCACGACACACGGAAAAGTAATGATCATCTAGGCAAATATCAAACATTAGGCATGTATCCCGTAGGTAGTTGTACGTGCTTGCAATAAGAACTTGCACAACATCTTTTGTCCTACCATCCCGCTACGAACGGGGCCAAAAGGAACTAATGGATATTAAGGTGCTCCTGTCAAAGAGCACCGGAACAAAGCAATGAACTCAATGGATACATGTAATCCTCAAACTACGGACCATCCCCTTTGGTGTCCCAAGCTGTCACCTTTGGGATCGCCGGTTCCGAACCGTAACAGGTGCATACAACTCATAGATAGGATCAAGAACACAAATATATTCATGCAAACACATAAGGTTCAGACCTGAAATCATGGCACTCGGGCCCTAGTGTCAAGCATTAAGAATAACAAGTTGTAGCAAAGATGATAAACACCATACTAGATGATAGGCAACATGCCCCCAACAATCTGACGAACTATTACATGATCTAACTCATCCAATCCCTACCATCCCCTTCGCCTACAGCAAGGGAATTACTCACACATGAAGGGGGAAGTCATGGAGGGATGATGGAGTGGTGATGATGATGACGATGGCGATGATCTCCCCTCTCCGGAGGCCAAATCAGCCTCCAGATTAGCCCTCCCGAAGAAGAACAGAGGGTGGCGGCGGCTCCGCGACGAGAAACAGCGAAAGGACTCACGATCTGGGGTTTCTGCCTCGGAGGAAAAAATACGGGCTAAAGTAGGGCACCAGGGGGTGTGGGCCCCACCCAGGCGCCCCCCCCGGCGCAGCCCAGGGGGGGGCGCGCCCACAGGGCGCCTGGGCACCCCCTGGGCCCCCTCTGGCCCCACTTCTGGTATGTTGTTTCTTCGGGTGCGTGGATTTTTCGTGATTTTTCGTGGATTTTTCTGAGATGCTTAAAAATCCGTTTTCCTGCACACAAATAAACCATACAGGCAGCTCTGCTGAAAACAGCGTCAGTCCGGGTTAGTTTAGTCCAAATCATGCAAGAATGAGGTCAAAACAATATCAAAAGTGTATGGAAAAGTAGATACGTTTGAGACGTATCAGGCAGCATCGTCGACCCTTGCTCCGGGGCGTCGCGGGGCAGTGGCAGGCTCAGCCGCCTCCATGGCTAGGCGCGTCGCAGCCTTGACGGAAACAGCCATGTGGGTTTCATGGCCTCGACAGGCGTCGACGACTCTTCCTCCTTGGATACGGGGACCAGTTAGGCGTCATCGCGCCCTGAAGGTGGAGCGGCGGGCCAGCGGCTACCCTTGCCCGGCGGCAGAGCGGCGGCTGGTCTTCCCCGGTGGCAGAGTGAACCCACGGCGAGGCCAGAGCGTGACGCGAGAGCGAGGAGTACTGGGCCGCATGGGTTGGCTATTTTTCTTGTCCACGTGAGTGAAAGATGGCACTGGTTTCGGTTCGCAGCGCGCGTCGTCGGATGCTAGATGAACGGTGCTGGTCGTACTACGTCCCTCGGCAATAGTTGGCTTTACGTCAAAGGATCTCGTTCCGTCAGTTCCTCAGTGACCAAGGGTCATTTCGGACATATCATGTCGGGTTGCCTCATGGCTATAAATAGCCCACCCCCTACACCATAAATTGGTGGCTGCTCAGAGTTAGTGCACGGCTTTTGTCGTTTGAGAGCAACCCACCTCTGAAGCCTTTGAGAGAAAAGATCCTTACGAGGACAAAGCCCAAAACACCCAGAGCCAAAGAGTGTTAGGCATCACTGAAGTCTTTCTGTATGAGTGATCTGAAGACTTGTTACACTTCAGGACTGTGCTTCCTCCAACCGGTTAGGCGTCACGTTCTGAGCGTCCTAGAGTGATTGTGGATTGCCAGTGAACGAAGTGTGTGCAGGTTCGGAAGTCTACCTTGAAG
This sequence comes from Secale cereale, assembly GCA_902687465.1. Classification (NCBI taxonomy): domain Eukaryota; kingdom Viridiplantae; phylum Streptophyta; class Magnoliopsida; order Poales; family Poaceae; genus Secale; species Secale cereale. Next base: position 845,933,941 of record LR738714.1, on the reverse strand, counting down.
ACTTACCAGAGTGATTGCGCGAGGACTGTGTGTCCTTAGATCAAGGGGAATATAGTGAGGACTATGTGTCCGGGACTGTGCATCCTCAAGTTTGAATACCTAGCCGCCCTAATTAGATGTATAGTTGACACAGCAACTGGAACTGGTCTACCAAATCCTTGTCTCCACCGAGCAACTGGTTCTATCTCCAACTTCCTTTACATTTCAGTTTGTCTTCGTGAAGTCACTGCTTGTTTGTCTGATCTGTTTGACTTCACTGTGTGAAGACTGTTCACTGTTTAGCTTCAGTTATATGTTTCATCTCGATCCATGTTATCCAGCTATCAATAGTCTTCGTATTATCTTCATGATGCTTGCTTGACTATTGTGTGCTTGTATACGTTTATCTTCTGCTGCTTATCATATAGGTTCATTTCTATCGTTTGTCTTCAAAGTCCTCGTGTTTTGAAGACTTTCATAAAAATTGCCTATTCACCCCCCCCCCCTCTAGTCGATAACTTGCACTTTCAGGCAAACATTGGGAGAGGTCTCAAGATGCATGTGACATCATGCACATTACTAATGCATGGAGTTTAAAGTAAAAAATATTGGATTTATTCCACTAAGATTTGGAGGTGCTTAATTCCATTCAAGATTGTTCTCATGGTTATTGGAGAAAATTGTCTTTTGTCCCTCAGACATATGCCATGATTTTGTATGTTATTAAGTCAACTCCAATTATGTAATGTTAGTCCTTCCCTAGGGTGAGACAAGTTATGTTTTCACTGAATGAATCTTCCGTAAAGATTATATGCTAATTACAATTGATTATGTAAGAGAAGTGTAATTAATGAGACATCATCAAAATTGTGGTTTTTGACCACATTTTGAGGGGGGGAGGGGAAGTCTCGTTTAATATGAGATATCACGTTCACATGTCCTACTTAGATTATAGCATGTGCAACTAAGCGAAATATGTATCTCAATTCTCTAATTAAGATGGAACCAAAGAGAAGTCTTGGTTGGAGAATGAATGAAAAGCACATTCTAATGTTGGTTCTCTAATTAAGATGCAACAAGTCTTATTTAGAAGAATGAATGCAAAATGACTCCTTTATCAGGTAGTGTGTACTTAGTCCCTTATGAGCATTATGAAGCACACATGAATGTTGAAGTGGCAAGCTTGCTAGTCTAATGACCACGATGATGTAACATGTTGATTATATATCTGACCAACGTCATCTATAATCATATGTGACACTTCACACAATTGGTAAGTTTGTCGGTATCATGTGGCATGTGGTTATATTTCTGACTAACATCGTTTATAATCATTTGTCACAGTTCATTAAGTTCCTTTCCATCTTCAGCCCAACGGTGTTGTGGTTTAGAACTAAGGTGACTGTTATCAAGATTTTGGATATATTTTCCATCTCCTAAATAAAGTGATCATTAGGGAACCTGGAGCATATGAACACTAATCTTAAGGATAACTTCATTAGATCTTTGTTCATATGCATTAGGTAAATTGAGGGGGGATTTCTTCTTCTAATGCAACACTTGGTGTTGATACTCAACATTTTCCCTATGATTGATAATGTGTGTGAATGATCATCTTATTGGATTGTGGCCATATAGGATGAAGATTATGAGATCTAGTGATGTATGGAACTCCATAGAATTTCCTCAGTGAGTTGTTGTGACGCTTGTGGGTTATTACTATGACATGCTCTTGTGTTGACTTAGTTGAGAATGTATGTATGACTCAACCGTACGGTTTTGTCATGGCTAAAGTTGCTACATATACATGTATGTTTAGTGTCAAAGTAATATGTTTTCTTTTGGGCATGATAAATATGTTTGCTTTTCTCTATAAATCTGCTCTATCCATATGCAACAGTGAATAAATTTGTCTGCTCTGCGGATTAAGTGTCAATGTAATGTAGCATGTTTAAGAAATCCTACCAACTCGTCTCTCTATAAATCTTCTCTATCCAGCTCTCATTGAATGCCCCATGTGAGTTTCCTGATACTCGGGGTGTTTTCTGTGTGAAGGAATAGTGGTCATGAAGTTGAAACTTTAACTAGATGCTCACCCTTATAGTAATATCCTGTGTTTTTGTTAATGACTTTCCTGTCCATGGGGTATATTCTGTTGATCCGAATCTTTCTTTCTTCTGCATGTCACTGTCCCTAGTTCTGCCACCGCCGTACGTCGACGCCAACTCCTACGTCCTCCTACTTGTTGTACAATTCGGGATCGGGAATCGGGATTTTCCTACAGGGAGAGGCTCCTCTGCAACCGATGTGGACCCCAAACTACACCAGAATGACGCTCACTCCGAGCAGCCGCCGACAGCTGCACTCCGCCACCGGGATCCTTGACGAGGAAGGGGGATTTTACTAGAGACCCAAACCCCTGTTCGGCACCAGATCCGGATCTCCTAAGATGAGAATGCATTGGTGTAGAATTATATTGAATAACTATTGAATAATTGTTGATGCAATATTGTGCCAGTACAAGAGGTATATATAAGAGCCAAGCCACACATGACCTAGCCCTATTACAAACCGAGTAGGAGTCCTAATCCTATTACAAGTTGTATTCTAACATCCCCCTGCAGTGTCAACGGTAGGCTCGACGACGTTGAGACTGAAATGAATGTCTTGAAACGGAGTAGTCGCCAGGCCTTTGGTAAAGATATCAACGATGTTGAACCAGATTCCCTGACATGTAGATAGCTGAAATATTATCACAGTAAACCATGGTAGCTTGCTCAATAGGACGGTGCAGCTGTGACAGTAACTGGTGCAACCAAACCGTTTCAGCAACCGCATGAGATACAACACGATACTCAGCTTCAGCAGACGAGCGGGAGACCGTAACCTGCCTTTTTGAAGACCAAGAAACCAAATTGTTACCAAGAAAAACACAAAATCTGGATGTGGACCTACGAGTATCTGGACAACCAGCCCAGTCTACATCAGAGTAAGCTGTCCAGGGGGCGGGAGAGGATTTGTTGATATGAAGACCTAAGTCTAGTGTGCCTTTGAGATACCGAAGAATACGTTTGACATGATTGTAGTGTAGAATACGAGGATCATGCATGTATAAACAAGCTTGTTGGACAGCAAAAGAAATTTCAGGACGAGTGAGGGTAAGATATTGAAGTGCACCGGTAAGACTACGATAAAGAGAAGGATCAGAGAAAGGATCACCGTCGGCAGAGAGTTTGGAACCTGTATCAACAGGGGTACGGGAAGTTTGACAATCAAGCATACCAGCACGAGAAAGAAGATCCAGAGTGTACTGACGTTGAGACAAGAAAAGACCAGAGGAGTCACGGATAACAGCAATACCTAAGAAGTGGTCAAGAAGACCTAATCTTTCATAGAAAATTCGTGGCGAAGAAGAGAGATAATATGATCTAAAAATTGTTGTGAGGAAGCTGTGAGGATAATATCATTAACATATAAAAGAAGGTAAGCAGTGTTGTTGTTGTGATGAAATGTGAAGAGTGAAGTGTCAGAACGGGAAGGGGTAAAACTGATGGTTTGAGCATAAGTAGAAAAGCGTTGGAACCAGGCACGTGGTGCTTGTGTAAGACCATAAAGAGATTTTTGAAGAAGGCATACATGATTAGGATAGGAGGAATGCTCGAAGCCAAGAGGTTGTTGACAATAGACTGTTTCTTGAAGAGAGCCATGAAGAAAAGCATTTTGGACATCTAGTTGATGAATTGACCAGGAAGAAGAGACGGCGATGCTAAGGACAGTGCGAATAGCGCTGGGCTTGACAACTGGAGAGAAAGTCTCATCATAATCGATGCCGTGTTGCTGAGAGTAACCACGACATACCCATCGAGCCTTATAACGTGCAAAACTCCCATCAGAATTAAATTTATGGAGAAAAACCCATTTGCCCGAAACGATATTTGTATTGGAAGGACGAGGAACTAACTGTCACGTGTTATTCTGCAGAAGGGCATCATATTCATCTTTCATAGCTGCGGCCCAATTAGGATCTAGGAGGGCTAATTTGTAAGATTTGGGTAGAGAAGAAGGAGATAAAGATGCATGAGGATTGGGACGCTCTTTTGCAGGTAAACGAAACCCGTACTTGGCAAGTGTGCGCATGGTATGATCGTTAGTAGGAGCTGGAACGTGAATAGCATGAGCAAGACGGGTGGGGGAAGATGTGATGGACGCGTCTGGCGCAGCGGAGGAAGCGGGCACGTGTAATGCCCAGGATGGGACTATACCTCCTACGTGTCGAGGCACGACTTAAAGGTATAAGCCCATCCTAGAATGATCTCAAGTTTGGTATCTTTGCACGACTCATGTAAAAGAGGGATTAAATTGCAAAAGGAGATAGTTGGCTTACACTCGCCACTTCACACAATACATTACATAAGCAAGACATCATTCAAAACATCACAACCCGACTACGGGTGAAGAACCAAAAGAAAGATACCAAAACAACATAAGGCCACAGGTCCGGATCGAATCCTAGTAGAAACCACTACTGATCGTCGAAGCGTCACAAACAAACAGCCAAACTCTTCATCGAGCTCCCGGTGAAGAACTGATCCAACTCCTGCATCAAACTCGGCTGAACCTGCATCTGGTGTGGTGAAGTAACTGTGAGCCACGGAGGACTCAGCAATCCCGTTCCCGGGTAACATGACTATTTAAGCCTTGGGTGAGGACAAGGCTGAAGAAAGAACAAGAGGGGAAGGAACAACAAGAGTCTGCAGCAGCAACTAGCACTAACTTACGTAATAGAGAGCGAGAAGAGAAAGCCTCGGTCGAGAGATGATCACGAAGTGATCCTAACTAAAGCCGGTCAAACATAACCCCACCGTGTTCAACTCCCGAATCCCCATTCGGAAATTGACAGTCACGGTACACACGCTGGTAGTGTATTGTAACATTGTGTCAAGTTATCTACAACCGGATATTAACAAGCTCCCATCTGCCACATAACCGCGGGCACGGCTTTCGAAAGTTCAAACCCTGCAGGGGTGTTCCAACTTGACCCATTACAAGCCCACGATCCGCGGAGTCGCAACTCCATAGGTGGGAAGACCCGAGTATTCTCGGAATCCCGTGCTCAAGTTAAACCGAACTAAGGTAAGGCTAATGCAGCAAATCCTCCCGGCGTGCCGACACCCTGATAGTAGCCGCGCGTATCTCGTCTCAGGCCACGACCGGATGGGACAAGCTACGGGTTTTTACCAGACCTTGAGTTTCCTCGAGGTGGCCCCGCAGGTTGCCCAGTTCGGACCAACACTCATGTGGAGCACTGGCCCGGGGGTTGTTGAATTAAGAAAGAGGGTTTGCAAGACCCTTATGCAAGTTTTATTAGTTATTAGGCGAATAGTACCAATGTTGGGACTTGCTGGAAAAGACTTAGCACTTAGCGGTTTACCAAGGGGGTCCCATACACCCCAACCGTGTTAGGAACGCATAATCAAGGAACATAACACCGGTTTATACGGTTCCTAACGGCATGAGTGGAACAAAACACCAAGCAAAAGGCTTAGCCTTCCACCCTTGCCAGTATATAGATGATTTCATTTAGCATTTATATAGTGTGATATAACCCAACCAAACTTCAACATGAAGCAAGCATCTTCAATCTTCACCTGCAACTAACAATGCTATAAGAAGGGCTGAGCGAAGCGTACTTAGCCAAGCAACGGTTTGCGTAGGTAGGGTGGTTAAACAGGTTCATGGTTACAATAGGAGGTTGACAGGAAAACATGGGCATCGAGGCAAAACTATAGATCGAGACTTCTAGCAATAGGCAAAAATAGTAATGGTATCCGGGTTCGGTCATCTTGCCTGGGAATCAACAAGAGAGAAGAACGGATCCTCGAAGCAGACGGAGCAACAGAGACGAGAGAATCCTCACAACTCCGGAACGAAACCGAAGCTAACAAGAGAAGCAACCGGAAAGAAAGAAACAACACGGTAAACACACAAGCTTAAACATGGCATACGATGCACAAACAAGTATGATGCATGTCCGGTTTAAATATGCATGGCATGGCAAAGTGCACAAACAAGTACTACAAGTTAAGTGGAGCTCAATATGCACGGGTTGCATATTGACGAAACACCACATATTATTTAATGGACTCTCGTTATTTACAAGACAAGATTAAATGTTGGTTAACATGGCAAGACGTGAAGCATAAAGAAACTACACTATTTAGGCATTTTAAATGAGGCCGGAGAATAACAACAACAATATCCGGAAAATCCCCATGAGCATGTTTAATAATTATAAGCAAACAACAATTCACACATTTTAGTGTTGTTAACATGATGCGGATGACATGATCAAGTTTATGCAAGTTTATTAAAAGTTAACAAGAAGAAGATATGAAGTATTGTCACCGTGGTGGAAGAAAAGGGTGCCACGGCAACGATCCGAAAATGATGCAACGGCATCATATCGGTACCGGTAACTCGTTGAGAGACCGGTGCAAAATAAAGGCGGAGTGAGCGAGCGGAACAAGATGAAAGGTGGGGCGATCCCGTTGCCGGGTTCCCACGATTCGGCGACGAGGCAACCGAGGAACATGACAAAAGGTCGAAACGGGCACGGAGCACACAAGGGAGACATTTCATACAACACAACAAGCATTCCACGAGTCATCCACGGGGTCGTCTCGTTATACCTTTGAAGCGTGTGTTTCGGGGCGGTTCGAGATAGTAGAGGAAGAAGGCGTTCACGTTGTAGAGGAAGTAGTCGTTCCGGCGTCGAGTTCGTAGATGTACTAGCGGTCTCGGCGACAGTAGTGGTACACGGCGACGGTAGTCGTTCACGGAGCTCGTAGCCGTAGATGTTCGGGTCGGTGTCGTGGTACTTGGGTTCTCGTTTGCGACGGTAGTTGTGCACGTTCGTAGATGTACTCGTCATCGTAGCCGTTCGGTCGTCGTGGTACTTGGACGTATCGGAGAGGAACTTGAGCCGTAGTGGTACATGTCGTCGAGGTACTTGCCGTAGAGGTACACGGGGCGACGGTAGACGTTCGGGCGACGGTAGTCGTTCGGGCGACGGTAGACGTTCGGGCGACGGTAGACGTTCGGGTCCAAAAGTAGTTATACTTGCTGCTCCATGGTTACTTGAGATAACAATAATAGCAACAAAACAACAAAAAAAAGGAAAAAAAAGGCTGCGGTCGGCGACGAGCCAGAGGCCTGGCTGGAGATGCACATCTCCTGGCCGAAGAAGATGCGGCGGGGCGTTGGCCTCGCTGGAGACGTCGGGTGTAGGGCCATGGAGGCAGCAGGACGGCGAGGCTGCGGCCTGAGGGTGCGGGCGCTGGAGTTGCGCAGCTCCTGTCCAGAGGAAAAACCGGCGGAGGCAAGGCAGCGGCCTGGCGACTGGACGAAGCAGGGGCGGCTGCTCCTGGCGCGCGACGGAGGGGGGACGAGGCAGGGCGGCGTCCTGCCTTGCCGCTGGAGGAAGCGAAGGGATCCAGAGGGGGGAGCTGCGGCTTGAGGATGGAAGATGGAGGCGCTGCTGGAGAGGATGCAGGGCGGCGCCGGACTTGTTGGAGGAGCTCGGGGCGACGAGGCCATGGCGCTGGAGGACGGGGCCGCACGGGGCTGTAGAGGAGGGGACCCGCAGGCACTGCGAGGAGGCCGGAGGGAGGAGCGCTCGGGCTTCGGCCTTGCTGGAGCATGGAGGGGTCGCACGGGAGGAGGCCAGGGAGCTCGGCGCAGGACGTGGTCTGCAGTGGCCATCGGGGCACGGAGGAGGCGCTCTGGCGCAGTGCGGCGCGGGAGTCGGGCTCCTCTGGCGCCTTGCTGGAGAACGGAGGGAGGCAGGCGCTCGGGGTCGAGGGGACGGGCGCTGCCTGGCGGCGACACGGCCGCGGAATCCGGTCGGCGGCCCGGGAGGCGACGGCGGCGTCGGTCGCGGGAGAGGGTGGCCACGCGAGGAAGGGGATCGGGGGGTTCGGGCGGAGGCGAGCGAGGCAGAAGAGCGAGGGAAACGGGGTGGGGTTCGGGCGCTGGGCGAGTGAACGAGAGGAGGCGGCGGCTCGAGGGAACGCCAAGGGAGAGATGAGAGGCTGCGGTTGGGCTTAGGGTTGGATTTCCTGGGCCAAGGTGGCCTGGATGGGCCGGCTGGGCTGGTGGGAGGCCACTGGACCTGGGAAGGGAAGGCAGGGAGGAAAAAGGCCTAGGAAGAGAGGGAGACTGCTGGGCTCTCTCCTTTCTCAGGATTTTGCAGAAACCCAAAAAAAATAAGAGAAGAGAATAAAATGAGGAGGGGGGTAGGGCAAAAGATAGCACATGGGACTATTTTTCTCGGGCATCATAAAAAGAGCAAAGTCCGAGAAAATAGAAAAGGCATGAACGAAAAATAATTCAAACATATTTGAATTTAATTCAAACGGGTTTGAACTAAGACTTGAATATAGAAGTGTCCAAAATGTTGAGGATTTTAGGAGGAACCTCGATAAATAGGAAAAGAATTATAGGGAGGGTTTAGAAATAGAAACTTGAATTAAGAGGCATGGGGAATATTGCAAGTGTGTTATGGTGATCTCCAACAAATGGAATATTATTATATAGCTCCCTAATAATATTGAGAGGCTTTTATATGTTATAAAGAGAAGTCACCTTCCCTAGATTTAAATGGACCGAAGGTCCACACAATTTATTTGAGTTGAGATGCAAAAATAAATAAGACATGAGGGCATGATGACATGATGCAATGCAAAAATAAAATAACACAAGCACAAAAGAACACACGGGCAGCCCGGAACGTCTGGAACTTCGGGTATCTTCTGGAATCTTCTGGGACGTCGGTCTTCGGGCGTCACAGCACGGGAGATGGTGGTGAAGACTGCGGCTGCAGGAGGTCTGCCGCGTCAGAGTATAATGTGTTTTCCACTGCCGGGGCAGAGGTGATGACAGAAGTGGTGGCGGCAAGATCTGCTACTGTGGCTGGTTTCGCTGGATTGGTCGGCGTGTGAAAGAAGGGAAGATGATTGCGACGAGAGGGACTAGTGGAAGGCGCGGGTGAGTTGGAATTTAATTGTTGACACTCGGAAAAGGGAAAAATGTTTTCAACAAATGTTACATGACGAGACACATGAATACGACCACTAACAAGATCTAGACAACGATAACCTTTGTGCTCGTCAGAAAAACCTAGATGGACACACGTGATAGAGCGCGGGGAAAGTTTGTTAGGAGAAGTGGAGTAGGAGTTTGGAAAACGAAGACAACCGAAGATGCGAACGTCGGAGTAATTTGGATGAGAGAGAAATAAAGAGAAGTGAGGAGTAGTTTGTGGGTTAACTTTAGATGGATGAATATTGAGTAAATATGTGGCCGTGTGGAGTGCCTCTGCCCAGAACATCGGCGGCATAGAAGATTGAATAAGCAGAGTGCGAATGATTTCATTAAGAGTGCGAAGAGAACGCTCGGCTTTGTCGTTTTGAGGGGATGTATAAGATAGGAGAAACTTAAGAGAATTCCATATTATAGAAAGAAATTTCAATTTTTAAAGTTGTCAAATTCACGACCATTGTCACATTGGGTGAATCTTATAGGGAGGAAAAAGTGGATCGTAATAAATATATTATGAACGTCGGATTTGTTGCGTAAAAGAAAAATCCAAACATAATAAATAAATCATTAAGAGTCACGAGATAATACTTAAAACCAGATACACTTTCTATTGGTGATGTCCAGAGATCACAATGAAATAATTCAAAAGGAAAAGTACTAGACAATTGAGAGGAACTAAAGGAAGGCGAACATGTTTGCCCAATTTACATGACTGACACATAGAAGAATTATGAGAATCTCTATTACAAGGTATACCCTATTGTAAGGTTTAGAGTTTTTACATGATCTAGCACTAACAGAAATGGAATTTAGACAAGAAATAGCAGCGGAAATGGAATGTATTTCTTAGGGTTTCTGCTACAAGACGAAGATGGTTGCCATCCAGAACATGGCGGCTAGGGTTTCCCCGGTTACAAAGATAGAGAGATGGTTCTCAACTCACGTTCCTGGCTTTATAGCCATTACAGACAGTAAAAGAGAAGAGCAGTAAAGCAAACGAGATAAGCTACAGTGGCATTGTCAGAATTTGAAGCGACGTCCAGGAGCAGCTTCGCTGTTGGGTAAGAGAACGACGATAGCCACATCAGCACATAGGCACGAAGCGGTATGGAGTGGCTTGGGTGGTAGGATCGAAGATCTACTAATGAAATCCAATCTGACAACTGAAGATAACTGAAACTGTTGGGCACCTGTATCTCGACACAGACAGAGTTCCTGACATATGTCAATACTGCCACTTGTGAAGGAATTCAAGAGGGAGAGGAGGGCCATAGAGGAGCTAGTAGGACTCACCCTGCCTCCTAGTACGAACATACAGGACGCCATGGATAGCTTTGTTTCCATGATGGAGCAAGGCCTCGAGTCCTGAAAAATAACCTTTTCTAGTTCTGTAGTAGCTGTGTGTGAGAAAGAAAGAAAGAAATAAAGAAAGTAAGAAGCTTTTTAATTATCTTAACGGAATGTATCCTTTTGTAATCTTGTACTAAGATGCAATCAAATAACTGAATGCTTCCTTTTTTGATGATCTAAATAAAGGATCACATAAATAATTTGAGGATCCATCTGTTGTCACTTGCCTATGGTCCATTTACTTGCCTATGGTCCATCTCTTGTATATATAGCATGGTGGAAAGAACAAGGGTCCAAGGGAACAAGGATCCAACGCAGCCTTTTGGCTAAGATTGAATGAATCGGTTTATGAGCTCCAAACTATCGTGGTTCTGTGTCACTGGCTGATTGGATCGTCTGCTTTATGAATTCCCAAGAGAGGATTGTGTTGGGTAAAATAAGTGTTAAAACTACTTATGTAATAAAGGGAAAATCTCCCCTTGCCCACGAGCGCAGGGTTGCTCTCTCCAAACCGTCGCCTCGCACCCGTCTCCCTGGAACCGACGCGTCCCTCCTCTGGACCGTCGTGTCTCTCCAAGGGAGATATAAACCCCCTGTAACCATCGCCAAGGATTGATCGGTCTTTTGATTCAAACACGTTATCAGCACGTAGAACTCGACCAACGAGCGAAAACAACAGAGAAAGAAGAGGCACAGAGGAAAAACTCGCCGACGGTGAGATGACAGGCCTCACCTCTTTCTTCCTTCGCCTGATCCGCGAGGATGGTCGCTGCTACCGTCGTCGCCATCATGGTGTGGGTGGCTTCCGTCGTTTCTGTCGCCGGATGCAAGCCATCCGACAGTTCGGCCGCCACCGCGCCGCTGGACGTGGTGTTTCTGGCCGCCACGACGCCGCTGGACGCCCCCCTGCGGTGCTCCCTTCGCCCCTGGACACGCCCACGACGGCGCTCCTTGCGCCCGTGGGCAGGCGCCCATGGGGTTCGACCACTGGCTTGTGGCAGGCCCGAGCGCCTCCATGGTGCACAGGGCTGCAGCCGCGCCTGCTCCACCCCCTGGGTCTCCGCCTCCACCCCCTCCTCCGCCGGCCGCTTGGATCCCGCCATCGACGCCGACACCTGACGCCATGGCTGCTGGCCCGAGCCGCGGCCCGCCTGGCTATGCCCCAGTGCCGATGTGCTCGATGGTGAACGAGGAGGAGGCGCTCGCCTTCGTCTCCGCGCCGACTGGCGCCTCCGGGGTCGTCCGCCTCGGGGTCGGGATGGAGCGCGCCGACGCCACCGCCCCGCCACCACTGGTAACCACCGCGGGCTCGAGCAGCCGCGCGGAGAGGCGCTTTGGCCGACTCTTCGGACGCGCCGTCGCCGCCATCGACCGCCGTCCCGGCCGCCGCGCCGGCTCATGGGCTCCGGCGAGCCTCGGACTCGCCGGCGCCACGCTTGACGGTGCCTGCCCGGAACCCGTCGTCATCGGGTCACCTTCGGACGAGGAGGGCTCCTCCGTGTTGCGCCGGTGATCACCGGCGCCGCGAGAGGCTGCGGCGGCCGCTCCCGTCGCCGGCGCCGTCGAGGCCGACAAAGGGGATCGAGCGAGTGGTGCGGGTCGGGTCCTCGACCTTATCCGCAACCGCTCCTCTCCCTTATGCGGTGCGGAGCTGGGTGGACTGGCCAAAGGCCGGGCAGGCCCAGGCCCAGGCGCCTCTGTGCTGTGCTGCGGCGGGTGGGCTGGCCACTTTGTGATTTTTTTTCTTCCTTTTCTCTGTTTTATTAACATTAGTACTAATTATTGTATTAGTACAATTTTTAGACTATTTTTAGTACTGTTTAGTACTTAGATTAACTACTACTTACACTTTAGTCCTGTTTTAGATTGATTCTATGTTAGGACTTGTGTAATTATTAATAGGTGTGTTTATATTATGTAATGGATTGCATATAAATAAAGTATCGGATTTCATTCGGGAAGAATGACATGTTCCATGTGTTTACCACATATCAAGTTCTCTTGAACATGTCTTTGCGATCGAGATCATCTTCTCTCGGATACCAAACTTGCAAATTTTTGAATCTTTCTCCCTTATTATATTTGGAATCACAAGGTAATGAGTTGAGATCCACTGCTCATCTGCAGACTATCTCCTCTTACTGCGAGGCCTACGTTTGGTCACATGACAAACGATTACCTCCATCGTGCATTCCTTATATTTAAATTGTAGCATACACAAGGTAATATCAATGTAGCCTATTACTGTGAGATCTAAGTGATCTTCAACGTGTATGTTCACACAATTGAGGTTGAGAATTTTTTTCTTCTTTCTCAAGTTTTCACTTGAGTATCAAATTTTTGCATTCTTATTACACAACCATGATGGTTTTTAATTTACCACCCGTAAATTAATTATCTCTGGTTCTCCATGTAGGCAAAGATGACTGCCAAAGAGTTTGAGGAGCTTGCCCTCAATGGCCACAACTATCCTACATGGGCTATGGACATCAAGATCAGTCTTGCGTCCCGCGGGATTGCGCGTGCAATCCAGCCTCCTGAGACTCCTCTCCCGACTGGAGCCACGCCGCTGACAGAACAGGAGAACTATGCTGCTTTATTCATCATAAGGCATCATATTCATCCAGATCTCAAGTCCGAGTATTTACAGGAGGAATCTCCTAGTACTCTGTTTCTGGCCCTCAAAACGAGGTATGAAAAGCAGAAGGCAGTAGTCCTGCCAGAATTTCAGATCCGTCTCCAGGATTTCAGATCCATCGGATAATACAATCATGATGTTCATAAGATATGTTCCAAACTGCGCTTTTGTGAGAAGGAACCTACTGAGGGGGAGAAGATAGAAAAGACTCTGTCTACTATGCTCCCTTCAGATAGGATCCTCCAAAAACAATACCGTGCTCGTAACTTCGCTGTCTATTCCGAGCTTATTCACATGTTACTTCAAGCTGAAAAGCATGATGAGCTACTTGCTACGAATGGCTCTCAGCGCCCAGTTGGGCCACAACCTTTACCTGAAGTTCATATGAATATCGGGAATAGACAAAAGTTTAATGGTACCTTTCGGGGTAAACAATCCAATTTTGAGCATAAGCGAAAGCGCAATGGGAACAGAAGATCCAGAAACCCAGGCAAGGGAAAAGGCACTTCAAAGCCCAGGTTTGATAAATCTAAGCTTTGCAACAAGTGTGGATGCTACACGCATTCTACTGAAAAGTGCACAGTGCCCAAGCATCTGGTTATGCTGTACCAGAAATCTCAGGGACGCAAAGCACCTCAAGGGAAAAGGTTTGAAGCCAACTTCAACCTTCATCCGCATAGCGCACAAGGAGCCGGTGATTCGCACGATGTCCCTCCTGGACCGAGCAACGCCATGATTCCTTATCTGCCTGAGGATCCTGCTGAAATGGAGAACACGTTGATTGAGTACACCGCAAACAACGTGTTTGGCGACTTCGACTAGTCCCTCAATCTCCTAGTGATCTACTCATTTATGTCCATTTGTAATGATTGTAATAAGAACATAAGTTTGTTGTTGTCCTTATATTGTATTGTATCAGCACGTTTGATATAATAAGGATTGTATACTATGTATTACCATGAGGTTTTCTTATTGAAAATTCTTTGTTTTATATAGTTCTCTACGGGGACAATCCGATGGAAGAGGAATTATGCCTTGTGGACAGTGGTGCCACAAACTCCATACTGAGGGAGATGAAATACTTCCAAACTCTGAAAAAGACGAATGGAGATATTCTAACTATCGTTGGACGCGATACTGTGATTCTTGGTACTGGACGTGCCATCTTCACCCTCCCAAGTGGTACACATGTGACAATTGAGGATGCTTTACTGTATCCCGATTCTTCACATACCCTGATCAGTTATCAAGATATCCGTAAAAATGGTTTTCACATTGAAACCCATGAAGACAACAAAGAGGAGTATCTACTCTTTACCAAAGATCACGGATATGGCAAAAAGGTACATGAGAAAATTCCTTCTCTATCGTCCGGTTTGTACTATACGTACATCAAACCCGTAGAACATGTGGCATACAAAGTAATTTTTTAGAATGTGAATGCATTCCAAACCTGGCATGATCGCCTAGGCCATCCCGGAATCGGGATGATGAGAAAAATTACCAGCAATTCCATTGGTCATAATTTGCTTGAGTCAAAATTTCTTCAATCTTCTGATTTTGTGTGCACATCTTGTGCCACGGGAAAGCTAATTTTGAGGCCCTCGCATCTCAAAATACAAGCTGAACCACTTAAGTTCCTTGAACGTATTCAAGGAGACATTTGTGGTCCCATTCAGCCATTATCTGGACCTTTCAGGTATTTCATGGTTCTGATTGACGCATCTACACGATGGTCACACGTGTGTCTTCTTTCCACACGGAACCATGCATTTGCCAAGATAATGAGGCAAGTCATTAAGTTGCAAGCCCATTATCTTGAAAGTCGAATTAAGACAATTCGAATGGACAATGCTGCAGAATTCTCCTCACATGCTTTCAATGATTATTGCATGGCTTTGGGGATTGAAGTTCAGCACTCTGTTACATATTTCCATACACAAAATGGTTTGGCCAAAGCATTGATTAAGAGGATTAAACTCATTGCAAGACCTTTGTTGACGAATTGCAACTTGCCAACCTCTTGTTGGGGTCATGCCGTTTTACACGCTGCTGACTTGATACAATTGAGGCCAACTGTATATCACAGTTCTTCCCCTCTGGAATTGGTACGTGGAAATCCTCCAAGCATTTCCCATCTGCGTAAGTTCGGATGTGCTGCATACATCCCGATCTCACCACCTCAGCGAACATCTATGGGCCCACACAGGAAATTGGGGATCTATGTGGGGTACAAATCACCGTCGATTATCAAGTACCTGGAACCCCTGACTGGGGATCTGTTCACAGCCCATCACGCTGATTGTATATTTAATGAGGAACATTTTCTGGCATTAGGGGAGATTTCGAGTACCAGAAAGAATGCCCGGAAATTGATTGGAATGCTCATGCCATTTCATCCTCTGATCCACGTACCCAAGAGACCGAACTTCAAGTTCGGAAGACCATTAATTTGCAACATCTTGCAAAAAATCTGCCATATTCATTTACTGATCTAAAAGGTGTAACAAAATCCTTGAATCCAGCCAGAAACGCGCCTGAAAGAGTGGAGGTACCAACTAAAACCACTCAACTCCCCGTTCCCAAAAAAAGGGGGAGTAGTATGGCCTCTGGCCCGGATCCTGCTTCTCGCAAGCAGCAAAGGAGAGAGAGGAGAAATTCTTCATAGACGGTAAATGCAAGTCAGCTCAACGTTGATAAACACCTGATGGGTAGTATACACCCAGTGGAAGGGCAACCTCCACAACCCAGCTCCGGCTTGCACACACTAGCTGGGACATCGGAACACCCAGACTCAATCGTATTGGGAAATCACGAAGAGTGACTAGGGGTGCAGGAAATTTCTATCAACTATGTTGATTCTGGAGAATCATTTGACCGTAAGACTACGACTGTCGACATATATTTTGCTGAAAAGATTGCAGATACCCTTCTCACCGATCATGATCCAAGGTCTATCGTAGAGTGCCAATAGCGCTCCGACTGGCCTAAATGGAAGGATGCAATCCAAGCAGAAATTGCCTCGCTTAACAAAAGAAAGGTATTCACTGAAGCAATACCGACACCTCCCAGTGTTTTCCCTGTGGGATTCAAATGGGTTTTTCTCCGGAAACGTAATGAGAACAATGAGGTGGTGAGATACAAAGCAAGGCTCGTAGCACAAGGTTTCACGCAGAAACCCGGCATTGATTTCACTGAAACATACTCTCCAGTAATGAGTGCAACCACTTTCCGATATCTTATATCTTTGGCAGTGCAAAATCGTCTATCTATGCAGTTGATGGATGTCGTGACCGCATATCTTTACGGGTCACTAGATTCGGACATATATATGAAGGTTCCTGATGGAATCTCTGTCCCGAATAAAAATGCAAAACGCAACATGTACTGTGTAAAGCTGAATAAGTCATTATATGTCTTAAGGCAGTCGGGACGGATGTGGTACAACCGACTCAGTGAGTTTCTTCCTCGGAAAGGTTACTCCAATAGTGCTGATTGTCCATGTGTTTTCATCAAGAATTCCTCTACGTGATTTTGCATCATTTCTGTGTATGTTGATGATCTCAACATCATTGGCAGCACACTAGACATTGATGAAGCACACAATCACCTAAAGATGGAATTTGGGTAAAACCAAATTTTGCTTAGGTATTCAACTTGATCACCTTCCCTTAGGTATCATGGTACACCAAGCTGCCTATATCCAGAAAAGATTGGAAAAATTCAATGGACAAATCCTATCCATCTAAAACTCCTATGGTGGTTCGATCTCTAGACGTAGAGAAAGATCCGTTCAGACCGAGGGATGATGGAGAAGAGGTGTTGGGATCTGGAGTTCCATACCTCAGTGCCATTGGAGCGCTTATGTATCTTGCAAATTGCACAAGACCTAATATTGCATTTGCAGTAAATCTACTTGCTAGACATAGCGCAGCTCCCACTAAATGTCATTGGTCTGGAGTGAAGAATATCTTTCGATATCTCCAAGGCACAAAGGATCTTGGCCTATTTTACCAGTTCCAGAGAAATCTGGACTCTGATATGATTGGATATGCAGATGCCGGTTATTTGTCTGATCCCCACAATGCCAGATCTCAAACCGGTTTTGTGTTCCTACATGGTGGTACTGCTATATCATGGAAGTCTTCAAAGCAGACTCTGGTGGCAACATCTACCAATCATTCTGAAATAATTTCATTATTTGAAGCAACATGTGAATGTGTATGGCTTCGCAGAATGATAAACCACATACAACAGTCATGTGGAATTGGTTCGATAAAATCACCTACCATTATCTATGAAGATAATGCGGCATGTGTTGCACAGATGCAAACAGGATACATCAAGAGCAATATCACCAAGCATATTTCTCCTAAATGGTTTTTCCCCCATAATCTTCAGAAAAGCGGGGAAATAAGCATTCTGCAAGTCAAATCATGCGACAACCTTGCTGATTTATTTACCAAGTCTCTACCAAATTCAACATTAGAAAAATATGTTCATGGAATTGGTATGCGAAGACTTCGGGACTTGCAAGCGTTAGGGGGAGTCTCTGCTTGAGACACTCTTGTTCAAACATCACACTATCTTTCTTTGTGAGTGTGTTTCAGGATCTCATCAAGGATTTTATGAAGAACTTTTGAAGGAGAATCTTTTGAGATGATAGAGCTCCCTGAAGAATTGTGAAGATGATTCTACATGGTCAAGTGTAGATTAGGGGGAGTGTTAAAACTACTTATGTAATTAAGGGAAAATCTCCCCTTGCCCATGAGCGCACGGTTGCTCTCTCCAAAACGTCGCCTCGCACCCGTCTCCCTGGAACCGACGCGTCCCTCCTCTGGACCGTCGTG
Source organism: Secale cereale (assembly GCA_902687465.1). NCBI lineage: Eukaryota > Viridiplantae > Streptophyta > Magnoliopsida > Poales > Poaceae > Secale > Secale cereale. Next base: position 845,916,025 of record LR738714.1, on the reverse strand, counting down.
TCTCTCCAAGGGAGATATAAACCCCCTGTAACCATCGTCAAGGATTGATCGGACTTTCGATTCCAACAATAAGCTGATATTGCATATTATACTAGGTAGCATAGTAAAGGAGAAGATATGTCTTTATGACGTTGACTCTATGAAATTCCATGCCAAACAATGATGAATTAACTTTTTTTGGGCGAAGAGAACACAAGAGAGATATGATTTGGTTTATTATTTGGGCCTCATTTTCTACCCAAATGTAGGTGGCGACACAAATAGATGCCGGGCTTGGTGGCAAACAAATTGGGCGAACGTGGCGACATGGAGACGAGCAAGTAGTTTACGTTACGTTCTGTAGTTAAGTTTGGATCTCAGAAATTTTCAGACTTGAACACCCACCCACTTGGTTACACACTTTTAATGCCACCCGCCGTCCCATGCTTCAGTAATAAAGGAGGCTTCATAGATCAAGGAGGCAGATTTCAGTAATCAAGGAGGCAGACGGGACTTGAGCCAATTACCACACAAAATTGACGCCTCCTTTTCCTCTGATTAATAGTTGTCGTTGCATGCGCCTAGGGATGCCCATAAGGCAGCTTGGGAGGGCCTAGATTGCTCCACCTCATGGATCCGGGTCACGACCTTGGACCCTTGTTCTTTCCACCATGTTATATATACAAGAGATGGTCAGCTGACCGCGTGCAGGGTGCGTGTGTGACTTGGACTTCGGCGAGGAGGAGGAGGAGGAGGTGATGCTGCTTTCACTGTGAGTGCGGAGGTCCTTGTTCAATTTTCTTTCTCCGTTTGTTTTGTTGTGTGCTGTTTGTGTTGTGTTGAGACGATATATGTGGCCGAGAATGCCATTGAAGCGGCATGAACCGGATGTGTTTTCCTTGTCCCGGACGCATCTGGATAAAGATAGGGCAGAAATTTTGATGAAGAAACTTCGCATGGATCACATGCTAATTGCTCCAAGTGCTGATGGAAGGAAAGGTGGATTGGTAATGGTCTAGAAGAAGGAGGCTATGATCTACTCCTGGACTACCACCTTAGATTTCATCCATGTTTCACTGGAAGAGATGAATGGTGACATGTGGAGGGTCACGGGTATATATGGTGAACCAAGCTGGGAAAACAAAGAACATACATACTGTACGCTACATGATTTACATGCCCAGTAAAATATACCATGGATTGTATCGGGGGAGACTCGTGATAGATCTACCGAAGTTATGATAAGTGCAAGAAAAGCCTTCTCACAATAAATGGCAGCCCAACATCAGAAGATATCTTAACTAGCGTAGATTTTTTCTTCTAGGATCTATTACGACAATATTTTAATATTAGGTAACATGTACTAAGCAGAATGTTGATGCTTCTTGAACCTACTAATTCAAATATAATAGTACACATGACGGGAAATTGTAATAGAAACTGTAAGTTCACATCTTGTAGCTAATATGAATGTGGCAAGTTCTTTAAACTTTGGTGAGTTTGATGGTGGCCTTGTCTTGCTTTTGCCAAAGGCCCATAAGGAGCTCAAACAACTCATCGATATTGTCATCTTTGCAATGCTTGATTTCAATCACTTCCAAATTATCACACTTGAAAGACATAAGATTCTGGCTTTCGAGAGCAACAGTTCGCCACTTGGCCCTTGATGTCCTCCTCTTCGAACGATCTGTGAACTTTAGGTAGTATAAAACCATATAAGAGGATGTCAGATAGAAGGGCAATTAAGTGATGAAACATTGTATTAAATACAAGCATGGTTGAAGTACCTCACAGTTCTGCAAAGTAAGCTTTTCTAAGCTCGGCACGCTTTGTAGAAAGCGGTCCAGTGTTTGAATATTTGCGATCGTTTTGAGATCGCATCGGTTGATTAATAAAGATCTCACATTATTGAACTGTGGGAGTTTATATGAAATCTTTTGCAGGTTTACCTAAAACACAAAAATAATATACTACCATTAATACTCAGAAACAGAACCTCCAAATGGTGTAATTTGATATATCAAATTTCACAATATTTGTCTCATTTTTATTGAACGATGGAAACAAAAAGATTATATTAAGAAATGAACATACTTTAAATTTTTACGGATGTTTATGGTTGTGTAATATCATTCAATAAAGGACAATAATTGATGGAGCAAATTACTACTCTTAACATGATAAGATTTTTTTCGGATTAAATAAGTATATGTATATTTTTTTTTCTTATGCAGCAGTACCTTGCTAGAACCCAACATTAACGGGGAATTAACCTAGGTATGACATAAATCGAGGCAATCTGTTATGAAATGAAGCAACTTATATAGATCTAGTTAAGCAACGACATAAACACAAATCAACTACTGTAATTGCATGGTCGTCCGTAAAAAATAAATAGAATGATATGAGGGACTTACCATCATGTTGAAACCAAACAATTCTAGATGCGGTATGTTAAACATCCTGTATAAGTTGTCCAAAAAGCTAGCCTTTGTCTGGTACCATGATATCACACATAGTGATGCCTTGATAAAGGAAGGTGTGTCTCTTACATATATACCATCAGGCCAGCCGATAGTTGACAAGGAAGTACGCAAAGACGTTAGCCTTGGAGCAGCGACCACAATTCCATCGGAAAACCCGTGAAGGCGTACACAGTCATCAATTGTAAGGTGTGTTAGGCTTCCGGACGCAATGTCGCCAAAGCGAAAGAAGCAGCTAACGAGACTCAGATGCTCAAGCACAGGGTACCCGCAACGGAGCTGCTCTGCAAAGCTATCGTCAAATTGTACACCATGAAGCAGCAGCGTTGTGAGGCGATATGATTTCGATCCAAGATCGGGGAGGAACCATTTTTCCCAACCACAACTTGAGTCCATGTGAATGTCGATCACCGTGGGGCTGCGCTGGACGCCGCTGCTGATCCATCTGGAGCACGCCTGCCTGTCATCATAGTTTACGGACGGGACATGTATCCGGAGCCTATCCAAGGACGGGGCGCTGTGAAGCAGCAAGAGCTTGTCGCTGAACTCCTCGAACGGCCGCCACTCCTTGGCGCATACCTTCATTCGTCCGTAATCTGTTACGCAGCACTTTCGACTTCGACAGCGGCGGGCTTGACGGCGGAACACTGTGAAATCGATGTCGAGGCACGGCACGGAGCGCCAGATGTGCCTCCACCTCCGCGAGAGCACGCTTGATCGGACCACCTGCCGGGACTCGAGGAAGGAGAGGATGCTCTTGATAAGGCAGTCGGGCAGATCGCTTAGCCTGTCGTCTTCGGCAGCGCGGATCCGCTTGCTGGGTGGATCCATTGATTGATTTTCTCGAGGGCCTATGGTAGCATCAATCCTCTTGCTGGAGGACTCCTTGGATCGATCCATCCCCGGCCGGGATCTGATCGGATTTCTCGTGGGCTGTGCCGTTTCCCGACGATCTAGGTCCTAGCTAGGGCTAGGGCTCGGGTTAGGGCTAGGGCCGAAGGAGACCTGCGATTTGGACGCCATAATGTACGCTTAGCCGATTCATCTGACAGCGATTTAGGCCACCTAACCATCTTTATTTCCCGATGAAGGATGGCCACCTAACACCATCTGACACATGATTAATTTTTTTTTTCAGGGTATAAAGCGGAGTTCTTTATTTATTCAAAGTTCTTAACAATCTCTGAGGCTAATGCATGCATGATATGGGTATAAAACGGAGTGCTTAACCTTTTTTTTTGTGGCGGTAACGGCGCCGCCGGAGTCGCCCAAGAGCCACCTGGGAGGCTAGGGATCACGTTCAGAATATATCTTTTTTTCTGATCAAGGAGCCATATATATGTGATGGAAGCGCACAAAGCCTAAATCGAACACTTCTGTGTCTAGCTAACAGTTAAAAGCGCAAGAAAAGCCTTCTCATAATAAGTGGCAGACCAACATAGAATAGATCGTAACTAGAGTTTATTTTTTCTTCTACTATCAGTTACAACAATCTTGTAAAATGAGGTAACAGGTCCTAAGTAGAATGTTGATGCTTGTCCAACCTATTAATTAAAATGTAATAGTAACACCATGTCAATCGGGGTCCACCACGAAAAGGAACACGGAGGGCGATTGGGAAGGCGATCGCGTGGCGACCGTCCTCCTTCGCTAGGGTTAGGGTTCCTGGACGGGGGTCGTGAGGATACGAAGGTGATCGGGGGCGGAGACGGCGCCTCCCTCGGCACAGATCGGTGCAGTCTTTCTTCTCCACAGAGCAGAGCTATGGCGGAGAGGGCGAAGGGAAAGGAGAAGGGATCCCCGGTGAAGAAGGCGACCCCGGCGGCGGCTACAACTCCGGGCACTCCTGGGAGCGGGGGTTCTGACAAGTCCCCGGTCGAAAGGAGAACACCGGATCCCACATCCAGCTTGTCGGCTAGGCTGGGTGGGATGATTCTGATGGATAAAGAAGCGGAGGGGTTCGTGTTTGAGGAAGTAGATCAAATCTTGACCAAATACACCAAGTGGTCGGCTGTGGGGAAGTCCTTCTCCCCACAACCACTCAATAGGGTTGTGCTTGAACGAACAATGTAGAGGGCACGGGGATTACATCACGAAGCCAAATTTCGGGATATGGGTGACAATGTATTTGTGGTGCACTTTGGAAGCGAAGGTGACTGGAAGCACGCAATGAATAATGGACCTTGGCAATATGATTTTAACGTGCTCGCTCTGAAGGACTATGAGAGTAACACCCGCCCCTCCGAGATGGTTTTTGACAAGGTAGAGGTGTGGGTTCGTGTGACGGATCTGCCACCAGGGAAGCGTACAGAGGAATTCGGAAAAACTCTTGGCAACTGGCTAGGGGAGGTGGTGAAGGTAGATGTGGATCATGATGGAGTGGCCAGAGGCAATGATCAGCTTCGTGTGAGGGCAAAAATCTCGCTCTTTGAACCTTTGGTCCGGGGCTTCAAGCTTAGAGCATCTCGGGATGATAAAGTAGGCACTTGGTTTGATTTCCATTATGAAAAAATACCACACTTTTGTTTCGAATGTGGTAGACTAGTGCATGCTGATGGAAGATGTGATCCCCCATGTGGATTCATCGATGCAATGGGGGGGTGATTGAGAGCCTCCCCGGGACGAAGCACTGGCTCTATGAATGAAGGTAAAGAGGGAAAGGCAAATAAGAGCAGCAGTTTTGTCAGTTCTCAGTCAAATGATAGCAACAAAAGAGCTGACGATCATGGACGTGTGAGAAACCTCCCTACCAAACGTAACTTGAAATCAGACTTTGATAAACCGGCGTGCTCGCGCACTGGCGCTGAGCGAGGACCGGAAAGGGGGGAGGTGTCGAGTCCAGAGAAGAATCGATTTCGTGGGGAGTGGGCAGCCGAGAGAGACCTGAGGCTTGAAATAGAACGGAAGAGGGAGAGGGATCTCTGTGAACAGCTAAAAGAACAACAAAGACAGCATGAGCATGCCCGGGAACAGGCTGAGATTAGAAGACGCAATGAACAAGCCGAGGTTCAGAGAAAGAGAGAAGGACATCATAGTACAAGTTACCATTACCCCACTGAGAGGAAGAAGGGCTATTATGTGAGGAAGCCTCGGAGGGAGAACACAGACTATTATAGATGGGGTGAGAGCTCCCAGACCTCCCCTGGTTCAAGAAAGAGGAGGCCAAGACAGATGTGGGTAGTGAAGGAAGGTAATGAGAGACAATTAGGGCAGGATGCATTCATTCGCGATACAAGGCAGAACACGTCTTCTGTGTTTGACCGCATCTCTGAATATGAAGATAGAACGGCGGACCCTGCCAGGGAGCGGGGCCGTCGAGAGCAATGATTGTCTTGGCCTGGAACTGTCGAGGACTGGGGTTGGACTCGATAGTAGGCGAACTTCGGGACCTGATACGGTCATACAACCCAGCGGTGGTGTTCTTATCAGAAACGAGGAAGAAAGCGGGGGTGATGGAGCGGCTAAAATGGAGTTTGTATTTCACCCAAGGTGTGGCGGTTGACTGTAATAGCAGAAGTGGAGGACTAGCACTATGGTTGAGAGACTATCTGGATGTCACGGTTCGGCCATGGTGCCAATACTATATTGATGCAAAAATAAAGATGAGGACAACACCTTCAGATGCACTGGAATCTATGGTGAACCTTGTGTAGATAAAAGGAGTATGACTTGGGAAGCTATTCGGTATCTCGGACGACATGATGATCTTCCTTGGATATGTGCAGGAGACTACAATGAAGCACTTGAGCAGTCTGAACAGCAAGGTGGTAACCCGAGAAGCTTGCGGCAAATTGAGGCATTTAGAGACTGCATTACTAACTGCGGCTTGGTGGATATGGGGTTCTCTGGGTATCCTTTCACATGGGACGCGGAAGAAAATATTCAAGTCAGGCTCGATCGGGCGACATGTAATGCAGATTTCATGTAGATGTTTTCGGGCTCAAGTGTTCAACATATAATGACAGGGGAGTTTGACCACCAGGCCCTAGTACTGTGTATCTCATTGGCACTGGCTGACAGCATGCAGCGAGCTCATAAACCATTCCAATATGAAGCGGCGTGGTCTAGACAGGAGCAGTACGATGACATGGTAGCCAATGCATGGGCTGGGGCGCATGAAGCCAATGGGGGACAACGTGGGCTGGACGCATCATGTAGTAAACTTAATTTGCTATCTAAATCCATGCTTGAATGGAGTCAGACAGTGTTTGGCTCAATCAAAAGGGAAATCAATCATATAAAGAGTCAGCTTACGGATGCAAAAATACCAGCAGCAAGTACGGGTTACAGACAGGAAGTAAAGGCTATAGAAGACCAGCTGCATGAACTATTTGAGAGGGAAGAGGTATATTACAAACAGAGGACCAACGCTGACTGGCTTAAAGAAGGGGATCAGAACACAAGGTATTTTCAAAATCGAGCAAGTCATCGTAAAAGAAAAAACACAGTCAAAGCACTAAGACGGGAGGATGGAACGAGATGCACTGATGATGAGGGAATGAGAGCTATGGCAGCAGCTTTTTACGAGAAACTGTTCTCGGCTGAGGGATCACAGGAGAGCGAACGTATTTTTTGAGACACTTCAATCAGATGGTCACTGATGAGATGAATACGCAGCTGGTTGAAGCGATCACAGATGAAGAAATCGAGCGAGCCCTTTTCCAAATGGGAACTACAAAGTCTCCAGGCCCGGATGGACTGTCGGCCATGTTTTACCAGCATCACTGGTCACTGGTAAAGAATAACATGTGCGCTGCTGTTAGAGACTTCTTGGCGGGGAAGGCAGCACCGAATGGTTTCAACGACACGATCATTGTCATGATACCGAAGGTCAACTCACCGGAGTTGCTTTCGCAATTTCGGCCAATAAGCCTTTGCAATGTACTCTACAAAATCGCATCTAAGGTGTTGGCCAATAGGCTTAAAAGGGTGCTGCCGGTGTTGATTTCTGAGGAACAAAGTGCTTTTGTCCCCGGCAGGTTAATAACGGATAATGTCCTGGTGGCATATGAATGTGTGCATGCGATAGGAAGAGGAAGTGGAGGAAGCCTTTTTGTGCGGTAAAATTGGATATGATGAAGGCCTGTGACTGAGTGGAGTGGATCTTTCTACAACAAATGATGGAGAAACTAGGCTTCTCTAGTACATGGATAGAGATGATCATGAGGTGTGTTAAAACAACCAGGTTCCAAGTGAAGTTGAACGGAGGGCTCTCGCACATATTCAATTCGTCAAGAGGACTCCGACAAGGAGACCCTCTGTCCCCATATCTTTTTCTATTTTGTGTGGAGGGTTTTTCAGCTTTGTTGAGACACACCCAAGCAGAGAAGGAAATCAAGGGAGTTACGTTTGGGAGCACTGGCCCCACGATTACTCACCTCCTCTTTGCTGATGATAGTTGCTACCTCTTGAGCTTGCGTTGTATAACCTCGAAGAGGAAAGTGAGATGCAACACAGTAGTGTAAGTATTTCCCTCGGTTTTTTAGAACCAAGGTATCAATCCAGCAGGAGACCACGCGCCAGTCCCTCGCACCTGCACAAACAAATAAGAACTTCGCAGCCAACGCGATAAGGGGTTGTCAATCCCTTTACAGTCACTTACGATAGTGAGATCTGATAGAGATGACAGTTTATATTTTTGGTATTTTTGGTATAGAAACAGAAAGTAAAGAAAGCAAATAAACAACGGCAACATAAATTGATGGGAAAGTAATATGATAGAGATAGACCCGAAGGCCATAGTTTTCTCTAGTGGCTTCTCTCATGATAGCGATATTCTACGGCGGGTAAACAAATTACTGTCGAGCAATGGATAGAAAAGCGAATAATTATGAGACTATCTAGGCATGATCATTGTATATAGGCATCATGTCCGAGACATGTAGACCGGCTCCTGCCTGCATCTACTACTATTACTCCACACATCGACCGCTATCCAGCATGCATCTAGTGTATTGAGTTCATACGAACAGAGTAACGCCTTAAGAAAGATGACATGATGTAGAGGGATAAACTCAAGAAATATGTTGAAAACCCCATCCTTTTATCCTCGATGGCAACAATACAATACATGCCTTGCTGCCCCTACTGTCACTGGGAAAAGACACCGCAAGATTGAACCCAAAGGCAAGCACTTCTCCCATTGCAAGAACTATAGATCTAGTAGGCCAAACCAAACCAATAATTCGAAGAGACTTGCAAGGATATTATAATCATACGTAAAAGATTTCAGAAAAGAATCAAATATTGTTCATAGATAATCTTGATCATAAACTCAAAATTCATCGGATCTCGACAAACACACCGCAAAAAGAGATTACATCGAATAGATCTCCTCGAAGACCGAGGAGAACTTTGTATTGAGATCCGGAGAGAGAGAAGAAGCCATCTAGATACTAGCTATGGACCCGAAGGTCTGTGGTAAACTACTCACAACTCATGGTGAGGGCGATGATGATGATGATGAAGGCCTCCGTGATGGATCCCCCTCCCGGAACAGGCTCCAAGATGGGATCTCCATGGGAACAGCAGCTACGGCGGTGGAATTAGGGTTTCTCTCTGCGTACGGAGTTTCTGGAGTACGTAGGTATATATAGGAGGAAGAGGGGCACCAGGGGCCACAGGGGCTGCCCTCGAGGCAGGGGGGCGCGCCCCCCACCCTCGAGGGTGGGCCCCCTGTCCTCTGGCTTGGCCCCGAAGTTTATCTTGCATGATTTCCTCCAAAAATATCCCCTACGAAGGTTTCATTCCGTTTGGACTCCGTTTGATATTCCTTTTCTGCAAAACCCTGAAATAGGCAAAAAATATCAATCTGGACTGGGCCTTTGGGTTAGTAGGTTAGTGCCAAAAATGATATAAAAGTGAATGATAAAGCCCATTAAACATCTAAGACTTCATAAATAATAGCATGGAACAATCAAAAATTATAGATATGTTGGAGACGTATCAAGCATCCCCAAGCTTAATTCCTGCTCGTCCTCGAGTAGGTAAATGATAAAGAAAGAATTTTTGATGTGGAATGCTAACCAATATAGTTTTTCAATGTAATTCTCTTAATTGTGGCATGAATGTTCAGATCTGAAAGATTCAAGATAAAAGTCTATATTGACATAAGAAATAACACTACTTCAAGCAATACTAACAAAGCAATCACGTCTTCTCAAAATACTATGGCTAAAGAAATTTATCCCTACAAAATCATATAGTGTTGGCTATGCTCCCTTGCTATCACACAAAATATTCATATCATGCACAACCCTGATTTCAGCCAAGCATTTGTTTTCATGCTCTATCATTTGAAACCTTTCAACTTTCATGCAATACATGAACGTGAGCCATGGATATAGCACTATGGGTGGAATAGAGGTGGTTGTGGAGAAGACAAAAAGAGGGAGATAGTCTCACATCGACTAGGCGTATCAACGGGCTATGGAGATGCCCATCAATAGATATCAATGTGAGTGAGTAGGGATTGCCATGCAACGGATGCACTAGAGCTAAATATGAATGAAAGCTCAACAAAAGAAACTAGTGGGTGTGCATCCAACTTGCTTGCTCACGAAGATCTAGGGCATTTGAGGAAGCCCATCGTTGGAATATACGAGCCAAGTTCTATAACGAAAATTCCCACTAGTATATGAAAGTGACTAAACATGAGACTCTCTACAATGAAGAACATGGTGCTACTTTGAAGCACAAGTGTTGAAAAAGATAGTAGCAATTGTCCCTTTTTTCTTTTTTTTCTTTTTCTTTATTTTTCTCTTTTTTTGGGCCTTTCTTTTTTCTTTGGCCTTTCTTTTTTTCTTTGGCCTTTTTTTTGCGGAGGGGCTTTATAGATTCAGCCTTTCCTCCCATGGGACAATGCTCTATAAATGATGATCATCACAATTTCATTACAACACAAGATTACAACTCGATACTACAACAACAAAGTATGACTCTATATGAATGCCTCCGGCGGTGTACCGGTATGTGCAATGAAACAAGAGTGACATGTATAAAAATTATGCATGGTGGCCTTGCCACAAATACGATGTCAACTACATGATCATGCAATGGCAATATGACAATATGATGCGTGTCATATAAACGGAATGGTGGAAAGTTGCATGGCAATATATCTCGGAATGGCTATGGAAATGCCATGATAGGTAGGTATGGTGGCTGTTTTGAGGAAGGATATATAGTGGGTTTATGGCACCGGCGAAAGTTGCGCGGTACAAGAGAGGCTAGCAATGGTGGAAGGGTGAGAGTGCGTATAATCCATGGACTCAACATTAGTCATAAGAACTCATATACTTATTGAAAAAATCTATGAGTCATCAAAACAAAGCAATCAACGCATGCCCCTAGGGGGGAGGTTGGTAGGAGTTAACCATCGCGCGTCCCCGACCTCCACACAAAGGTTGACACTCTACTAATACCTCATGATTTAACTTAGTCACATAACGGTTCACCATACGTGCATGCTACGGGAATCACCAACCTTAACACAAATATTTCTCAATTTCATAGTTACTCCACTAGCATGACTCTAATATCTCTATCCTCATGCCTCAAAACAATTATCAAGCATCCAACATCTCTTTCTACTCAATGCAGTTGGTGTGAATTTTTTTACTACATTGACATTGGATGTTTATCATGTGAAGACTAGTTTCTCTAGCCTAAACACTTTACCATGCTGTTTTAATAGACTCTCAAATAGATCTAAGTGAAGAATGAGAGTTCAACAATTTCTACAAAATATTACCACCACCGTGCTCTAAAAGATATAAGTGAAGCACTAGAGCAAAAACTATTCAACTCAAAAGATATAAATGAAGCACATAGAGTGTTCTAATAATTTCTAGGGCATATTTAACTCTATCAAATAGGTGTGTCCAGCAAGGATGATTGTGGAAAACTAACAAGCAAAGACTCAAATTATACAAGACGCTCCAAGCAAAACACATAACATGTTGCGAATAAAAATATAGCTCCAAGTATAGTTACTGATGGATGAAGACGAAAGAGGGGATGCCATCCCGGGGCATCCCCAAGCTTAAGATTTTGATTATCTTGAATTTACTTGGGGTACCATGGGCATCCCCAAGCTTAGGCCTTTGATACTCCTTGTTCCATAGTCCATCAAAGAAATGCTCAAAACTTGAAAACTTCAGAACGCAAAACTTGAAAACTTCACAACACAAAACTTAGACAAAAATTCTCGTGAGGTCCGTTAGTAAGAGAAAGCAAACCACCACTCAAAGGTACAGCAAGGAATTCATTCATTGTTTATATTTGTGTTAAATCTACTGTACTCCAAGTTCTCAATGGTTCATATCCTCCAATATTACTCATAGATGCATCGGAATAAGCAAACAACACACGAAAAACAGAATCTGTCAAAAACAGAACAGTCTGTAGTAATCTGCTGGGTTCGCCTACTTCTGGAACTCCAAAAACTTCAAACTAAATTGGTAAATATGCGCAATTTGTCTACCAATCATCAGCAAAAATAATCAACTAAAAAGCACGCTCCAGTAAAATCTGAAGACTACTTTAGCGAGCACTAACGATTCTGTTTTTCACAGCAAGATCAAATAAACTTCACACAAGTTTTACCAAAGGTTCTACTTCGCACAAACACTAAACAAAACATGAAAACACATCTAATCAGAGGCTAGATGCAATATTTATTCCCTAACAGCAACAAAAACAAAAAACAAAAAATTGGGTTGCCTCCCAACAAGCGCTATCATTTTACGCCCCTAGCTAGGCACGATACAAGATAGATCTAGGTATTGCCATCTTTGGAAGGCAATCCATAAGTGGCTCACATGATAGATTCATATGGTTATTTTATTTTCTTTCTATGAAAGTGTTCCATTCCTTTACTTAACGGAAATTGGAATCTAATATTTCCTTCCTTCATATCAATAATTGCACCAATCGTTCTAAGGAAAGGTCTACCAAGAATAATAGGACATGAAGGATTGCAATCTATATCAAGAAGAATGAAATCTACGGGCACATAATTCCTATTGGCAACAATAAGAACATCATTAATCCTTCCCGTAGGTTTCTTAATAGTGGAATCCGCAAGATGCAAATTTAAAGAACAATCATCAAGCTCATGGAACCCTAGCAAATCACACAAAGTTTTTGGGATAGTGGAAACACTAGCACCCAAATCACACAAAGCATAGCATTCATGATATTTTATTTTTATTTTTATAGTAAGTTCCCATTCATCATAAAGCTTTCTAGGTATAGAGACTTCCAACTCAAGTTTTTCTTCATAAGATTGCATCAAAGCATCAACTATATGTTTAGTGAAAGCTTTATTTTGATATAAGCATTCGAAGAATTTAGCACAGAACTCATCAAGGAAATACAATCAATCAAAGAGCAATTATCATAATTGAATCCCTTGAAATCAAAAGTAGTGGGTTCATCACTATGCAAAGTTTTAATCTCTTCAATCCCACTTTTAGCAATTTTACCATCAAGATCTAAAAACTCCGAATTACCGGGACACCTTAAAGCAGAATAATCTCCAATCCTAGTTTCATCAAGATTAATACTAGCAAACAAGGATCTAATAGGAGACACATCAATAACTTTTAGATCTTCAACATTATTTTCATGATAACTAGAAGAACACGATTTAATATAATCTTCTTTTTTAGCACGCATTCTAGCGGTTCTTTCTTTGCATTCATCAATGGAAATTCTCATGGCTTTGAGAGACTCATTGATATCATACTTAGGTGGGATAGATCTAAGTTTCAAAGAATCAACATCAAGAGTAATTCTATCCACACTTCTAGCCAATTCATCAACCTTAAGTAATTTCTCTTCAAGCATAGCATTGAAATTCTTTTGCAAGATCATAAACTCCTTAACACTAGTTTCAAATTCAGAAGGCATCTTTCCATAAGAGTTGTTGTAGGAATTACCAAAATTATTAGAGGAATTAGTAGGAAAAGGCCTAGGATTAAAATTACCTCTATAAGCATTGTTACCAAAATTATTCCTACCAACAAAATTCACACCGAAAGATTCATTGTTATTCTCAATCAAAGTGTACAAAGCCATATCATTAGGATCAGAAGAAGCACTCTTAGCAGCAAACAATATCATAAGTTCATCCATTTTCCCACTCAAAACACTAATTTCTTCGATAGCATGCACTTTTTTACTAGTAGATCTTTTGATGTGCCATTGAGAATAATTAACCATAATATTATTTCGGAGTTTGGTAGCTTCTCCTAAGGTAGTTTCCAAGAAAGTGCCTCCGGCGGCCGAATCTAAAAGATTTCTAGAAGCAAAATTCAAGCCAGCATAAAAGTTCTGAATAATCATCCATAGATTCAAACCATGTGTAGGGCAATTACGTATCATTAATTTCATTCTCTCCCAAGCTTGTGCAACATGCTCATGATCTAGTTGCTTAAAATTCATAATATCGTTTCTAAGAGAGATGATCTTAGCACGAGGGAAATACTTAGAGATAAAAGCATCTTTGCACTTATTCCACGAATCAATACTATTTCTAGGCAAAGAGGAAAACCAAGTTTTAGCACGATCTCTAAGTGAAAACGGAAATAACTTCAATTTAACAATATTGTTATCCATATCCTTTTTCTTTTGCATATCACACAAATCAACAAAAGTTGTCTATATGGGTAGCGACATCTTCACCAGGAAGGCCAGAGAATTGATCTTTCATGACAAGATTCAACAAAGCAGCATTGATCTTACAAGATTTAGCATCGGTAATAGGAGCAATCGGAGTGCTAATAAAGTCATTGTTGTTGGTATTGGAGAAGTCACACAATTTGGTATTGTTCTGAGCCATAGTGACAAGCAAGCAATCCAACACACACGAGCAAACAAGAAGCAAGCGAACGAAAAACACACGGCGGAAGAAGGGCGAATAAAACGGCAAAGGTGAAGTGGGGAAGAGGAAAACGAGAGGCAAATAAATGTAATGCGAAGGATAAGGGTTTGTGATAGGTAGTCGGTATATGACTTTTGCGTAAGCCTCCCCGGCAACGGCGCCAGAAATTCTTCTTGCTACCTCTTGAGCTTGCGTTGTATTCCCTCGAAGAGGAAAGGGAGATGCAGCACAGTAGCGTAAGTATTTCCCTCAGTTTTTGAGAACCAAGGTATCAATCCAGTAGGAGACCACGCGCCAGTCCCTCGCACCTGCACAAACAAATAAGAACTTCGCAGCCAACGCGATAAGGGGTAGTCAATCCCTTTATGGTCACTTACGATAGTGAGATCTGATAGAGATGATAGTTTATATTTTTGGTATTTTTGGTATACAAACAGAAAGTAAAGAAAGCAAATAAACAACGGCAACATAAATTGATGGGAAAGTAATATGATAGAGATAGACCCGGGGGCCATAGTTTTCTCTAGTGGCTTCTCTCATGATAGCGATATTCTACGACGGGTAAACAAATTACTGTGGAGCAATGGATAGAAAAGCGAATAATTATGAGACTATCTAGGCATGATCATTATATATAGGCATCACGTCTGAGACAAGTAGACCGACTCCTGCCTGCATCTACTACTATTACTCCACACATCGACCGCTATCTAGTATGCATCTAGTGTATTGAGTTCATACGAACAGAGTACCGCCTTAAGAAAGATGACATGATGTAGAGGGATAAACTCTAGCAATATGATGAAAACCCCATCTTTTTATCCTCGATGGCAACAATACAATACATGCCTTGCTGCACCTACTGTCACTGGGAAAGGACACCGCAAGATGGAACCCAAAGCCAAGCACTTTTCCCATTGCAAGAACTATAGATCTAGTAGGACAAACCAAACCAATAATTCGAAGAGACTTGCAAGGATATTATGAGCACACATAAAAAGTTTAGAGAAGAACCAAATATCTTTCATAGATAACCTTGATCATAAACTCACAATTCATCGGATCTCGACAAACACACCTCAAAAAGAGATTACATCGAATAGATCTCCTCGAAGACCAAGGAGAACTTTGTATTGAGATCCGGAGAGAGAGAAGAAGCCATCTAGATACTAGCTATGGACCCTAAGGTCTGTGGTAAACTACTAACAACTCATGGTGAGGGCGATGATGATGATGAAGAAGGCCTCCGTGATGGATCCCCCTCCCGTAACAGCAGCTACGGCAGTGGAATTAGGGTTTTCTCTCTGCGTACGGAGTTTCTAGGGTACGTAGGTATATATAGGAGGAAGAGGGGCACCAGGGGCCACAAGGGCTGCCCTCGATGCAGGGGGCGCGCCCTGGGAAGGGGCATGCGCCCCCCCACCCTCGAGGGTGGGCCCCCTGTCCTCTGGCTTGGCCCCGAAGTTTATCTTGCGTGATTTCCTCCAAAAATATCTCCTGTGAAGGTTTCATTAAGTTTGGACTCCGTTTGATATTCCTTTTCTGCAAAACCCTGAAGTAGGCAAAAAAACAGCAATCTGGACTGGGCCTTTGGGTTAGTAGGTTAGTCCCAAAAATGATATAAAAGTGAATGATAAAGCCCATTAAACATCTAAGACTTCATAAATAATAGCAGGGAACAATCAAAAATTATAGATACGTTGGAGACGTATCAATAGTGTGGTTTTTTTGGAAGGATCGAAAGAAAGCCTCGAGACACTCCATACCATCCTTCATGACTATGAGATTGCCTCGGGACAAAAAGTTAATATGCAGAAGCCGGCTATCTTTTTTGGGAAAGGTACTAGTGAGGAGGACAAGGTTATTTTGAAAGAAGCTATTGGGATTTCCTTGGAGGCGTTGAGTGAACGATATTTGGGGCTGCCTACGATGGTGGGAAAATCCAAGGATGGGACCTTTTAGTATGTGCGGGAGAGTGCGGGTAAGAAGGTTGGAGGATGGAAGGGGCAGGGTTTGTCCAAAACATCGAGGGAGGTACTCGTTAAATCTGGCCTCCAATCTACACCAACGTTCACCATGAGCTGTTTTCAACACACAAAGAGAATGTGCCGGAACCTGACTATGATCTCTTCGAACTTCTGGTGGGGTGCAGTGAATGGTGTGAAGAAAGTACATTGGATAGCATGGGACAAGATGTGCACAAGAAAGCACGAAGGAGGACTTTGTTTTAGGGACCCGGAGGCTTTCAACCAAGCTTTGTTGGCCAAACAGGCTTGGCGGATTTTACAGGTCCCTAGCTCACTATGTGCAAAAGTGCTCAAATCAAGGTATTGCCCAGACAATTCCATCCTCAATGCCACATGTCCTAGTGCAGGATCTTACACGTTCCGGAGTATCATACATGGGCGAAACCTGTTGCTGGACTGGCTTATATGGAGAGTTGGAGATGGCACCAAAATTAGGGTTCACCATGACAATTGGATTCCGCGAAAGGGGAATCTGAAGCCATTGGGCCAGACTTATATCCAAGGCATTTCTAGAGTCAGTGATTTACTAAACTCGCACGGCACTGCGTGGGATCAGAGCAAGGTCCAGGAGATGTTTTCACCGGACGAAGCTAACGAAATCATGCAAATTCATATCGAAGGACCGGAGGTCGAGGATTACCAAGCGTGGAACTTTACAAAAAATGTTATTTTCTTGGTGTGATCCACGTATCACCTAAGAATGACACAAAAAGACTTAAATCCGGATGGCCGGAGTCTTCGTCGTCAGTACACAACCATAGGGCCTGGTTGAGCCTTTGGGACTCAGTTGCCCCGGGCAAAGTTAAAACGCATACTTGGAGGCTGATTCGGAACAGACTGGCTGTATGTTCCAAGCTTCAAAGAAGATGCATCAAGCCTGGGGTTTTTGTGTGGCATGTGGACATGAGGAAACTAACTATCATCGGTTCTGGGGATGCCATCACTCAGCTATGTTTTGGAAGATTATGCACTCGGAAATGGGAGTTCCGGTGGCGATCCCGCCGGTGTCGGTCAGCTCTCAGGGTGATCTTTCTAACTGGCTTCTAACCTGGATATCTAATGCATCCGACGACGAGAAAGCAGTCCTGTTGTAGGGAATATACGGATTGTGGCTGGCGAGGAACAATGCGAGGGACGGGAGGAAGATAGATGATGCTAGTGATATAGCACACAAGGTTTTCAAGGCAATGGAAGCGTGGCAGGCAGTCCATGGGAGGGAAAGCAAACCGGCGAGCACGGCAATGGAGAAGAGATGGGAACCACCGGAGGAAGGATGGATCAAAGCAAATGTTGATGGAGCTGCAGATATAACAGGAAATAAAGGAGGCGCTGGGGTGGTGTTCCGCAACCACGAGGGTGCTTTCCTGGGTGGGGCATGCCATTTATTTCCTGTAGGCGGTGATCCAGCTGCAAATGAACTACGTGCTTGCCGTAGGGCACTGCAGCTAGCTGATGAGGTAAATGCAGTTAACCTGCACATCAAAATGGATTGTAGGGAGATAGTGTGCAAGCTTCAGAGCAAGGAGAAGGACTATTCGGTGCTGGGACCAATGATCGAAGAAGTGAAGAAGATGCTGGAGGTGCCGCAGCAATAGAAGATTAGCTGGACTCCGCGATCGGCAAACCGAGTGGCACATACACTTGCTAAGGAAGGAGTGTCAAATAAACTGTGTAAGGTCTGGTTACACGAACCACCCGATTGTATTCTGCACTTTGTTTAGGCAGAGATTCCTGCCTTTTATGAATAAATAACAACTGGTTGAACCTCAAAAAAATGTAATAGTACACACGACAAGAATATGTATGTGGTAAATCCCTTAAACTTTGGTGAGTTTGATGTTGGTCTTGCCTAGGTTCTGTTGGGCCTAGGTGCTGTTTGGTCAAACCACGATGTGTGGTGTCCTTGCCCGGTTTGTACATGGACACAACTGGTCTTTCTGCTCGTTTTCCAAGGCGGCGACCCAGGTGGTGGGAGCTGTGATGCTTGTGGGCTGAGCACGCATCTCAGGTTCTGGTGACTAGCGGCCATGGCTGCGTGGACGGTGTTGTGGTTGGCGTTTAGGTATTGTGTGACGGTATACAGCTATGGTCCATGTACCTGGCCGCACCATGGGCGAAGACGGAATACGCTTGCTTGCCTGGGTGAAAACCCTATCTAGCTTTGGCCAGACAAATGATTGTGGCGCCCGTGGACACCGTCATTTTCCTGATGTCGTGCTTGCTCCTTCCCCTTTGTCTTCTCTGAATGAAAATCTAGAACTTCAGATCGGGCGGTGGCTGCATTTCGGTGTCATGTCCTTCTTGAAGGCGCAGTCTTGGAGCTCACGGTTTCGTCGACTATCAACTTCACCTCCTCGCGATATCTTCACAAGCAAGGGCTCCGGCAACTCTGTAATAATGCTTATTGTCATTTTGTAGTCTACTTCGAGTCGTATGTTGTGTTATTGGTGTAGCCTTTTTCTACAGAATTATTATGAAACAATCCTCAGTGATCACTTCACCCCCCCCATATAACTGGGTGGACCCCTCCCCTGATTTTCCATCCAACAACCAGAAAATCCCACCTACGCATGTTTATTAATCTGGTACTTTGCCGTCTATATGTGTAACATTGCTCATTCTAATTTCCTAGTTGCGAAAATACTTTTACAAGCTTCAGAGCATAAAAGTGTCACAAAATATTTTTCCAAGTATTATCTGATTTTTTTAGGGAACTTCGAGGCACGGTCTATTTGACAATTCAAAAGAGAGATTCGAGCTTATACATCGCCTGAACATTCAGATTAGTAGTAAACGTAGCATTAGCAATATAGAGATGTGCAAACTCAAGTGAACATTTGCAGAGCATTTGTGATAGATTGCGTATCATCAACATTTGCTACGTGCAGGAGAACTGTTACTATAACCTCAGTGTGAAATTGCAAGTGGAAGGAGATGCAAGCTTCTTTTGAACTTGCTCTACTTCAGTTCCCAGATAATAAAAATATTCAGAGATTTAATGGTTTGCAAATAGTCAGTACCTACTAATTCAGAAATCGGAACATTTCAAATGCTTTAACGGGGAAAAAATGTGCGCGACGATAGCACACATGAAGGCACATCATAGCTTTTGATATGACATCAAGCTATACATCTGATCGACCCGTCACATTCAACACGCCTGTATACCAAGTTACCAACCGTTGAGCAGGCGAATATATTTGATCAACCCATCACTTCCTCATCAAAGACCCGCATCAGCATCAGCATCTGGCAAATACGGGCCAATAGCTCCCATGCGACGTTTTTCATGCGAATTGGAAGGAGTGCGACGCCGTTGGCTGTAATGGTTCTCATGTGACATCTGTGTTGGAAAAAATAGCTGTCGTGCGACACTGCTGCCTAATCCAAAGACACATGTTTAAAAATTGAATCAGGTGAGCCCATACGTAACAAAGCGGGACCCACTTCGTGGGACCCACTAACTTATCCAGCTCAAAGCGGGACCCACAGCGTGTGACCCACTAACTTATCCAGCTCAGCATTGATACAAAAGAGGCCGAGCCACAGTGTGGGACCCACTAACTTACCCGAGCCCGCCCCCCATCCTCACCCCGCTCCCCGACCGTTGTTGTTCTTCTTCTCCGGCGACGACGCGCAGCAATCCCGTTCCGGGCCGCGACCTAGCAATGTCGAGCTCTACTTCAGCCTCCCGCCGCTCATGAACGCGCTATGGCACTATGCCCATGACAAGGTGCCCTGCATGCCCACGTACCGCACCCCTGAAGCGGCTAGTCACAACGACCGACAAAAATGGCAACCTTGGGTGGGAATTCGTGAAATGCGAGAGTAAACCAGAGCAGGGAAAGGTGAGATTCTACTTCTCAATATGCCAATTTTGTTTTTTTGTCTCCCAATTTCATATTTTTCATCGGATTTGGGATTTAGGGTTCATCTTTCCGATTTCAGAAATTGAAGCAATGCGCCCATTTTGTCAGGACCGGTTTTTCAGTAAAATGATTACCGAGAGACCGAACTTTTTATCGAACCAGCAAGGAAGAATATTTCTTGCTGATAGACAATTCCTTGATACAGAAATCCAGAGTAAGGAATATTATACATGGTTGAGCTGAGGTCGCTCAACAATTTATTACAAGCACGCCATTATAATACATAAGGGCGGATATGACACAATGGTATGGTGGCATACTACTAACTTGTAATAAAAAGGTGGTGGGTATGTCACAGTGTGGTGGGTGATGTGACTCCACTATCTCACAGTTCATCGAGTGTCGGAGTGAGACCCGATGAATTTATTTGGTGGTTGGCGGAAGCTGTTATATAACAGTGATCAACTCCAGGATCGCAAGGGACTGACTGGGACTCCACTAGACGTCGGACTCGCTATCGAACTCTTCATCCATGAGATCGCCTTCGTCAACATCTGGCCAAATCAACAAGCCAGGTGAGTACTTTGAATGTACTCGCAAGACAGTTCGGACATAAGATATAATAAATACAAACATGATGCACGTGAGTATTCTAGCAATATGTATCCGAATAGTATAATTTGTGCTGCGAGAAAAATAGAAGTCGGGCGGTAATCCTCCCGAAATTCATAAGATAAATAAAAGAAAACCAAACGAGTGTCTGAGTGATGCCTCGGAAGGAAAATAAATAAAAACATGCCACAGTCGGGCGTCTGAGCGACGTCACATAAAGGGCTTATAAAGAAAATAAATAACAAGAATGTCTCAGTCGGACGTGTGAGCGACATCACATAAACGGCTTATAATGAAAATAAATAATAAGAATCCCACAGTCGGACGTCTAAGCGACATCACATAAAGGGCTTATAATGAAAATAAATAGCGAGAATGCCACAGTTGGACGTCTGAGCGACATCACATAAAGGGCTTATAAGGAAAATAAATAGCGAGAATGCCACTGTCGGACGTCTGGGCGACATCACATAAAGGGCTTATAACGAAAATAAATAGCAAGAATGCCACAGTCGGACGTCTGAGCGACATCACATAAAGGGCTTAAAATGAACAATAGTATAATGGTAAAATACTTCAGGAGGTAAATCAATACAGAGATAACTGGTTAGTCCATCTACCAAAATGAACTTGGCAAAAATCACCACTCTTGTTATTATCATAAAGTTACTAGAGACGGTCACCAGGGTTGACACGAAGATTGACTCTAGGCCATAAACATGGCTACTCAGAAGGTTTGACTCTGCAGAGCTTGTACTATTAAATCATAGCCAACGGATTCCACTAGCCACAGGGACTAGTTCCGTCTACGGTGTTTTAGCAGAAACACAACTAACCAGTACATACCCATTTCACATCCTGCTGTCCGGAATCACCCGTGACAACATTCACGGAAAACTTTAAGACGGGGAGGCTACAACCTCGGGATCAAATGTATATATGCGCGCTCTAATTTTTTTCTTCTTCCAGGCAGACACATATCTTCATGATTATTTGATATTAGCGAACAATGCTATTCCATTCATGACTAGCGCCAGTAACCTAGATAGTTACATTTACCTCTCAGAAGAATGTACCATGTATAATTATTAATGTCAAAATACCTCATAACCTGTTCGATTATTATTTAACAATTGTACATAAACAAGAGTGTCGAGACGGTCGAAATCTGCACGCATTAAACATTCAATGTAATAAGTTGTTAATACATAGTTTTCTACATTTGTTACCCATTGCAATGCACGGGCTCTTTTGCTAGTAAGAATAACATAATCATTTCGAAAGGACATGAACAACTCAACCAACTGGTATATTAAATACCTGAATTATATTTCTTTGTCGTACAACACTGAGACCAAAGGTAAATAAAAGTAAGAAACGGGTAGATAACACGCTCACCGCTTCATCATATAGTTGGTGCACACAATGATGGTGGGAAACCAGCATATTGTTGACCAGGCAAGATGGGTTTGCTAAGTGCAGCGAACAACTCGACTTGCAATGTCTTCACATCGACCGAAAAGTATCCAAACTTGAGATTCTCTTGTGAAGACGTGATGTACAACGCTTCCATTAGCAAGTATCCGCCGGCAACACCAACCAGAATCGCACGCTTTACCGGCAATGGGATAACCTTCTCCGAGTGCCATTGGTTATTTCTCAGAATGGAATACGTGAGCCAATATCGGTCATCTTCACTTTCCTCATCATAGCCTTTAGTGAGCATCCTGAGCATCCCTTCTGCTGCCTCGACGATGACAAAACTATTAAGATCTCGCCGTTCAGGTGGGAGGTTGATAGTAGAGAACTCCATTGTGCGCACGTCAAGCACAAGCAACTCATTCCCAAAATGCAAATGTCAGTAGAAGCATCCGTGGACGAATTGACGATTGCAAAACCCACTCTCAGAGTTGAGCAATGGAGGACATGTAGCTCGAGCACCCCATTGATCATAAGTAAGAACATGCCATTGTCCATCCAAAGAGGAGAATACGAGAAGCAGCAGATTCATTCTGCATTGAGCCAAACAAATCACTCTAAATGATACAGGGTCGTCCTCATCGTCGCCAGCTGCAAGGAAAGTCTCCAGTTGGAGCAGGTCCGGCCTACGGACCAGCGCTTTCAGGTCGCTCGGGACGGCGGGCAGCAGGATGTAGCGGCGATGCACAGGATCGCACACAGCGAGGTCCCTTGTCAACAATAGGCAGTAGTGTGAGTCACACACCTCAGAGCCAACGAGAATGCGCCTGCCACTTTCTTCATTGACCGGAGCGCTGGCAAGGAGGGCTCGTCCGTGAAGGAAGTTGATTGGGCTCCAGGAACGGCCGGCGGTGGAGGGGAGGAAGGATGAGCAGGAGAAGTCGAAGCCGGCGAAGGCTCGGGCGGCGGCGGTGGAGGGGTGCGGCGGCTGGGCTGGGATGAATGGTTCGTGGAGCTGGAGCATACAGATGAGAGGCGGCGGGTGGAGGGCGCGGTAGCGGCGCAGGAAGGCGTGGTCGGCTATGACGCGGCGGAAGGAGGCGCGCGCGGTGGAGGTGCGGGCGAGGTCAGCCGGAGTGGGGAGCCGGGAAAAGATTTCCTCGAGCAGCTCATCCTGGATATCGGCGATGGACGGCATCACCGTGGTCGCGCCTGCTGCTGCTCCGCCGCGTGGGGGACGAATCGAACAGAGAAGAAAATGAGGATTGGGAGCAGGGTTCGTGGGGACTCAAGCTAACGTGGAAGCCGCGTTGGACGTGTTGGAAGCTTGTGATTTGAGGGCACTAATTAATCCCGGATTTTAGGGAAGCCGATTGATCGAGCAGTTTCAGGAAAACCAATTAATTTAGCGTAAAGACATTCCGCCTAACGCAATTTGTTTCCTTTCGTTGCATATTTTATTGGAGCAGCGATTATCCAGTATTTATGGAGGTTGTCTCGGCATCCTGGGCCAAACAAGTTCACTCAAACAACTCAGCCACGGTCCTTAGCCGGAAACTCAAAAACCTGCGGCATGACCTCAGAATTTGGAGCATGGGTATATCTAAGCTCTCGGTGGCCATCGAAAATTCAAACAAGGCTCTTATTGAAATTGATACACTGGAAGACTAAAGACCTCTCTCAACACCTGAGCGCAACTTCAGAAGAATCCTAAAAGCTCACATCCTCGGACTCCTTAAATACCAGCAAATTTACTGGAAGGAACGATGTACCATAAGCTGGGTTCAACTCGGAGATGAAAATTCGAAGTTTTTTCAAGCTCTGGCATCCGAAAGGTACGGAAGAAACAACATTGCCTCACTTTGCACCGATGATGGGAATATTGTTGAAGATCATGCTGGCAAGGAATCAATAATATTACACACTTACAAAAACAGACTGGGCTCCTCAACTCACCATGACATAAAATTTGATCTATCACGAATCATCAAAAAAATTCACGGTTTCAAGGAACTCACCATACCTTTTACACATATGAGTACATATATCAATGCCAAACTTCGAAGGAAGAAATTGTTCTGCTAAAGCTGGACTTTGCCAAGGCATTCGATACAATTGATCATGATGCAATGATTGAAATTATGAGAAGTATGGCGTTAGGATGGATTAAATGCATCTTCTCTTCTGGGAAATCTTCATTTTTACTAAATGGCACACCTGGGAGACAATTCTTTTGCAAGTGTTGCGTCCGACAAGGTGACCCCCTCTCGCCACTCATTTTTGTCCTAGCCGCGGAACTGCTTCAAGCTGCGATCAACGATGCATTTGCACATGGCCAAATTCAGCTACCTTTCCCATCCACAGCCCAAAAAGACTACCCGGTGATCCAGTATGCCGACGATACACTCATATTCCTTCCTGCATGCACGCAACAAGTGGCGACCATCGAAAAGATTCTCACTGATTATGGCACCTCCATTGGGTTGAGGATCCACTTCAATAAATCTACGATCATACCTATCAATTGTGATACAGCAAAATGTGATGAACTTGCTAATATACTTGGTTGTGTGGTCGGAAAAATGTCGTTCACCTACCTAGGCCTCCCATTGGGCACAACTAGACCCTCTGTGCAAGAACTAATACCACTAGTGTGTAGCATAGAAAGGAGACAGTGGGCCACGCTCAACATGATTTCATATGGGGGCTGTTGGGGATATGACTATTGGATATGACCCGCCCAGGAGGGGCCGGGTTATCCCAATGGCGGTTCATGGGCCAAGCCCATAAAGGTTTAAGATGGCGGTTCATATACTAGGCTTGTTAAAGGGGCCCAAAACCCAAAGCGGCTTAAAGCCCGTAAGTGTAAACCGCCATGTATGTTTGACATGTACCGTAAGGCATGTAAGATAAGTCACCGAGCCGGACACGTTTGTAATAGCCGGCCGGGAATCTATAAGCCGCCGGGCGTCAACCCGTGTATATAAGGGGACGGCCCGCCAGCGGTTTAGGGCAAGAGACAACAGATCGAAAGCTAGGCTAGTGTATTTGCTCCCTGGCAATCGAAACCCTAACAATACCACCTCAAACTGGATTAGGCTTTTACCTTCACTGCAAGGGGTCAAACCACTATAAACTCCTCGTGTCCTTCGTCCCGTTTAAACCCCTTTAAGCTAACTATGTCGCAATGGCTCCACAACTAAGTCCTTCCCCTAGGACATTTGCCGTGACAACTCCACGACAGTTGGCGCCCACCGTGGGGCCTGCGCACGATGGTTTCGAGTTATTGAAGGGCAGCTTCCAAGGGATCCAGGGATACACTGTGGGCCGGATGACCAAGAGTCGTCGCGGCAACCTCTACATCGACGATGCAGGCTGGGGCCCCGAGGCCGGCTCAATTGAGTATGGGTACCGGGTCCCCTTTGGCGGAATCCACGTCTTCATCGGCAAGATCAGCAAACCGGGCCCTGAGCCGGACATTTGCACCGACATCATCAAGACGGCTCAGCGTGTGCGACCCGCCCGGGTTCAAGCCGCCGTGAAGTGTGCCTTTGTTGGGTTCACCAGCGATGTATCTCGCGGTGAGACGGCCATCTACTCTGATGGTGAATCCTCCACCGACGAGACCAACTCAATGTATCAACTACAAAACGGACGGCTTGGGGCCTGTTCCGATGGTAACAGTATTCCGGACCCCCGTGAGCCGCCGAAAAGGGTGGCGACCTTCATGGCAGGCAGGCAGCCGACTCTCGGTTCGACAGCCACCACGGCCATGACTTCCAGCGCAGCGTTGGTAACGACAGCAGGTGCTGGCGGATCAGTACGCCCACCGACTCAAGTTTTAACAGATTTATTGGAGGCTCTAGCAACTCTGATGGGGGTGGAGGTAACCCAGGACAACCAGGAACAGCATAAGGTGGATGTGGCTAAACTGCGTGATGAGATAGCACAAGCCAAGGAAGAGCTGGCGGCGGAGAACGCTAGGATGACCGCAGAGCGGGCCGTTTTGAAAGCTCAAGCACAGCAGCTTCAAGCGGATTCATACCGGCTCACGGTGGATCAGAACACTTCAAATGAAGTCTTGAGGAGAAAGCATCGTAGTCGTCTGCCTTTTGTTTATGAGCCGAGGAATATTTTTAATACAACTGGAGCAGGGACCAATAACCTGCCGGTGATAAACCAAATGGCTGAAGCACCAGGGGGTGGAGCGCCGGTTCAGCCACGCGTGATAGGCTCTCCACATGTGAATAACACCCCACCTCACCACCGGGTGACACCGCCGGGTCATTATTCCAACCCTCTGGATAATATTATTGCTGCAGCTAAGCGATTGGCGGCTCTGCCAGTTGAGGGCGAGACTCCGGTGGCGGTTGAAACCCAAAGGGCCAGGAAACTTCTTCAAACAGCGCTGGCAGAACAACAGGCTTATTCTTATAGTCGTGATCGGATTCATTCGATCCCTCGTCCAAGCCGGAGCTACAGCAGGCACATTGACTCGCCGGCAGTTTCGAGTACTCAGCAGCACCGTAACCAACTTTGTGGGCATGACCCGACACGCAATGGTGCCAACGCACAAGTGATACGTCTCAAACGTATCTACTTTTCCAAACACTTTTGCAATTGTTTTGCCCTCATTCTTGCATGATTTGAACTAAACTAACCCGAACTGACGCTGTTTTCAGCAGAGCTGCCTGTATGGTTTTATTGTGTGCAGGAAAATGGATTTTTACGTGTCTCAGAAAATTCCAAGAAAAATCACAGAAAATCCACGCACCCGAAGGGCCATTGTGCCAGAAGTGGGGCCAGAGGGCAGCCAGGGGGGCCCCAGGCGCCCTGCTGGCGCGGCCCCACCCCTGGCCGCGCCAGGAGGCCGCCTGGGAGGGTCCTCCCCCCTCTGGTGCCCTACCTTGGCTCCTATTTATTCCCGTGGCGAGGAAACCCCAGAACAGAAGTCGTTTTTCCAGTTTCCGTCGCGGAGCCGCCGCCACCCTGTGTTCTTCTTCGGGAGGGCTAATCTGGAGGCTGATTTGGCCTCCGGAGAGGGGAGATTGTCGCCATCGTCATCATCATCACCACTCCATCCTCCCTCCATGACTTCTCCTTCCATGTGTGAGTAATTCCCTACTGTAGGCAAAGGGGATGGTAGGGATTGGATGAGTTAGATCATGTAATAGTTTATCAGATTGTTGGGGGCATGTTGCCTATCATCTACTTTGGTGTTTATCATCTTTGCTTCAACTTGTTGCTCTTAATGCTTGTCACTTTGGGCCCGAGTGCCATGTTTTCATATCTGAACCCTATGTGTTTGCATGAATATATTTGTGTTCTTGATCCTATCTATGAGTTGTTTGCACCTATTATGGTCCGGAACCGGCGATCCCAAAGGTGACAGCTTGGGAAACCAAAGGGGATGGTCCATAATTTGAGGATTCCATGTATCCATTGAGTTTATTGCTTTGTTCCGGTGCTCTTTGACAGGAGCACCTTAATCTCCATAATTTCCTTTTGGCCCCGTTCGTAGCGGGATGGTAGGACAAAAGATGTTGTGCAAGTTCTTATTGCAAGCACGTACAACTACCTGTGGGATACATGCCTAATTTTTGATATTTGCCTAGATGATCATTACTTTTCTGTGTGCCTTGCCCCAAGTTAGAGTCATGATGTATCTCATCCATGCAGCGCCCAACCATCCATCTCCCTAGTCTACAGTGTTTCAATCCTGCTGGTTATTAGTTGTTACTTTTGCTATTCACTTTTGCTGTCACCACCATCACTATCATATCACCGTTACCATATATCTTTTGTTGCAAGTAAGTATATTTCAGGTGCGGTTGAATTGACAACTCAACTGTCAAAGCTTATAAATACCCTTTGGCTCGCCGTGTGCCGAATATATAAATTGGGTTATTCTTACCCGTGAAGACTATCTCGATCCCTTAAGGTTGAGGGTTATCAAGTACCGTTTTCTGGCGCCGTTGCCGGGGAGCATAGCAATATTTACAAGTCTACTTGAAGTATCCTACCTGCTGCACTTTATCCGCTATGGGTAAGAAAGAAGACCCCAAGGTTCCGATCTTACTATCCACTACAAGAAGAGGTACTGTTCTGAACACTAGTGCTACACTTGATTCACCTTCTGTTATGAGTAAGTTTGCCTCACCACCACCACATGATGCTTCTACTGAATCTGTTACTATGTCCGATACTTTTGATGATGCTTCTACTACTCTTGATGATATTGGTTCACTTGGTTATGCTCTTGAGAAACAGATCGCTGCTGCTGCAAAAAAATCTGGAATTGAAATTCCTGTTACTCGCTACCCTATTGGTGGAACTTATGATTATCCTGATTTGAGTAAACTCAAGGAGAGACTCCTTGATGATGATTACATTATGCTTGATGATGATTTATGCAGGGAACTGACAGAGTTTGCCGACTCTGACCCTGAAGCTATTAAGAAGCTGCTTGAAAAACAATCCTTGAAGAACAAGACTGTTCCTGATCCTGAATTTGCTACATCTCCTATATGCATCAATGATCCTGATTATGATTTCTCTGTTGATCTTTCACTTATATCTATGGTTGAAGCTGACCCCTTTTATGGCAGAGAAAATGATGATGCTATTGCACACCTGACCAAACTCACTGAGTTGGGTGCTAAAAGATACGAAACTTTTATGTGACTAAGCTTCTTCCTTTCTCTTTGAAGGAAGGTGCTAAAACATGGTATGATGCACTACCATGTGGTTCCATTAAGAGTCCTCAAGACTTAGCTCACTCTTTTGTTGATAAGTACTTTCCTGCTCATATGCAACATGCTGCTTTACAAAGAATTTATAACTTTAAACAGTTGCAGGATGAGCACCTTCCTAAAGCTTGGGGGAGGTAATGTAGTCTGATCCAGGCTAGACCAGGACATGGAGTCCCTAAGAATGAATTAATCGATATATTTTATGCTGATCTAACTGATGAATCCAGGTCCTATTTGGATAGTTGTGCTGGTTGTGTTTTCAGGAAAAGAACATCGGACGATGCAGAAGAATTGATGGGCAGGATTGCCAAAAACCATGAAGATTGGTCCGTCCCTGAACCACCTCCACCACCAAAGAAGAGGGGCATGCTTGTTCTAAGCCCCGAAGATATGCAAGAAGCAAAGAAGTCTATTAAAGAGAAGGGTATTAAAACTGAAGACGTGAAGAATCTACCCCCTATTGAGAAGTTGTGTGAGCCTACCACTCACCCTCCTATGGTAGAGGTACACTCTCTTTTAGATTTCAAGGCAAGTGACATCCCTCATGGTAAGCCTCCTGATCAATGTTTAGATGAGCTTGATAATTTTATTATGAAGCAAAGTCATTTTAATGAGAGGATACAAAGTCAATTGCATGATAATTCCCTTGCTATCAAAAATTTGCTTGATGTTCTAGGTAGAACAGTTAATGATGGTAAATGTCTTGTGAAGCATTTTCATATGGTTCAAACTCAGCTTGAACAAATTTCTAATGTGCAAAAAGATTTGCTTGCTAACAATACCAAACAAGATGATTTACAGGCCTTCGGGATTAAGACCCGAGGAGGAACTAGCACTCAAGATCCTCTCTATCCAGAGGGGCATCCGAGGAGAATCTAGCAAGATTCTCAAATGCAGGAAGAAGAAATTGTTGGCTCTCCAAAGAAGGAGAAGAAGAAACACAAGGAGGCTGACAATTCCAATGATCCTATTACAAGTGAAGAGCCAGCTGTTGATCCCAACAGTATATCTACCTCTGATGCTGAGACTGAAGACGGTGCCGAACCTGAAGATAAGGATAAGGAGAAGAATGATCCGCCTGAAGTTCGAGAAGAAGAAGCACCTGACAAACGCAAGAAGTACACTAGAGAAGACTTCGTCGCAAGAAGACATGGGAAGGAAAGAGAACCATGGATACAGAAACCCATGCCCTTTCCAGGTAAGTCTCTCAAATCTAAAGAAGAAGAGCATTACAATAAGTTTTGTGAGTGGATGAAACCTCTTTTTCTTCAAATCCCTTTGACTGATGCTATTAAGTTACCTCCCTATTCAAAATATATGAAAGATATTGTTACTAATAAAAGAAAAGTTCCTAATGAAGCAATATCTACTATGCTTGCTAACTACTCTTTCAGTGGGAAGATTCCTGAGAAGCTTGGTGATCCAGGTATACCCACCATTCCTTGCTCCATAAAGAATAATTATGTCAAAACTGCTTTATGTGATCTTGGAGCAGGAGTGAGTGTTATGCCTTTCTCTCTTTACAAGAGGCTTTGTTTAGAGAAACTAATTCCTACAGATATCTCTCTTCAGATGGCTGACAAGTCAACAGCCGTCCCGATAGGTATTTGTGAGGATGTTCCCGTAGAAGTTGCTAATTGTTTGATCCTTACTGATTTTGTCGTGCTTGACATGCCCGAGGATGGGAGCATGTCCATTATTCTTGGTAGACCTTTTCTTAACACCGCAGGTGCTATTATTGATTGCAATAAAGGAAAGGTTACCTTCAATGTGAATGATAAAGAACACACGGTGTATTTTCCAAAGAAGACCGACAAGAGGCATGGCCTCAACTCTATAGAAAATATCGAGACCGTGAAGATTGGAGAATGGGACTGTCCACTACATGTGCACCACAAATACAAAACTATTATGGTGGGGACAATGTCCATTAAAGTAAAGGTGCAATGATCACTTCGTAAGAGGTGGGACTTTTTGCTCTATATATCGTCGGTTTGTTGGTAAGACTTGATAAACCTTACTAGTGAGCATGTTTTATATAGGTAAAAAGTTGAGCTTGTTATGTTTTCATTTGTTTTAGCTTTTGTTCTCCTTGCTGTACCAAGTGTTTGTGTTTTTGAAGCTTCACAATACTAATCACTGCTTTAAGTTTTCAGAAAGTTTTGCAGCTTTTTGAACTTCGAAAAAATTTCAACAGTGAAGTTTTCAAAAAAATTTCAGAAAAATAAAAATAAAAATTTCCATGCCGGGAGTGACCCAGAGGCACCTGGGGCTGACCAGGGGGGCCACCAGTGGCCCAGGCGGCCAGCTGGCGCGGCCTGCCCCCTGGCCGCGCCCATAGGGCGCCTGGGGCCCACAGGTCCCGCCTCCAGAAATGAGTTTGTTAGGAAGGGCAAAGGGGTGGCTTGAGAAGAAGAACCCCGCGCGCTCCGATCGAGGTACTAGAGCCGCAGCTTCACCCTCGATTGCTAGGGTGAGCTACAATGAAGATCATCTGCCCCTAGAGTTGTTGGAAGACACAAATCCAGCTCGTGCGATGATGTTCCCATGTGATGAATTCCTTGAAGCTGCAGGAATTAAGGATGCGTTTTATAATCTTTGTGCTAATGCAGGTCTGACACGGCTCGTCACGTGCCGTGTTGCTCAGTATCAAAAACTCACCTCCGGTTTCATTAACAGTTTTAGATATAACCTTGATACTGGTTCTATTGAGTTTAAAATTTACAATAATCTTTTGACCATGCCCTTGATAAAGTTTTGTGAAATAATAGGTGTGCCAAACGTTGGGCGGACGGCGAAGATGACCTCTCAGCCCTCCGAGCTGAGAACCGTCTTCAACTCTCTCTGCAGCATGGATACGAGGGATATTCATCGGTCAAAAATCTACAGCATCTTATTCCCTCACCTCAGGTATTTTGCGTATTATGTTGCTAGAGGGGTGTTAGCTCGTGACAACACGAGCAGCATTTCTGCCCCGGATATTGCTATCCTGGCAACCGCCCTCTCAGGGAGGTTTGATTATAATGTCGTTGCCTTAATTGCTCGACGCCTTGCTATGAACGGTAACAAGGGAAATTTATTTGGTGGCGTTTATGCCACACTTATCTTAGAGTATCTTAAAGGCACCCCAGACCCTGATGATAAGCCTTTTACTTATTTAAGTTTTGATCTTGCTGCTATGAAAAGGCATAAGTTTGTTACCATGACTTCTGAGTTTGGTAACCTTGTTTATATCTTGCGTTTCGGAACTACCGCGGAACGCAAGATCCGTCTACCTGCACCTCTTTTGTTTGATTTTTCTCGCAGGAACGGATGGTCCTTTCATGTTATCCAGT
Source organism: Secale cereale (assembly GCA_902687465.1). NCBI lineage: Eukaryota > Viridiplantae > Streptophyta > Magnoliopsida > Poales > Poaceae > Secale > Secale cereale. The sequence continues at coordinate 845,883,662 of LR738714.1, read as the reverse complement.
TCGATGAGTTCATGGTCCAGCATCAGTTTCATAACCCCATGGAGGGGGTTGTGCCCGACGAGGAGGAGCACGGTGAGTTACCACCTTTTCAAGGGGAGACTGTCACCCAGTTTGGTGAAGGGTCTTCCTCTGCTTGGAGTGCGGACCCTTCTTCGTGGGAGGATCCGAGGACTTCGGTGTACGCGCCGGAATCCTTATACGACCCTTGGACTCACCAGTACCACCCCGGAGCAGGAGGCTCCTGGGGGCAGTAGCTACTACCAACTTAGGCCAAAAGCCTAAGCTTGGGGGAGTACGTGCCCTTCTCACTTTTCCATTGTATTATCCGTTTTATTTTTGTTCGCTTTGATCTTTTCGAAGTTTTTGCCCGTTCTTCTTTGTTTCTTTCTTTGCAAAAACAACAAAAATATTTTCTCTTTCTTTTGCTTTCGTTCAACCTTTGAAAAAACCGAAAAAGATTTCCATTCTCTCGTTAGTTTGCTTTGTTTTCAGAGTTCAGCTCGAGTCCGTGATGGCATTTAATTATATTTCCTATGTTCGATCGTGCAAGTGACAAGGAAGTAATGACGAAGATCGACAGAAGGGAAACCAGCTTATGATCTAGAGACCAGCTTGTAGCGACATAGTGCTATGTTTACAATGCTTTCCCAGTGGTTCATGCTTTCCTTGTGGCTAATCTCAAATAGCTAGAGTATATAATGTGTTATTGAAATGATTTACATGCATTGCATTGTTCATAGTTTGGTATACTAAGGTGGTATTTCCCTTTGGAGAATTCTTCGATTGACTTGGCACATGTTTACACATGTTTAAGACTAAAAAGTCTGCTTTGCCTTGATGATCTTTGAGTTTCAGAATACTTATATCACTTTCATGCCCAATTCAATGTTGCTTTGTCGCTCTGCATGATTATGACCGTTATTGCTCTCTAGTTGGTCGCTTCCCAGTCTCTTGCTAGCCTTCGCTCGCACTAAGCGGAATTCTGCTTGTGCATCCAAATCCTTTCAAACCAGTTATTCCATATGAGTCCACGATACCTTCCTATGTGGTATTTACCGGCCATCCTAACGAAGACTTTCTTGTACCATCTCGAAATTATTCAAATTTACTCCTGTTTTGTGCCTCTGTTTTAGCTCATGAGGAAGTAGTAGGTAATTCATGATCTTCTTATGTTGGACATGTTTTATCCCGGGATTGCATGTCTAATCTGCAAACCCCTAATACGAGGAGGGACTGGCATGAGTGCGCCCAGCTCACAAAAGATAATCACAACCAACAAACCCTCCTTCACGCTTTGTTTATGAGAAATCAGAAAACTTTGGTACTGATAAACAAAGGAGATTAAGGGGATGTGATCGTCCCCATCTTGGGAGCCGTTCCTTGAAACATGTGTAGCATAAGAAGTGATTGGGTTGTCTACTAGTATTCGTTGACGAAATATGCACCTCCCAAAATCATTTTTACCTCTGTTTTCAAAACCAAGAGCTCTGGTACATGTTTAGTCTTTGCTTCCAACCACAGGTTTTCAACCTCGCCATCAAATTCCACGGTTCGAGAGTCTCCACCTTCTTTCTTTAAAGCACCAACTAGGAGAGCATAATTGTCATTCTGAGTGTAATGTGCATTGTCGCAAAGTATTACATTGTCTTCTGCATGCTTGTGGTATTATTTATTCTGAAATTCTTAGTTCTAGTCTCCTTTAAAACTTTGGAGGAGTTTCTGCATTTATGTTTTGCTTCACTCATGGAGGCTGGCGAGATACCACTCTAGTATGTTCAAGCTATGTGCAATGTAATCTTGTCTTGATTTTCAGTAGCATATTATTTACTTTTAGTTATTTGTGATTGGTCACTTGAAAGAAGGATTGCTTCGTGCATTGTCCTCATAGCATTGTTTCAATACTTGCTAGACTCTTTTCGTAGTACATGCTTATATACATCTAATGAAGCAAAAGAGTTTGTCAAAGTTTTCTTTGTCGCGTCCAGTTCGTTGAACTGAATTGCTTGAGGACAAGCAATATGCTAAGCTTGGGGGAGTTGATACGTCTCAAACGTATCTACTTTTCCAAACACTTTTGCTATTGTTTTGCCCTCATTCTTGCATGATTTGAACTAAACAAACCCGGACTGACGCTGTTTTCAGCAGAGCTGCCTGTATGGTTTTATTGTGTGCAGGAAAATGGATTTTTAGGTGTCTCAGAAAATTCCAAGAAAAATCACAGAGAATCCACGCACCCGAAGGGCCATTGTGCCAGAAGTGGGGCCAGAGGGCAGCCAGGGGGGGCCCAGGCGCCCTGCTGGCGCGGCCCCACCCCTGGCCGCGCCAGGAGGCCGCCTGGGAGGGTCCTCCCCCCTCTTGTGCCCTACCTTGGCTCCTGTTTATTCCCGTGGCGAGGAAACCCCAGAACAGAAGTCGTTTTTCCAGTTTCCGTCGCGGAGCCGCCACCACCCTCTGTTCTTCTTCGGGAGGGCTAATTGATGGGCCTCGAACCCCTCGTTGGTTACCCCGAGTGGAAGGTGTAAGATGCAGTATTGTAGAAGTGTTTTCCCCTAGCAAAGATGCCAAGGATCGATTCCCCAGAGACTCCTAGGTTCAACAAGTAGGTGTCAATTGCTACGGCGCCACATTAGTAGCAACCAACGTGGACCTGCACACAGATACAAATAACTTTGCTCCCAACGAGTACAGATAGGTTGTCAATCTCTCCGGCCTTGTAGTTCACAAAGGCTTAAAAGCAATGATAGTAGTGATAGATAGTTTTTGCAATAGTAAGTAAATAGCGAAAATTAAATAGTGGATGTGATCAATGATGGTAATATGGACCGGAGTCTCATGATGTTCACTAGTGATGTCTCTCTCCCAAAAGACGATAAAACAGCTATGTGAGGTAAACAAATTACAGCTGGGCAATTGACAGGACCACGAACGCAAACCAATGCTGACTACATTGCAAGAAAGGTTGAGGTTCAAAGCATGGGCGGTACGCCAAAGTAAGTAGACCGAAATCCATCAATATCTACTACTAATCATCCACCTTGAGATATCTATCCAGAACATCTCGCTGGTATTAAGTTGCGAGTCCCACCCATAGTGTAAACTCAATGCAACATACAACTGCATTAAAAGAACTTTGCGTAAAGTAAACAATCCTTGCACCCGCGGGCACAAGCACCGTTGTTTTCCCCCTTGTGGCAACAGCACATCCCCTAGACTCATGTTTCTGTCACTCAAGCTAGTCATCGAGGGGCATGAACCCACAATCAAGCATAACGTTCCCTCTTGGAGTCACTACCTACTACACGGCCAAAGGAATAAATAACAACGGAGAACATGCAAGAATTACTTATGAACTAAAATATAAAAGAGGTGAATCAAATATATTACTCAAGATCAATTTGAACATAATCTCATAATCCATCGGATCCCAGCAAACTCAACATAGCAACAGCATAAGGATTACATAGGTGCCTCGATCATGTAGGGCAGCTCACGAGGACTAATTAGTGAAGCACATGAACGGGAGGAGAACATCACATAGCTACTGGTCATGGACTCATGGTCCAAGGGAGACTACTCACGAGTCATCCGGGAGGCGTCCATGGTGGTGGAGAAGCTCCCGGTGGTGATCCTCCCCTCCGGCAGGGTGCCGGGAAGAGTTCTCCTGGTGCTCCCGATCTTGGAAGCGGCGGCGGCGGCGGAACATAGATGGGATCGCGAAAAGAGTTCATTTTCTGAGGGTTTCGGAGGTCCCTCTAAATATATGCCAAAGGGGGGCACCGGACAGGCTTCGGGGGGCCCAGGCGCCCCCCCGGCGCGGCCCAGGGGGGGGGCGCCCACAGGGCGCCTGCAGCCCCCGTGGACCCCCCCAGGCTACCCTTCGGACGCAGTGTTGTTTCCGGATCGCTGATTTTTTATATAAATTTTCTGGATTTTTCTGGGCAGTTCTCGAAACGTGAAAACCTGAAATACAAAAACAGCCGAAAACAGAAACTGGCACTGGGGTGCACTGGATTAGTAAGTTAGTCCAAATATGATCAAAAGTGTATGGAAGTGTATGAATATCATAGCAATATCACCCAAAAGTGGCATGGAGCAAGCAGAAATGATAGATACGTTTTGGACGTATCACTAATCTGGAAGCTGATTTGGCCTCCGGAGAGGGGAGATCGTCGCCTGATACGTCCAAAACGTATCTATAATTTCTGCTTGCTCCATGCTTCTTTTGTGTGATATTGCTATGATATTGATGCACTTCCATACACTTTTGATCATATTTGGACTAACCTATTAAATCAGTGCACCACAGTGCCAGTTCCTGTTTTCTGTTGTTTTTCTATTTCAGGTTTCCCCCATATTAAAAGTGCTCCAAAAATTCCAGGAAAAATATAGGAAAAATCAGCGTACAGGAAGCTTCGCGAAGAACCAAAGATGGGCCAGAGGGGAGCCAGGGGAGGCCCAGGCGGCCACCTGGCGCGGCCCCACCCCTGGCCGCGCCAGGGGGGCGCCTGGGGCCACTGCTCCGCCTCTGGCTGCCCCCCTTCGCCTATATATCCCTCTCGTCCCGAAACCCTCGAGGACAGAACCCTTTTTCGTGATCTCGCCTCTGTTCCGCCGCCGCAGCGCTTCCAAGATCGGGAGCATCAGAGAACTCTTCCCGGCACCCTGCCGGAGAGGAGAACCACCACCGGGAGCTTCTCCACCACCATGGATGCTTCCCGGATGAGTCGTGAGTAGTCCACCTTGGACCATGGGTCCATGATCAGTAGCTATGTGATGTTCTCCTCCCCTCTTTGCTCTTCATGGTTTAGACCTCGTGAGCTACCCAACATGATCGAGGCACATATGTAATCTTTCTGCTGTTGCTTTGCTGAGTTTGCTGGGATCTGATGGATTATGAGACTATGTTCAGATTGTGTTTGAGTAATATATTTGATTCACCTCTTTTATATCTTTGTTCTTGAGTAATTCTTGCATGTTCTCCGTTGCTGTTTATTGCTTTGGCCAAGTAGTAGGTAGTAACTCCAAGAGGGAGCGTTGTGCTTGATTGTGGGTTCATGCCCCCTGATGACTAGCTTGAGTGACAGAAACATGAGTCTAGGGGATGTGCTATTGCCACAAGGGAGAAAACAATGGTGCTTGTACTTGCGGGTGCAAGGATTGTTTACTTTACGCAAGTTTCTTTTAATGCAGTTGTCTGTTGCTTTGAGTTTACACTTTGGGTGGGATTCGCAACTTAATACCAGCGAGATGTTCTGGATAGATATCTCAAGGTGGATGATTAGTAGTAGATGCAGATGGATTTCGGTCTACTTGCCTTGGCGTACCGCCCATGCTTTTGAGCCTCTACCTTTCTTAGCAGCATAGTTAGCATTGGTTTGCGCACATAATCCTGTCAATTGCCCAGCTGTAATTTGTTTACCTCACTTTGTTGTTTTATCGTCTTTTGGGAGAGAGACATCACTAGTGAACATCATGGGACCCCGGTCCATATTACCACCGCTGATCACACCTTCTATTTACTTCCTGTTTTTATTTCCTAGTTGCAGTCATAGCTATCATTATTATCTCTTGTGTTTGATCCTTTGTAAACAACAAGGCCGGAGGGATTGACAACCTCTCTGTACTCGTTGGGAGCAAAGTTATCTGTATCTGTGTGCAGGTCCCGTCAACCGCTAAGTTTCTGGCGCCGTTGACACCTACTTGTCGACCCTCGGAGTCTCACGAGATTCGATCCTTGGTATCTTTGCCAAGAGAAATTTGCCGCTACGCTACATCTCAACCTTCCACTTGGGGTAACCAACGAGGGGCGAGAAGCCATCAACCAAGTTTCTGGCGCCGTTGTCGGGGACTCCACTCTTCAAGATAGGGGAGTTGCACGCTATCTTTTATCTTTGCTTTTTAGTCTTGTTAGTTTACCTTGTAGTTTTTGCTTTAGTGTCCCTTACCAAAAATCACAAAAATAGTTATCTTGCTTGCTGCTGCTATGGGTTCCATCGAGAACACCAAGTTGTGTGACTTCACTAGTCATAACAAGAATGACTTTATCTGCACGCCTATTGCTACACCTGCCACTTCAGCACCTTCTTATGAGATTAAACCTGCTTTACTGAACCTAGTTATGAAAGATCAATTCTCCGGTGCTGGAGATGATGCTGCTTTGCACTTAAATAGTTTTGTTGAGCTCTGTGATATGCAAAAGTACAAAGAAGTAGATGGTGATATTGTTAAGCTTAAGCTTTTTCTTTCTCCTTGAGAGGAGGAGCTAAAATCTGGTTTCAATCCTTGCCTAGGAATAGTATGGATTCTTGGGACAAGTGCAAGGATGCCTTTATTGGGAAGTACTATCCCCCTGCTAAAATTATCCAATTAAGGAGTAACATAATGTATTTTGAACAACTGGATAATGAACACGTTGCCCAAGCTTGGGAACGCATGAAATCTCTTGTCAAGAACTGCCGTACTCATGGTTTGACTACTTGGATGGTTATCCAAACTTTTTATGCAGGCTTGAACTTTACCTCTCGGAACTTGTTAGATTCGGCCGCGGGAGGAACCTTTATGTCAACTACACTTGGTGCTGCCACGAAGCTTCTCGACGAGATGATGACCAATTATTCCCAATGGCACACCGAACGCGCTCCAACAGGTAGGAAGGTAAACTCTGTCGAGGAGATTTCCTCCCGAAATGAAAAAGTTGACTTGATCATGTCTCTACTTTCTAAGCAATCTTCTATTGATCCTCATGATGTTCCTTTAAATTCTTTGATTGCTCAAGATCAAGTAGATGTGAACTTTATCTCTAGAAACAATTTCAATAACAATGCTTATAGGAGTAATTTTGGTAGCAACCCTAGACCGTTCCCCTCTAATTCCTATGGGAACAACAATACTTATCCTAGCACCAAGAACTCCACCCCTAGAGATAGAGACATGCCTAGTTATGAGAAACTTCTAGAAATAGAGAATGCCACTAAGAACTACATGTGCACCCAATATGAACAAAACAAGACCTTCTCGAGGCAATTAGATGAGCATACTGCTATCTTGCAAGACATTGGTAGACAACTGGAGAGCCTAAATATTGAGATTTCTAACCTCCAGACTAGGCTCACCATCACTAAGACCCAAGTTTCCAATATGTCCCATACACAAGCCACTTTGATAAACCAAATGGCAGCTAAACCTGAAGTGGTTGCACCCCTGAAGGAGGAAGAAGATAGAATTAAGAGCCTTCCTACCCACCACACTGTTGCTACTATCCAAGTTGTTGAGGATATCCAAACTCTTAGCACCCAATGCGCTCCTAGTCCCATTGGACCTATTAATGGTGATACTATGACCTCAACCGTAGAAGAAGAAACTCCTATGACCATAGAAGCTACCAAACAAGTGAGCATAAAGGACACCACTACCACTTTACTTGATAGTAGTGACCTTGATTTTGATAATTGCACCCTTTCTGAAGTTATTGGTTTTCTTCACAAGATGTCTAGAGATCCCCACACTAGCACACTTAATCTTGCCTTCACGGAGCATATCACTAATGCTCTTATCAAAGCTAGGGAGGAGAAGCTTAGGGTAGAAGCCTCCATACCTAGAAAGCTAGAAGATAGTTGGGATCCTATGATTAAAATTAAGTTGAAACTTCTCTTGCTATGCTTTATGTGATGTTGGAGCTAGTACCTCCGTTATGCCCAAAAGAATGTATGATATGTTTGAATTGAAACCTTTTGATCCTTGTTCTTTTGGTGTTCGTCTTGTTGATTCTTCCGTAAAGAAACCTTTGGGGAAGATCGACGATGTTCTTATCATTGTCAATGACAATTATGTTCCCGTTGATTTTACTATTATGGATATTGAATGTGAACCTTCATGTCCAATTATTTTGGGACGTCCTTTTCTTCGCACCGTTGGTGCTATCATTGACATGAAAGAGGGGAATATAAAATTCCAATTCCCTCTCAAGAAAGGGATGGAACACTTCCCTAGAAAAAAGATTAAGTTGCCTTTTGAGTCCGTTACACGGGCTAGCTATTCTCTTACTCTTGATAAAACTTGATCTTCTCTTTTTGCATCATGCCTAGCTTAAAGGCATAAAAGAAAGCGCTTTTGGGAGGCAGCCCACAACGAATTAGGTTTTATTTTGCTTTTGTTGTGTCTTGATGTTTGTTACTACAGTAGCATCATCATTGTATCTTTTCTTTTCAGCTTTGTGCCAAGTTTAGCCTCCGATTGCAAGAAAGTTCAAAAGTTGTGACGTGCTGTCCAGAAAACAGATTCTGTCCTTGGACAGAAAAATTTGAATAAAATCACCAGATCATCTTTTTGATCTGAATTTTTTTGACAGCATGCTCTATACAATTGGCTTTCGAGCGTCTGTTCTGAGTTTTTTGATTTGAGTTGCAGAAGTGCCCCGAAAAAATTATTTACTACCTGCTGGTCTATTTTTCACAGATTCTGTCCTGTTTTGCCTTTTCTTCGTTTTGCGAACCTTGAGCTTGCTTTTTCTTTGCAAAAACCTTTTGTCAATCTTGAGAAACAGTAGCTCTTCAAGATTATCTTTATTTCCAGTAGGGAAAAATTATTTTATTGTGGGTACTAACCTCGCTAATCAGATTATGATGAGTTATGTATGAAGGGAGTTTTCAAGTGTGCGAGGGAAGATGATAAAAGAAGATTCAGGAGGGTCAAACGCTCAGGCTTGGGGATGCCCCCGTGCACCCCCAAGAAATATTCAAGAAGACTCAAGCGTCTAAGCTTGGGGATGCCCCCATGCATCCCCTTCTCCATCAACAATTATCAGTTCGTCTTTCGTTCCACTATAATTTTATCACTTCATGCGTTATGTGCTATGCTTGGAGCATCTTGCTCTTAGTTTCCTTTTTTTAGTTTTCTTTAGCTTTGCTTGCTGTTCATAACAAGTTAGAACCCAGCTTTCTTTGTGTGGGAGAGAAACACGCTCCACTTCAACCTAGAACACAACATAGGATTTTCATGCTTATCTTTCCTGTGTGTGTTCTTTGTCTTTCCTTAGCTGCTGTCATGTTTAGCTCTTAGTTTTCATGCTTTTCTTTTTAAAGAGCTTTTGTTTAGTTGGTTGCTGAACTCTCTTGAGTTTTCATGTTTACCTTGTTAAGAGAGTTTGCCTGTTGCACTGAGTTTTTTGTCTTAACTTAAAGTAGGTAATTGAGGTTGCTATTTAATTTTAGTAGTAACTTGCAATAGTTTTGAGGTATTGCCATGAGTAATGTCTAAACTTTTGGTGTCAAGAGATTTAGCCTATTAGTGATAGATGTCGTATTTTGGGCAATCCGTGTTTATTTTTGAAAACCTACAAAATAGTTGAGAACTTTAGCTACTAGATGGATCACTAATCTTTTGAGGGATCGAATATTAGAGTACACTCACGTACCATGAGTCGAGGATGTGCAAGGATAACCAAACCCCCATACACTCCTCCTCGGGGTACTTGTCTCTTTGTGAACCTCCTAATTAGATTGAGAGTTACCGATAATAAGTGCATGAGTTCTTCGGACTAATGTGAGTATTCGAAAGTTGACACTTCCACTTAGCCATATTTTTCTAGCCTCTTCGGTACCGTGCATTGCCCTTTCTCACCTCGAGAGTTGGTGCATACTTCGCCGGTGCATCCAAATCCTTGGCACGATACGCTCTGTCATCATAAGCCTCATTATATCCTTCCTCAAAACAGCCACCATACCTACCTATCAAGGCATTTCCATAGCCTTTCCGAGATACATTGCCATGCAACATCCATCTTCTCATGACTTGATCTTCATGTCATACATGCTTTTGCTTGATCGATGAGCCGCATGCTAGTTAGGCCTTGCCCTAATCATTGCTACATGACGCGCTAGAATCATTGCATATCCTGCTACACCGGCAGAGGTACATTTGCATACATCATGATAGTTTCATTTTCTTTATGTTGAGTACTTTTGTAAAGTGTGGAAGATCTTCTATACTTCTTGTAATTTATAGAGTGTTGCCCCTAAAGTGAGGAAAAGATCCCAAAGAGGACAAAATCAAAAGATTCCAAAGAAGACCAAGTGTGAAACTTTAGTAGATTAAGTTCTCAACAATACAAAAACTATGTTTTACTCTCTCGTATATCCCTATCCCGTTTCTTGCACGCAAACACCATTTGGAGACATTCGAGTCACGGACAGCGAGAGCTCTTGCACCTTTATGTTCTTATGTTGCTTGTTACAATGCTAATATAGACTCTTGTTTGTTATGACTTGAATTTAATTACATGCCTTGATTGCTTTACTTAAAAAGTTCTTATATGGTTGGTAGCATGTCATCACAGAAATTATGCTTGTTATCATTTACCTACTCGAGGACGAGCAGGAATTAAGCTTGGGGATGTTGATACGTTCAAAACGTATCTATAATTTCTGCTTGCTCCATGCTTCTTTTGTGTGATATTGCTATGATATTGATGCCCTTCCATACACTTTTGATCATATTTGGACTAACCTATTAACTCAGTGCACCACTGTGCCAGTTCCTGTTTTCTGTAGTTTTTATATTTCAGGTTTCCCCCATATTAAAAGTGCTCCAAAAATTCCAGGAAAAATATAGGAAAAATCACCGTACAGGAAGCTTCGCGAAGAACCAAAGATGGGCCAGAGGGGAGCGAGGGGTGGCCCAGGAGGCCACCTGGCGCGGCCCCACCCCTGGCCGCGCCAGGGGGGCGCCTGGGGCCCCTGCTCCGCCTCTGGCTGCCCCCCTTCGCCTATATATCCCTCTCGTCCCAAAACCCTCGAGCACAGAACCCTTTTTCGCGATCTCGCCTCTGTTCCGCCGCCGCAGCGCTTCCAAGATCGGGAGCATCAGGAGAACTCTTCCCGGCACCCTGCCGGAGGGGAGAACCACCACCGGGAGCTTCTCCACCACCATGGACGCTTCCCGGATGAGTCATGAGTAGTCCACCTTGGACCATGGGTCCATGATCAGTAGCTATGTAATGTTCTCCTCCCCTCTTTGCTCTTCATGGTTTAGACCTTGTGAGCTGCCCTACATGATTGAGGCACATATGTAATCTTTCTGTTGTTGCTTTGCTGAGTTTGCTGGGATCTGATGGATTAGGAGACTATGTTCAGATTGTGTTTGAGTAATATATTTGATTCACCTCTTTTATATCTTTGTTCTTGAGTAATTCTTGCATGTTCTCCGTTGCTGTTTATTGCTTTGGCCAAGTAGTAGGTAGTAACTCCAAGAGGGAGCGTTATGCTTGATTGTGGGTTCATGCCCCCTGGTGACTAGCTTGAGTGACAGAAACATGAGTCTAGGGGATGTGCTGTTGCCACAAGGGAGAAAACAACGGTGCTTGTACTTGCGGGTGCAAGGATTGTTTACTTTACGCAAAGTTCTTTTAATGCAGTTGTCTGTTGCTTCTAGTTTACACTTTGGGTGGGATTCGCAACTTAATACCAGCGAGATATTCTGGATAGATATCTCAAGGTGGATGATTAGTAATAGATGCAGATGGATTTCGGTCTACTTGCCTTGGCGTACCGCCCATGCTTTTGAGCCTCTACCTTTCTTTGCAGCATAGTTAGCATTGGTTTGCGCACATAATCCTGTCAATTGCCCAGCTGTAATTTGTTTACGTCGCTTTGCTGTTTTATCGTCTTTTGGGAGAGAGACATCACTAGTGAACATCATGGGACCCCGGTCCATATTACCACCGCTGATCACACCTTCTATTTACTTCCTGTTTTTATTTCCTAGTTGCAGTCATAGCTATCATTATTATCTCTTGTGTTTGATCCTTTGTAAACAACAAGGACGGAGGGATTGACAACCTCTCTGTACTCGTTGGGAGCAAAGTTATCTGTTTCTGTGTGCAGGTCCCGTCAACCGCTAAGTTTTTGGCGCCGTTGACACCTACTTGTCGACCCTCAGAGTCTCACGGGATTCGATCCTTGGTATCTTTGCCAAGGGAAATTTGCCGCTACGCTACATCTCAACCTTCCACTTGGGGTAACCAACGAGGGGCGAGAAGCCATCATCGCCATCGTCATCATCATCAACACTCCATCCTCCCTCCATGACTTCTCCTTCCATGTGTGAGTAATTCCCTGCTGTAGGCAAAGGGGATGGTAGGGACTGGATGAGTTAGATCATGTAATAGTTTATCAGATTGTTGGGGGCATGTTGCCTATCATCTACTTTGGTGTTTATCATCTTTGCTTCAACTTGTTGCTCTTAATGCTTGTCACTTTGGGCCCGAGTGCCATGTTTTCGGATCTGAACCCTATGTGTTTGCATGAATATATTTGTGTTCTTGATCCTATCTATGAGTTGTTTGCACCTATTATGGTCCGGAACCGGCGATCCCAAAGGTGACAGCTTGGGACACCAAAGGGGATGGTCCATAATTTGAGGATTCCATGTATCCATTGAGTTTATTGCTTTGTTCCGGTGCTCTTTGATACGTCTCAAACGTATCTACTTTTCCAAACACTTTTGATATTGTTTTGACCTCATTCTTGCATGATTTGAACTAAACTAACCCGGACTGCGCTGTTTTCAGCAGAGCTGCCTGTATGGTTTTATTGTGCGCAGGAAAACGGATTTTTAGGTATCTCAGAAAAATCCACGAAAAATCACAGAAAATCCACGCACCCGAAGGAACCCGGAGCCAGAAGAGGGACCAGGGGGGGCCAGGGGGGCCCCAGGCGCCCTGGTGGCGCGGCCCAGCCCCTGGCCGCGCCGTGGGGTCGCCTGGGTGGGCCCCACCTCCCCTGGTGCCCTACTTTGACTCGTATTTTAGCACCCGACGGAGAAATCCCAGATCAGAAGTTCTTTTCGCAGTTTTCGTCGCGGAGCCGCCTCCACCCTCTGTTCTTCTTCGGGAGGGCTAATCTGGAGGCTGAATTGGCCTCCGGAGAGGGGAGATCATCGCCATCGTCATCATCATCACCACTCCATCATCCCTCCATGACTTCTCCTTCCATGTGTGAGAAATCCCCTGCTGTAGGCAAAGGGGGTGGTAGGGATTGGATGAGTTAGATCATGTAATAGTTTGTCAGATCGTTGGGGGCATGTTGCCTATCATCTACTATGGTGTTTATCATCTTTGCTTCAACTTGTTATTCTTAATGCTTGACACTTAGGGCCCGAGTGCCATGATTTCAGATCTGAACCATATGTGTTTGCATGAATATATTTGTGTTCTTGATCCTATCTATGAGTTGCTTGCACCTATTACGGTTTGGAACCGGCGATCCCAAAAGTGACAGCTTGGGACACCAAAGGGGATGGTCCGTAGTTTGAGGATTACATGTATCCATTGAGTTCATTGCTTTGTTCCGGTGCTCTTTGACAGGAGCACCTTAATCTCCATAAGTTCCTTTTGGCCCCGTTCGTAGCGGGATGGTAGGACAAAAGATGTTGTGCAAGTTCTTATTGCAAGCACGTACAACTACCTACGGGATACATGCCTAATGTTTGATATTTGCCTAGATGATCATTAATTTTCCGTGTGCCGAGCCCCAAGTTAGAATCATGATATATCTCATCCATGCAGCGCCCAACCATCCATCTCCCTAGCCTACAGTGTTTTAAATCCTGCTTGTCACTAGTTGCTACTTTTGCCATTTACCTTTACTATTTACTTTTGCTGTTTACTTTTACTATCACTATCATCACTATCATATCACTGTTACCATTTATCTTTGTTGCAATTAAGTATATTTCAGGTGCGGTTGAATTGACAACTCAACTGTCAAAGCTTATAAATACTCTTTGGCTCCCCGTGTGTCGAATCAATAAATTGGGTTATTCTTACGGTTGAGGGTTATCAAGTACCGTTTTCTGGCGCCGTTGCCGGGGAGCATAGCAATATTTACAAGTCTACTTGAAGTATCCTACCTGCTGCACTTCATCCGCTATGGGTAAGAAAGGAGACCCCAAGGTTCCGATCTTACTATCCACTACAAGAAGAGGTACTGTTCTGAGCACTAGTGCTACACTTGATTCGCCTTCTGTTATGAGTAAGTTTGCCTCACCACCACCACATGATGCTCCTACTGAATCTGTTACTATGTCCGATACTCTTGATGATGCTTCTACTACTGTTGATGATATTAGTTCACTTGGTTATGCTCTTGAGAAACAGATCGCTGCTGCTGCTAAAAAGTCTGGAATTGAAATTCCTGTTACTCGCTACCCTATTGGTGAAACTTATGATTATCCTGATTTGAGTAAACTCAAGGAGAGACTCCTTGATGATGATTGCTATATGCTTGATGAAGATTTATGCATGGAACTGACAGAGTTTTCTGGCTCTGACCCTGAAGTTATTAAGAAACTGTTTGAAAAACACTCTTTGAAGAACAAAACCGTTCCTGATCCTGAATTTGCTACATCTCCTATATGCATTGATGATCCTGATTATGATTTCTCTGTTGATCTTTCACTTATACCTATGGTTGAAGCTGACCCCTTTTATGGCAGAGAAAATGATGATGCTATTGCACACCTAACTAAACTCGGTGAGTTGGGTGGCCTGTTTACCACAGATGAGAAGATACGATACTTTTATGTTACCAAGCTTCTTCCTTTCTCCTTGAAGGAAGGTGCTAAAGCATGGTATGATTCACTCCCATGCGGTTCCATTAAGAGTCCTCAAGACTTAGCTCACTCTTTTGTTGATAAGTACTTTCCTGCTCACATGCAACATGCTGCTTTACAAAGAATTTATAACTTTAAACAGTTGCAGGATGAGTCCCTCCCTAAAGCTTGGGGGAGGTACTGCGGTCTGATTCGGGCTAGACCAGGACATGAAGTCCCTAAGAACGAATTAATCGATATATTCTATGCTGGTCAAACTGATGAATCCAGGTCCTATTTGGAAAGTTGTGCTGGTTGTGTTTTCAGGAAAAGGACACCGGACGATGCAGAAGATTTGATGGGTAGGATTGCCAAAAATCATGAAGATTGGTCCGTCCCTGAACCACCTCCACCACCAAAGAATAGGGGCATGTTTGTTCTAAGCCCCGAAGATATGCGAGAAGCAAAGAAGTCTATTAAAGAGAAAGGTATTAAAGCTGAAGACGTGAAGAATCTACCCCCTATTGAGAAGCTGTGTGAGCCTACCACTCACCCTCCTATGGTAGAGGTACACTCTCTTTTAGATTTCAACGCAAGTGACATCCCTCATGGTAAGCCTCCTGATCAATGTTTAGATGAGTTTGATAATTTTATTTTGAAACAAAATCATTTTAATGAGAGGATACAAAGTCAGTTGCATGATAATTCCCTTGCTATCAAAAGTTTGGTTGATGTTCTAGGTAGAACAGTTAATGATGTTCAATGTCTTGTGAAGCATTTTCATATGGTTAAAACTCAGCTTGACCAAATCTCTAATGTGCAAAAAGATTTGCTTGCTAACAATGCCAAACAAGATAATTTGTAGGCTTTTGGGATTAAGA
This sequence comes from Secale cereale, assembly GCA_902687465.1. NCBI lineage: Eukaryota > Viridiplantae > Streptophyta > Magnoliopsida > Poales > Poaceae > Secale > Secale cereale. The sequence goes on along the minus strand of LR738714.1, from coordinate 845,868,195 downwards.
CCCGAGGAGGAACTAGCACTCAAGATCCTCTCTATCCAGAGGGGCATCCGAAGAGAATCAAGCAAGATTCTCAAATGCAGGAAGAAGAAATTGTTGGCTCTCCAAAGAAGAAGAAGAATCATAAGGAGGCTGACAATTCTAATGATCCTATTGCAGATGAAGAGCCAGCTGTTGATCCAAACAGTGTATGTATCTCCGATGCTGAGACTTAAGACGGTGCTGAACCTGAAGGTAAGGATAATGAGAAGAATGATCCGCCTGAAGTTCGAGAAGAAGAAGCACCTGACAAACGTAAGAGGTACGCTAAAGAAGACTTCATCGCAAGAAAACATGGGAAGGAAAGAGAACCATGGGTACAGAAACCCATGCCCTTTCCAAGTAAGTCCATCAAATCCAAAGAAGAAGAGCATTACAATAAGTTTTGTGAGCGGATTAAACCTCTTTTTCTTCAAATCCCTTTGACTGAAGCTATTAAGTTACCTCCTTATTCAAAATATATGAAAGATATTGTCACTAATAAAAGAAAAGTTCCTAATGAAGCAATATCTACTATGCTTGCTAACTACTCTTTCAGTGGCAAGATTCCTGAGAAGCTCGGTGATCCAGGTATACCCACCATTCCTTGCTCCATAAAGAATAATTATGTCAAAACTGCTTTATGAGATCTTGGAGCAGGAGTGAGTGTTATGCCTCTCTCTCTTTACGAGAGGCTCTGTTTAGAGAAACTAATTCCTACAGATATCTCCCTTCAGATGGCTGACAAGTCAACAGCCGTTCCAATAGGTATTTGTGAGGATGTTCCCGTAGAAGTTGCTAATTGCTTGATTCTTACTGATTTTGTTGTGCTTGACATGCCCGAGGATGGGAGCATGTCCATTATTCTTGGTAGGCCTTTTCTTAACACCGTAGGTGCTATTATTGATTGTAAGAAAGGAAAGGTTACCTTCCATGTAAATGATAAAGAACACAAGGTATATTTTCCAAAGAAGATCGACAGGAGGCATGGCCTCAACTCTATAGAAAATATCGAGACCGTGAAGATTGGAGAATGGGATTGTCCACTACATGTGCCTCACAAATACAAAACTATCATGGTAGGGACAATGTCCATCAAGGTAAAGGTTCAGTGATTACTTCGTAAGAGGTGAGACTTTTTGCTCTATATATCGCCTGTTTGTTGGTAAGACTTGATCAACCTTACTAGTAAACATGTTTTATATAGATAAAAAGTTGAGCTTCTTATGTTTTCATTTGTTTTTAGTTTTTGTTCTACTTGCTGTACCAAGTATTTATGTTTTGAAGCTTCACAATACTACTAACTGCTTCAAGTTTTCAGAGAGTTTCACAGCTTTTTGAACTTCGAAAAAATTTCAATAGTGAAGTTTTTAGAAAAATTCCAGAAAAACTAAAATAAAAATTTCCATGTCGGGAGTGACCCAGAGGGACCTGGGGGCAGCCAGGGGGACCCACCAGTGGCCCAGGCGGCCAGCTGGCGCGGCCCAGCCCCTGGCCGCGCCCACAGGGCGCCTGGGGCCCACATGGCCCCCCTCCAGGTATGTCTTCTTCCTCCCTCTCTCTTTTTCTCCAAAAACGCGAGTTCTGCACTTGTTCTTGTGTTCTTGCTGTTCTTGGAGGCGATTCTTCGATCTCTCTCTACAGCCCATCATTTGAGCTGAGATTTTGAACAAATACTCCCTGGTATGTGACTCCTCCACCCCTCCAATTAGATTTCTGATTGGTGGCTTCATTTGTGAGTATTTAGTAGTTCTTGGTGCTGTATAGATGAGATTGCATGCATGTGTAGAAAGTTATTTTCAAAGTTTTGATGCAAGTTTATGCCTTGGGCAAGTGAGTTGAGTAGTTTGCCTTAACTCACCTTGTTTTAATCCTCGTTTTTGTAAATTGCAAAAAAAAATCAAAATTAGTTTGTTAGGAAGGGCAAAAGGGTGGCTTGAGAAGAGGAGGCCTGCACACTCCGATCGAGTTACTAGAGCCGCAGCTTCGCCCTCGACTGCTAGGGTGAGCTACAATGAAGATCATGTGCCCATGGAGTTGTTGGAAGACACAAGTCCAGCGCGTGCGATGACGTTTCCATGTGATGAATTCCTTGTAGCTGTGGGAATCAAGGATGAGTTTTATAATCTTTGTGCTAATGCAGGTTTGACACGGCTCGTCACGTGCCGTGTTACTCAGTACCAGAAACTCACCTCCAGTTTCATTAACAGTTTTAGATATAATCCTGATTCAGGTGCTATTGAGTTTAAAATTTACAATGATCTTATCACCATGACTTTGGGAAAGTTTTGTGAAATAATAGGTGTGCCGAACGTTGGGAGGACGGCTAGGACGGCCACTCAGCCCTCCGAGCTGAAAACCGTCATCAACTCTCTCTGCAGCATGGGTACGAGGGATATTCATCGGTCGAAGATCTCCAGCATCTTATTTCCTCACCTCAGGTATTTTGCATATTATGTTGCTAGAGGGGTGTTAGCTCGTGACAAAACGAGCAACATTTCTGCTCCGGATATTGCTATCCTGGCAGCAGCCCTCTCAGGGAGGTCTGATTATAATCTGGGTGCCTTAATTGCTCGACGCCTTGCTATGAACGGTAACAAGGGAGACTTATACGGTGGCATTTATGCCACACTTATCTTAGAACATCTTGGAGGCACCCCACACCCTGATGATAATCCTTTTACTTATTTAAGCTTTGATCTTGCTGCTATGAAAAGGCATAAGTTTGTTACCATGGCTTCTGAGCTTGATAATCTTGTTTATATCTTGCGTTTCGGAACTGCTGCGGAACGCGAGATCCGTCTACCTGCACCTCTTTTGTTTGATTTTTCTCGCAGGAACGGATGGTCCTTTGATGTTATCCAGTTCGATGAGTTCATGGTCCAGTATCAGTTTCATAACCCCACGGAGGGGGTTGTGCCCGACGAGGAGGAGCATGGTGAGTTACCATCTTTTCAGGGAGATACCGCCACCGAGTTTGGTGAAGGGTCTTCCTCTACTTGGCGTACGGACCCTTCCTCGTGGGAGACTCCGAGGAGTTCGGTATACGCACCGGCATCCTTCTACGACCCTTGGACTCACTACCATACCCCCGAAGCAGGAGGCTCCTGGGGGCAGTAGCTGCTACCAACTTAGGCCAAAAGCCTAAGCTTGGGGGAGTACGTGCCCCTCTCACTTTTCCATTGTATTATCCATTTTATTCGCTTTGATCTTTTCGAAGTTTTTACTCGTTCTTCTTTATTTCTCTCTTTGCAAAAACAACAAAAAGATTTTCTCTTTCTTTTGCTTTCATTCAAACTTTGAAATAATCAAAAAAGATTTCCCTTTCTCTCTAGTTTGCTTTGTTTTCAGAGTTCAGCTCGAGTCCGTGATGGCATTTAAATTATATTTCCTAAGTTCGATCGTGCAAGTGACGAGGCAGTAATGACGAAGATCGACCGAAAGGAAGCAACAAGGAAGACCAGTATGAACTCTTCTTGTTTCTACTTCTGTACATATGCCTGTACTTATGATCTAGAGACCAGCTTGTAGCGACATAGTGCTATGTTTACAATGCTCTTCTAGTAGTTCATGTTTTCCTTGTGGCTAGTCTTGAATAGCTAGAGTATAAAATGTGTTATTGAAATGATCTACCTGCATTGCATTGTTCATAGTTCGGTATACTAAGGTGGTATTTACCTTTAGGGAATTTTTGGATTGACTTGGCACATGCTTACACATGTTTGAGACTAAAAAAGTCTGCTCTGCCTTGATGATCTTTGAGTTTTAGAATAGTAATATCACTTTCATGCCCGATTCAATGTTGCTTTGTCGCTCTGCATGATTATGACCGTTATTGCTCTCTAGTTGGTCGCTTCCCAGTCTTTTGCTAACCTCCACCTGTACTAAGCGGACTGACTGCTTGTGCATCCAAAATCCTTAAAACCTGTTATGCCATATGAGTCCACCATACCTTCCTATACATGGTATTTACCTGCCATTCCTAACGAAGACTTTCGTGTACCATCTTGAAATTAATCAAAAGCATTTCTCTTTTTGTGCCTCTGTTTTAGCTCATGAGGAAGTAGTAGTTAATTCATGATCTTTTTAAGTTGGAAAAGTTTCACCCCGGGATTGCATGTATAATGTGCAAACCCATAATACGAGAAGGAACTGGCATAGAGTGCGCCCAGCTCATAAAAGATAATACAACAAACAAACCCTCCTTCACGCTTTGTTCATGAGAAATCAGAAAACTTTGGCAGTGATAAACAAAGGAGATTAAGAGGATGTGATCGTCCTCATGCGGGAGCCGTTCCTCGAAACTTGTCCAGCTCAAGAAGTGATTGAGTTATCTACTAGCATTCGTTGACGAAATATGCACCTCTCAAAAATGTTTTACCTCTGTTTTTAAAACCAAGAGTTCTGGTACATGTTTAGTTTTTGTTTCCGACCACGGGTTTTCAACCTTGCTAACAAAAGCCACGGTTCGAGAGTCTCCACCTTCTTTCTTCAAAGCACCAACTAGGAGAGCATAATTGTCATTCTGAGTGTAATGTGCATTGTCCCAAAGTATTACATTGTCTTCTGCATGCTTGTGATATGATTTATTCTGAAATTCTTAGTTCTAGTCTCCTTAAAAACTCTGGAGGAGTTTCTGCATTTATGTTTTGCTTCACTCATGGAGGCTAGCGAGATACCACCCTAATATGCTCAGGCTATGTGCAATGTGATCTTGTCTTGATTTTCAGTAGTATATTATTTACTTTTGGGTATTTGTGATTAGTCACTTGAAAGAAGGATTGCTCCGTGCATTGTCCTCATAGTATTGTTTCAATACTTGCTAGACTCTTTTCGTAGTACATGCTTATATACATCTAATGAAACAAAAGAGTTTGCCAAAGTTTTCTTTGTCGCGTTCAGTTCGTTGAACTGAATTGCTTGAGGACAAGCAATATGCTAAGCTTGGGGGAGTTGATACGTCTCAAACGTATCTACTTTTCCAAACACTTTTGATATTGTTTTGACCTCATTCTTGCATGATTTGAACTAAACTAACCTGGAATGACACTGTTTTCAGCAGAGCTGCCTGTATGGTTTTATTGTGCGCAGGAAAACGGATTTTTAGGTATCTCAGAAAAATCCACGAAAAATCACAGAAAATCCACGCACCCGAAGGAACCCGGAGCCAGAAGAGGGACCAGGGGGGGCCAGGGGGGCCCCAGGCGCCCTGATGGCGCGGCCCAGCCCCTGGCCGCGCCGGGGGGTCGTCTGGGTGGGCCCCACCTCCCCTGGTGCCCTACTTTGACTCGTATTTTAGCACCCGATGGAGAAATCCCAGATCAGAAGTTCTTTTCGCAGTTTTCGTCGCGGAGCCGCCGCCACCCTCTGTTCTTCTTCGGGAGGGCTAATCTGGAGGCTGAATTGGCCTCCGGAGAGGGGAGATCGTCGCCATCGTCATCATCATCACCACTCCATCATCCCTCCATGACTTCTCCTTCCATGTGTGAGTAATCCCCTGCTGTAGGCAAAGGGGGTGGTAGGGATTGGATGAATTAGATCATGTAATAGTTTGTCAGATCGTTGGGGGCATGTTGCCTATCATCTACTATGGTGTTTATCATCTTTGCTTCAACTTGTTATTCTTAATGCTTGACACTTAGGGCCCGAGTGCCATGATTTCAGATCTGAACCATATGTGTTTGCATGAATATATTTGTGTTCTTGATCCTATCTATGAGTTGTTTGCACCTATTACGGTTTGGAACAGGCGATCCCAAAAGTGACAACTTGGGACACCAAAGGGGATGGTCCGTAGTTTGAGGATTACATGTATCCATTGAGTTCATTGCTTTGTTCCGGTGCTCTTTGACAGGAGCACCTTAATCTCCATAAGTTCCTTTTGGCCCCGTTCGTAGCGGGATGGTAGGACAAAAGATGTTGTGGAGGTTCTTATTGCAAGCACGTACAACTACCTACGGGATACATGCCTAATGTTTGATATTTGCCTAGATGATCATTACTTTTCCGTGTGCCGAGCCCCAAGTTAGAATCATGATATATCTCATCCATGCAGCGCCCAACCATCCATCTCCCTAGCCTACAATGTTTTAAATCCTGCTTGTCACTTGTTGCTACTTTTGCCATTTACCTTTACTATTTACTTTTGCTGTTTACTTTTACTATCACTATCATCATTATCATATCACTGTTATCATTTATCTTTGTTGCAAGTAAGTATATTTCAGGTGCGGTTGAATTGACAACTCAACTGTCAAAGCTTATAAATACTCTTTGGCTCCCCGTGTGTCGAATCAATAAATTGGGTTATTCTTACCCGCGAAGACTATCTCGATCCCTTACGGTTGAGGGTTATCACTCTTTGACAGGAGCACCTTAATCTCCATAAGTTCCTTTTGGCCCTGTTCGTAGCGGGATGGTAGGACAAAAGATGTTGTGCAAGTTCTTTTTGCAAGCACGTACAACTACCTGTGGGATACATGCCTAATGTTTGATATTTGCCTAGATGATCATTACTTTTCTGTGTGCCTTGCCCCAAGTTAGATTCATGATGTATCTCATCCATGCAGCGCCCAACCATCCATCTCCCTAGCCTACAATGTTTCAATCCTGCTGGTTATTAGTTGTTACTTTTGCTGTTCACTTTTGCTGTCACCACCATCACTATCATATCACCGTTACCACTTATCTTTTGTTGTAAGTAAGTATATTTCAGGTGCGGTTGAATTGACAACTCAACTATCAAAGCTTATAAATACTCTTTGGCTCCCCGTGTGTCGAATCTATAAATTGGGTTATTCTCAACAAGATTTCTTGGACCGGGGCATAACACGCCGGGAGGCCGAGCTGGCGGCTCAGCCTGCGGTTCATTAGCATGCGCTGTTTTACCCAGCAACTTCAGTGGAGGCATGTGTGGCTTCTAGAACTTGGGGTGTGCCGTGTTTAACGGCAGCTCTACGAAACAAGCGTTTGCCCAAGGACTTCAAGGGCCCTCGCAAGGTGCCTAATTACACAGCAGATCAGCCCCCTGAGGCTTGGGTGGAGAGTTATGAGATGACTATGGAGATGCTGTAAGTTAGTGAAGCTGCATATGCTAAGTATTTCACCATGACGCTGGAAGGGACGACTTGTAATTGGTTGAAAGTGCTACCTGCCAACTCCATTAGGTCGTGGGCATAGCTGAAGGCCAAGTTTATCCAAAATTTCAAAGATACGTGCAAGCAGCCTATGTCAATTGTGGGTTTGGCTTCTTGTGTTCAAGGCGAGAGAAAATCAATGACCAGCTGGGTGCGCCAGGTCTCAACTATCATACATTCTTCAGATAACATCAACGCCGAATCAGCGGTTTTAATGTTGGAGAAAAATTGTCATTTCCTTCCACTCAACCAGAAGCTTGGGCGGCTTACACGTCATCGCAACGATATGGGGGAGCTCATGGTGGCCCTTGTCAAATATGCCGACTCTGATAGTACCAAGGACCCCGACTCTGAGGATGAAAGATCGGGAAACTGAAAGAAGAGTAGCGGTATGAGGGGACATCAGTATAACCCTGCCAATCAGGGTGGTGGTGGTAAGCGCAAGGCTGATGATATTGTAGCTAACACTGCTACACAGAATTATAACCAGCGTCGTAAGGGGAGGCCGGCTGAAGGGACAAAATTTGACCTTGAAGCAATAATGAATCAGCCATGTCTGAAGCACGAAACAGAGGAGAGACCGTCTACCCATATGTGGAAGGATTGCAGCATTATGAGACATTTCAGGGAGTCTATCCAGCACAACCATGGTCCGAACGGCGGTTCAGGGTCCGTCTCTCATTGTCCGGGTCATGGAGGCGGTGGCTCAAATTCCGGGTTTCAAGGCCAAGGCAATCAAGGTGGTTACAATCAGCAGAATAATCAGGGGAATCAGCAGCAGCAGTCTAGTTATCAGAGCAACCCGAAGCAATTGAATAGTGGGTAGTACCACGTTTTTACCATAAGTTTATGCAAGCGGGATCAGAAGCAGTAGTCTAGTTATCAGAGCAATCCGAAGCAATTGAATAGTGGGCCGTTAGGAAGTAGATGACGAAGCCAGATGGCAAAGATAAATCCACAAAGAATTTTTGCCGTTTGCTATTTTTTCTGGGTGACGGCAGTGGATTATAGACGTCAAAGACGTAAATCCAGACGGCAAAGAGTTTGCCGTCAAGAAGTAGACGACGAAGTCAGATGGCAAAGATAAATCCGCAAAGAATTTTTGCCGTCTGCTATTTTTTCTGGGTGACGGCAAAAAGAATTTGCTATTAGTGTATACTGTTTGCCGTCAGCAGGTAAACTCAGACGACAAAAAATAGCAACAGACAGAACGGGCGGACTGACGGATGGCGTCAAGTATTTTGTCGTCTACGAACCATCCAGCCAGACGACAAAGTATCACAACTTTGCCGTCAACCAGACGCGAATGCAGACGGGAAAGCCGAGTACCTTTGCCGTATATGTACCATGGCACAGTCGGCAAAACGGCAGGACTTTTCCGTCCGGTGAGGCTCAGCCCAGACAGCAAATCGCCACCTCTTTGCCGTCAACCTTCCAGTTGGCCAGACGACAAAATGTCAGAAGGTAGCAACATGTGGCAGGTTTGCCGTCTTTCCCTAGACGTCAAAGATTCTTTGTTGACTGCTTCCTGACGGCAAAGGGTGCGCCTTTTATTTTTTGAAAATCAGAAATTCAACAGTTTAATACACAATATAATAATTTCCTTGATCCAGACCAAAGATCCACACAGCACAGAACCATAACAGGACAACATAGTTCGATAGCAAATATAATACACAGTGAACAAAGTTCCATAGCATATAGTACAGGACAACATAGTTCCATAGCAAATATAATACAAAATGAACAAAGTTCCACAGCATATAGTACAACACAACATAGCTCCATAGCAAATATAATACACAATGAACAAAGTTCCATAGCATACAATTCCATAGCATATAGTCCCATAACAAAGTTCCACAGCATATAGTCCCATACATATAATACACAATGAACAAAGATGGCATCACTACTTAAGATTTGGCACTACAACAAATTCCTTCATGTCCATCTCGTAGTCTGGCAACCTACAAGATTGAATGGTGTCTGTCACATTTTGGCCCAAGAACAAAACGTGTTTGAAATCATCAATATGCCAAATAGACAAAAGAATGTACTTCGACACAACAAAATAAATAGTGATCCATATTCCATAGTGAGTTTTCAAAATAAATAGCTTCTACTACATATGGAGTTTCTTGAACACTTATCCAATTTTGAACATGTTAATTTAACACTCTAGATCATGAATATCTTCAAGAATGGTCTCTAAATCATGAAAACAAATAGCTACTTGTGTCTACTTATAAGATTGGTTCAATTCGACACTCTAAATCATGAATATCTTCGAGTGCTCTCTAAATCATGAAAATAAATAGCTTCAAGTGGTCTCTAAATCATGAGAATAAATGGATCATGGTTTCAAATGGTCTATACTTGTCTCTACTTATAAGTCTGATCTTTAAATGGTTCAAACGGTCTCTACTTACAAGTTTCTAGATCATGGAGATCTTCAAATGGCCTCTAAATCATGAAAATAAGTAGCTACTTGTCTCTAAATCATGAATATCTTCAAGTGGTCTCTAAATCATGAAAATAAATAGCTTCAAGAATGCAGATAGTTAATTAAGATCATGGTTGAAATTGTTCAAATGGATCATAGTTTGAAATGTTTGATCTTCAAGAATCCATATAGCTACTTGTCTCTACGTTGACAAATTTAAGACCTATGTAAATGAGATATGTAGGAAATAACCATATTCGATCTCAAACATTCGGAGAACCATCAAGGTTGTTGTCGCTTGGGCCTCGTGCATGTGAAGATCCATCAGTATTAGATCCATGGCCTGATTGATGAGGCATCTGCCTAGCAGGCATACCATTCTGGGTACAATAAGCCTGCAAATTATGTTTGAGTGAAGATTAAGTACACGTAGTAGAAGAGTTCTTGTATGTGTTTGGCAATTAAGGAACTATCCGCGAACATTGCAAAGCATTGACTAGTTTGTGCCCACACCGCCTGCTGCGTCCTCTCATCAGCCATCTCATCAGCCAGTCGCGTCTCCTCGGCCAACACCGCCTGCCACTTCGCCTTTGCCAGTCGCCTCTCCTCCGCCGGCACTCGCCTCTCCTTCGCCCCTCCTCCGCCCTCACTCGCCTCTCCTCCGCCAGTCGGGCCTGCAGAATATGGCATGGCAATCGCATCTTCAATCCAACAGTAAGTACGAATTAAAAAAAACATATATAGAAGGACTTGTATAGAATACCTCCATCTCAACCATAGTTGGAGTCGAGCGTTTACATGTAGAAGATTTTGAGATACCTAACCAAGCTTTGTATTCAGGGAGAGAGCTACGGGAGGACTTAGGAAACATGCCTCTTGCAATTGCTTCCTTGTCATGTTTCCTGCCTTCTCCAGAGATTATAACCAACGCGTGGTCAAGGGGCTCTGTTGTCACATCATACTCGGGCCCTTTCAACTCTTTTGTCGTCCCTTTATATTCCTCCATCCGATCATAGGCGGTCTTGCCGGAGTACCCGGACGCTGTGTCATTCTCATCGCAAGGCGTGGCTGATCTGTACGGTGCCCTATGGGCCAAAGCATACGAGACGAAAAGGTTGGGCAATGGAGCACTATGTTGAGACGCCTGCAACCAAAGCAACATGATTAAGATTTCATCACAAGGATTGGCAACATGTATGACAGGAAAAAGCTTATGAAGAACAAATCGATATGGGAAGTAAGATATACCCAACGTTCACCGAACTCCATAAGGTTCAAGTTGCCTTGATGGTGTGGTGGGTCCTGCATTGCGGCTCGCCGATTTATATAATCTTTGTTTTTCGCCCTATACTCTTTTGAACACCAATAGTCCATGATCCGCTCCCAACATCCCCGCTTAGCGGCGCACCATCTAGTTGTAACCTAATTGATCAATTGCATCTCATATACGTCAAAAAGAAATTGAGTGCCAGCCTATTGAGGAAATAACAAGCATGAATATGCTTTACCTCCATGTACTTGTCCGTCCGAAGACGGAGTCTCCTACCGGCTTTCTTATCAAGACTCTTATAGCCTTGAGTTGCCATATAAGTGCGGATGGCTAAAGGGCGTGCTTCATGCATCAAATTATGCACAAGCTTCGGGCAATGTCCGTTGACAACCGCTCGTGCCTCCTCCAACTTTCCATCCTCGCATCTATAGAAATCCTGCAAATACAATATAGAGAAAATTAGTTTGGTGCAGTAATTTTCACACCTTTAAGTCTGAGGTTTCTTATAAAATCTATTTCATTTGTGTGTCCTCCACCTTACAACGTATTAAATAACTTAACATCCTGTTAAGAAAAATAAAGTAAAAACTAAATCTAAGTTTTCAACAGACTGTAGTATTATAAACTGCTAACCTATATATGCACACTTTTATAGATAGTTCCGGTCTGTACAGGTAAATTGATGTACTATAGTAGTAGAGATGCAGTGTGTGAAGGAAACTTAATGATTACCCAAAGTTCGGCAAAGACCCGCTCGGCTTTGTTGTGAAACTCGATGTTGTTGGCTACACCAAAATCCTCATAGGCTTTGTAGTGGTCCCAGGTCCGTGCTGGCTCCGGAACTTTGCCGTCCCCAGGAAAAGTAACGATGCCAGGGTAATGCTCCTTAATGAGGCTCCCAAGGACGCCGTTGACGTGTCGGTACTTACCCCCGCTAGCTCCAGATTTCTTCCAACCAATACATAATGAGAAGCCAAAGTTATTAGCAATTGTTGCATACATTGAAGGTAGAAAATGGGAAGCCAAAGTTAGTTACGTTTCTCCATATGGAGCAATACATGGCCTCTGCCTGACAGCAAGCCCTCGTTCCGGGAGCCTTGAGGAACCACGTAGGTACACGGACCGACCCTCCTCAACTTGGATGAAACCAACACCCTCCTCGTCATAGGCCGATGCCTCCTTGTCAGAGGTCGGGACCTCCTCGTCGGAGGCCTCGAACGACAACCGCTCTTCCTACACCCTCCCAGACAGGGGGAGTGAGACACCAGCTCGTCCTCCACCCTCTCATCCTCAGGCGATGCCACGTCAGGTGGTGGCGAGGGAGGCCGAACCGGGTTTCTCTTAGCCTTTCCTCCACGTGCACCTCTTCCCCGGCCTTTTTCTCTTCCTCGATGAGCCTGAGGATGAGAGGAAGGCGGAGGATCGGTGATAAAACTACCAAACAAAAATCTCACTAGGGGGAGCGAGGGCTTTTTTGCCGGCTCAATCCTTTTCCTTTGTGGGCCCACCATGCTTCACTCAACTGCTATGACAAAAAGTAAAGCAATAAGTACAAATACAAGATTATAGTTCAAATAAATAAGCATAAGTTCAAACAATTGCCGCAATGAGATGTAATGCCCCGGATGTAATACTTTCCCTTTTGGGCATATAATATATCTCCGGCTTCATCTATTCCATTTCGGGTTCTTTGTCTTTCGGGTTTTCGTCGTTTTGTTGTCTGCGTGTGTGGCATTCATTCATATCATGTAGACATGTGCATAGCATTGCATTTGTGTTGTCGGTTGCATCCGGTTGCACGCGTTCCTTCCCGTTGTCCGTTTCGCGTTCCGGAGCTCCCTCACGTGTCCGTGGCGTCCCGTAGGCCTACTTTGGTGTTTGGCCGTGTAACGTTACCGGTGTGGCGCGAGACTTGTCGTGTGTTGTTGTTCTGTTGTGTGTAACCTGCCTGTCAAATCTCGTCGCGTTTCGAGTCCGTTTGCTACCCCAACAGTTATTCGTGTGGGCTCAAAGTGCCTCCGCTTTGAGGCCCAAGACACCCCCTCCAACAGCCCACTTCCCTCCTCTTGGCCCATCCTAACTCCCCTCGCGATCGGATCCGTCGGATCGCGATCGGAGGGCTCCAAAACCCCCAAATCCCTCAAACCCTAGCACCTACCATATATATATCATCCCCATGCCATTTTTGGTAGCCTACACTCCCTCCACCTACCTCTAGCCTCACCTTCCCTCAATTTTCGTGCCAGGCTCGCAAACCAGAGCAGTTCCATCGCAGATCGAAGCAGCAGCCGAGCCGCCGCCGTTTTCCTCGCTGGATCGGGAGGAGTCCCGATCTGGGATCGCCAGGGTCAACGCATCGAGCGCCACCGGTTCCCGCCTCCGAGGCCGAGCCTCCCGCATCGAGCGCGGGCCAGATCCCACCGCACCAAGCTGCCGAGCCTCTTCGGTCGATTCCCGCTCGCCCCGCGGACCACATCGCCAGCGTCGACCGAGGGCCTCCTCCAGCCGCCTCGATCCGCAACAGCGAAGGCCCAGCCGGCGCTCTCCTCCTTCCCGGGCCCGTCGCCAGCATCGCCTTAGCGGGCCGCCGCCGCCCGAAGGCCTCCCTCCAGCGCCAGGCTACCGCGGGCCGCGACCGCCGCGCAGCAGGCCGCCACCACCCGAGCCGGGCCAGGCCGTATCTCCCGCAGCACCGGACGCCTCCAGGCCGCACCGCTCCTCGCGGGCCGCAGCCGCCAGGCTCCCTCGGCCCAGCCGCCGTCCCTTCCAGGCCGAGGCCAACCGGCCCGCTCCTCCAGCCGACAGAGGCCGCCGCCCGCCACTGTAGCTCCACAGCCGCGCCCGAGGCCCGATCCAGCCCGTTTGCAATTCCAGATCTGAGGTTGACTTCGAAAACCCCTATATCTAGTCCCCAGAATTTTGATCTCTGATGCTATTTTCAATTGATGATAACTTTGTGTGTGTTGCTCCGATTTGAGTGAATGAGGTGTCCAGACGTTCGTGGTGACTAGCACTACGATTCATTCCATTGTGCCATGCATATTGGAGGTCATCTAGATGCTTGTTTTTCTGTTGCAAGAGTGCATCCCGATATAAACTGCTGCTATGTGTTGTTTTTATGCCATCTTTGCATAGTGATATCTTTTAGCTCGTTTATCCGAATGATGCAAATGACTTGTCCACGTGTTCGTCTTGCCATGCTCTACATGTTGTTTGTGTTAGGTTGCATGATAGATTTATTCTTGCCATGTATATCTTCGTTGCAAAGTGCCATGTGGCTGTGATGTTGTTTAACTTGTTATGAAATGCCATCTTGTTGAGCTCATTGCTATCGTTGTGTTTATCTCCATGATGCATGCTTGTGTGTTTCGGAATCACCATCATGTGTACTTTGATGTGGTGCTTACCACTTTCCATGTTTAGTTTCAAGGTGACTTAAACTTGCTCTTTTAGATGCCATGATGAAACTGCTCTTTTAACACTTAGTGGTTTTTCACTAAGTCTGAAATTTGTAACGTTCCGATGCCATGTTTGCGTGCTGTTCTAGGACAAACCATGATAGTTTTGGAGTGTCTCTTGATGGTTCCTTGTAGTAGATATTGTTGGATTTCCATTCATGTTCTCACATGCTTATTTAAGTGGCTGTAGCATGTTTAACTTTTGCTCCAAAGTTTCAATAAAATTCTGCTGTCAGAATTTTATTGTCAAGTTCAATATGTCCAAGCTTGTTGCTATTGATCTGTGGCTCCTTTGGGGGTGCACCTTTGGACTTATTTGCTGTAGGATATGTCTAGTTTATGTTCATGCTCTTTTCCATGGTGTTTGAGTGCTGTAGCTTAATAATCTAGTGCTCCGAAGTTGCTATGTTGCTGTAATTTTTAGCTTTCGCCTATTTCTTGTTTCGGACATAACTTTTAGCCCGTAGCTCCGATTTCAGCGAGTCTTATATGAAACTTGATTGATTTTTCGTGTAGAATCATAATCTCCTCTTGTTATCATGTTTTGAGGTGTTTTGCTAGAGTGCTATTATCCATGCTCCGTGTGCTCTCGTAGTGCATCCATCATGCATACATCATTTTGAGTGCGCATTGCATCTTGTTGATTCGTGCCTTGTGTGATTGTATTGTTTAGAGCCGGAAGCTGAGACCGAGTACGAGTACGAGCATGAGGTTACCAACGAGGTTGAGCACGAGGACCCTTCTTACGATCCGAACGACTACTCTTCAGGCAAGATGACCGAACCCCGATAACATTACTATCTTTGCCTATTGCTAGTAGTTCCTCTCTATAGTTTTGCCTCAATGCCCATGACTTTCATGTCAGCCTCCTACTTGTAACCATTACCATGTTTAACCACCCTACCTATGCAAACCGTTGCTTGGCTAAGTACGCTTCGCTCAACCCTTCTTATAGCATTGCTAGTTGCAGGTGAAGTTTGAAGATGCTTGCTTCATGTTGAAGTTTTGTTGGGTTATATCACACTATATATAAAATCATCTATATATTGGCAAGGGTGGAAGGCTAAGCCTTTTGCTTGGTGATTTGTTCCACTCATGCCGTTAGGAACCGTTTAAACCGGTGTTATGTTCCTTGATTATGCGTTCCTTACACGGTTGGGGTGTATGGGACCCCCTCGATAAACCGCTAACTGCTAAGTCTTTTCCAGCAAGTCCCAACATTGGTACTATTTGCCTTATAAATAAATAAACTTGCATAGGGAGTAATTAACCCTCTTTCTTAATTCAACAACCCCGGGCCAGTGCTCCACCAGAGTGTTGGTCCGAAACGGGGAGTCTGCGGGGCCACCTCGAGGGAACTCAAGGTCTGGTAAAAACCTGTAGAATCGCCCATCCGGTCGTGGCCTGAGACTAGATACGCGCGGCTATTGTCAGGGTGTCGGCACGCCGGGAGGATTTGCTGGATTAGCCTTACCTTAGTTCGGAGTATCTTGAGCACGGGATTCCGGGAATACTCGGGTCTTCCCACCTTGGATTTGCGACTCCGCGGATCGTGGGCTTGTAATGGGCCAAGTTGGAACACCCCTGCAGGGTTATGAACTTTCGAAAGCCGTGCCCGCGGTTATGTGGCAGATGGGAGCTTGTTAATATCCGGTTGTAGATAACTTAACACAATGTTCCAATACACTACCAGCGTGTGTACCGTGACTGTCAATTTCCGAATAGGGATTCGGGAGTTGAACACGGTGGGGTTATGTTTGTTGAGCTTTAGACTAGGATCACTTCGTGATCACCTCTTGACCGAGGCACTTCTCTTCTCGCACTCTTTCACATAAGCTAGTGCTAGTTGCTGCTGCAGACACTTATTCTTTTCTTCAGCCTTATCCTCTCCCAAGGCTTAAATAGTCTTGTTACCCGGGAACGGGATTGCTGAGTCCTCTGTGGCTCACAGTTACTTCACCACACCATATGCAGGTCCGATGGTGAGCTATCCAGGTGATGGCACCTAGCTAGACTGGGAGTATGACGAGGAGCATAGTCGATACTATGTTCGTTATCCGGATGATCAGTAGTGGAGACTTCTACTAGGATTCGATCCGACCTGTGGATTTAATTTATGTTTGGTATCTTGTCATTTGGATTTTACCCTTAGAGGGCTGTGATGTTTTATTGAATGATGATTGAGACATGTATTGTATTTGTGTGACGTGGCGAGTGTAAGCCAACTATGTTTATGTTTTCCATCCCCCTTTTTACATGAGCTGTGCAAAGATACCAGACTTGCGATCATTCCAGTATGGGGTTATGTCTCTATGTCGTGCCTCGACACGTAGGAGATATAGCTCCATCCTGGGCATTACAAGTTGGTATTTAGAGCCTTCTCCGACCTAGGAGCCCCCACTGATTGATCGAATCGTTGACGGTTGAGTCTAGGCACACACTGAAAATATTTAAGTCCTATATATTATATCGGAGAGTAGGATTTCTTTGCTTCTCATCCCCTTTCTCTCTGGTGAGGACTCCTGACGACTACTCTTCCCTCTTCTACTTTCAAAAGTTGCACCAATTTTTTTTAGGAATCTCGCGAGTATTCTCGGATTGTTTCGATGTTCTTGTGACGAGAATATTGTTCTCGATGCCTCCTGACATTAGGGGTTGTGGCAGTGTCCCGGGGAGTTGAGCTTCGGGGTATTGTCGTCACAAGCATATCGCGGCAGTACTAAATACTTAAGACGGCCGACATCGAAAATCTCTCCTATACAGTTAGTGGCAAGATAATCCCGACATCACCCAGTACTGGGGAGGTAGTTCGGGAGTATTGCCATAGCTTGTTATAGTGGATGCTTTTCGAAGGTCCGAGGTAGACAGTTTCCGAGAAAGACTGGTTATGTGTTGAAGGATGGATACAGCTAGATGTAGGTTTAGAGTTGATTGCGCGGTGCTTCCCCTGTATCTCCGACACCTGATTGCATAACTGGAATCTTTCGGAAATTAATAGGTGGGTTAATCCAGTAGATCGTAGGCATTCTTCCAACGAATGCAGGTTAGCGAGTTCGGGGTTCTACATTGAGTGAAGTGGTATTATGACCGATGTTCCGATCGGGAGTTGCATCTTAAAGGGTCCTTGGCTATGCTGATCCGGGGATTGCAAAACCCTTTCGTAACGCGTTCATATGCTTTCAGCACAAAGATGTTAGAACGAAGCTCCTATCTTGTGTTTGTTCCCGTCTGTACCTTGTTGTTTTTCTTATTTTACCTTTTGTCCCCTATGTGGCTTCTCGTGAAGATTGATGTTATCATTTAACTGAGAATTTCATTCGTGCCTCTTGTTCGAATGATTTCATTCGTTCCTATTGTTCGAATGATTATTGTGAAGACTTGTTGCAATTCATTCCATTGATTCAGCTTATACCTTCTGTCAATCAATTGCTGATTCGTGGTCATCTCTTTCAGGATGGCTCCGAAACGGGTTCCCAATGCTAACCCAGAGGGTGAAGAGGTCCCAGATCGTCCTCCTTCCCCTCCTCCTCCGTCTGAGGCTTGGAGAGCGATTATGCAGACTACAACTCAGAACACCCAGATGTTGATGCAGATGATGCAGCAGATGCAAGCTAATCAAGCTAATCAGGGTGTTCCAGGGAATCAAGGCAACTTCTTCAACCAGCAGCACCATGCTACCTTCTTGATGCTGAAGATTGGTTAACCGACATAAAGAAGCATTTTGAGTGCAGTAACGTGAAGGAAGAGGACTATGTGAAGTTTGCAGCCTTCCAACTCAAAGACCAAGCAGCTGACTGGTGGCAGCAGTACAAAGACTCCAGGCCAGGTCGTGTGATCTCTTGGGAGGATTTCTGCAAGGACTTTCGCTCTCACCACATTCCTACAAGTGTCATCGAGGGTATGCGTGAGCAATTCCGCAACCTGAAGCAGGGCTCTATGACAGTCTACCAGTATAATGTCAAGTTCCAAAACCTTTATCGCTATGCTAAGCAAGACATTCCTGACGCCAAGAGCAAAATCTACCAGTTCCGTGGAGGTCTCAAAGATGAACTTCAACTTGCTCTCACCTTGTTCGAGCCCGATGAGTTTGACAAATTCTATAATATGGCTTTGAAACAAGAGGCAGCTCAGCTTAAGATGGAGGTTTCTAAAAAGAGAATTCGAGATGCCGTTCACTCTTCCTCATCGTCTCAGTTGGCTGCGAAGCAACAGAAATTTTGGCTTCCTCCTCCTCCAATGATTCGAGCTCCTTACAACAACTCCAACAACTCCAACAGCAACAAGAACTCCGGTGGACGTGGTTTCTCCCACCCACCCAACCCGAGCAACCAGTTGAGGTATCAGTTTCAGTCTCAAGGCTCAAAGTCAAGTGGTACTCATTTCCCTCCTCTCTCAGAAGTGACTTGCAACAAATGCACTCAGAAAGGTCACTATGCCAACAGATGTCTGAACCCGAAGCGTCTTCCACCTCCTCCACCTGTGAGTTCTGCTATTGTCAAGCATAATCCAAAGTCTGCAAGGGTGAATCTGATGAATGCAGCACAAGCGGAGAATTCTTCTGACGTCATTTTGGGTAACCTTCCAGTTAACTCTTTTCCAGCTAAAGTGTTGTTTGATTCAGGTGCTACATGTTCCTTCATGTCATCTCCATTTGCATCCAAGCACAATATTGTCACTTCAAATTTGCCTCAGAAGTTGCAAGTTGTTTCTCCGGGCCGGATTATGACTTCTAGTGTCTATGCTCCGGATGTTTCTATTCGCATGGGTGATTATCACTTTCTGGCTAAACCGGTGGTTCTTGGCAATTCTGACATTGACCTCATTCTCGGAATGGATTGGCTTTCTCAGCATGATGCTCACATTGATTGTGCACAGAAAGAAGTCAAGATGACTCATCCTAATGAAGATGTGATTATCTTCGCCTCCAGGGATAACACTATCAGGCTTTTCTCTCTCAATGATAAGGGCGAAATTAATGCCATATCTCAAATTCCGGTGGTGAACGAATACCAAGACGTCTTTCCTGAAGAACTTCCAGGCATGCCTCCACACCGTCAGGTGGAATTCGTCATTGAACTTGAGCCGGGTACTGAGCCAGCATGTCGGCGTCCGTACAAGCTCTCTCCGGACGAATTGAAGGAATTGAAGAAGCAGCTTGATAAACAGGAGAGTATGGGTCTCATCAGGCCTAGTACGTCTCCTTAGGGCTGTGGTGTCTTATTTGTCAAGAAGAAAGATGGCACGGAGCGTCTCTGTGTTGATTACCGGCCATTGAACAAGAAGACAATAAAGAACAAATATCCGCTCCCCAACATCAACGAACTCTTCGAGCAGCTCAAAGGAGCTAAAGTGTTCTCTAAGCTCGACCTCCGAATGGGCTATCATCAAATTCGCATTAGCGAGCAAGACATTCCCAAGACGGCCTTCAGAACGAGCTACGGTTCATACGAGTATACTATCATGTCCTTTGGTCTCGCCAATGCTCCTCCTACCTTTTCGAGGATGATGCACTACATCTTCAACCCCTATACTGGCGAGTTTGTGCTTGTGTATCTGGATGATATTCTGGTGTTTTCCAAGAATGAAGAAGATCACGAAAAGCACTTACGTCTGGTTCTTGATCGACTCCGAGAGCATAAGTTCTATGCCAAGTTCTCAAAGTGCGAGTTTTGGCTCGATAAGGTTTTGTACCTGGGCCATATCATCTCAGCTGACGGTATTGCGGTTAATCCTGAGAAAGTTGAAGCAATTGTCAACTGGGAAGCTCCTCAGAACGTCAAGCAACTCCGCAGTTTTCTGGATCTTGCCAGCTATTGCAGAAGGTTCGTTGAGAACTTCTCCAAGATTGCCAAGCCTCTTTCCAACTTGCTTCAGAAGAATGTCAAATACTTTTGGTCTCCAGAGTGTGAAGTGGCATTCAAAACTCTCAAAGAAAAGCTTGTCTCTGCTCCAGTTCTTACTCCTCCAGATGAGTCCAAGCCCTATGAAGTATTCCGTGATGCTTCTCTTCAAGGTCTTGGTGGTGTGCTTATGCAAGATAAGAGAATTGTGGCATACACTTCTCGTCAGCTCAAGCCAAGTGAGAAGAACTATCCCACACATGATCTCGAACTAGCAGCTGTGGTACATGCTTTGATTACGTGGAGACATCTGTTGTTGGGCAGAAAAGTCGACATCTTCACTGATCACAAGAGCTTGAAGTACATCTTCACACAGCCGAATCTGAACCTCCGCCAAACTCGTTGGGTTGAAATGATCCAAGAGTTTGATCCCAGCATCGAATACACTCCTGGCAAGGCGAATGTGATTGCAGATGCTTTGAGCAGAAAGGCATATTGCAACAGCCTTCTTATCAAGCCGTTCCAGCCTGAGCTTTGTGAAGCATTCAGGAAACTCAACCTCCAAGTTGTTCCGCAGGGTTTTCTTGCAAATCTTCAAGTGGCTCCTACCTTGGAAGATCAAGTCTGTGAGGCCCAACTCAGTGATGCCATGGTGAAGAAGGTGAAACATGGTATTGCAAAAGGCACTCCAAAATACAAGTGCTTTCGTGTTGATGAGAGAGATACCTTGTTCTTCGAGGACAGACTCGTTGTTCCCAAAGGTGATCTTAGGAAGCTCATAATGGAAGAAGCACATGATTCTCTCCTTTCCATTCATCCTGGCAGTTCCAAGATGTACCAAGACCTCAAGCAGTCTTACTGGTGGACATGCATGAAAAGGGAGATTGCCCAATTCGTGAACGAATGTGATGTTTGCAGAAGAGTGAAAGCAGAACATCAACGTCCAGCCGGTCTTCTCCAACCTCTTCCTATTCCTGAGTGGAAGTTCGACCACATTGAAATGGACTTCGTCACTGGCCTCCCTAAGTCCAAGCGAGGAAATGATTCTATCTTTGTGGTGATTGACAAGCTTACCAAAGTCGCTCACTTCTTTCCAGTCAAAGAATCAATCAATGCAGCTCAATTGGCAGAGCTGTACACTTCCAGAATTGTGTCCTTACATGGCATTCCTCAAGTTATCTCCTCAGACCGTGGAAGTTTGTTCACTTCAAAGTTCTGGGACTCCTTTCAGTCCGCCATGGGCACTAAGATCAGGTTCAGCACTGCTTTTCACCCTCAGACTAGTGGTCAAGTCGAGCGGGTGAATCAGATTCTAGAAGACATGCTCAGAGCCTGTGTCATATCTTTTGGCATGAAATGGGAAGACTGCCTTCCATTTGCCGAGTTTTCTTACAACAACAGCTTTCAAGCAAGTGCAGGCAAAGCTCCGTTTGAAATCCTCTATGGCAGAAAGTGCCGTACCCCTCTCAACTGGTCTGAAACAGGCGAACGTCAACTTCTTGGCAATGACTTGATCTCAGAAGCCGAAGAGATGTGCAAAGTCATACGTGAGAATCTCAAGGCCGCTCAGTCGCGTCAGAAGAGCTACTATGACGGCAAGCATCGTGATTTGGCCTTCAACATTGGTGATCATGTCTATCTCCGTGTGTCTCCGATGAAAGGCACCCAAAGATTCGGTATCAAAGGAAAGCTTGCTCCTAGATACGTCGGGCCTTTCAAGATTCTTAGCAAAAGAGGCGATCTAGCCTATCAACTTGAGCTCCCTTCCAACTTCGCCAATGTTCATGATGTGTTCCATGTGTCTCAACTCCGCAAATGCTTCAAGGCACCTGAACGCATGATTCCGTTTGAAGAGATTGATCTTCAACAAGACTTGTCCTACCGAGAGCATCCCATTTCTATTCTCGAAGAAACCGAACGCAAGACCCGCAACAAGTCCATCAAATTCTTGAAAGTCAAGTGGTCACATCACACCGAGCGAGAAGCTACGTGGGAACGAGAAGATCATCTTCGTTCCGAGTACCCTTCCTGTCAGAGATACGGTTAGTAAGTATAAACCGGATGTTGTAAACCGGTTTAGTTATGTTGTACTTGGTTCATTATTTTAGTAGAGATTACGGCCTATGAGATTTCAAGGCCCATGTATAGAAATACGGTTGTAAACCGCCAAGGAGATATAACTTGGGAGATAAGAAAGAAAGGACAGAGACCGAGGCGGACACGATTATGAGCCGGCCTCGGGATTCTGTAAACCGGACCAGGCGTCACCTCTATATAAAAGGGACGGCCCGGCATCGGTTCAAGGACAAGCAACAATCGATACGTCGAGACGCAGGCAAGCGATTCCGCTCCCTGTAAACCGACGCCCAAACAATACCAAACCAACTAGACGTAGGCTTTTACCTTCTCAAAGGGGCCGAACTAGTATAAAATCTTCTGTGTCCTTTGTGCGCCATGAACCCTTTCAAGCTAACCCGTGCGATGGTTCCATCATCAAGTCCGTTAAACCGGACATCTGCCGTGTTAATTCCACGACAGTTGGCGCCCACCGTGGGGCTCGCGCACGATGGTTTCGAGTTCTTGAAAGGCGGCTTCGAAGGGTTAAAGGGCTACGCGGTCGGCCGGATGACCAAGAGTCGTCGCGGCCGGATCTACATCGACGATGCGGGTTGGGGACCGGAGGCCGATTCAATCGAATACGGGTACCGGGTCCCCTTCGGCAGCATCCAAGTCTTCATCGGAAAAATTGGCGAACCGGGACCTGAGCCGGACACCCTCCCCAGCATCGTCGAGCCGGCTCAGCGGGCGAGATCGCCCCGGATCCAATCTGCTATGAGGCATGTGTTTGTGGGGGCAATCCACGAAGGTCGGACCGAGGACGGTTCGGAATCTGATGGGGCAACAGTCATCTACTCAGATGGCGAATCTTCATCCGGGGAAACTGAATCTCTGTATCAGTTGCGGGACGGCCGGTCTGAGGGCGAGTCCGATGGGAACAGTATTCCGGACCCCTTTGACCCGCCAAACCGGGTGGCGGTCTTCATGGCCGGTTCACAACCCCCGGTGAACGGAACAACAGCGGAAACCGGCGCAGGGGGAAGCGGTTCAAATCCCCCCCCTCACGGAAGTTCTATCCACCTTGATCGAAGAGCTCGCAGCTAAAGCGGTAGAGGTCGTGGCTCCAGCAGACAAGGTGCAGCATGATGCAGTGCTTCTTCAGTTAACGGCCCGGATCAATCAATTGAAGGAGGATTTAAAGGCAGAAGGAGAGATGTTAGCTATCAGGCAAGCGGAATTGGATGATCAAGCTTTTCACTTGAGGATGGAGCAAGCTTCGGTGGAGGCAGTCAGGGGGAGAAAGTATCGATCCCGCCTACCGCCGGGTTACGAATCTGCGAATTTGTTTAGAACCCCGGGAACGGGGGCTAGCAATGATCCGGCTTTAAACCGGAGGAGTCCGCCGGTTCAGGAGGAGCCGGTTCTGCAGCCCATTGCCGAACGAGAGCGGCGGGTTGCATCGGTGCCTTATGTGCCTGTCCCTCCGGGTCATTATTCAAACCCTGTGGATAATATTGCTGCTGCGGCCGCACGGTTGGCCGCTTTACCCGCAGAAGGAACATCTCCGGTGGCGATAGAGGCGCGCAGGGTCCAGAAGCTGCTTAATACGGCATTAATACAGCATCAAGCATATTCTCATAGCAGGGAGAGGTTGCATTCAACACCACGTCCCAATCGAAGTTACACCAGACATTGGGAAGAACCTGAAGTTTCTAGCAGTGAACGGAGGAGGTATCAGCGTATGCAGAATAATCCGGCGGGGGCAGAGATACCGACCCCGGATCAAAACCGGCCTAGATCGGAGGCCCGAGAGGAGATCCGCCAGTCGACGCCGGCTTACGCCGGCGCTACAGGGGCAGGAGCTACAGCGAGCAGCTTTGGGATACAATGTCTTGTCCCTGCCCTGCGGAGCGTCAAGCTGCCCAAGGATTTTAAAGGACCTCGCAAGGTGCCTAATTACACCGCCGATTTACCACCCGAAGCTTGGGTGGAGAGTTACGAGATGGCCATGGAGATGCTGGATGTGGATGAGTCGGCGTGTGCTAAATATTTCACTATGATGCTGGAAGGCACGGCCCGGACTTGGTTAAAGGCGTTACCACCGAATTCCATTGGATCATGGGCAGAGCTGCGCAGCCAGTTCATCAAAAATTTCAAGGATACATGCAAGCAACCTATGTCGATAATAGATTTAGCAGCATGTGTGCAAGGAGAACGGGAGTCTACAGCAGCGTGGGTACGCAGAGTGGCCGAGATCTTGCATTCCTCAAACGGTATTAACCCGAGCACAGCGATTGTAACTCTGGAGAACAATTGCCGGTTTGAATCCTTGAAATTAAAACTCGGACGGCTCAAACGGGAGTGCAATGATATGGGGACTTTAATGAGCGCCCTAGTGAAGTACGGGGACTCAGATAATACTAAGTACCCGGAGCCAGAAGGAGATAAAATAGAGAAGGCCAGTAAGCCTGGTAAACCGGCGCCGGTTAATCCGGTTACTTCAAGCTTCTTGGGCAAGCGAAAGGCAGAGAATAGCTCCGATTTTGTGGCTAATACGCAGGTTCAAGGTGGTTTCCGGGTCAACCAGCAAGGTCCCACTCGCCAAGCTGGGGGAGGAAACCCGGGTTGGGAGCAGGACCCGGATCAACCCTGTCTAAGGCATAGCGGAGCAAGGGGGCCTGCAAAGCACACTGCAAGAGAATGCATGGGCCCAGGGTACAGCCGTTTTAATACCTTTAGCCGGCCCCCAAGTGGCGGTTCGGGGCCCGGGTTTCATGGTCCGGGTTACCAAGGGAACAGCTCCGGTTCAGGATATAGGGGCAACAGCGGTTATCAAGGGAACGGCGGTGGTTATCAACCCCGGCCGGGTGGCCAGAGTACTCAAGGAAGCTACAATGGTCAAGGAAATCAGTATCAAGGTGGTTATCAGGGTCAGGGGAATCAATCGTATCATCAAGGTGGTTACAACAATCAGAATAATCAGCAGCAGGGCCAGGGGGGTCATAGTAACCAAGGAAATCAGCAGCAGCAGCGTCCGCAACAGCAACAGCAATCCGGATACCAGAGTAATCCGAAGGAGTTAAGCAGCGGTCAGTATCATGTCTTCACCACGAGTTTATGTAAGAGAGATCAGAAGGTTTTGAAGCGGGCCGTCCATGCGGTAGAACCGGCAACGCCACAGTTTCTACGATGGTCAGAGCAGCCCATTGTGTGGAGCAGAGAAGACCACCCGTTACGGGTGGATAACCCGGGACATTTAGCCTTGGTAGTGGCACCTCAGGTGGGAGGATACCGGTTTACTAAAGTACTCATGGATGGAGGCAGCAGTATCAATATACTATATTACGAGACCTTTCGCCGTATGGGTCTGACAGATAAACAACTGAGGACATCAAACACAGTATTTCACGGAGTGGTCCCAGGTAAGTCAGCCTATCCAGTTGGTAAGATTGACTTAGAGGTTACCTTTGGGGATGAGCATGATTCCAGGTCAGAGATGATCACTTTTGAGGTTGTTAAAATAAGAAGCCCGTATCACGCTTTGTTTGGGAGGACGGTTTACGCTAAGTTTATGGCTAGGCCATGTTATGTTTACCTGCAGCTCAAGATGCCGGGTCATAAAGGCACGATTACAGTGCATGGCAGTCGTAAGATAGCAGTGGAGTGTGAAGAGGGTGATGCAGCCTATGCAGAAGCGGTATGTGCCACGGAAGAGTTAAAGTTCTATAAGGATAATGTTGATCCGGCGGATATGACTCCGCTGAAGAAGCCCACTACTGAGCATGATCCGGCTTTGAAATTTAAATCGGCAGAGGAGACCAAGCAAATTGATTTTGTGCCGGGGGATTCGTCCAAGCAGTTCACTATCAGCGCTAACCTTGACCCCAAATAGGAAAGCGCGCTCATCGAGTTCATCCGTGAGAACCGGGATATCTTTGCATGGAAACCTTCTGACATGCCAGGTATACCGAGGGAACTCGCTGAGCACAAATTGAATATCGATCCGAAGTTTAAACCGGTAAA
>LR738714.1:845800568-845840949 GCA_902687465.1 Secale cereale | reverse complement strand
AAGCGGAGGGAAATCTGGTGCACGCCAGTCAATCTTGGCCAAAGCACGGAAATAAACTTCATCGTTGATCAACTCGGTAGGTTCAATATCAGGAGCATAAGTGTGAGGACGAACCGGCGGAGTTAAATTTGACACATCATAGACCGGACGTTCCACACGCTCGTTTTGAAGGTTATACGCAGGATGGTACCGGGATAAATCAGCTTCCACCGCTATCTTGCTCGCGAGTGGACGCATTTCCTTCGTCAGAACATACAGATCTTTTTCACCAAAAGCTGAACCGTCTTCCTTTGTGTCTGGAAACCCGGTCAACACTTCGGCCGGATCAATGTCTGGAACCCAAGCCTTAGCTCTTGTCAAGGCCAAAAGAGCACCTCCTCGAGCAGCTGATTTCTTCACCTCCTCAAGACGGGTTGGAAGAATTGACAAACTGTTCAAAGTAGCCTTGATGGTTGAAGGAGCCGGTTTACCATAAGAGGTAGCGCTGATGATCCTTTGCGCACCAGAATATAATTGCTCCACCAAAGTATAACAAGCTTTCAGTTTTTTCCGTACGTCATCTCCAAGATGGGAAACGCGGCGTCCTACATATAACAAGAAAAAGTTAAACCGGTGCAGGTTATAGGTTACAAAGATAACAAACGAAAGCTACAGTTATGATTACCAAAGATAGCAGAGATCATCAAATTAACTTGGTGTTTTAATCCGGCCAATTCTTCAGTGACCGGATTAAGAGCTCCTTCAGCATCTTGAACACGCTTTTCAAGATCCTTCTTCTGGACTTCAAAGGCAGTCCGTTCCTCATCAAAGAACTTCTTCAAGTCTTCGGCAGTTTTCAAACTTACTTCAAGTTCTTTTTTTGCCTTTGAAGCAGCTGCCTCGGTCTCTATGAGCCGGGTTCGAAGTTCACTATTTTCTACAGCGTTCCGGTTTAACTCAGCCTGCAGACAAGTTCAAAAACACAGTTAGCAAATACAAGTCTCAAGCACACAACCAAGTTGTCTACTTGACACTTGGGGGCTAATGGCAGTTGAAGTAATCCGGCAAAGGTGAAATACAAGTCTCAAGCACACAACTAAGTTGTATACTTGACACTTGGGGGCTAATGGCAGTTGAAGTAATCCGGCAAAGGTGAAATACAAGTCTCAAGCACACAACTAAGTTGTATACTTGACACTTGGGGGCTAATGGCAGTTGAAGCAATGCGTTGGAGACAAGATTTTTACAAGTATCAACTACATAAACAAGTTATCTACTTGATACTTGGGGGCTAATGTATTAGACAGCAGTTCAAGCCTACAAAAGTTCCAGATCACCTACTATAAAGCAGATAAACCGGAACTTGGGGGCTGTTATAAGGTAAAAGATACGTTGAAAAAAGCAAGGTCAGAACAGGAAAATTTACCTCGTATTTCTCTCTCATGAGGTTCACCAGGCTAGCTTCATAGTCACGGCTGCTGTGAAGCCGGTTCAGATATCCGGAATAAATATCCTGGGGACTCAGGCTGGAAAGGCTGGAGATATCCGCATTTAAATTCCCTTTTTCCTGATTTATCTTCTCCGTTTTGGCAGTATGTTTTGCCAAAACGGTGGGTTCGGCTGGCGCAACATAGGCAGTGCCAGTAACCATAACGTCAGGGGAAGAAGGTGCATTGGGAGGTATAGTTTTATCTTGAGCCGGGTCAGGAGAGCCCCGATTAGCTTGAGGAGAGCTAACCCGGGCTGGGCTTGGTGGATCTTGGGCAGCATCAGTAACAGGTTCTTGAACCGGTGTTACAGGAGTACCTTCGGGAGGAACAGCTGTCGACGGTTCGATTACCGGTTCATCAGCAGAAGGATCAGCAGCGGGCTTCTTACCCTTAGCCTTTTTGCTGGGTTTCGGTTTACTGGAGAAACGAACAAAGATAGGTCAGTATTATAAAGGAAAAGGAAGGATTTAAACCGGAAAAGGGGAAGAGAATCACCCTGGGGCTGTCTTCAGGGGTGGAAGCTGTGTCGCAGTTGACTCGCCCGATGAAGATAGTGGAGTTTCCTGATAATCAGGATCAGTCGGTTTAAGCGGTTTTCTAATAAGGCCGGCCTTGGGATGAAGAAGTGTTGGAGAAAGTATCACCTCAGCACGGCGTTTCCGAGCCGGGGTTAAGGAGATTCCAGAAGATTCCACTGCTAAACCGGAATGGCGAGTGGTCCGGCGCAAGGCTTCGTGCTGTTGCTTCTTCAAATCAAAATTGGGATCCAACTTAGCATAAGGGTGAGAAAATTGGTACTTTCTAACAGTCCGACGGATCTTTTGAGGAGGGGGTTCTGAATCGGAAGAAATAAGGGTTACCTCAATCTCCACCGGGTTATCACCTTCAAGTGGATCCTGTGAAAAGGGCATCATTAGAGATAAGGACAAATATATTAAAGCAAATGTAAACCGGAGTAATGTATACCTCGGAGTCCGGATCATCATCTTCAGAAGGAGAACCGGCGTCAACGGCTGCCTTCCTTTTCTTGTTTGCAGGAGTTTTCCGGCGAGTTTGTTTTACAGGTTTGTCCTGAAGTTTCCTTCTCCAGAAGGGGTTATCAGCCTGAATAAAAAGCAACAGCAAGTAAAGGACGGTTCAAAGAAGGACGGTTTATGAAACACGGGTTAAGGAAAACTTACATCAGGCTGTGTGTTCTTCTTAAAGTATGGAGCCAAGCCAACCTTGGAGCAATCTGTTGAGGCAGGGTTGACGATCTTTTTGGCCGATTCTATCACCTCCGATTCAGAAAGTGTCTCTTTAGTAAACCTCTGAGGATCTTCCGGTTCACCGGAATAATTGCACATTAAATCAGAGCGCCGGCTTAAGGGGAGAATGCTCCATGACAACCAGCAGCGAAGAAAATCGGTTCCAAGAAGTCCATTAGCCATGAAGGCTCTCAGTTTGGAAAGTTGAGATGAAAATTGAATCCGTTCAGTGGCACTTAGCCGTTGCGGCAAAGGATGATTCGCCGGGATGCGAGTCTCACGATAACCCGGCAGCGGATTTTCACCTTCAGGAGATGTGTCTATGCAATAGAACCAAGACTTGTTCCACTCCTTGGGGTGAGTGTGTAAAGCGGCGTGTGGGAAAACTGCATCCCTCCTTTTCTGAATGCTGATACCACCAAGTTCTTGGTGAGGCCCACTAGTGAATTCAGTGCGCCGGTTCGCATGGAAGAAATCCCGGAAAAGATCGACTGAAGGTTCTTCTTGCAAATACACTTCAGAAAAAACTTGAAAGTCACAAATGTTGGAAACGGAATTTGGTCCGATGTCTTGTGGATGCAGTTGGAAGGTGGCAAGGACGTCCCGGAAAAACTTTGAACCGGGGGGAGAGAAACCCCTGGAGATATGATCCATAAAGACTATGACCTCTCCGGACCTGGGAGCAGGAAGACGTTCATTACCCGGAGCGCGCCATTTCAACTCGGCCCGAGGACCTAACGTACCGATACTCGACAGCTTGACTAAGTCTTCTTCAGTTACAGCTGAGCGAACCCAGTCACACGAAACGTATTGCTTGGCAGCCATTTGAACAAAGTGCTGAAGAGAAGAAGGTACAGAACAAATTATGAACATACAACAGATTTGGGACCTATATATGTGTATTGTGCAAGAGGGATAAGAAATATCTAGCAAAGTTAAACCGGCAATCATAAATACAAGATGTATCATTTCCGGTTTAAAAATGGCAGTTGAAGAGGAATAACTACGTCATGGCATCAGTTTACATCATTTCTGGTTTATGGTATGGTGATCTAAACCGAAGCATACTTAGCAGATTTATTGAAGGGAAAACAAGTTTTGCTGCGTTACTAAGGAAGAATAGATCTGAGCATAATGAGATAAAGAAACAAAAATTACACAAGAAATATACAGAGGATCAATTCAGAGCAGATAAGGTTACAGGATGTGCATAAAGAGGAGACTTAAAGCAGGTAGCAACAGAAATACACGCAGCAAGATCTAAAATATCAGACGCATTTACGGCAAGATCAGGAAGGTAAGACTATTACGAAATTGCAGGATTCAGAGAATGAACAGCGTAAAGCTTGTGAAGAACCCTAATGGCGGAACGGATAAAAGCAGTAGAGGCATTACAGCAAGATTCAATCTGGTGTTAAGTGAGATCTACAGGTTAAAGCTTAAGGGGAGACGAGTTTCCTATGATATGAGTATCTACAAAGAACGGAGCTTCATCGGGAGTTCTAATGGCGGAAGAACACGGGCAAGGCAATGGCAAATAGGATAAGATCTACAGTGAGGAGGAAGAACATACCAGGGACGGTGAGGAATCGGCGGTGCAGAAAATCTGGTCAAGTTCAGGTTGATGCAGCGGCCGGTCGAAGACGGAAGAGCCGGTGGTCGACGGCGGTGTTCTCGGGCTCAGGCAGCAATGGAGGTCTAGAGGGTCAGGAGGAGAAAGGAGGAAGACGACGCGAGAAGGGATAATGAATGGAGTAGAGCGGTATTTATAGACGGAGAGGCGGATGTGAAACGACAGGTGCGGTAATCAAGGAAGAAAATCGGATAAAGATCCGTTGAAACGCCTCGATTCTCGGGATAACCATTAAAAATAAGCTACAGTACAGCTCGCGGCGATAAATGCGGAGCTGATGTCATTGTCAGACCTTAATGATTTCGGAAGATGACGTCAGAGCCGGTTTACAGGAACAAATGAAGACAGAAGAAAGGTCGCGGAAGACAATGAAGACTGATATGAACAAGTTCAAATCATTCTGGGGCCTAATGTCAGAGATACGGTTAGTAAGTATAAACCGGATGTTGTAAACCGGTTTAGTTATGTTGTACTTGGTTCATTATTTTAGTAGAGATTACGGCCTATGAGATTTCAAGGCCCATGTATAGAAATACGGTTGTAAACCGCCAAGGAGATATAACTTGGGAGATAAGAAAGAAAGGACAGAGACCGAGGCGGACACGATTATGAGCCGGCCTCGGGATTCTGTAAACCGGACCAGGCGTCACCTCTATATAAAAGGGACGGCCCGGCATCGGTTCAAGGACAAGCAACAATCGATACGTCGAGACGCAGGCAAGCGATTCCGCTCCCTGTAAACCGACGCCCAAACAATACCAAACCAACTAGACGTAGGCTTTTACCTTCTCAAAGGGGCCGAACTAGTATAAAATCTTCTGTGTCCTTTGTGCGCCATGAACCCTTTCAAGCTAACCCGTGCGATGGTTCCATCATCAAGTCCGTTAAACCGGACATCTGCCGTGTTAATTCCACGACACTTCCTTTTTCCAGTCCTAGATCTCGGGACGAGATCTTTTTGTAGTAGAGGAGAGTTTGTAATGCCCCGGATGTAATACTTTCCCTTTTGGGCATATAATATATCTCCGGCTTCATCTATTCCATTTCGGGTTCTTTGTCTTTCGGGTTTTCGTCGTTTTGTTGTGTGGGTGTGTGGCATTCATTCATATCATGTAGACATGTGCATCGCATTGCATTTGTGTTGTCGGTTGCATCCGGTTCCACGCGTTCCTTCCCGTTGTCCGTTTCGCGTTCCGGAGCTCCCTCACGTGTCCGTGGCATCCCGTAGGCCTACTTTGGTGTTTGGCCATGTAACGTTACCGGTGTGGCGCGAGACTTGTCGTGTGTTGTTGTTTTGTTGTGTGTAACCTGCCTGTCAAATCTCGTCGCGTTTCGAGTCCGTTTGCTACCCCAACAGTTATTCGTGTGGGCTCAAAGTGCCTCCGCTTTGAGGCCCAAGACACCCCCTCCAACAGCCCACTTCCCTCCTCTTGGCCCATCCTAACTCCCCTCGCGATCGGATCCGTCGGATCGCGATCGGAGTGCTCCAAAACCCCCAAATCCCTCAAACCCTAGCACCTACCATATATATAACATCCCCATGCCATTTTTGGTAGCCTACACTCCCTCCACCTACCTCTAGCCTCACCTCCCCTCAATTTCCGTGCCAGGCTCGCAAACCAGAGCAGTTCCATCGCAGATCGAAGCAGCAGCTGAGCCGCCGCCGTTTTCCTCGTTGGATCGGGAGGAGTCCCGATCTGGGATCGCCAGGGTCAACGCATCGAGCGCCGCCAGTTCCCGCCTCCGAGGCCGAGCCTCCCGCATCGAGCGCGGGCCAGATCCCACCGCACCGAGCCGCCGAGCCTCTTCGGTCGATTCCCGCTCGCCCCGCGGACCACATCGCCAGCGTCGACCGAGGGCCTCCTCCAGCTGCCTCGATCCGCAACAGCGAAGGCCCAGCCGGCGCTCTCCTCCTTCCCGGGCCCGTCGCCAGCATCGCCTTAGCGGGCCGCCGCCGCCCGAAGGCCTCCCTCCAGTGCCAGGCTCCCGCGGGCCGCGACCGCCGTGCACCAGGCCGCCACCACCCGAGCCGGGCCAGGCCGTATCTCCCGCAGCGCCGGACGCCTCCAGGCCGCGCCGCTCCTCGCGGGCCGCAGCCGCCAGGCTCCCTCGGCCCAGCCGCCGTCCCTTCCAGGCCGAGGCCAACCGGCCCGCTCCTCCAGCCGACAGAGGCCGCTGCCCGCCACTGTAGCTCCACAGCCGCGCCCGAGGCCCGATCCAGCCCGTTTGCAATTCCAGATCTGAGGTTGACTTCGAAAACCCCTAGATCTAGTCCCCAGAATTTTGATCTCTGATGCTATTTTCAATTGATGATAACTTTGTGTGTGTTGCTCCGATTTGAGTGAATGAGGTGTCCAGACGTTCGTGGTGACTAGCACTACGATTCATTCCATTGTGCCATGCATATTGGAGGTCATCTAGATGCTTGTTTTTCTGTTGCAAGAGTGCATCCCGATATAAACTGCTGCTATGTGTTGTTTTTATGCCATCTTTGCATAGTGATATCTTTTAGCTCGTTTATCCGAATGATGCAAATGACTTGTCCACGTGTTCGTCTTGCCATGCTCTACATGTTGTTTGTGTTAGGTTGCATGATAGATTTATTCTTGCCATGTATATCTTCGTTGCAAAGTGCCATGTGGCTGTGATGTTGTTTAACTTGTTATGAAATGCCATCTTGTTGAGCTCATTGCTATCGTTGTGTTTATCTCCATGATGCATGCTTGTGTGTTTCGGAATCACCATCATGTGTACTTTGATGTGGTGCTTACCACTTTCCATGTTTAGTTTCGAGGTGACTTAAACTTGATCTTTTAGATGCCATGATGAAACTGCTGTTTTAACACTTAGTGGTTTTTCACCAAGTCTGAAATCTGTAACGTTCCGATGCCATGTTTGCGTGCTGTTCTAGGACAAACCATGATAGTTTTGGAGTGTCTCTTGATGGTTCCTTGTAGTAGATATTGTTGGCTTTCCATTCATGTTCTCAAATGCTTATTTAAGTGGCTGTAGCATGATTAACTTTTGCTCCAAAGTTTCAATAAAATTCTGCTGTCAGAATTTTATTGTCAAGTTCAATATGTCCAAGCTTGTTGCTATTGATCTGTGGCTCCTTTGGGGGTGCACCTTTGGACTTATTTGCTGTAGGATATGTCTAGTTTATGTTAATGCTCTTTACCATGGTGTTTGAGTGCTGTAGCTTAATAATCTAGTGCTCCGAAGTTGCTATGTTGCTGTAATTTTCAGCTTTCGCCTATTTCTTGTTTCGGGCATAACTTTTAGCCCGTAGCTCCGATTTCAGCGAGTCTTATATGAAACTTGATTGATTTTTCGTGTAGAATCATAATCTCCTCTTGTTATCATGTTTTGAGGTGTTTTGCTTGAGTTCTATTATCCGTGCTCCGTGTGCTCTCGTAGTGCATCCATCATGCATACATCATTTTGAGTGCGCATTGCATCTTGTTGATTCGTGCCTTGTGTGATTGTATTGTTTAGAGCCGGAAGCTGAGACCGAGTACGAGTACGAGCACGAGGTTACCAACGAGGTTGAGCATGAGGACCCTTCTTACGATCCGAACGACTACTCTTCAGGCAAGATGACCGAACCCCGATAACATTACTATCTTTGCCTATTGCTAGTAGTTCCGCTCTATAGTTTTGCCTCGATTCCCATGCCTTTCATGTCAGCCTCCTACTTGTAACCATTACCATGTTTAACCACCCTACCTATGCAAACCGTTGCTTGGCTAAGTACGCTTCGCTCAGCCCTTCTTATACCATTGCTAGTTGCAGGTGAAGTTTGAAGATGCTTGCTTCATGTTGAAGTTTTGTTGGGTTATATCGCACTATATATAATGCTTAAAATGAAATCATCTATATATTGGCAAGGGTGGAAGGCTAAGCCTTTTGCTTGGTGATTTGTTCCACTCATGCCATTAGGAACCGTTTAAACCGGTGTTATGTTCCTTGATTATGCGTTCCTTACACGGTTGGGGTGTATCGGACCCCCTCCATAAACCGCTAAGTGCTAAGTCTTTTCCAGCAAGTCCCAACATTGGTACTATTTGCCTAATAACTAAATAAACTTGCATAGGGAGTAATTAACCCTCTTTCTTAATTCAACAACCCCGGGCCAGTGCTCCACATGAGTGTTGGTCCGAAACGGGGAGTCTGCGGGGCCACCTCGAGGGAACTCAAGGTCTGGTAAAAACCTGTAGAATCGCCCATCCGGTCGTGGCCTGAGACTAGATACGCGCGGCTATTGTCAGGGTGTCGGCACGCCGGGAGGATTTGCTGGATTAGCCTTACCTTAGTTCGGAGTATCTTGAGCACGGGATTCCGAGAATACTCGGGTCTTCCCACCTTGGAGTTGCGACTCCGCGGATCGTGGGCTTGTAATGGGCCAAGTTGGAACACCCCTGCAGGGTTATGAACTTTCGAAAGCCGTGCCCGCGGTTATGTGGCAGATGGGAGCTTGTTAATATCCGGTTGTAGATAATTTGACACAATGTTCCAATACACTACCAGCGTGTGTACCGTGACTGTCAATTTCCGAATAGGGATTCGGGAGTTGAACACGGTGGGGTTATGTTTGTTGAGCTTTAGACTAGGATCACTTCATGATCACCTCTCGACCGAGGCACTTCTCTTCTCGCACTCTTTCACGTAAGCTAGTGCTAGTTGCTGCTGCAGACACTTATTCTTTTCTTCAGCCTTATCCTCTCCCAAGGCTTAAATAGTCTTGTTACCCGGGAACGGGATTGCTGAGTCCTCTGTGGCTCATAGTTACTTCACCACACCAGATGCAGGTCCGATGGTGAGCTATCTAGGTGATGGCACCGAGCTAGACTGGGAGTATGACGAGGAGCGTAGTCGATACTATGTTCGTTATCCGGATGATCAGTAGTGGAGACTTCTACTAGGATTCGATCCAACCTGTGGATTTAATTTATGTTTGGTATCTTGTCATTTGGATTTTGCCCTTAGAGTGTAAGCCAACTATGTTTATGTTTTCCATCCCCCTTTTTACATGAGTTGTGCAAAGATACCAGACTTGCGATCATTCCAGCATGGCGTTATGTCTCTAAGTCGTGCCTCGATACGTAGGAGATATAGCTCCATCCTGGGCATTACATGAGAATTACTAATGCAATAGTACAAATACATTATAGTTTAAATAAATAAGCATAAGCTATAAGAACATTCACAATGAGAATTACTAGTGCAATTGTAGTACAAATACATTAGAGTTCAAATAAATAAGCATGAGTTAAAAAAACATAAACAATGAGAATTACCAAGGCAATTATAGTACAAAAACTACATTATACTTCAAATAAATAAGCATAGGTTCAAAAATATTACAAATTCAACATTAAAACATGTTTGAGATCATCTAGGTCGTCATGGTAAAGCAACTAGTAAAAAATCAACATTACAGTTCAACACTGCGACTAAAAATAGTCTGGATCATCTGGATCACAATCCGTCTCTTCTTCATGGTCAGTTCTAGCCTCATCATCAGTATCACGCGTGTCATCAAGGATGTTGTCCTCATATTGACCGTCATCGTCACCTTCATCGACAATGCCTAGACTTAACCGTTCAAGCATTGAGAGGTCTTCCACGTTCGTAACCTCTTCTTCTTCCTCTTCGGCTTCTTCTTCTTCACTGTCAATGTGTACTTCCATGCGTGGATGGATGTTGAGACGGCCTCTAGGCCCATGTTCTTCTTGGAAGAATTCTCCATCATATGTATCAGGGTCGATGTGAGGTTGATAATCCTCTTCACTAGGGGAAGGATGTTTACCATGTGGCGTCACATCGTACACGACCCAGCCCTTAAGGTACTTCTTTTGGCATGCGTACTTGATATAAAAAACTTGCGTCGCCTGTTGAGCCACAATATAGACATCTTCACATTCTAATTTGTTGTCTTGTAGAATTTCGACTTGCCCAATATCATCCCTCTGCCTAACCTTCTCCGGATCAAACCAATGGCATTTGAAGACAATGACTTTCGGAGGATTTGCCCCAAAGTAATGCAGTTCATATATTTCATCAAGCCTTCCATCATACTCAACTCCATTGCAAATAGCCGACACTCCCGTGTTCCTTGATTTTAGAACGTCCCGACGTTCCTCGTTCCCATGTGTGCGGAAGCGATACCCATTGCTGTCGTATTTGTCAAATGTACCGACCTTATAGTCAAACCCATTAGGAACTTGCTTCAACTCTCTGTCCAATATTGACGCACCTTACAAGTTTAAGAGGGAATGATAGGTGTATTAGTTGCACGTAATACCAACTTCAAGTGTTCCAGTAAGTATACCTTACCTTTTCTCTGAACCAAGAAATGAAACCGTAATTGTCGTCTCCTTCGCCAGCAAGAAGCTCATAGTCTTCGAGTGAATCACGTTCGTCCCCTCCATTCGATAATTGGGCAATGAATTCACTTCCCAATGAGAAATAAGCGGAGTTAAGAGAGAAACATGTGAGTAAATGTTACATAATGTACCAACACTTACTCAATGTATGGCCGCACTTCTTGAAGGTTGGTGAGGATATACAACGTAAGCGATTTCCACTCTTTCAGATCCAAATTCTTTGAACCAGAAGCACCCACAGGTCCGAGTTGCCCTTTGAAGAGGCTGAGCTTGGATTCATTCTTAGGGTCGCCAGTATTGTATCGAGACTTTGCATTATGCAAGCTTGGAATATTGGTCACATAGCGTGATGTCATGAAGTTCGTAATCTCCTCCACCAAGAATGCCTCGGCTATGGAGGCTTCAATTCTATATTTAGCTCGAAGAGTCTTCTGCATTCTCTCAAGTCCATAGCACCAACGATTCTGCACAGGGCCACTCATTCTTGCGTCGGAAGGGAGGTGTAAAATCATATGTTCCATCGGATTAAAGAATCCTGCTGGAAAGATCTTCTCTAGCTTGCAGAGCAACTCGGGGGCCCGTTCTTCCATCTCATCTATCACAGTAGGAGATACTTCTTTAGCACAAAGAACACGGAAGAAATAGCTAAGCTCTGCCAATACTTCCCTATCGTCCTCAGGGATATAGCCTCGAATCATCACCGGCATTAACTGCTCAAGCCATATGTGCCAATCATGACTCTTCATTCCGTTGAGTGATGGCTTCTCGCCCCTCGTTGGTTACCCAAAGTGGAAGGTTTGAGATGCAGTGTAGCGGAAGTTTTCCCTTGGCAATACCAAGGATCGATTTCCCTGAGACTCACAGTTTCTACAAGAAGGTGTCAACTGCTAACGGCGCCAGATATTAGCAATCAACGTGGACCTGCACACAGATACAAATAACTTTGCTCCCAACGAGTACAGAGAGGTTGTCAATCCCTCCGGCCTTGTAGTTTACAAAGGATCAAACGCAAGTGATAATAGTGATAGGTATAATTGCAATAGTAAGTAAAAAGCGGAAAGTAAATAGCGGATGTGATCAATGATGTTAATATGGACCGGAGTCTCATGATGTTCACTAGTGATGTCTCTCTCCCAAAAGACGATAAAACAGCTATGTGAGATGAACCAATTACAGCTGGGCAATTGACAGGACCATGTGCGCAAACCAATGTTGACTAAGTTGCAAGAAATGTAGAGGTTCAAAGCATGGGCGGTACGCCGAGGTAAGTAGACCGAAATCCATCTGCATCTACTACTAATCATCCACCTTGAGATATCTATCCAGAACATCTCGCTGGTATTAAGTTGCGAGTCCCACCCATAGTGTAAACTCAAAGCAACAGACAACTGCATTAAAAGAACTTTGCGTAAAGTAAACAATCCTTGCACCCGCGGGCACAAGCACCGTTGTTTTCGCCCTTGTGGTAACAGCACATCCCCTAGACTCATGTTTCTGTCACTCAAGCTAGTCATCGAGGGGCATGAACCCACAATCAAGCATAACATTCCCTCTTGGAGTCACTACCTACTACTTGGCCAAAGCAATAAATAACAACGGAGAACATGCAAGAATTACTTACGAACATAAATATAAAAGAGGTGAATCAAATATATTACTCAAACACAATCTAAACATAATCTCATAATCCATCGGATCCCAGCAAACTCAACATAGCAACAGCATAAGGATTACATATGTGCCTCGATCATGTAGGGCAGCTCACGAGGACTAATTAGTGAAGCACAAGAACGGGAGGAGAACATGACATAGCTACTGGTCATGGACCCATGGTCCAAGGGAGACTACTCACAACTCATCCGGGAGGCGTCCATGGTGGTGGAGAAGCTCCCGGTGGTGATCCTCCCCTCCGGCAGGGTGCCGGGAAGAGTTCTCCTGGTGCTCCAGATCTTGGAAGTGGCGGCGGCGGCGGAACAGAGATGAGATCGCGAAAAAGGGTTTCCATCTCGAGGGTTTTGGGAGACGGTCTAAATATATGCCAAAGGGGGCACCAGACGAGGCTTGGGGGGCCCAGGCGCCCCCCGGCGCGGCCCAGGGGGGGCGCGCCACCAGGGTGCCTGGAGCCCTGGTGGACCCCCCCCCCCGGCTGTACTTTGGCTACCGGGAACCTTCTGGAACGCTGATTTTTTATATAATTTTCCGGGATTTTTCTGGCAGTTCTCGTAATGGGAAAACCTGAAATATAAAAACAGCAGAAAACAGAAACTGGCACTGGGGTGCGCTGAGTTAATAGGTTAGTCCAAATATGATCAAAAGTGTATGGAAGTGTATAAATATCATAGAAATATCACCCAAAAGAGGCATGGAGCAAGCAGAAATTATAGATACGTTTTGGACGTATCAACATCCCCAAGCTTAATTCCTGCTCGTCCTCGAGTAGGTAAATGATAACAAGAATAATTTCTGTGGTGACATGCTATTAACCATATAGGACTTTTTTGTAGTCATATGACAAAAGCTTACTAAGACAATGAATCTATAGTAATTAAGTTGCCTCATGAGAAAATCACAAAGAACTGAAAGTTTTACAATATGATACTGAAACATCAAATAGATTTGTAATGAACACGGTGTGCAAATATGATAAAGTGATATCTCGCTTGCCCCCTTTAGTGAAGCAAAACATAAATGAAGGGGCACCTCCAAGGTTTAAGTGATGACTAGATACAATGATTTCAAAATAAACGATATCACAATCATGCAAAAGACAATGCTACTTTGGGACAATGCACATTACACTCATAATGACAATCATGCTCTCAGTAGTTGGTGCTTTAAAAAGAAGGTGGAGACTCTCGAACCATGGCTTTTGTTGGCAAGGTTGAAAACCCGTAGTCGGAAACAAAGACAAAACATGTACCAGAGCTCTTGGTTTTAAAACAGAGGTAAAAATATATTATTATTATTTTAGATCATGCATGTTTCGTCAACGAATGCTAGCAGACAACTCAATCACTTCTTGAGATGGACAAGTTTTGAGGAACGGCTCCCGAATGAGGACGATCACATCCTCTTAATCTCCTTTGTTTATCACTGCCAAAGTTTTCTGATTTCTCATGAACAAAGCGTGAAGGAGGGTTTGTTTGTTATATTAATTTTGAGCCGGGCGCACTCAATGCCAGTTCCTTCTCGTATTATGGGTTTGCACATTATACATGCAATCCCGGGGTGAAGCTTGTCCAACTTAAAAAGATCATGAATTAACCACTACTTCCTCATGAACTTACAACAGAGGCATAAAATAGGGATGCTTTTTTTCTTTGAATAATTTCGAGATGGTACATGCAAGTCTCCGTTAGGAATGGCAGGTAAATACCATGTAGGAAGGTATGGTGGACTCATATGGCATAACTGGTATAAAGGAATTTGGATGCACAAGCAGTCAGTCCGCTTAGTACAGCCGAAGGTTAGCAAAAGACTGGGAGCGACCAACTAAGAGAGCAATGACGGTCATAATCATGCAGAGCGACAAAGCAACAATGAATCAGGCATGGAAGTTATATCGCTACTCAGAAACTAAAGATCCTCAAGGCTTGACAGACTTTCTTTACAGTCTTAAATATGCGTGAGCATACGCCAAGTCAATCAAAATAAATTCTTTGAAGGAAGATATTACTAAACCATACCACATCATAGGCAAACAAATCATGTTGGTACTCCAATAACACATTGGGAACCCCCCAGCTATTTGAGACTAACCATAAGAAAACATGAACTACTAAGCGCCATTATGCACGTACCATCTTCATCATAGACATATCAACCAATGCAACGGAAGCAAACTCTCTTAATAAGATAAGCATGATAACTAAAGAGAGTTCAAGCAACCAACTAAACAAAAGCTCTTTAAAAAGATAAGAATGAAAACTGAGAGCTGAACATGATAGTAGCTATTAAAAGACAAAGAACACACACAGCAGAGATAGACATGAAAATTCTATGTTATGTTCTAGGTAGAAGTGGAGCGTGTTTCTCTCCCACATAAAGAAAGCTGAGTTCCGACTCGTTATGAAAAGCTAAAGAAAACTAAAAAGGAAAACTAAAAGCAAGACGCTCCAAGCATAGCACATAACACATGATGTGATAAAAATATAGTGGAACGAAAGACGAACTGATAATGTCGATGGAGAAGGGGATGCACGGGGGAATCCCCAAGCTTAGACGCTTGAGTCTCCTTGAATATTTCTTGGGGGTGCACGGGGGCATCCCCAAGCTTGAGCGTTTGACACTCCTGAATCTTTTTATCATCTTCCCTCGCACACTTGAAAACTCCCTTCATACATAACTCATCATAATCTGATTAGCGAGGTTAGTACCCATAATAAAATAATTGTTCCTTGCTGGAAATAAAGATATTCTTGAAGGTCTACTGTTTCTCAAGATTGCCAAAAGGTTTTTGCAAAGAAAAAGCAAGCTCTAGGTTTGCAAAATGAAGGAAAGGCAAAACAGGACAGAATCTGTGAAAAACAGAACAGCAGGTAGTAAATGATCTTTTCGGGGCACTTCTGCAACTCTAATAAAAAAACTCAAAACAGATGCACGAAAGACAATTATATAGAGCACGCTGTCAAAAAAATTCAGACCAAAAAGATGATCTGGTGATTTTATACGAATTTTTCTATCCAAAGACAGAATCTGTTTCCTGGACAGCACGTCACAACTTTTGAACTTTCTTGCAATCAGAGGCTACACTTGGCACAAAATTGAAAAGCAAAGATACAATGATGATGCTACAGTAGTAACAACATCAAGACACAACAAAAGCAAAATAAATTTATTCATTGGGCTGCCTCCCAAAAGCGCTTTCTTTTATGCCTTTAAGCTAGGCATAATGCAAAGAGATCAAGTTTTATCAAGAGTAAAAGAATAGCTAGCCCGTACAACGGACTCAAAATGTAACTTAATCTTATTTCGAGGGAAGTGTTCCATCCCTTTCTTGAGAGGAAACTGAAATTTTATATTCTCGTCTTTCATGTCAATGATAGCACCAACGGTGCGTAGAAAAGGACGTCCCAAAATAATTGGACACGAAGGTTCACATTCAATATCCATAATAGTAAAATCAACGGGAACATAATTGTCATTGACAATGATAAGAACATCGTCAATCCTCCCCAAAGGTTTCTTTATGGAAGAATCAACGAGACGAACACCAAAAGAACAAGAATCAAAAGGTTTCAATTTAAGCATATCATATATTCTTTTGGGCATAACAGAGGTACTAGCACCAACATCACATAAAGCATAGCAAGAGAAGTTATTCAACTTAATTTTTATCATAGGATCCCAACCATCTTCTAGCTTTCTAGGTATGGAGGCTTCTAGTCTAAGTTTCTCCTCCCTAGCTTTGATGAGAGCATTAGTGATATGCTCTGTGAAGGCAAGATTAAGCGTGCTAGTGTGGGGATCTTTAGCCATTCTTTGTAGAAAGGTGACAACTTCTGAGATACTACAATTATCAAAATTAATTTTATCATTATTGGGCAGAATTGTAGTGTTATCTTCTTTGTTTGAATTGCTCTCTAATATAAGAGTTTGAACGTCTTCCCATGTTTGGGGAAGCATAGGAGCAACTTTAAACTGAGGCTCATACTCTTTTCCCGGAAGACCATGCCATGGGCATAACTCTCCATCAAGACTAACATAATCACAAGGTTTATTACTTTTGTAGATGAACGAATTACAGCTGGGCAATTGACAGGACCATGTGCGCAAACCAATGCTGACTAAGTTGCAAGAAAGGTATAGGTTCAAAGCATGGGCGGTACGCCGAGGTATGTAGACCGAAATCCATCTGCATCTACTACTAATCATCCACCTTGAGATATCTATCCAGAACATCTCACTGGTATTAAGTTGCGAGTCCCACCCATAGTGTAAACTCAAAGCAACAGACAACTGCATTAAAAGAACTTTGCGTAAAGTAAACAATCCTTGCACCCGCGGGCACAAGCACCGTTGTTTTCCCCCTTGTGGCAACAGCACATCCCCTAGACTCATGTTTCTGTCACTCAAGCTAGTCATCGAGGGGCATGAACCCACAATCAAGCATAACGTTTCCTCTTGGAGTCACTACCTACTACTTGGCCAAAGCAATAAATAACAACGGAGAACATGCAAGAATTACTTACGAACATAAATATAAAAGAGGTGAATCAAATATATTACTCAAACACAATCTGAACATAATCTCATAATCCATCGGATCCCAGCAAACTCAACATAGCAACAGCATAAGGATTACATATGTGCCTCGATCATGTAGGGCAGCTCACGAGGACTAATTAGTGAAGCACAAGAACGGGAGGAGAACATCACATAGCTA
The DNA here is from genome assembly GCA_902687465.1 of Secale cereale. Taxonomy (NCBI): domain Eukaryota; kingdom Viridiplantae; phylum Streptophyta; class Magnoliopsida; order Poales; family Poaceae; genus Secale; species Secale cereale. The sequence goes on along the minus strand of LR738714.1, from coordinate 845,823,829 downwards.
CTGGTCATGGACCCATGGTCCAAGGGAGACTACTCACAACTCATCCGGGAGGCGTCCATGGTGGTGGAGAAGCTCCCGGTGGTGATCCTCCCCTCTGGCAGGGTGCCGGGAAGAGTTTTCCTGGTGCTCCCGATCTTGGAAGCGGCGGCGGCGGCGGAACAGAGATGAGATCGCGAAAAAGGGTTTCCGTCTCGAGGGTTTTGGGAGACGGTCTAAATATATGCCAAAGGGGGGCACCAGACGAGGCTCGGGGGGCCCAGGCGCCCCCCCGGCGCGGCCCGGGGGGGGGGGGGCGCCACCAGGGCGCCTGGAGCCCTGGTGGACCCCCTCGGCTGTACTTTGGCTACCGGGAACCTTCTGGAACGCTGATTTTTTATATAATTTTTCCGGGATTTTTCTGGCAGTTCTCGTAATGGGAAAACCTGAAATACAAAAACAGCAGAAAACAGAAACTGGCACTGGGGTGCACTGAGTTAATAGGTTAGTCCAAATATGATCAAAAGTGTATGGAAGTGTATAAATATCATAGCAATATCACCCAAAAGAGGCATGGAGCAAGCAGAAATTATAGATACGTTTTGGACGTATCATTGAGCTTCAACTTATCAAGATTCGATGCGCTCATAAGGTTTCCTGCATACCCACCAGGGAACAACAAATTTTTGAACCACATGAGTATCTCCTTATTTTGTTCCCTAGTAAGAACAAACCTCGCCTTTGGCGTACTCCAGTTTTTCTTGCCCTCAGGTTGTCGCAAGTTTTGTACGGGTCTATCACATAGCTTCAGTACATCAAGTCTAGCCTTAGTATTATCCTTCGTCTTCTCGGCAATGTTGAACAATGTGCCAAAAATGGCCTCGGCGATATTCTTTTCAGTGTGCATTTCATCAATGTTATGTGGAAGATCGAGCTGGTGAAAGTAGGGGAGATCCATAAGCATGGCTTATGAGTCCACGCATGTTCTTCGTTATATCCCAAGAAATACCCTGGACTTTTGGGATCAGGCTGGACAACATTTAGTTGATCACCAATTTGTTCACCCGTCATCTCAGGTGCCGAGTGTTCAACGACTTCACCTTTCATGAAGTTCTTCTTGTCTTGTCTGAATGGATGGTCAGGACGCAAATGTTGCCTATGAAAATCGAAGCAAGAATACTTGCGACCATGCTTCAACCAATGGCACTGCATGCTTTCCTTGCACCTTGGGCATGGGAACCTCCCATGCACAGACCACCCCATGAAAAGTGAATACGCAGGTAAGTCATGAAGTGAGTACATGGTACCAAACATGCATTGTGAAGTTCTTTTTGCTAGCAGCGTCGTATGTCCGTATCCCGTTCACCCAAGCTTCTATCAAGTCATCTATCAGTGGTTGCATGTACACACTTATATTCTTCCCTGGGTACTTGGGACCTGGAATTATCAACGATAGGAACATGTGCTTGCGTTGCATTATGGCACCATGGGGGAGGTTGAGGGGAACAACAAACACTGGCCAACAACTATATGTCTTTGACAACATACCAAACGGCTTGAACCCATCGAGTCCGATGGCAACTCGTGCATTCTTTGCCTCTTTTGCTTTCTCATGATGTATTCGATCGAAATTCTTCCATGCTTGGGCACAAGACAGATGTATCGGTATCGGTCTCCCATGATCATCTTTGTCGCGTCTTATCCCATATTTGGGCCATGTCATCTGTTTGGTTGTATCTTTGTTCAAGTAAAGACATTGAATTCTTGGCAAGATTGGAAAATATCGAAGAACATTTGCGGGGACGTTTCTCTGCTTCTTCGTACCATCACTGAGGTCTCTCTCGACATACCTAGAGGCTTTGCACTTGGGGAAATACTTGTCATCGGCATACTCTTTCATAAATAAGACACATTCGCTTGGACAAGCATGTATCTGCTCTTAGGGCATCTTAAGTGCACGAAGGATTTCTTCGCTTCATACCAGATTTTAGCCAGTTTGTGACCTTGAAGGAGAGAGCGACCCCAAGAGGTCACCATCGAATTAAAGCAATCTCTGCTCATGTTGAACTGAGTCTTTATAAACTTGCTTGTGCAATGGAATCCAGCTGACATTGGTTTGTGTGGTCATGAAGAGGTTGTTGTGAGGAATTCAGCATTTCTAAGAAGGCCCTCGCAGACTCCTCCGGTTCTTCCTCTGATCCCTCTTCACGTGCATCGTTGAAGTCAGCTACGATGTCGACGATCCCGGTACCATTGTCGTCGGTTCGCCGACACACCACCTCTTCTCTGCTACGTTCAGGCTCGCCATGAAGGGTCCACCGGGTATACCCACGCTTAAACCCATGCTTCTGCAGGTGCACACTCATCATATTCTTCACTTGTTCTCTGCCGCTGCCACACTTCATGCAGGGGCACCAACTTTTTCTTTGGCCACTAGCAAATGCTGCCTCTACGAATTCACTGGTCTTCTTCACCCATTCAGTGGTCATGACAGCTTGACTAGGGTGGCCAGTGTACATCCACTCACGATCATCCATACTGGTACTTGCACTGACAGTATGGGCACCACATTCATATTCATCAAGTTATGTATAATGTAATTAAGACTAGATACACAACTAATTACCTTTGTCACATTATTGACGCCATGGTTTTAATTTTTTACCATACAAAAGGGAAATGGGCATTCATGGATTGAATCCTATCGCTAATAGGTAAAGATGGGTCCTAATCCCACCTGAGTACGTGTAGATTGGGTTCTTTCCTGTGCTGTACTCCGGTCCGAGGCAAAATTTCGGCAGTACATCCCCGCTATTCTCCAGATACACGTCCCGACAACAAGCCGATAGAATGTGCATCCGAAGAACAACGAGGTGGCGCTGACGAAATTTGCCGAGGACTGAAGTAGAGCACGGGAAACGAAACCCAATCTACACATACTCGGGCTGTCCATGGATAACGTGGACAATTCGAAAGGACGATAGTTATAAATATGCAAAGACATGCATATTTATGGATGCCACCCTTTCGAACGGGAGACGCCTGGGTTACGAGATTTGACATGAAAATAAAATCTAGTGGCATTGGCACGATGAATGGAACGAAGCAAATAGGGGAGGAGGAGGAGGTGACAGTCAAGCTCACCCCTAGACCGTAGAGGCGGTAGTCGAACGACGATGGCAATGGCAACGGGACGGACAGTGCTCCTGGAGGTAAAGAGAAAATCCCTGCACATGAAAAGCACCGGCACAACCAACATAAGTACTCGCAGAACAATCTATATACAAGCATCATCAACATCATCTCGCAGTTCAAGAACATTTAAAGAATATAAGCAAGAAAGAAACCACAGAAGTGACCGACCTCTCGTGCAGGGTTGGTGCTTGGTACAATAATGAAAACACTGAAATTGATTCATATTTACAGATTACTTGTAGGGAAACAATGGCCCCCCTTGCATTCTACTCCTACTTTGACAATCATATATATGTGTAGCAAGACTAGACTCCCTGGCTTGTATTCTCCAATCTAAGCATGTTGCAAAAAGCGGAGCATTTAATTTCCTAAGAGCATCAATCAAAAAATGAAAATTTTCCTTGCAGAACAACCATATTATTGACACGCACAAGGCTGCCTTGTACTAAGAATTTTCGGATGAAGAAAATGAAAAGGGATACATCCATCAGCAAATCATCCATACATCCATCTACGCATTCATCCTTACATACATATATAAATCCATCCACAGATACTGCAATACATACATCTATCCATCTAAAAAGAATACGAACAGAGATGGGAAGCGGTGCTCACCGTGGGGTGCGGCAGAGGGGGCTGAGGGCAGAGCGTGAGGTGGTGCCCGGCTTCGGTGGTGACCAGCGGCGGCGGATGCGTAGGCGGGAACCGGCAGCGGTGCTACCAACGGCAGCCGTGGTGCTAGGGCAGGGGAGGACGGCCAGGTGGCAGTCGCGCCATTGTAGGAGGACGGGTGGGGGCGCAGTGGACAAGGGCCCCGACGGCGGTGCGGTGGAGGCGGAGACGGGTGGCGGCGATGTTGTGGAGGTGGAGACGGGCGGCGGCGACGCGGTGGAGCCGGGGACGGGCGGTGGCGGCAGCGGGGATAACCTAGCGTGGTGGAGACAGAGGAATCGGGATGATGCGGTCGGGTGTGGTTTTTTTTTTAGTTTCCATTAAGTTGGCGTCAGTGGGTCCAAAACGAGATGGCAAAGCAAGGCCCGGTGTGAGTTTTTTTCTATAGGTTTGCCGTCAGCAGGGCAGAGAACAGACGACAAAGTAATTACCTTTGCCGTCAGTAGGTAACTAAAATAGACGGCAAAACTACGGCGCCGTTACCCACTGTCAGACTAGACGGCGAAGAGCAGGTTTGCCGTCTTCTTTTCTTTGCCGTCAGCCTTTTGCTAGATTTGCAGTCAGCAACCTCCGGCACAGACGGCAAAGCAGAGATTTGCCGTCAGGCATACTTTGTCGTCTGCAGGTGACGGCAAACCTTTCTTTGCCGTCTACCCCGATGAAATGCTGACAGCAAAGACGCTCACAGACGGCAAACTAGCAGTTTCCTGTAGTGACACCAGGTCGGACGCCACGCATGCACACACACGCGCCCCTACCCTACTCAACGCACGCAGACACGCACGCCCGTCATGCACCCGACACATCCTGTGCGTGCTCACATGCACACCCGACGCGGTCGCCGTGGCTTATTGCCAACACACACTAGCACTACTAGATTGTAGTGCACATAATATGCAAAGCCAAGGAAAGTATCAGGTGATACGGGAGTTTAGATGCTCCCATGATACAAGCTCCTAGGAGCCATTGGGTCGGCTTTGTACTTTTGCAAAAACAGACCTTTTGAAGTCCAAAAAATGCGAACATGTACGACAGCCTTTAGAACCTCCTAGGAGCCGTTGGATCCGTTGGATCTCAGATCCAACGGACCACAAGCTCGTATCATTGGAGCACCTAAGGCTTGCTATCACCTCATAGTTTCCCGTGCAACCCATAGTCGGTTGTTTGTCCTATAAAAATACTTCTATTCATCGTTGTAAATCAGGCCATTCCTTCAGAGAAAATATCCAGCTTCAAAACTTACTACTACTTGTGCACGTGTATGTATGTGTGTAGCACGTCTACCACCCGCACGAACCCCTACCACTCATAGTGCAGGACCCCTACCACTAGGAAAATACACTTAGAAGGTAAAACCCTACCACCCATAGAACACCCCTACAGTTGTACTTTGGGCTAACAGTGGTGCCGACATTCCTGTCACACGGCAGCGAGTGCGCGGACTGCATGTTGTGGCGGAGCAACTTATGCTCCATTATCGGCCCACGGTGTGCCTAGGGATGCCACACGACTGAACAACATGGTTCCGCGACGGCAACGGGAACCCTTTGCACCACTTCCTCGGCTTGTCCACCTTCAGCGAGTAAACCGTGGTGGAAGTGACCCAGGTCATCAAGGTCGACCCAGCCATGCCACCATCCTCAGCTTGCCTCCTCAGCTCCATAACTTCTTTTGGAACGGCCGCCACTCCTTGATGCATACCTTCTTTTCTTCGTACTCTGTTATGCAGCACTTTCGACTTCGACCATGGGCTTGAGGGCGAAACAATGCAAAGTCGATGTGGATGCACGACATGGAGCGCCAAATGTTCCTCCACCTCCGCAAGAGCACACTAGATGGGACAACCAGCCGAGAGTCGAGGAAGGAGAGGATGCTCTTGATGAGGCAGTTGGGCACGTCGCTTAGCGGGTCATCTAGGGCAGCGCAGATCCTCTTGCTAGGTGGCTCCATAGGTTGATTTTCGCGAGGGTCTATGGCGGCACCTTGGTTCGATCCATCTCTTCTCCGGCCGGGATCTGATTGTATTTCGTGTGGGCTATGCCGTTTCCTGATGATGTGGATCCTATCTAGGGCTAGGGCTAGGGCGGAAGGAGAAGATGTCTTGCGATTTGGATGCCATAATGTATGCTTAGCCGATTCATCCGACGGCGATTTCGGCCACCTAACCATCTTTTTTATTATTATGAAGGATGATCACCTAACACCATCCGACACATGATTAGTTTTTTTCCAGGGTATAAAATGGAGTTCTTTGTCGATCTATGGGGTGCATCTCCGGTGCCGATCGCTTTGAGGCCCCATGTGGTGGCTGCCAACCACCTGGTAGGACCCGCACCAACATAGCTTTACAGTGGGAGCGACGATGCCCCTGACGCGGACCAGATGGACATATGCATGGATGGAGATGGAAGAAGACTGCTAGGGCAGAAGAAGAATATGCGGGGAGATACCCTGCGGCCGCCACCTGCCGTCGGACAACCCCTTCCTGCGGCGACGAGGGGAACGACGCAATGAGGGTTGACCTTTTTTTTGCTGTGGTAATGGCACCGCCGGAGTCGCCCGAGAGCGACCCGGGAAGCTAGGGTTTGCGTTCAATTTTTTTTCTGATAAAGGAGAAATATATATGTGATGAGAGTGCACAAAGCCTAAATCAAACACTTACATGGCTAGCTAGCAATGAAAAGCTGAGAAGAGATCTTAACTAGAGTTAGTTGTTTCTTCTACAATCAGTTACAACAATCTTGTAAAATTACGTAACATTCCCTAAGCATAATGTTGATGCATGTCCAACCTAGTAATTAAAATATAATAGTACACATGACGAGAAATTGTAATAGAAACCTTAAGTTCCCAACTTGTAGCTAATATGAAGGTGGCAAGCTCTTTAAACTTTGTTAGTTTGATGTTGGTCTTGCCTAGGTTCTGAAAGATCGTGGATGTCGCCTAGAGGGGGGGGGTGAATAGGCGCTTTAAAATAATTACGGTTTCGGCTTGAACAAATGCGGAATAAACCTAGCGGTTAATTTGTCAAGCACAAAACCTACAACAACTAGGCTCACCTATGTGCACCAACGACCTATGCTAAGCAAGATAAACAACTAGGTGATAGCAAGATATATGACAAGAAACAATATGGCTATCACAAAGTATAGTGCATAAGTAAAGGGCTCGGGTAAGAGATAACCGAGGAACACGGAGACGACGATGTATCCCGAAGTTCACACCCTTGCGGATGCTAATCTCCGTTTGGAGCGGTGTGGAGGCACAATGCTCCCCAAGAAGCCACCAGGGCCACCGTAATCTCCTCACGCTCTCGCACAATGCAAGATGCCGTGATTCCACTAAGGGACCCTTGAGGGCGGTCACCGAACCCGTACAAATGGCAACCCTTGGGGGCGGTCACCGAACCCGTACACTTTGGCAACCTTTGGGGGCGGTCACCGGAACCCGTCAAATTGCTCGGGGCGATCTCCACAACCTAATTGGAGACCCCGACGCTTGCCCAGAGCTTTACACCACAATGATTGAGCTCCAAACACCAAGGTTGGGGCTATCTCCCCAACGACACCACGAAGCTTCACCACAATGGAATATGGCTCCGAGGTGACCACAACCGTCTAGGGCGCCCAAGCACCCAAGAGGAACAAGCTCAAGGGTACCAAGCACCCAAGAGTAATAAGCTTCTCAATTTCACTTCTACGTATCACCGTGGAGAACTCAAACCGATGCACCAAATGCAATGGCAATGGCACACGTAGTGCCCAAGTCCTTCTCTCCCAAATCCCACCAAAGCAACTAATGCTAGGGAGGGAAATGAGAGGAAGAACAAGAAGGAGAACACCAAGAACTCCAAGATCAAGATCCAAGGGGTTCCCCTCACATAGAGGAGAAAGTGATTGGTGGAAATGTGGATTTAGATCTCCTCTCTCTTTTCCCCCAAAAACTAGCAAGAATCCATGGAGGGATTGAGAGATAGCAAGCTCGAAGAAGGTCAACAATGGGGGAAGAACACGAGCTCAAATGATAAGGTTCATTGGGGAAAAAGAGCCCCTTTTATAGGTGGGGAAAAATCCAACCGTTATGCTCACAGCCCGCACAGAGCGGTACTACCGCTCCAGGAGCGGTACTACCGCTAGGGCAGTGGTACCCCTTTGGAAAACAACAGCGAGGAGGCAAAAAGGCCAGAAAAACCGTCGGAGCGGTAGTACCGCTTGACCTCACGGTACTACCGCTAGGGGTAGCGGTAGTACTGCAAAGGGTAGCGGTACTACTGCTTGCGAGCGGTACTAAAAAATTACATCCGTGCCTACCACCGCTGGACTTGTGATGAGTTTTTGGTACCGAGCGGAAGTAGCCACGGAAGTAGCCGCGGTAGTACTGCTCCAAGCGGTAGTACCGCTCCCAAAAGCGGTAGTACCGCTCCCGAAAGCGGTAGTAAAAAATTACTTCCGCTCCTACCCGCGGTAGTACCGCTGCAGCCTTTTCAGTACACCAAAACGGCAATAACTTTTGCATACGGACTCCGAATTCGATGAAACCAAGTTTGTTGGAAAGCTAGCGACAAGGGCTAACACAATCTTGATAGAAAAACCAATAAGAAGCAAATTAGAAAAGTCCCAAAAGAAAATGGTGAGAACCCTTCCTCGGATAAGACCGGTAAAACATCCAACACCGAAAACATCATAGAAGACGCATGTGAACTCCGTTTTCGATGAACTCAAGCTTGTCATCACGATGACCATAAGCTCTAAGACTCACAAAGAGAACCAAACAAGAACCAAGAAACATGATGCAAGGATGCAATGGTTTGCGCTCTCTACTAACGATACGATCAAGCTACCAACTTGAGAGCCCCCCTTGATAGTACGACAAACGATCCTATAACCCGGTCTCCCAACTACCACCACGAGATCGGTAAAATAGAAAACCTATCAAGGGCAAACCTTTGCTTTGCACAAAGTCCACTTGAGCTAGATGTAGATGATCTTGACTTCCTCAAGTTGGACCATCTTTCTTGGTTGCGTTGTCTCGGTAAAGACTAGTAGATTGCTCCCCCATACTCCTCTATGGGTGAGCCACTCTTCGGCATATCTTCACAAGTCCATTGTCATGACAATAGACGGCGAGCTTCAAGCACTTGATTTCTTCGTGATGCTCCACATGAACTTGCACACCGCAACCTAACCCCACAAAGAACTCTCACGAAGAACATGGGTTATTACACAAAGCGTGATTGACAATGCTTACCATACCATGAGATTGCTTGATTCCTCTCGGTACATCTTCTACACTTTGTGTGTTGATCAACATGATTCACTCCTTCACTTAGTCTTCATCAACCTTGAATATTTCCAACTCTTCATTTGGATGATGTCTTGAAGGTAAACATGAATGATAACACACTCTTCTTCTTCAAGACATGCTTGCAATAAGCTCAACACTCACAAGACCAATCTTTGGATAATTCCTTAATCGCACCTTGGTCATCACAAACTCTCCTTGAAACCAACAAATGAACTCCAAGAAAAGCCTATGGACAAACCCTTCAAATATAACTCAAGGAAACCATTAGTCCATAGAGATTGTCATCAATTACCAAAACCAAACATGGGGGCACCGCATGTTCTTTCAGGTTCTGCCAAAGGCCCATAAGGAGCTCGAACAACTCATCGATATTGTCATCTTTGCTATGCTTGATTTCGATCACCTCCAAATTATCACACTTGAAAGACATAAGATTCTGGCTTCGGAGAGCTACATTTCGCCACTTGGCCCTTACAGTCCTCCTCTTTGAGCGATCTGAACACTTTAGGCAGTATAAAACAATTCAAGATATCTGATAGGAGCGAAATCACGTGATAAAATATTGTAATGCATAACATTGTAGGAGTACCTCACAATTTTGCAAAGTAAGCTTTTCCAAGCTACGCGTGCTTTGTAGAAAGCGGTCCAGTGCTTTAATGTTTGCAATCGTTTTGAGATCGCATCTGTCAATTAACAACGTTCTCACATTATGGAACATTGGGAGTTTATCTGACATACATTGTATTTCGTCCTGAAACACACAAAAAATATATTACTGTAACGGCATGACTATATGCATACGCAAAGTAAATTACTACCGTTAAAATGACATAATCTTTGGATTAAATAAGTACTCTCTCTGTCCGAAAAAGTTTGTCCCTCAAATGGATGTATCTAGCACCAAGTTAGTGTTAGATACATCCACAGCTTTTTCGGACGGAGGGAGTATATGTATATTATTTTCCTTATGCATGGAGCTCCACCTTGCTAGGATCCAACATAAACAGGAAATTAACCTAGGTGTGAGATAAATCGAGGGAATTAATCTGTGATGAAATGAAGAAACATATATAGACCTAGTTGAGCAACGACATAAACATAAATCAACTACTATAATGGCACGGTCGGCAGTAAAAAATGGAATGAGATCGACTTACCATCATCCTGACACCAAACAATTCTAGATGCCGTATGTTACATATCTTGCATAACTTCTCCCAAAAGCTATCATTCATCTGGTGACATGATGTCACACATAGATACCATTTGGCCAGTAGATAGTTGATAAAAAAGAACGGAAAGAAGTCAGCCTCGGAGCAGCAACCACAATTCCGCGAAACAACTGGTGATGGCCTAGACAATCATCAATTGTGAGGTGTGTTATAGTTTCAGACACAATGTCGTCAAAGTGACAAAAGCAGCTAACGAGGCTCAAATGCTCAAGCACAGGGTACCCGGAACGGAGCTGCTCTGCAAAGCTGCCGTCCAATTGCACACCATGAAGGAGGAGTGTTGTGAGGCGATATGAATTGGCTCCCAAGTCAGGGAGGAACCAGTTTCTCCAACCCCAACTTGAGGCCATGTGAATGTCGATCACCGCGGGGCTGCGCTGGACCCCCCCTGCTTATCCATGTCCAGCACGTCTACCTATCATCAAAGTCTAGAGCCGGGACATGTATCCGGAGCTTATCCAAGGAAGGGGCGGTGTTGAACGCAATAGATTGTTGGTGAATTCCTCAAACGGCTGCACTCCTTCTTGCAAGCCCTCTGTTCTCCATAGTTTCGTTTCCAGCACTCTGGATGTCGGCAACAAACTCGACGGTAGAACAACGTCTGGTCGATGTCGAGGCATGGCACCGAGCACCAAAGATGCCTCCATCTCCGTGAGAGCACGCTTGGTCGGACCGCCTACCGGGACTCGAGGAAGGAGAGGATGCTCTGTAGGAGGCAGGAGGGCATGTCGCTTAGCCGGTCATCTTCGGCGGCACGGAGCCGCTTGCTGGTGGCTCCATAGGTTGATTTTCGCGAGGGTCTATGGCGGCATGAATTTGCTTGCTGGAGGGCTCCATCGTTAGATCCATCTCTTCTCCGGCCGGGATCTGGTAGACCCTAGCTAGGGCTAGGGGCTAGGGGCTAGGGCTAGGGCTAGGGCGGATGGAGAGGCTGTTCCAGGAGACCACATTCCTTTGTGGCATCATCCTTGAAGTGGGATTCTTGAAGGATGCGCTGAAGCAACTAAAAAACTACCTTAAATCCGCAGACGCCAAATGGAGATCAGGAGATGAGCTTGTGGCTACCTGGGTCAGCCAGATCAGGGATGCGGCATATGAGGCCGAGAATGCCATTGAAGCGGCATACTACATGGAGAAGAGAAACAGGCTCAAGAAGGGCTTCATGGGTGCCATGTAAGGTATGCTTGCTTGCCAAGTGACCTGATCATCCTTCACACTGGTGCTGAAATACAACGTGTAAAAAGGAAGACAAATGAGATATTTTATAGTGCAAACCATTTGAAAATTAATTTGGATACTAGTGATGTGGAAAAGGTTAATATTGACGATGAGTATCCACAAGATTGTGGTACTATGATCCAAAACATTGAAGATATTAACCTTGTTGGTTTTGGGGATGAGTACAAAGAAATAGTTGGCAAGTTAGTTGACAAAAAGAGAACATAACTCTAGTGTTGTCCCCATAGTGGCCATGGGTGGGGCGGGAAAAAGCACTCACTAGAAAGGTATGCACTTCATCTAGTGTCAAACAACACTTTTAGGCATCACTGTGTGTCAAATGTTCAAGGCCATTGATTTACTAAATTATATAATGAAAGAAATAATTGGGGGAATAGATTAGTCAATTTCTAAGATGAACTAGATGATGCCTCGCGCATTGCTGCGGAATCTTGATTGAAGAAATGCGTAAAAAGTTGATAGAAAAATACTCCCTCCATTCTAGAATATAATATAGACATCTACCATAACGAAAACTGCAATATAATATCGCACCAGATGCATCTGGTGCGAGGACAACATCGATCTATGGGCGCATTTGGTGCTGATCTTTGTGAGGCCCGCCCCGTGGCGGCTAACCACCTAGTAGGACCCACCCAGCAGCACACTACAGGTGATGGTGTAACTTCCATTGAGCCAGAACATCCCTGACATAGACCAGATTGGAAGACAGACATACGTGTGGATGGAGATGGAAGAAGACCGCCAAGGCAGAAGAAGACGTGGGGAGTGACACGGCAGGTGCTGTCTGCCATCAGACATCATCTTCTTGTGGTGACGGGGTGAATGGCATGACGGAGGTGGATCTTTTTTTGTGTGTGGCAGTGGAGGCGCCTCCGAAGTCACTCGAGAGCAACTCGGAATGCTAGGGTTCAGGTTCAGATTGGCTAAGCTATTATATCTAAGGACCAAAATATTTTTAATCTGATCAAGGAACCATATATGTGACAGAAGAACAGAAAGCCAAAATCAAACAGTTTTGTGGCTAGGTAGCGATGATAACCGCATGAAAAGACTTCTCACAATTAGTGGCAGCCCAACATCAGAAGATATCTTAACTAGAGTAGATTTTTCTTCTACGATCAATTACGACAATCTTTTAAAATGTAATAGTACACATGACCGGAAATTGTAATGGAAACCTTGAGTTCACAACTTGTAGCTAATATGAACGTGGCAAATCCTTTAAACTTTGGTGAGTTTGATGTTTGTCTTGCCTAGGTTCCGCCAAAGGCCCATAAGGAGCTCAAACAACTCATCGATATTGTCATCTTTGCTATGCTTGATTTCAATCAACTCCAAATTATCACACTTGAAAGACATAAGATTCTGGCTTTCAAGAGCAACAATTCGCCGTTTGGCCCTTGATGTCCTCCTCTTCGAGCGATCTGTGAACTTTAGGTAGTATAAAACCATATAAGAGGATGTCAGATAGAAGGGCCATTAAGTGATGAAACATTGTATTAAATGCAAACATGGTCAAGTACCTCACAGTTCTGCAAAGTAAGCTTTTCTAATCTCGGCACGCTTTGTAGAAAGCGATCCAGTGTTTGAATATTTGCGATCATTTTGAGATCGCATCTGTCGATTAATAAGGATCTTACATTATTGAACTGTGGGAGTTTATCTGAAATCTTTTGTAGGTTTACCTAAAACACAAAAATAAAATACTCAGAAACAGAACTTCGAAATGGGGTAATTTGATATATCCAATTTCACAATATTTATCTCATTTTTATTGAACAATGGAAACAAAAAGATTATATTAAGAAATAAACATGGATGTTTATGGTTGTGTAATATCATTCAATAAAGGAAAATAATTGATCTAGCAAATTACTACCCTGAACATGATAAGTTTTTTTTCAGGTTAAATAACAATATGTATATTTTTTTTCTTATGCAGCCGTACCTTGTTAGAATCCAACATTAACAGAGAAATAACCTAGGTGTTAGATAAATCGTGGCAATCTGTTACGAAATGAAGCAACATATATAGAACTAGTTGAGCAACGACACGAACACAAATCAACTAGTGTAATGGCGTGGTCGGCCGTGAAAAATAGAATGTTGAGAGACTTACCATCATATTGAAACCAAACAATTCTAGATGCCGTATGTTAAATATCCTGTATAAGTTGTCCAAAAATCTAGACTTTGTCTGGTACCATGATGTCACACATATTGATGCCTTGACGAAGGAAGGTGTGTCCATTACATATATACCATTTGGCCAGTAGATAGTTGATAAAGAAGTATGCAAAGAAGTTAGCCTTGGAGCAGCGACCACAATTCCGTGATACAGCTCGTGATGGCGTCGGTAATCATCAATTGTGAGGTGTGTTAGCCTTGGGGAGGCAATGACGCCAAAGCAACAATTGCAGCTAACGAGACTCAAATGCTCAAGCACAGGGCACCCAGAACGGAGCTGCTCTGCAAAGCTAGCACCCAATTGCACACCATGGAGGAGTAGTCTTGTTAGGCGACATGAACTGGATCCAAAATCGGGGAGGAACCAGTTTCCCCCACTCCAACATGTGTCGATGTGAATGTCGATCACCTCGGGGCTGCGTTGGACGCCCCTGCTGATCCATGTCAAGCACGTCTGCCTATCATCTAAGTCTAGAGCCGGGACATGTATCCGGAGCTTATCCAAGGAAGGGGCGGTGTGGAGCCGCAATAGATTGTTGGTGAATTCCTCAAACGGCCGCCACTCCTTCTTGCATGCCCTCTTTTCTCCATAGTTTCGTTTGCTGCACTTTGGATGTCGGCAACTAACTCGACGGTAGAACAACGTCTGGTCGATGTCGAGGCACGGCATGGCTGGCCAGAGATTCCTCCACCTCCGCGAGAGCAGGCTTAATTGGACCACCTGCCGGGTCTCGAGGAAGGAGAGGATGCTGTGGAGGAGGCAGTCGGGCAGGTCGCTTAGCCTGTCATCTTGGGCGGCGCGGATCCGCTTGCTGGGTAGATCCATAGGTTGATTTTCGCGAGGGCCTATGGCGGCATGAATCCGCTTGCTGGAGGGCTCCATCGATTGATCCATCTATTCTCCGGACGGGATCTGGTCGGATTTCTCGCAGCCCGCGGGCGTTGCCGGTAGACCCTAGCTAGGGCTAGGACTAGGGCGGATGGAGAGGCTCTTCTGCGAGTTGGACAAGATAATGTACGCTTGGCCAATTCGTCTGACTGACAGCGATTTAGGCCACCTAATAACCATCTGACACATGATTAGCTACGTGGAGTAATATTCATTATTATTTTTTAGGATACGTGGAGTAATATTCTGAGCTAGTAGGTTTCCCTTGGATACATATTTTTCCCTCGACACATGATCCGTCGGCGAATCCCAACAAGCTTGATGTAATTAATCTGCATGCGTACATAAATAGTACTCCCTCTGTAAATAAATAGAAGAGCATTTAGATCACTATTTTAGTGATCTAAACTCTTTTATATTTCTTTACGGAGGAAGCATATCTATAAACATGGAGTATATTGTAGAAGTATATTTTTTGAAAGGACAGTACTCTGCGCTGGCGCACCGGCCCAAATTGCTGAGCATTGGATCTGAAAACACGAACGGGCGAGATTGTCGCGACCAAGTCATCTTCTTCCTTCCGCCCACGCGTAAACAGAAAAAAAACGGATCTCCGCCGGGCAGCCTCTTCGTGCTCGCCCTTGGCTGCCGCGTCGCAGCTCACCAGGCCCTAGTTGTCGCAGCTCGCCGGGGACGCTCGCCACCTAAGCTCGCCGGGTCCGCTCACCATATGCAGCTCCGCCGGGCTAGTCAAAAAGAAAAGACGTCCCTAGCTCCGTCGGGCCGGGCATGTCTCCCTCCCTTTGGTTGTAGCACCGCCGGGTGAGAGTTCCAGCATCGTCGCATCCCGCCTCCGTACTCGGCATGCAGCCCCGTCGCCGCCGCTCGCCATTGTTAGCTAGCCGTTCTCCATTTGATGCTTCTTCAAAAGCGCGTTGTAGCTTTTCTCGACGCCGGTTGCAGCTTTTTGCGTCGCCAGTTCTAGCAAAGTCGACCTCATCGGCTCCAGCGAAAACGCGCCCGCTGGTCACAACATGGCCATATGGTTGTTGAATTTTGTGTCGCCGATTATAGAAAAAGTGTACGCCGGTAGTAGCAAAAATTCATTAACGGTTGCAGCACAATTCATCTCGCCGCCATTACCGATCACAGCTCCGCCATAATGGATGTAGAAAAATCCACCGCCGGTAGTACCAAAATCCAACAACGGTTGCAACAAAATAGCCACTGCCATAGTAGGCCGTAGCTCCGCCGCGGTGATGTAGCTAATCAGGCGCCGGTAGTAGCAAAAAATGACGACGGTTGGAACAAAAAACTTGGCCGTTTCCAGCAAAGTTCTTATCGCCGGTGGCCTAACTTAGTTTGCCTCTCCTTCACCACCGTTGACGTGGGGTTTCAACTTTTCTGCACACTATTCCAGCAACGTCATCGGTGGATTTTAGCTTTTTCTGCGCTCCTCGCCAGCCAATAGAGCAGAGTTGCAATATCTCGCTGGCTAGTGGTAGCACTTCGTCGCCGGTGACGGAGCTTGCAGAAGCTGCGAGAGGCATGGAGGGAGGCTGCGGTCTGTGAAGGAGCAGAGCCGCGACGGCTGGGGGTTGAAGAAAGAGTATCGCGCGCGGGCCCACCTATGCACAATTGGCTCGCGCAGGATGTTGTTTTGTGGGTGCGCGCGAGCGTGACGTGCGAGCCGGTCGAATGTTCGGCCGGACTGCCGGCTCCAAACATTTTCTTATTTGAATAAAGGAATAATCCACTCTCTTTATCAATTCCATATCTATAAACATGGAGTATATTTTAGAAGTATATTGCTGAATTCCTCAAACGGCCACCATTCCTTCTTGGATGCCCTCTTTTCTCCATAGTTCCGTTTGTTGCGCTCTGGATGCCGGTAACAAACTCGACGATAGAACAATGTCTGGTCGATGTCGAGGCACGGCACGGATGCCTCCTTCTCCGTGAGACCTCGCTTGATCAGACCACCTATCAGGACTCGAGGAAGGAGAGGATGCTCTTGATGAGGCAGTCGGGCAGATCGCTTAGCCTGTCGTCTTCGGCGGCGCAGATCCGCTTGTTGGGTGGACCCATTGATTGATTTTCGCAAGGGTCTATGGCGGCACTAATCCGCTTGCTGGAGGGCTCCATCGATAGATCCATCTCCGGCCGGGACCAAGGAGTAGGAATAGGAATCCTCCCCCCTTGGCGCCCCCTCCTAGGCCGGCCTCCTCCTCCCTCGCTCCGTTATATACGTGGGGAGGTGGCACCACATAGACACAGAAGTTGATTTCTTAGCCGTGTGTAGCGCCCCCCCTCCACAGTTACACACCTCGGTCATATTGTTGTAGTGCTTAGGCGAAGCCCTGCATCGGTAACTTCGTCATCACCGTCACCACGCCGTCGTGCTGACGGAACTCTCCCTCGGCCTCAGCTGGATCAAGTGTACGAGGGACGTCACCGAGCTGAACGTGTGCAGATCGCAGAGGTGCCGTGCGTTCGGTACTTGGATCGGTTGGATCGTGAAGACGTTCGACTACATCAACCGTGTTACTAAACGCTTCCGCTTTCGGTCTACGAGGGTACGTGGACACACTCTCCCGCTCGTTGCTATGCTTCTCCTAGATAGATCTTGCGTGATCATACGATTTTTTTTTGAAATACTACGTTCCCCAACACTCACGGTTTCGTCGAATATCAACTTTACCTCTTCGTTGTACCTTCAACGGGAAGCACTCTAGTGCCTCTGTACTAATGCGTACTGTTGCTTTGTAGTCTACTTCGAGTCGTTCAGTTTGTTTTTGGTGTAGCTCTTTGGCACCTATGTACCTTGCCTTGGGTGTGTCTTGGTGTTGAGTTCTGGTATAAAGTGGGGCAAAAGCCTTTGTCTACAGAATTATTATGAAACCATCCTCACTGATCACCCCCCCCCCCCCACCCCGGGAATTTAATTGGGTGGGCTCTCCCCTGATTTCCATCAAACAACCAGAAAATTTCGACGTAAGCATGTCCATTAATCCGGTACTTTGCAGTCTGTATATGTAACATTGCTCATTCTAATTTCCAAGCTGCGAAAATTATTTTACAAACTTCAGAGCATAAAAGGGTAAAAAAATCCAAGTATTCTCTGGTTTTTAAACCAAAATTTGACAATGCAAAGGAGAGATTTGAGCTTATAAATTGCTTAAACATTCAGATTAGTAGTAAATGTAACATTAGCAGTATAGAGATGTGCACCCTCAAGTGAACATTTCCAGAGCATTTGTGCTAGATTGCGTATCATCAGCATTTTGTACGTGCACGAGAATTGTTACTATAACCTAAGTGTGAAATTGCAAGTGGAAGGAGATGCAAGCTTCTTTTGAACCTGCTCTACTTCAGTTCCCAGATAATAAAAATATTCAAATATTTAATGGTTTGCAAATAGTCAGTACCTACCAATTAAGAAATCTGAACATTTCAAATACTTTAACCGGGAAAAAAATGTGCACACATGCAGACACATCATAGCTTTTGATATGACATCAAGCTATACATCCAATCCACACATCCCATTCAACACGCCTGTATACCAACCATTGAGCAGGCAAATATATTCGATCAACCCATCACTTCCTCATCCTAGACCCGCATCAGCGTCTGTGGATAGATGAAACAATATGAACATCCCGTGTAAACCAATAGAAAATACAAGGCTACAAAGTAAATATAACAGGTAACAAGTATACCAATTTGTGCTTCTGATGCATGAAAATGACACTGAAAGTACCTACCAATCAAGGTACCTATCAGTCTATCACATTGCCCTGTAACGGTGAATTACATGAAAAGAACCTACCAATAAAGGAACAAGACTTCAAAGAATATGATTCCAAAAAGGGTGTAGATGAATATAGGATATGATAGAACATATGGATGCTGATTAAATACATTCTAACCAAGGAAGAAATTAAAAGGAAAAACTCAGTGCCAGTGGTGCATCCATGTATACAAATGTTTCTTAGTTTTATGTCCTTGTAAATCTGTTGTTTGGAGCAGAAACATGGGGTTGTTGTAATTTGAAGATTTCAAACATACACATGTTATATATAAGAATAACATAATCATTTCGAAAGGACATGAACAACTCAACCAACTGGTATATTAAATACCTGAGTTATATTTCTTTGTCGTACAACACTGAGACCAAAGGTAAATAAAAGTAAGAAACGGGTAGATAACACGCTCACCGCTTCATCATATAGTTGGTGCACACAATGATGGTGGGAAACCAGCATATAGTTGACCAGGCAAGATGGGTTTGCTCAATGCAGCAAACAACTCGACCTGCAATGTCTTCACATTGACCGAAAAGTATCCAAACTTGAGATTCTCTTGTGAAGACGTGGTGTACAACGCTTCCACAAGCAAGTATCCCTCGGCAACACCAACCAGAATCGCACGCTTTACCGGCAATGGGATAAACTTCTCCGAGTGCCATTGGTTATTTCTCAGAATGGAATACGTGAGCCAATATCGGTCATCTTCACTTTCCTCATCATAGCCTTTAGTGAGCATCCCGAGCATCCCTTCTGCTGCCTCGACGATGACAAAACTATTAAGATCTGGCCACTCAGGTGGGAGGTTGATAGTAGAGAACTCCATTGTGCGCACGTCAAGTACAAGCAACTCATTCCGAAAATGTAAATGCCAGTAGAAGCATCCGTGGACGAATTGACGATTGCAAAACCCACTCTCAGAGTTGAGCAATGGAGGACATGTAGCTTGAGCACCCCATTGATCATAAGTAAGAACATGCCATTGTCCATCCAAAGAGGAGAATACGAGAAGCAGCAGATTCAATCTGCGCTGAGCCAAACAAATCACTCTAAATGATACAGGGTCCTCCTCATCGTCGCCAGGTGCAAGGAAAGTCTCCAGTTGGACCAGGTCCGGCCAACGGACCAGCGCTTTCAGGTCGCCCGGGACGGCGGGCAGCAGGATGTAGCGGCGGTGCACGGGATCGCACACAGCGAGGTCCCTTGTCAAAAATAGGCAGTAGTGTGAGTCACACACCTCGGAGCCAACGAGAATGCGCCTGCCAGTTTCTTCATTGACCGGAGCGCTGGCAAGGAGGGCTCGTCCGTGAAGGAAGTTGATTGGGCTCCAGGAACAGCCGGCGGTGGAGGGGAGGAAGGATGAGCAGGAGAAGTCGAAGCCGGCGAAGGAGCGGGCGGCGGCGGCGGAGGGGTGCGGCGGCTGGGCTGGGACGAATGCTTCGTGGAGCTGGAGCATGCCGATGAGAGGCGGCGGGTGGAGGGCGCGGTAGCGGCGCAGGAAGGCGTGGTCGGCGATGACGCGGCGGTAGGAGGCGCGAGCGGTGGAGGCGCGGGCGAGATCAGCCGGAGTGGGGAGGCGGGAAAAGATTTCCTCGAGCAGCTCATCCTGGATATCGGCGATGGACGGCGCCAGCGACGCCATCACGGTGGTCGCGTCTGCTGCTGCGCCGTCGCGTGGTGGACGAACAGGGAAGAAAATGAGGATTGGGAGCAGGGTTCATGGGGACTAAAGCTAACGTGTTGGAAGCTCGTATTTCTTTTTCTTATGGGTGGAAGCACGTGATTTGAGGGCCTTAATTAATCCCGGATTTGGGGGAAGCCGATTGATCGAGCAGTTTCAGGAAAACCAATTAATCTAGCCTAAAGACTTCCCGACTAAGGCAATTTGCTTCCTTACAAAGCATATTTTATCCCGGATCATAAGTGTCACACTGGTGACACAAAGCACTTCATCCTGACATTTTTTAAACTGAACTTGTCATCCGAAAAAAAAGCCAAAAAAAGCCGAAACTTGCCATCTAATAAAAAAGTTGCCATTCTCGCATCACTAAACTTGACATAAAAAATGTTTTTTAAACACAGTACAGACGCAAGCGCTCATATACACGCGCATACACTCACCCTTATGAGCACCTTCGAAAGACCGAGACGGCATATCAGCTTAAAATTTACGAAGTCACCGTAGGCACCTCGTCGTCGACGGCAACATCTCTTCCTACTGAATGCGCATAACTGGAAATCATGGAATAAATTTGAGCACCAGGACTTGTCCCCTGATGGGCTGAGGATACCACAATCACTCTAACCATCCAACCACATGTTAGTTCGCATTAAAAACGTTCGAAGTTGTCATATGTTTGTACAACACGTGTGACACTTATCAGAGTCCTATTTTATTGGAGCAGTGTTGTATGGATGATAGTTGCGATTTGATCCTACAACATTTGGGAAAGGGTTGACCAGATCCTTGGATTTATCATCGTGCTAGTTTTGATTTTATTTTTGAATGAATGATTTGAGGATTGCTCACCACCCCCCGCAAAAAAAAAAGAAAAAAAAGAGGATTGCTCACCACGCGTGCCACGTGATGTTAGTTTTGATTTTATTGCGAACCACATCTCATTAGACCGGAAACCACAAGGAACAAGTATCTCATCAGACCAGGCTAGAGCCGTTGGATTAGAGAGTTAACTAGCAGAATTTTATGAGTGCTTACAATGTGGGCTTGTTTCCACGTAGAGATGAAAACGGAGCGAAAATGGACGGAACTGAGCGCTACTACATTTGTTTTCATATATTTTAGCAGAAACAAAAACGGATACAGAAACCCCAGAAATGAATTCGGAAACAGATACTACCGAAAACGGACATGGAGCGAATACAAAGCGGACACAAAAACAAAAGTGGGGGTTGACCGGAACTTTAAACCCCCTTGAATCATAGAGAAATACACAGAAAAACAAACAAATTTTGTTAACATGGCTACAAAACAATACCATTATGTTAGCAACTTAGCATAGTATTGCAGTAAATAGTACTTAACAATTCGTATACGGTCAAACTGAATACATGTCTAGTAGTAGAAGTTGGGCCTCAAATGATCCATTTTACTCGTCGTTTCATTGTGTTGTTTGGTGGTTGGACTACAAAGCAACCACAAGTCTATAGTAATAACAGAAATTCCATATTCACGGAAACGGAAAGTTCCGTTTCCATGCGTGTTCCACCAGAAACCACCGTTTCGTTTTTGTTTCCGTTTCCGCATAAAAATTCCATTTCCACTTCCGTTTTGCAAATTTCCATTTCCGTTTCCATATTTCCTCTCCGTTTTCATTTTTTTCTCCGGAAAAGCGGAACTTTTCCACTCCATTTTCATCCCTATTTCCACGTAACATGGTCTCTGATTTGAGTTTGCTTCCTACCAAAACCCGATTTTTTTATTAATAGTAATTAGTAATCATGGAATTGTGAAACGAGGAAAGGATAATTACAATTTTGAGAAATAGTATGGACGCTAGGCATTACAGCGTCCAGGCGCGGACGCTAGTATAAGCGACGTCCATATCTATTTTTTAGGCAAACTCACAAAGCTTTTATTCACCCGTCACAAGGTTTATAGGGACGAAAGCAAGATCTCCGGGTAGACCTAACCAAGCATGGTGGCCGATACCTAGCGTTAAAGCGTGCTTTGCGAGTTTGTGAGCCTCTACATTAGAGGTTCTAAATTCATGGCTAATCCTACAAGAAGAAAAAGACTTCGATTGTTCTACTATTTCATGTACAATTGCTCCGTAGGATGCCGACGTACCCATCTTGATAGCTTCCACCACCAATTTGCAGTACGAAGCAACGGCAATTTTCTGGACATAGAGATCATCAGATAGAGAAAGAGCTTCCCGGATCGCCAAGGTCTCCAGAACTTCTGGATTATCGATATTTCTGAAGACTACCACAGATGCCCCATGGTAGATCCCTGTGCTGTCTCGACAAATGGCTGCAGCCGCCCCAAGCCCTCCATGTCTTGCAACTGCAGCGTCAACATTCACTTTCACATGCTGGTCAGGGGGTGGGATCCATGTCGTCGGCTTGATCACAGGGACAGCCGGGGAACCAGTGCATGTTTTCTTTAAGAACTGAATATCTGAGAGATAACTCAAGATGAAGCCATTCGTGGCATGAGGCGTTTGATAAATTCCTTCATGGATCACCTTGCGCCGGGCAGACCAAGTGGCCCACAAGGTTACGATCATGACAATGATTTCCTCCTCTGTTACGGTGTCAAGCATGGAGTGTAACCAACGTTTTGCATTTTCATCTCTGTTCGTAGCCATGTGTTGAACAAGCTCCTCATTGGACAGAGCCCATATCCATCGGGACATGGCACAATCAAGGAGAGCGTGTCGCCAACTGTCATGTGCTCCACAGATCGTGCACACCTGTGTCGTGGCCATGTTTCTATGTTGGAGGACATCCCCGGTTGGCAAAGAATGTTGGGCAAGCTGCCGTGCAAAAACCTTGAGTTTGTAGGGCACGTTCATCTTCCATAGCTTTGACCAGGCACTCATCTCCCCTTGCAGGTTTGATTTTCCATCAGTTTCTTCTAGCCATGCCTCCCTACCCATTTTAATTCTGAAGATCATTGTGTAGGCCGTCCTGACAGAGAAACGACCCCACGCGTCCTCAGCCTATGCCCAAAAATCTACTACCTGCCTAGTGCATATTGGAAACCGAAGTATGGCTTCAGCGTCC
>LR738714.1:845784107-845800454 GCA_902687465.1 Secale cereale | reverse complement strand
GGGGGGGGGGGACTTGGAGAACTACTTCTTCCCTCCATGAGGCAGCAGTGGCATCAATCAGCTGAGCAACTTGTTGGGGTGGGTGTTGAATCAGTGAAGTAGTTGGTCTCATTAATCCTGCTCTTGGTATCCAGTTATCCTGCCATCACCAATTCTTCTTATGATCCCCTGCCTAAGCACATCGCTTCCGTCTAATATTGCACGCCAGATCTGAGAGGGGTGCGGTCCAAGTTCAGCCTCAAGTATAGAGCATCCAGGATGGTAAGCCGCTTTCAGAATACGTGCACTGAGCGAATTGGGATCCATCAAACACCTCCACACCTGTCTTGATAGTAGTGCGAGGTTGAAAATTTCCAAATTGCGGAAACCCAATCCTCCCAAAAAAAATCGCCGTGTCATCACATCCCAGGCCACCCAACAAGGCTTTCTTCGTCCTTGCTTACAACCCCACCAAAACTGTCTAATTGTTGATGTCACACTCTCACATAATCCCCTAGGGAGTCTGAAACAAGACATAGAGAAAACAGGGATGGCCTGGGCCACGGATTTTATGAGTACCTCTTTCCCTGCCGCAGAAAGAAGCTTCTGCATCCATCCTTTAATCTTTTCCCACATATCTGGACGCTAGCTTCGATCACGTCCACGTTTAGTTTGGGCCTCCAGAATCGAGCAGCTTCGGACCATCGCCCCCTCGGCCACCTCTCCACAGTCGCCGCCGCCGCCCTCGACCTCTCATCCCCTCCACCACCTCTCCACGGCCGCCTCCGATGTACATCTCTCGCCCACCTTCTCAAGGCCGCCTCCCTGTCATCCCCTAGAACACCTCGTGGTTAGCATCCCACCTCTGCCTCATCCCCTCGTCCACCTCCTCACGGTCAATCTAGGTTGCGCCACCACAGCGAGTTTGATGGAGTTGACGGCCCTTCTCTCTTCTCTCGACCGCGGTCACCACATCTGTTCTGTTCCTCGTCCTTGCATTCCTCGCAGCCTCAATCGTCACCCACCGGAGCACAGGACGGTAGGCACTGTAGTTTCCCCCTCAAGCTGTATGTTCTTCCTGATCTCCAATTGAATAGCACACTACAGTAGTAGCAAATATCTTGTATTTATTGCATGGTATTTGTTTCTTCTTCTAATTAATAGATTGACATTGGAGCCGAGTGGAAAAAATGCCTATTCCTGAATTTTCATGAGTTTAAGTGGGTAACCTGGTACTTGTATCTAGTTAAGAGTAAATGATTGATATTGTTGATGCAGCAGCTTTAATAATTTCTCATTGGTTTCATAAGCATAGCTTTTACTGAGAGAGAATATGATTTACTGAGGTTTATCTATTGAGTATTCTGAAGAATAAATGCAAATGATTGATGCAGTGCAATGGAAGGCTTACTTGTTCCTCTTACCTTGTGACAAGACTGAAATGAATACAAATTGGCATTTTAGTGATTTATTATGGATGTCTCACAGCCAACATAAAATATCCAAAGCTTGGGAAAATGTGAGTCTTTGTTGAATTTGCATGTGGTCTATTACACTTAGTGTTCGGCTTAAACTGATTTCTGTATGCATTAATGCAGCCTAATATTTCCTTGAACATACCGTGTCACCGTGTTGGCATCCCATTTGATCCTCTATGTAGCCCAGCTTTAGAGAATCTTGGTTTTTATCAGATTGCAAAGATGAGGAAAATCAATGTCGACAAATACTTGATATCAGCATTGGTGGAATGTTGGCGGCCCGAGACAAATACTTTTCACTTACCTATAGGAGAAATGACTATTACACTGCAAGACGTCAGTTGTTTGTCGGGGCTGCCTATCCATGGTAAACCACTTGTTGGCATAGCCGATGCACCATGGTCGGAATTAGTCGAGAGGTTGCTTGGGATCCCCGTGGATGAACAACAAATGAAACAAAAGAAAATGCAAAAAGGTGATGATAATATTGTTGTGAGGGATTCACAATACTCTCTAAATTTGGGCAAACTACGAGAACGCTTTCATGTGTTGCCGGATAATCCAATGGATAGGGAGATTAATTGGCATGCTCGACCACTTGTCTAGAAATCCTTGGCTCCATAGTATTTACGGGTACATCTGGAGATGGAGTGACAACTATGTATCTCCAATTTATGCAAAGTTTAGGACAGCCAACATAGTATAATTGGGGATCAGCTGCTCTTGCTGTGTTGTATACACAATTAAGCATGTGTGCTGAGAAGGAGAGACCCGAAGTTTCAGGGCCTTTATTGCTGCTACAATTATGGTCTTGGTCCCGTTTGGCACTTGGTTGTCCTAAAGTTATTTTTGAGAAGCCCAAACAAGGAGAGGAACCTGATGAAGAGGAAGATGAAGAAGAAGTACATTTGGATTATAATCCTGTTTTTGGAGCAATGTGGTGTGCCGCACATGCGTTTGATGTCCCTCATAATGCTGGTCCTTTATTATAATAACTAAATTTATTACACATCATTTGTGCTACCACAAATAAATTTCTTAAGTTGCAATGAAATATATGTAGGTACTGAATATTATCGAAATCAGATTGATTTGATTCTAGAAGGTGCAGTTCATTGGCAACCATATGATGATCTTCTGGAGCAGATGCCCATCCAAGTTCATGATGATTCTGATTGGTGGTTTGCTAGAGTACCACTCATGCATTTTTGGATTGTGGCCAGTTTCACTATCCAGATAGGGTTATGTGGCAATTTGGATTAAGACAAGCCATTCCACCTTTAAGGGAGACGTTCAGAGACTGCGAAAAATTAAGCATTCTGCAGGAAAATCGCATAATTGGGAGGAATTCCATGCTAATTATGTTCAAGAATACGATCGCATTCAAGAAAGTGTCTTGCCAGAGGAAATTCCCTTTGATATACCTAGTTTAACTGATTACATACATTGGTTCCAACAAAATGCTATGTACACAGTATTCTTCGATTCTCAGTGCTTAGGCCGCCTAGATAAACCTATTCCATATCCTCGAGATAGCATCGAATGGACTGCCTACATGCCTAGTGGTCCGCCACTGGCTCGAATTGTACGTGTGTGCAACAATTCCATTGTAGTATTTGCATTATATAGTAATAAATCTGTAAAGGGATATTTGTCTTGTCACTTGCAGGGGTTACGTGAGTTAAAGAATGTGGCATATGGAATCAAATGTGCTACTACTAGTGGATGCAAGAAGATAGGGAAATATGTACTGAGGTCATGTGTAGGAAATTTTTTAGATCTGAACTTGGAACCTAGGCTACAAAGCATGCTCAGTAAGGCTAGCTTACCACTGAAGGTTGAAGATATTCCATCTGACGATGATGTTTCCTATATTGCTCACCCACCAAGCCCCCCAAAAGAGAGCAACTCTGATGTCTTTAATGAATGGATATACTCCGGCAAAGGTTTTACAACATACTTGAAGGTTGGTGAAGTAGTGAGCGATGGAGAACCTACAACACAAGATGTAGGTCAAGTTACCCAACAGACCAACTCTAATGAGCTGGTTAGAAATAGTAGGCATTAATCTAGAAGTTTGTAGCGAGCAGTTGATTAGAATGGCCAACCCCAATATGGGTTGTAATAGTTTGAAAACTAAGTTTTGTCACTCCTTATTTGATAAGTTCATGTGGCAGCCTACCTTGTATAAATATGGCATCATGTTGTCACCAAATGCTGGAAATGTTAATTTGGGAGGAATAGCATACTCCACACCCATGGACCCATGTTGCACTTCACCATCCACGTAAACCAAAATGATTAACATGTTCTTATATGCACCTACTAACATGAACGTGCAGCAAGTGAATATCACAATTTCAAATTGATCTACCATAGACTCACGACTGAAAATTTGGCTTCTCACAAACGAGCCAATTAAAGATCGTAATTCAGGAATAACAATCCAATCATTTAAAAAGTGTCAGGTTTTAAACCGTTGTATCAATTGCATAGTGATTAAAACAAAGGATATTCAATAGGATAGTCCAACAACTAACATGAACCAAAAACAAAAATCAATTGGAGGACCCTAATGGCGAGCGGCTAATGAGACCATGCCGCTCCTGTGATGATCGGCATTGCCGGCTGCCAGAGATTGCTTACCGTACGACGAGGTCCAGGAGCGGAGACTGCATGCGTACTAGGGTTTTAAACCTCGCGTAACTCCTATCTCTACTCCTAATGGAGCAGTTGGTAGTCTTTGTTCCAGGTTTTTTTTCGTCCCATCTCGTCTGGTATTTTTTCAACCGGTTTTTTTCGTCACACCGTCCCCACCCCCACCCCACCCAACTCACCGCACGTAGTCAGGTTCCGTTTCCCCCATTACGTCCCCAATTCATGCATGACAATCAATTCTTTCCAAACGCAATCAATTAACTTAAGGTAACCAACACAATCAATTCATTCATGACGGTCATCAATCGCCTTTCCTCGGGCGATTTTCAAACGCGACATCAAACGCGATATCTCCTTTCCAAACGCAATAAAGCATATCTCCTTTCCAAACGCAATAATGCATGACAATCAATTCTTTCCAAACGCGATATCTCGGGCGATTTTCTTGCTCCCGATATTTTTGCATGCGATAATGGTGCTAGCCAATCTGTTAACAAATCAGAAGGAAACAATCACGTGTATGTAGGGAAGATAATCGTGGAGATTGCAGGGCAGTTAAGGCCGTGCGTCACATGCAGGAAGGATTTCCTGAGTTCAGCGGAAGAGAAGGAAATAAATCTCTAGGCTTCTCTCCCGACCCCATTGACGGCCCTGCATATATCTCTTTCTTCTCTCTCTCTCTCTCTCTGGTCGATCCTTTGTGGGCACGTGTGGAAGAGAAGCTGTGGACGGCGGCGACCAGACGGTAGCCGGGACGGGCTCACTTGTGTAAAGCACCTCAAGACCGTCCTCCCGGTGACGCTGCGCCACGACCGCCGTTGCCTCTACGCTCCGCTCGTCACGTCCGTCGCACCCGCCGAGGTGAGCTCATTGCATTCATGTATTAGCAACCGACGGATCAACTTCGACATACGCTTATGTGTGGTAATCGTTGCATGTGTTCCGCTGTCGACTAATGTCTATGTTGTTTCAGATGGATCTGAATGAGATAAGTGAAAACGCATGTGCTATTAATTTTGCTAAAATGAAGGAATACATCATGTCCTTCCCTAGCAAAACCAAGTTGGTGAATATCCATGACACAACCTTGACACGTCGAGATTTGGAATGTCTTTTAGAAGATGAGATATGGGTGGAGAGTGAGGTCAGCTAAGATATATAAACCGATGGTCATACTTACACACATCAAGAATGTCTAATTTATTTATTGTTTTTCTACTATAGGTCATAAATGCATATATTTACTGTCTAAGGCTCCAGGAAAAAATTTGTAAAGCGGGTGCACGTGTATTCTTAGAAAATACATATGATTCAACTATACACTTTGGTTTTTCTAAAATGAGTCTGGCATATTCATGCATGGGTATAGACCCACCATTCATCCTATTATTCTACTTATATGTAATGGATATTTTGAAACTATACAATATACTCAAGTACAGTAAATTATATTATTTTCAATTCCAGTTTGTCATTTCATTACCAATGTTCATATTCCTACAAAAGGAAAAAATAAATCTCACTTAAATATTTTGCAACCAATTCCCGCAGCAACGCGCGGGGTATTATCTAGTCTGTCATTACGAAAGACTCCGTTTAGTCGAATCTGATGGCTAGGAGAATCACTTGACTGGACGCAGTTACTAATAACGTCCAGACCTGGACGATGTCCTTGATAGCATCCAGCTGTTGAGGCTATTGTACTTAGCATCCTTCCTATTTATAAGATTTCCACTTCCCTCTCACTAGTTTCCAAATTATTTGGTTATTAATTATTAATTATAAAAATCGGTACCAAAATTGTAGCCTAAAAAACCAAAACTGTAGCCTAAAATCACGTGATATTACTTCCTACCAAAATTACAGCCTATAATCACATGGTTTGAGTTTGCTTCTTACTTGTTCCGGAGAAGAAAGGAAGTGTGCTTCCTATCGCAACTACAGCTTCAAATCATGTGACCATACAATTTTATATCCATTTGTTCTTAAGTTTTTTGTTCATATTTTTTCCTATTTATCCAAGAAATAGTAAAAATGTACTTTTTTAATTGGCCTCGCGCAAGGCCCCCGCGTCGCTCGCACAGGGCGGCAACGGCAATGCATCCTTTCCCACTAGCCACGGCCATCCCTGGCTCCTTCTCTCCCTCGTCATCGCCGGCTTTCGCCTCTCGAGAAAAGTGCCCGATAGGTGTCCGAGGTGGCGGGGCCAGCGCCCACGTTCGTAGCTCTCTTTCCGCCCCTTGGATCCTATGCCAGATCTGCACACAATGGTTGTTCTAGCGGTGAGGCTCTGCTGGCGCTCCATGCAGATCTGACCGTGTGGCTTCCTTCCCTTGAACTATGCGCCACATGGGCGATGGACCTGGACCAGAGTGAATCTGGGTGTGGGGTTGGTTGACGTGCACTTGAGATGCGTTGGTATTTCCTGAAAGAGGGAGGGATGATGCAGCACAGCGACGGTAAGTATTTCCCTCAGTTATGAAACCAGGGTTGTCGAACCAGTAGAAGAACCACACAACACTATGTAAATGGTACCTGCACATAAAGAACAAATACTTGCAACCCGACGCGTTAAAGGGGTTGTCAATCCCTTTCGGGTAACGGTGCCTGAAATTGACAAGTTAACGGGGTAAAATTGTAGTAGATTGAAAGATGCAAATAAAAGCAGATAAAACGCAACAAGGTATTTTTGTGTTTTTGATAATATAGATCTGAAAATAAAAGTTGCAAATAAAGAAAAAGGCAAATGGCAATATAGATCTGCAAGTATATGATTGGAACATAGACCCGGGAGCCGTAGATTTCACTAGTGGTTTCTCTCGAGAAAATAACATGCGGTGGGTAGACAAATTATTGTTGGGAAATTGATAGAAAAACTAATAATTATGACGATATCCAAGACAATGATTACGTATATAGGCATCACGTCCAAGATTAGTAGACTGACACCTGCCTGCATCTACTACTATTACTCCACACATCGGCCGTTATCCAGCATGCACCTAATGTATTAAGTTCATGGAAAAACTAAATAATGCAATAAGAACGATGACATGATGTAGACAAGATCTATTCGTGTAGGAATAGACCCCATCTTTTTAGCCTTAATAGCAACGATACATGCGTGCCTTGTTGGGAAAGGACACAACAAGATCGAACCCATTACAAAGCACCTCTTCCCATTGCAAGATAAATAGATCAAGTTGCCCAAACAAAACCCAAATATCAGAGAAGAATTACGATGCTATAATAATCAAGAATAGATATTAAATCAAGGCAAATCTGATCATAAACTCACAATTCATCGGATCCCAAAAAACACACCGCAAAAAGTCATAACATCAAATAGATCTCCAAGAGACCATTGTATTGAGATAGAGAAGAAGCCATCTAGCTACTGCACTACAGACCAGCAGGTCTGTGGTAAACTACTCACGCATCATCGAAGAGGCACCAATGAGGATGATGACCCACTCTGTGATCGTGCTCCCCTCCGGCAGAGTACCGGAAAAGGGCTCTAGATTGGATCTTGTGGTTTTGGAACTTGCGGCGGCTGGAATAAAATTTCGCCAACTCCCCTAGGGTTTCTGGAATATTGGAGTATTTATACCGCGAAGAAGAGGTACGGAAGGCCACCGAGGTGGGCACAACCCACCTGGGCGCGCTAGGAGGGCCTAGGCTCGCCCTGGTGGGTTGTGCTCACCTCGGAGCCCCCCCCCCCTCGTACTTATTCAGTCCATGTTGTGTCTTCAGGCCCAAAAAAATCTCCAGAAAGTTTCGCTGCATTTGGACCTCGTTTGGTATTGATTTTCAGCGATGTAAAAAACAAGCAATAAACAACAAATGGCACTAGGCACTATGTCAATAGGTTAGTCCCAAAAAATGATATAAAATGATTGTAGAACATCCAAGAATGATAATATAATTGCATGGAACAATAAAAAATTATAGATACGTTGGAGACGTATCAGAATCCCAAGCTTAATTCCTGCTCGTCCTCGAGTAGGTAAATGATAAAAACAGAATTTTTGATGTGCAATGTTGCCTATCATGTTCATCACATATTCTTTTTTTATATAGCATAAACATATGGACTTTTATATGGTTTGAAGCAATAGTCTAGTTTTGACATGAAGACTTTATTACTCAAGCATATCAACAAACAACCATGTCTTTCAAAATATCAATATAAAGCAAGTTATCCCTAGCCCATCATGCTCAACCATTGATGCATTCATGCGACACATCCAAATATTAAATATATCCAATTCTCAAGTATGATAATAGTGTTCCCTAGTTGGTGCTTTATAAGAGAAGATGAAGAATTAAATAAAAATAAAAAATGCATAAAGTAAAAAGAAATGCCCTTCGCAGAGGGAAGTAGGGATTTATAGAGGTGCCAAAGCTCAAAGCTTAAATTGGGAGATAAAATTATTTTGGGAGGTATACTTTTCCCATCAATGAGAACGGCTTAGAGTTCCCAACACTTTACATGCAAGATATATCATAGGTGGTTCTCAAACAAAAAATAAAGTTTATTCCTTTTTCCACCATTCTTTCTCAATCCATGGCTTATCTGTATTCACCGGTGCCCTCCTTACCAACACTCTCTAAGGAATTTATTATTTTTCAACATAAAGTAAATTTTCTTTTCATTTCCGGACTGGGAATCGATATTACCACCATACTATCGTGCAATGACAAGTGAATAAACACTCATCTTGAGAATAACACGTCTAGCATGAAAGATATTAGCTACGCTCGCCGCTTCATGAGCTGTACGGGCACACAAAAGAGAAATTTATTTTCAATTTAGAGTTGGCACATACAAATTTGTTTAGAACGGCAAGGAAATACCGCATATAGGTAGGTATGGTGGACTCATTTGGCATAAATTGGGTTTTATGATTTGGATGCACAAGTAGTATTTCTACTTAGTACAAGGTGGAGGCTAGCAAGGGGTTGAAAAGTGACCAACCAAGGAACGAAAACCATCATAAGTGAACATTAAACAAAACTAACACCGAATAATGCAACACAAGTAGGATGTAATTTCATTGCATGACTATTGACTTTCGTGCTTGCATAGGGAATCACAAACTTTAACATCAATATTCTTACTAAAACATAATTACTCATTAACATGGCTCACATATCAGTATCATCATATCTCAAAACTATTACTAAGAATCAAGTTTATTTTGTCCTATGATCTTCATGAAAGTTTTTTTATATATCCCCCTTGGATATCTATCACTTTGGGACTAGTTTCAGATGTTGCTTTTGATAAGCTCAAACAAATATAAGTGAACATCATGAGTATAATATTTTCTTCTCTCAAATTAGTCTAAGTGAAGCATGAGAGAATTTCTTCAAAAATAACAATGCACGCCATGCTAAAAAAGATATAAGTGAAGCAACTAGAGCAATTCCGTGGCTCTCAAAAAGTTTAAGTGAAGTATAAGAGCTAACATAGCATAATTTGGCTCTCTCAAATAGGTGTGTACAACAAGTATACTTATTAAGATATAAAAATAAAAACAAGCAAAGACTCATATCATACAAGACACTCCAAGCAAAACTCATAATATGTGACGAATAAAAATATAGTCTCAAGTAAAATACCGATGGTCGTTAGAAGAAAAAGGGGATCCCAGTCAGGACATCTACAAGCTTAGTTGCTTGATAATTCTTGAATATTATCTTAAGATGCCTTGGGCATCCCCAAGCTTAGCCTTTTGCTACTCCTTATTCCTTCATCCATCGTGATCTCACCCAAAACTAGAAACTTCAATCACACAAAACTTAACAAAACCTTGTGTGATCCGTTAGTATAACAAAACCAATCTCTACTCTAAGTACTGTAGCAAATCAATTCATATTTTGTAGGCAGCCAAATAATCAAGACAAGAAATATCTAGCATATGCAAGGGAGAATAATAAAACATTGACAATCTCAACATAACGAGAGGTAAATTAGTAACATCAAAATTTCTACAACCATATTTTTCTCTATCATAATAATTGCATGTAGGATCATACTCAAATTAAATAATATAGCTATCACATAACATATTCTCTACATGATCCACATGCATACTACAACAAAACAGATTTTAAGTAACCCAATGATGTAACACGTGTCAGAACATATTATCTGAAAAACTGTAGTAACACATCATTTGTGTTACAACGTTTGTTGGTAACTCATTCTCGGTCAGATATGAAATGGTGTTACAAAGGTATTACAAGAGTAACATATAGGTTCATGTTGCTGCAGATGTGTTACGACATATGATTGTAGTAACACATAAATGTATGTCATTACCTACAGTTACAAATTCTTATGGAGAAAACGTATAATCTGATTAAGTGCAAAAATAAATTCTTATGGACCTGCTTGTCAACATTAATATATTTATTTATGTTTCTAATATATTTATTGTTGGGGAACGTAGCAGAATTCAAAAAAATTCCTACGCTTCACCAAGATCAATCTAAGGAGTCATCTAGCAACGAGCATAATAGAGTGCATCTACATACCCTTTGTAGATCGCGAGCGGAAGCGTTCGAAGGAACGTGGATGAAGTAGTTGTACTCTTCGCGTTCCTCGTCACCGATGATCCCAGCGCCGAACGGACGACACCTCCGCGTTCAACACACGTATGATACAGCGACGTCTCCTCCTTCTTGATCCAGCAAGGGCGCAGGAGAGGTTGTCGGAGATCCAGCAGCACGACGGCGTGGTGGTGGATGCAACAGGAAAACCTGCAGGGCTTCGCCGGCGCCCTGCGTGAGGAGTAGGAAGTGTGACAGGAGGGGGGAGAGGCGCCAGAGGCTTGGGTGCGGCTGGCCTCTTCCCCCCTCCCCCACTAGAGAAGGACATCACAATACAAGTTACCATTACCCCACTGAGAGGAAGAAGGGCTATTATGTGAGGAAGCCTCAGAGGGAGAACACAAACTATTATAGATGGGGTGAGAGCTCCCAGACCTCCCCTGGTTCAAGAAAGAGGAGGCCAAGACAGATGTGGGTTGCGAAGGAAGGTAATGAGAGACAGTTAGGGCAGGATGCATTCATTCGTGATACAAGGCAGAAGGCGTCTTCTGTGTTTGACCGCATCTCTGAATATGAAGATAGAACGGTGGACCTTGCCAGGGAGCGGGGCCACCGAGAGCAATGATTGTCTTGGCCTGGAACTGTCGAGGACTGGGGTTGGACTCGACGGTAGGCGAACTTCGGGACCTGATACGGTCATACAACCCAGCGGTGGTGTTCTTATCGGAAACGAGGAAGAAAGTGGGGGCGATGGAGCGGCTAAAATGGAGTCTGGGTTTCACCCAAGGTGTGGTGGTTGACTGTAATGGCAGAAGTGGAGGACTAGCGCTATGGTGGAGAGACTATCTGGATGTCACGGTTCGGCCGTGGTGCCAATACTATATTGATGCAAAAATAAAGATGAGGACAACACCTTCAGATTCACTGGAATCTATGGTGAACCTTGTGTAGATAAAAGGAGTAAGACTTGGGAAGCTATTCGGTATCTCGGACGACGGGATGATCTTCCTTGGATATGTGCAGGAGACTACAATGAAGCACTTGAGCAGTCTAAACAGCAATGTGGTAACCCGAGAAGCTTGCGGCAAATTGAGGCATTTAGAGACTGCCTTACTAACTGCGGCTTGGCAGATATGGGGTTCTTTGGGTATCCTTTCACGTGGGATAACAAACGGGGTGCGGAAGAAAATATTCAAGTCAGGCTCGATCGGGCGACATGTAATGCAGATTTCATGCAGATGTTTTCAGGCTCAAGTGTTCAGCATATAATGACAGAGGAGTTTGACCACCAGGCCCTAGTACTGCGTATCTCGTCGGCACTGGCTGACAGCATGCAGCGAGCCCATAAACCATTCCAATATGAAGCGGCGTGGTCTAGACATGAGCAGTATGATGACATTGTAGCCAATGCATGGGCTGGGGCGCATGAAGCCAATGGGGGACAACATGGGCTGGGCGCAGCATGTAGTAAACTTAATTTGCTATCTAAATCCATGCTTGAATGTTGTCGGACAGTGTTTGGCTCAATCAAAAGGCAAATCAATCATCTAAAGAGTCATCTTACGGATGCAAAAATACCAGCAGCAAGTACGGGTTATAGACAGGAAGTCAAGGCTATGGAAGATTAGCTGCATGAACTATTTGAGAGGGAAGAGGTATATTGCAAACAGAGGACCAACGCTGACTGGCTTAAAGAAGGGGCTCAGAACACAAGGTATTTTCAAAATCGAGCAAGTCATCGTAAAAGAAAAAACACAGTCAAAGTACTAAGACAGGAGGATGGAACGAGATGCACTGATGATGAGGGAATGAGAGCTATGGCAGCAGCTTTTTACGAGAAATTGTTCTCGGCTGAGGGATCACAGGAGAGCGAACGTATTTTGAGACACTTCAATCAGATGGTCACTGATGAGATGAACACGCAGCTGGTTGAAGCGATCACGGATGAAGAAATGGGACCTACAAAGTCTCCAGGCCCGGATGGACCGTCGGCCATGTTTTACCAGCATCACTGTGGTCACTGGTAAAGAATGACGTGTGCGCTGTTGTTAGAGACTTCTTGGCGGGGAAGGCAGCACCGAATGGTTTCAACGACACGATCATTGTCATGATACCGAAAGTCAACTCACCGGAGTTGCTTTCGCAATTTCGGCCAATAAGCCTTTGCAATGTACTGTACAAAATCGCATCTAAGGTGTTGGCCAATAGGCTTAAAAGGGTGCTGATACGTCCAAAACGTATCTATAATTTCTGCTTGCTCCATGCCTCTTTTGGGTGATATTGCTATGATATTTATACACTTCCATACACTTTTGATCATATTTGGACTAACCTATTAACTCAGTGCACCCCAGTGCCAGTTTCTGTTTTCTGCTGTTTTTGTATTTCAGGTTTTCCCGTCACGTAAACTGCCAGAAAAATCCCGGAAAAATTATATAAAAAATCAGCGTTCCGGAAGCTTCCACATGGTCGAAGTAGGGCCGGAGGGGGGCCACCAGGGCTCCAGGCGCCCTGGTGGCGCGGCCCCCTCCTAGCCGCGCCGGGGGGGCGCCTGGGCCCCCCAGGCCTCCGCTGATGCCCCCCTTTGGCATATATTTAACACGCGTCCCGAAACCCTCGAGGACGGAACCCTTTTTCGCGATCTCATCTCTGTTCCGCCGCCGCCGCGCTTCCAAGATCGGGAGCACCAGGAGAACTCTTCCCGGCACCCTGCCGGAGGGGAGGATCACCACCGGGAGCCTCTCCACCACCATGGACGCCTCCCGGATGAGTTGTGAGTAGTCTCCCTTGGACCATGGGTCCATGACCAGTAGCTATGTGATGTTCTCCTCCCCTTCTTGTGCTTCACTAATTAGACCTCGTGAGCTGCCCTACATGATCGAGGCACATATGTAATCCTTATGCTGTTGCTATGATGAGTTTGCTGGGATCCGATGGATTGTGAGATTATGTTCAGATTGTGTTTGAGTAATATATTTGATTTACCTCTTTTATATTTATGTTCTTAAGTAATTCTTGCATGTTCTCCGTTGCTATTTATTGCTTTGGCCAAGTAGTAGGTAGTGACTCCAAGAGGGAACGTTATGCTCGATTGTGGGTTCATGCCCCTCGATGACTAGCTTGAGTGACAGAAACATGAGTCTAGGGGATGTGCTGTTGCCACAACGAGGAAAACAACGGTGCTTGTGCCCGCGGGTGCAAGGATTGTTTACTTTACGCAAAGTTCTTTTAATGCAGTTGTCTGTTGCTTTGAGTTTACACTATGGGTGGGACTCGCAACTTAATACCAGCGAGATGTTCTGGATAGATATCTCAAGGTGGATGATTAGTAGTAGATGCAGATGGATTTCGGTCTACTTGCCTTGGCGTACCGCCCATGCTTTGAACCTCTACCTTTCTTGCAACGTAGTTACCATTGGTTTGCGCACATGGTCCTGTCAATTGCCCAGCTGTAATTCGTTTACCTCACATAGCTGTTTTATCACCTTCTGGGAGAGAGACATCACTAGTGAACATCATGGGACCCCGGTCCATATTACCATCACTGATCACATCCGCTATTTATTTTCCGCTTTTTACTTACTATTGCAGCAATACCTATCACTATTATCACTTGCGTTTGATCCTTTGTAAACGACAAGGCCGGAGGGATTGACAACCTCTCTGTACTCATTGGGAGCAAAGTTATTTGTATCTGTGTGCAGGTCCACGTTGATTGCTAATATCTGGCGCCGTTAGCAGTTGACACCTTCTTGTTGAAACTGGGAGTCTCAGGGAAATCGATCCTTGGTATCTTTGCCAAGGGAAAACTTCCGCTACACTGCATCTCAAACCTTCCACTTGGGGTAACCAACGAGGGGCGAGAAGCCATCAAGCAAAGTTTTCTGGCGCCGTTGCCGAGGACTCCACTCTTCAGGATAGGGGTGTTGCACGCTATCTTTTACCTTTGCTTTTTAGTCTTGTTAGTTTACCTTTCATTTTTGCTTTAGTATCTTTTATCGAAATCACAAAAAATAGTTATCTTGCTTGCTTGCTGCTATGGGTTCCACCGAGAACACCAAGTTGTGTGACTTCACTAGTCACAACAACGATGACTTTATCTGCACACCTATCACTACACCTGCCACTTCAGCACCTTCGTATGAAATTAAACCTGCTTTACTGAACCTAGTTATGAAAGATCAATTCTCCGGTGCTGGAGATGATGCAGCTTTACACTTGAACAACTTTGTTGAACTTTGTGATATGCAAAAGTACCAAGAAATAGATGGTAATATTGTTAAGCTTAAGCTTTTTCCTTTCTCCTTGAGAGGAGGAGCTAAAATTTTGTTTCAATCTTTGCCTAGAAATATCATAGATTCATGGGACAAGTGCAAAGATGCTTTTATTGGAAAATACTATCCACCTGCTAAAATTATCCAACTAAGGAGTAACATAATGAATTTTAAACAATTGGATAATGAACACGTTGCCCAAGCTTGGGAACGTATGAAATCTCTTGTCAAGAACTGCCCTACTCATGGTTTGACTACTTGGATGGTTATCCAAACTTTTTATGCAGGCTTGAACTTTACCTCGCGGAACTTGTTAGATTCGGCCGCGGGAGGAACCTTTATGTCAACCACACTTGGTGCTGCCACGAAGCTTCTCGATGAGATGATGACCAACTATTCCCAATGGCACACCGGACGCGCTCCAACAGGTAGGAAGGTAAACTCTGTCGAGGAGATTTCCTCCTTAAATGAAAAAGTTGACTTGATCATGTCTCTACTTTCGAAGCAATCTTCTGTTGATCCTCGTGATGTTCCTTTAAATTCTTTGATTGCTCAAGAACAAGTAGATGTGAACTTTATCTCTAGAAACAATTTTAAAAGCAATGCTTATAGGAGTAATTTTGGTAGCAATCCTAGACCGTTCCCCTCTAATTCTTATGGGAACAACAATGCTTATCCTAGCACCAAGAACTCCACTACTGAACTAGAGATTATGCTTAAAGATTTCATCACTACCCAAAAAGCCTTTAATAAGAGTGTAGAAGAAAAACTAAACAAACTAGATGATCTCTCTTCGAAGGTAGACAATTTAGCCCATGAGGTAGAATTGCTTAAAATTAGAACTTCTCCTCTTGAGGAGAGGAAGGTCACTCCTATGAATGCTATTCAAGTGCAAATTGATGAAAACATTAGGATGTTGGCTAAACTTACACTACTAGGAAAAGGGCTATAGATGGAATTGACACTAATGGCGCACCAGACATGCGGTGCGCCATTAGTATATACTAATGGCGAACCATGTGTTGGTGCGCCATTAGTATCCAAATACTAATGGCGCACCGTTGACGTGGTGCGCCATTAGTAACAAATTTTTTTTTTCATTTTTTTCTCAAAACTACTAATGGCGCACCAGCGGATAGTGCGCCATTAGTAGTTGAACTACTAATGGCGCACCACATCCACGGTGCGCCATAAGTAATTTTTTTTCAAATTTTGTTTTTTTTTTAAATTTTATTTTCAGAAAATACTAATGGCGCACCGTGGGAGTGGTGCGCCATTAGTAGTTCAACTTACTAATGGCTCACCACTCCCACGGTGCGCCATTAGTATTATTTTTTCATATTTTGTTTTTATTTATTTTATTTTATTTTCAAAAAATACTAATGGCGCACCGTGGGAGT
>LR738714.1:845773327-845784023 GCA_902687465.1 Secale cereale | reverse complement strand
CCCCCCCCCCCGGACCGCCTTTTCCAGTTCAAAAATAAATAAAAGAAAATGATGTAAATGTCAAAAAAATAAAAGAAAATAAGTTTCCCATGTGATATGTGGTCTACTTGTTGGGAAAATTTACAAATATGAATGTTGACTTTATTTGCAAAATATCTCTGGAATTTAGTAAAACGGGTATAACTTTTGCATACTAACTCGGATTAAAAAGTTTTTTATATGAAAAATCATCTACTCGAAAAGTTACATCCGAATTTAACGGGGGGTTACCCCGTTAAACATTTTCAAAATCCCCAAAAACCTAACAGAAAAAAGTTACGGGGCTTTTAAGATCTACAGGCAAAAAAATTCAAAAAATTTCAAACTTACTAGTGGCGCACCGTTTGCTAGGTGCGCCACTAGTAACAGAAAAAAAAATCGAAAAAAAAATTATAATTTTTTTTCCAAAATATGATACGTAATATGACCGGGAAGTTTGAAATATATTTTCAAAATTTCATCATACTCATGAACATTAACAAACTCCTAGACATCAAGAAGGGTTAATAGGATTGATATGATAGATATATCAACCAGTGCCTGTGAAGTGAGCTGGTGCTGGGGTTGGATAGAACTACGAAGTTGAGGATGGGTGACCTTATGGGAAGTTTGTGCTCGGGCTGGAGTAGTGTGAGGATGGGTGACCTTATGGGAAGTTTGTGCTCGGGCTGGAGTAGTGTGAGGATGGGTGACCTTATGGGAAGTTTGACCACAGAGTGCGATTTGACTTGAGATTAAGCAAATTGACCCCATATTAAGCCATAATGACCTGAGATTAAGAAAAAAATAAAAAAATTTGAAAAAAAATTTGAAAAAAAAATACTAATGGCGCACTTCTATGTAGTGCGCCATTAGTATGCCAAAGCACCTGGGTATAGATGGCCCCCTGCGAGGCATACTAATGGCGCACCGTGCACTGTACTGATGGCGCACCAGTGGTGCGCCATTAGTATACCAGATACTAATGGCGCACCAGAGGTGCGCCATTAGTAAATAATACTAATGGCGTGCTACTAATGGCGCACCAGTAGTGCGCCATTAATGGGCAAAACCGGTGCGTCATTAGTAGCCCTTTTCCTAGTAGTGTTAAAGAGAGATGGGCTAGAGAAAGGGAGGAAGAAGATAAAATTAAGAGCCTTCCTACCCACCACACTGTTGCTACTATCCAAGTTGTTGAGGATATCCAAACTCTTAGCACCCAATGCACTCCTGGTCCCAGCGGACCTATTAATGGTGATGCTATGACTATAGAAACTACCAAACAAGTGAACCTAAAGGACACCACTACCACTTTACTTGATAGTAGTGACCTTGATTTTGATAATTGCACTCTTACCGAAGTTATTGATTTCCTTCACAAGATGTCTAGAGACCCCCGCACTAGCACGCTTAACCTTGCCTTCACAAAGCATATCACTAATGCTCTCATCAAAGCTAGGGAGGAGAAACTTAGAGTAGAAGCCTCCATACCTAGAAAGCTAGAAGATGGTTGGGATCCTATGATTAAAATTAAGTTGAATAACTTCTCTTGCTATGCTTTATGTGATGTTGGAGCTAGTACCTCTGTTATGCCCAAAAGAATATATGATATGCTTAAACTGAAACCTTTTGATTCTTGTTCTTTTGGTGTTCGTCTCGTTGATTCTTCCATAAAGAAACCTTTGGGGAGGATCGACGATGTTCTTATCATTGTCAATGACAATTACGTTCCCGTTGATTTTACTATTATGGATATTGAATGTGAACCTTCTTGTCCAATTATTTTGGGACGTCCTTTTCTACGCACCGTTGGTGCTATCATTGACATGAAAGAGGGGAATATAAAATTCCAATTTCCTCTCAAGGAAGGGATGGAACACATCCCTAGAAAGAAGATTAAGTTACCTTTTGAGTCCGTTATACGGGCTAGCTATTCTTTTACTCTTGATAAAACTTGATCTCTTTGCATTATGCCTAGCTTAAAGGCATAAAAGAAAGCGCTTTTGGGAGGCAGCCCACAATGAATAAATTTTTATTTTGCTTTTGTTGTGTTTTGATGTTGTTAACCACAGTAGCATCATCATTGTATCTTTACTTTTCAACTTTGTGCCAAGTGTAGCCTCTGATTGCAAGAAAGTTCAAAAGTTGTGACGTGCTGTCCAGGAAACAGATTCTGTCCTTGGATAGAAAAATTCGTATAAAATCACCAGATCATCTTTTTGGTCTGAATTTTTTCGACAGCGTGCTCTATACAATTGTCTTTCGGGCATCTGTTCTGAGTTTTTTTATTAGAGTTGCAGAAGTGCCCCGAAAAAATCATTTACTACCTGCTGTTCTGTTTTTCACAGATTCTGTCCTGTTTTGCCTTTCCTTCATTTTGCAAACCTTGAGCTTGCTTTTTCTTTGCAAAAACCTTTTGGCAATCTTGATAAACAGTAGACCTTCACACTAGTAGAAAACAGGGCAACGGTCCCGGCCAGAAAATCGCATTAGTCCCGGTTCACTCACGAACCGGGACTAATATGAGCATTAGTCCCGGTTCGTGCGGCTAGGGCGACTTGCAACCATTAGTCCCGGTTCTAATGGAACCTTTAGTCCCGGTTGAAGCCATAAACCGGGACTAAAGGGTGCGATGGCCTTTCGTCCCGGTTTGTGGCTCGAACCGGGACCAAAGGTCAGACCTTTAGTCCCGGTTGGAGCCACAAACCGGGACTAAAGGGGTTGAGGCTTTAGTCCCGATCCATGGTTCCAACCGGGACTAAAGGTCAGACCTTTAGTCCCGGTTCGAGCCATGAACCGGTACTAAAGGGGTCCTGAATTTCGAAAAAGTGTAATGAAAACGTAAAACGGCTATAACTTTTGCATACGATGTCGAAAAAAAACATATAATATATCAAAATGTAGGGAAAAAAATTCCGCATCCGATTTCAACGGCCTTTGGCCTATTTCGACATTTTTAGAATCTTCAAATTCCACAAGGAAAAAAAATATGCTCAAATTTCAGTTTTTTTTGAATTTTTGGTCAAACTGTGCTCAAACTACTTATTCAAGAAATATTATTGTTACTAAATAATTATTCAAGAATATTAGTGTTTCTAAATAATTATTTTAGTTTTTTTGAATTTTGGTCAAATCTGGTCAAACTGTGGTCAAACTACTTATTCAAGAAATATTAGTGTTATTAAATAATTAATGTATTTTACAATAATATTTTTTAATTCAAACAGTGCTTCGTACTCAACTTCAACTCCTCATGGTTAATAGGATTGACAGCAGAGTATTGTCAGGAAAACAACAAGTGCAGACTTGGAAACTAGGGGGAATAGAACTCGGAAGTTAAGCGTGCTCGGGCTGGAGCAGTGAGAGGATGGGTGACCTGCCGGGAAGTTAGACGATTTGAACTGGGTGATGATGGATGATTAGAGATTAATGGGTGATGATGGGTAGTTAGAGGATGGGGCCGGTTTCAAATAATTCAGATATTTGAAAATCAGGAAAAAAATTCAAAAAAAAATTCAAAAAAAAATCCTTTAGTCCCGGTTGGTGTTACGAACCGGGACTAAAGGTCGAGCTCCAGAAACCAGCCACGTGGAGCTCCTTTAGTCCCGGTTCGTAAGCAAACCGGGACTAAAGGGGAGGGCTTTAGTACCGACCCCTTAGTCCCGGTTTAAGAACCGGGACTAAAGGCCCCTTACGAACCGGGACTAAAAGCCCGTTTTCTACTAGTGTCAAGAATATCCTTATTTCCAGCAAGGAAAAATTATTTTATTAAGGGTACTAACCTCGCTAATCAGATTATGATGAGTTATGTATGAAGGGAGTTTTCAAGTGTGCGAGGGAAGATGATAAAAAGATTCATGAGTGTCAAACGCTCAAGCTTGGGGATGCCCCCATGCACCCCCAAGAAATATTCAAGAAGACTCAAGCGTCTAAGC
Organism: Secale cereale; assembly: GCA_902687465.1. Taxonomy (NCBI): domain Eukaryota; kingdom Viridiplantae; phylum Streptophyta; class Magnoliopsida; order Poales; family Poaceae; genus Secale; species Secale cereale. Next base: position 845,780,070 of record LR738714.1, on the reverse strand, counting down.
TTGGGGATGCCCCCGTGCATCCCCTTCTCCATCAACATTATCAGTTCATCTTTCGTTCCACTATATTTTTATCACTTCATGTGTTATGTGCTATGCTTGGAGCGTCTTGCTTTTAGTTTCCTTTTTAGTTTTCTTTAGCTTTTCATAACGAGTCGGAACTCAGCTTTCCTTGTGTGGGAGAGAAACACGCTCCACTTCAACCTAGAACACAACATAGAATTTTCATGTCTATCTTTGCTGTGTATATTCTCTGTCTTTCAATAGCTACTATCATGTTCAGCTCTTAGTTTTCATGCTTATCTTTTTAAAGAGCTTTTGTTTAGTTGGTCGCTGGAACTCTCTTTATTTATCATGCTTATCTTATTAAGAGAGTTTGCTTCTGTTGCATTAGTCGATATGTCTATGATAAAAATGCTACGTGCATAATGGTGCTTAGTAGTTCATGTTTTCTTATGGTTAGTCTCAAATAGCTGGGGGGATGTGTTATTGGATTACCAACATGATTTGTTTGCCTATGATGTGGTATGGTTTAGTAATATCTTCCTTCAATAATTTATTTTGATTGACTTGGCGTATGCTCACGCATATTTAAGACTGTAAACAAAGTCTGTCAAGCCTTGATGATCTTTTGTTTCTGAGTAGCGATATAACTTCCATGCCTGATTCAATGTTGCTTTGTCGCTCTGCATGATTATGACCGTCATTGCTCTTTTAGTTGGTCGCTCCCAGTCTTTTGCTAACCTCCACCTGTACTAAGCGAACTGACTGCTTGTGCATCCAAAATCCTTTAAACCAGTTATGCCATATGAGTCCACCATACCTTCCTATACATGGTATTTACCTGCCATTCCTAACGAAGACTTTCATGTACCATCTCGAAATTATTCAAAAAAGCATTTCTATTTTGTGCCTCTGTTTTAGTTCATGAGGAAGTAGTAGTTAATTCATGATCTTTTTAAGTTGGACAAGCTTCACCCCGGGATTGCATGTCTAATGTGCAAACCCATAATACGAGAAGGAACTGGCAAAGAGTGCGCCCGGCTCAAAAATAATATAACAAACAAACCCTCCTTCACGCTTTGTTCATGAGAAATCAGAAAACTTTGGCAGTGATAAACAAAGGAGATTAAGAGGATGTGATCGTCCTCATTCGGGAGCCGTTCCTCGAAACTTGTCCATCTCAAGAAGTAATTGAGTTATCTGCTCGCATTCGTTGACAGAACATGCATAATCTAAAAAAAAATTATTACCTCTGTTTTTAAAACCAAGAGCTCTGGTACATGCTTTGTCTTTGTTTCCGACCACGGGTTTTCAACCTTGCCAACAAAAGCCACGGTTCGAGAGTCTCCACCTTCTTTTAAAGCACCAACTATTAAGAGCATGATTGTCATTCTGAGTGTAATGTGCATTGTCCCAAAGTAGCATTGTTATTTGCATGATTGTGATATCGTTTATTCTGAAATCATTGTAACTAGTCATCACTTAAACCTTGGAGGTGCCCCTGCATTTATGTTTTGTTTCACTAAAGGGGGCAAGCGAGATATCACTTTGTCATATTTGCACACCATGCTCATTACAAATCTATTTGATGTTTCAGTATCATGTTGTAAAACTTTCAGTTCTTTGTGATTCTCTCATGAGGCAACTTAATTACTACAGATTCATTGTCTCAGTAAGCTTTTGTCATATTACTATGAAAAGTCCTATATGGTTAATAGCATGTCACCACAGAAATTATGCTTGTTATCATTTGCCTACTCGAGGACGAGCAGGAATTAAGCTTGGGGATGTTGATACGTCCAAAACGTATCTATAATTTCTGCTTGCTCCATGCCTCTTTTGTGTGATATTGCTATGATATTTATGCACTTCCATACACTTTTGATCATATTTGGACTAACCTATTAACTCAGTGCACCCCAGTGCCAGTTTCTGTTTTCTGCTGTTTTTGTATTTCAGGTTTTCCCGTCACGTAAACTGCCAGAAAAATCCCGGAAAAATTATATAAATAATCAGCGTTCCGGAAGCTTCCACACGGCCGAAGTAGGGCCGGAGGGGGGCCACCAGGGCTCCAGGCGCCCTCGTGGCGCGGCCCCCCTCCTGGCCGCGCCGGGGGGGCGCCTGGGCCCCCCAGGCCTCCGCTGATGCCCCCCTTTGGCATATATTTAACACGCGTCCCGAAACCCTCAAGGACGGAACCCTTTTTCGCGATCTCATCTCTGTTCCGCCGTCGCCGCGCTTCCAAGATCGGGAGCACCAGGAGAACTCTTCCCGGCACCCTGCCGGAGGGGAGGATCACCACCGGGAGCCTCTCCACCACCATGGACGCCTCCCGGATGAGTTGTGAGTAGTCTCCCTTGGACCATGGGTCCATGACCAGTAGCTACGTGATGTTCTCCTCCCCTTCTTGTGCTTCACTAATTAGACCTCGTGAGCTGCCCTACATGATCGAGGCACATATGTAATCCTTATGCTGTTGCTATGATGAGTTTGCTGGGATCCGATGGATTGTGAGATTATGTTCAGATTGTGTTTGAGTAAAATATTTGATTTACCTCTTTTATATTTATGTTCTTAAGTAATTCTTGCATGTTCTCCATTGCTATTTATTGCTTTGGCCAAGTAGTAGGTAGTGACTCCAAGAGGGAACATTATGCTCGATTGTGGGTTCATGTCCCTCGATGACTAGCTTGAGTGACAAAAACATGAGTCTAGGGGATGTGCTGTTGCCACAAGGGGGAAAAGAACGGTGCTTGTGCCCGCGGGTGCAAGGATTGTTTACTTTACGCAAATTTCTTTTAATGCAGTTGTCCGTTGCTTTGAGTTTACACTATGGGTGGGACTCGCAACTTAATACCAGCGAGATGTTCTGGATAGATATCTCAAGGTGGATGATTAGTAGTAGATGCAGATGGATTTCGGTCTACTTGCCTTGGCGTACCGCCCATGCTTTGAACCTCTACCTTTCTTGCAACATAGTTAGCATTGGTTTGCGCACATAATTCTATCAATTGCCCAGCTGTAATTCGTTTACCTCACATAGCTATTTTATCGTCTTTTGGGAGAGAGACATCACTAGTGAACATCATGGGACCCCGGTCCATATTACCATCACTGATCACATCCGCTATTTACTTTCCGCTTTTACTTATTAGTTGCAGCAATACCTATCACTATTATCTCTTGTGTTTGATCCTTTGTAAACGACAAGGCTGGAGGGATTGACAACCTCTCTGTACTCGTTGGGAGCAAAGTTATTTGTATCTGTCTGCAGGTCCAAGTTGATTGCTAAATATCTGGCGCCGTTAGCAGTTGACACCTTCTTGTTGAAACTAGGAGTCTCAGGGGAAATCGATCCTTGGTATCTTTGCCAAGGGAAAACTACCGCTACACTGCATCTCAAACCTTCCACTTGGGGTAACCAACGAGGGGCGAGAATCCATCAGGTGCTGCCGGTGTTGATTTCTGAGGAACAAAGTGCTTTTGCTCCCGGCAGGTTAATAATGGATAATGTCCTGGTGGCATATGAATGTGTGCATGAGATAAGGAAGAGGAAGCGGAGGAAGCCTTTTTGTGCGGTAAAATTGGATATGATGAAGGCCTATGACCGGGTGGAGTGGATCTTTCTGCAACAAATGATAGAGAAACTAGGCTTCTCTAGTACATGGATAGAGATGATCATGAGGTGTGTTAAAACAACCAGGTTCCAAGTGAAGTTGAACGAAGGGATCTCGCACATATTCACTTCGTCAAGAGGACTCCGACAAGGAGACCCTCTGTCCCCATATCTTTTTCTATTTTGTGTGGAGGGTTTTTCAGCTTTGTTGAGACACGCCCAAGCAGAGAAGGAAATCAAGGGAGTTTCGTTTGGGAGCACTGGCCCCATGATTACTCACCTCCTCTTTGCTGATGATAGTGTGGTTTTTTTGAAGGATCAAAAGAAAGCCTCGAGACACTCCATACCATCCTTCATGACTATGAGATTGCCTCGAGACAACAAGTTAATATGCATAAGTCGGCTATCTTTTTTGTGAAAGGTACTAGTGACGAGGACAAGGTTATTTTGAAAGAAGCTATTGGGATTTCCTCGGAGGCGTTGAGTGAACGATATTTGGGGCTGCCTACGGTGGTGGGCAAATCCAAGGATGAGACCTTTAAGTATGTGCGGGAGAGTGAGGGTAAGAAGGTTGGAGGATGGAAGGGGCAGGGTTTGTCCAAAACAGCGAGGGAGGTACTCGTTAAATCTGGCTTCCAATCTACACCAACGTTCAATGTGAGCTGTTTTCAACTCACAAAGAGAATGTGCCGGAACCTGACTACGATCTCTTCGAACTTCTGGTGGGGTGAAGTGAATGGTGTGAAGAAAGTACATTGGATAGCATGGGACAAGATGTACACAAGAAAGCATGAAGGAGGACTTGGTTTTAGGGACCTGGAGGCTTTCAACCAAGCTTTGTTGGCCAAACAGGCTTGGCGGATTTTACAGGTCCCTAGCTCACTATGTGCAAAAGTGCTCAAAGCAAGGTATTTCTCGGACAATTCCATCCTCAATGCCACATGTCCTAGTGCAGGATCTTACACGTTCCGTAGTATCATACATGGGCGAAACCTGTTGCTGGACGGGCTTATATGGAGAGTTGGAGATGGCACCAAGATCAGGGTTCACCATGACAATTGGATTCCGCGAAAGGGGAGTCTAAAGCCACTGGGCCAGACTTATATCCAAGGCATTTCTAGAGTCAGCGATTTACTAAACTCGCACGGCACTGCGTGGGATCAGAGCAAGGTCCAGGAGATGTTTTCACCGGACGAAGCTAATGAAATCATGCAAATTCATATCGGAGGACCGGAGGTCGAGGATTACCAAGCATGGAACTTTACAAAAAATGGTATTTTCTCGGTGCGACCCGCGTATCACCTGAGAATGACACAAAAAAGACTTAAATCCGGACGGCCGGAGTCTTCGTCGTCCGTAGAGAACCATAGGGCCTGGTTGAGCCTTTGGGACTCAGTCGCCCTGGGCAAAGTTAAAACGCATGCTTGGAGGCTGATTCGGAACAGACTGGCTGTAGGTTCCGAGATTCAGAGAAGATGCATCATGCCTGGGGTTTTTTGTGTGGCATGTGGACATGAGGAAAAAAACTATCATCGGTTCTAGGGATGCCATCACTCAGCCATGTTTTGGAAGATTATGCACTCGGAAATGGGAGTTCCGGTGGCGATGCCGCCGGTGTCGGTCAGCTCTCAGGGTTATCTTTCTAACTGGCTTCTAACCTGGATATCTAATGCATCCGACGACGAGAAAGCAGTCCTGTTGCAGGGAATATACGGATTGTAGATGGCAAGGAACAATGCGAGGGACGGGAGGAAGATAGATGATGCTCGTGATATAGCACACAAGGTTTTCAAGGCAATGGAAGCGTGGCAGGCAGTCCATGGGAGGGAAAGCAAACCGGCGAGCACGGCAATGGACAAGAGCTGGGAACCACCGGAGGAAGGATGGATCAAAGAAAATGTTGATGGAGCTGCAGATATAACAGGAAATAAAGGAGGCGCTAGGGTGGTGTTCCGCAACCACGAGGGTGCTTTCCTCGGCGGGGCATGCCATTTCTTTCCTGTAGGCGGTGATCCAGCTGCAAATGAACTACGTGCTTGCCGTAGGGCACTGCAGCTAGCTGATGAGGTAAATGCAGTTAACCTGCACATCGAAATGGATTGTAGAGAGATAGTGTGCAAGCTTCAGAGCAAGGAGAAGGACTATTCGGTGCTGGGACCAATGATCGAAGAAGTGAAGAAGATGCTGGAGGTGCGGCTGCAATGGAAGATTAGCTGGACTCGGCGATTGGCAAACCAAGTGGCACATACAATTGCTAAGGAAGGAGTGTCAAATAAACTGTGTAAGGTCTGGTTACACGAACCACCCGATTGTATTCTGCACTTTGTTTCGGCAGAGATTCCTGCCTTTTATGAGTAAATAAGAACTGGCTGAACCTCAAAAAGAAAAAATTAAATGTAATAGTACACATGACGAGAATATGTATGTGGTAAATCCTTTAAGCTTTGGTGAGTTTGATGTTGGTCTTGCCTAGGTTCTGTTGGGCCTAGGTGCTGTTTGGTCAAACCACGATGTGTGGTGTCCTTGCCCGGTTTGTACATGGACACAGCTGGTCTTTCTGCTCGTTTTCCAGGGCGGCGACCCAGGTGGTGGGAGCTGTGATGCTTGTGGGCTGAGCACGCATCTCAGGTTCTATTGACTAGCGGCCATGGCCGCGTGGGCGGTGTTGTGGTTCGCGTTTAGGTGTTGTGTGAGGGTTTGCAGCTATGGTCCATGTGCCTGGCCGCACCATGGGCGAAGACGGAATACGCTTGCCTGGGTGAAAACCCTATCTAGCATTGGCCAGACAAATGATTGTGGCGCCCGTGGACACCATCATTTTCCTGATGTCCCAGTTGTGCTTGCTCCTTCCCCTTTGTCTTCTCTGAATGAAAATCTAGAACTTCGGATCGGGCGGTGGCTGCATTTCGGTGTCATGTCCTTCCTGAAGGCGCCGTCTTGGAGCTCACGGTTTCGTCGACTATCAACTTCACCTCCTCGCGATATCTTCACAGGCAAGGGCTCCGGCAGATCTGTAATAATGCTTATTGTCATTTTGTAGTCTACTTCGAGTCGTACGCTGTGTTATTGGTGTAGCCTTTTTCTACAGAATTATTATGAAACAATCCTCACTAATTACTTCCCCCCG
>LR738714.1:845734256-845773243 GCA_902687465.1 Secale cereale | reverse complement strand
CCCCGCTCCATATAACTGGGTGGACCCCTCCCCTGATTTCCATCCAACAACCAGAAAATCCCACCTACGCATGTTTATTAATCCGGTACTTTGCCGTCTGTATGTGTAACATTGCTCATTCTAATTTCCTAGTTGCGAAAATACTTTTACAAGCTTCAGAGCATAAAAGTGTCATAAAATATTTTTCCAAGTATTGTCTGATTTTTTTTAGGGAACTTCGAGGCACGGTCTATTTGACAATTCAAAAGAAAGATTCGAGCTTATACATCGCCTGAACATTCAGATTAGTAGTAAACGTAGCATTAGCAATATAGAGATGTGCAAACTCAAGTGAACATTTGCAGAGCATTTGTGATAGATTGCGTATCATCAACATTTGCTACGTGCAGGAGAACTGTTACTATAACCTCAGTGTGAAATTGCAAGTGGAAGGAGATGCAAGCTTCTTTTGAACTTGCTCTACTTCAGTTCCCAGATAATAAAAATATTCAGAGATTTAATGGTTTGCAAATAGTCAGTACCTACTAATTCAGAAATCGGAACATTTGAAATGCTTTAACGGGGAAAAAATGTGCGCGACGATAGCACACATGAAGCCACATCATAGCTTTTGATATGACATCAAGCTATACATCTGATCGACACGTCACATTCAACACGCCTGTATACCAACCATTGAGCAGGCGAATATATTTGATAAACCCATCACTTCCTCATCAAAGACCCGCATCAGCATCAGCATCTGGCAAATACAAGGCTACGAAGTAAAAATAATATGCAACAAGTATACCAATTTCTGCTTGTGATGCATGAAAATGACACTGGATATTTTCAGGGAGGCACCTATCATATTGCCCATTAACAGTCAATTACATGAAAAGAACCTACCAATCAAGGTACCTATCACGTTGCCCAGTAACAGTGAATTACATGAAAAGAACCTACCAATAAAGGAACAAGACTTCAAATATGTGCTTTGCAAATGTTATGATGATTAAGCAATTCTGTGTTTGTTCGAACCCACAAGCTGACATTCCCATGTGTGTGTATGAATAAGCAACCTGTTTGTACGAAAAGAATGCACTACATTGAGGTTTTGATTAAAAAAATTCAAAAAAGGGAACAACGTTATGCCAGATGTAGAGGAGACAATACTGATCACAAAAAGAGTGTAGATGAACAAAGGAAGCTGATTAAATATATTCGAACCAGGGAAGCAAAAGCAAAAACTCACCGGTGCATCCATGTATACAAATGTTTCTTAGTTTTATGTCTTGGTATATTTTGGCCTATAAGAACAAAGTTACTTATCCATAACAGAAAATCGACGGACATACCTAAAGTAAACTGTTCCAGTAAATTAAGTAATTAGGTAAGGTAATCTACCATCATATGTGGAGCTACCAGGCGAACTATAATTGTGTTATAATACCGTTCAAATCTGTTGTTTGGAGCAGAAAGATGGGGTTGTTGTAATTTGAAATTTTCAAACATACACATGTTATATATAAGAATAACATAATCATTTCGAAACGACATGAACAACTCAACCAACTGGTATATTAAATACCTGAATTATATTTCTTTGTCGTACAACACTGAGACCAAAGGTAAATAAAAGTAAGAAACGGGTAGGTAACACGCTCACCGCTTCATCATATAGTTGGTGCACACAATGATGGTGGGAAACCAGCATATAGTTGACCAGGCAAGATGGGTTTGCTCAATGCAGCGAACAACTCGACCTGCAATGTCTTCACATTGACCAAAAAGTATCTAAACTTGAGATTCTCTTGTGAAGACGTGGTGTACAACGCTTCCACGAGCAAGTATCCCCCGGCAACACCAACCAGAATCGCACGCTTTACCGGCAATGGGATAACCTTCTCCGAGTGCCATTGGTTATTTCTCAGAATGGAATACGTGAGCCAATATCGGTCATCTTCACTTTCCTCATCATAGCCTTTAGTGAGCATCCCGAGCATCCCTTCTGCTGCCTCGACGATGACAAAACTATTAAGATCTCGCCGTTCAGGTGGGAGGTTGATAGTAGAGAACTCCATTGTGCCCACGTCAAGCACAAGCAACTCATTCCGAAAATGCAAATGCCAGTAGAAGCATCCGTGGACGAATTGACGATTGCAAAACCCGCTCTCAGAGTTGAGCAATGGAGGACATGTAGCTTGAGCACCCCATTGATCATAAGTAAGAACATGCCATTGTCCATCCAAAGAGGAGAATACGAGAAGCAGCAGATTCATTCTGTATTGAGCCAAACAAATCACTCTAAATGATACAGGGTCGTCCTCATCGTCGCCAGGTGCAAGGAAAATCTCCAGTTGGAGCAGGTCCGGCCTACGGACCAGCGCTTTCAGGTCGCTCGGGACGGCGGGCAGCAGGATGTAGCGGCGATGCACAGGATCGCACACAGCGAGGTCCCTTGTCAACAATAGGCAGTAGTGTGAGTCACACACCTCAGAGCCAACGAGAATGCGCCTGCCACTTTCTTCATTGACCGGAGCGCTGGCAAGGAGGGTTCGTCCGTGAAGGAAGTTGATTGGGCTCCAGGAACGGCCGGCGGTGGAGGGGAGGAAGGATGAGCAGGAGAAGTCGAAGCCGGCGAAGGCGCGGGCGGCGGCGGTGGAGGGGTGCGGCGGCTGGGCTGGGATGAATGGTTCGTGGAGCTGGAGCATACCGATGAGAGGCGGCGGGTGGAGGGCGCGGTAGCGTCGCAGGAAGGCGTGGTCGGCTATGACGCGGCGGAAGGAGGCGCGCGCGGTGGAGGTGCGGGCGAGGTCAGCCGGAGTGGGGAGGCGGGAAATGATTTCCTCGAGCAGCTCATCCTGGATATCGGCGATGGACGGCATCACCGTGGTCGCGCCTGCTGCTGCTCCGCCGCGTGGGGGACGAATCGAACAGAGAAGAAAATGAGGATTGGGAGCAGGGTTCGTGGGGACTCAAGCTAACGTGGAAGCCGCGTTGGACGTGTTGGAAGCTCGTGATTTGAGGGCACTAATTAATCCCGGATTTTGGGGAAGCCGATTGATCGACCAGTTTCAGGAAAACCAATTAATTTAGCGTAAAGACATTCCGCCTAACGCAATTTGTTTCCTTTCGTTGCATATTTTATTGGAGCAGCGATTATCCAGTATTTATGGAGGTTGTCTCGGCATCCTGGGCCAAACAAGTTCACTCAAACAACTCAGCCACGGTCCTTAGCCGGAAACTCAAAAACCTGCGGCATGACCTCAGAATTTGGAGCATGGGTATATCTAAGCTCTCGGTGGCCATCGAAAATTCAAACAAAGCTCTTATTGAAATTGATACACTGGAAGACTAAAGACCTCTCTCAACACCTGAGCGCAACTTCAGAAGAATCCTAAAAGCTCACATCCTCGGACTCCTTAAATACCAGCAAATTTACTGGAAGGAACGATGTACCATACACTGGGTTCAACTCGGAGATGAAAATTCGAAGTTTTTTCAAGCTCTGGCATCCGAAAGGTACGGAAGAAACAACATTGCCTCACTTTGCACCGATGATGGGAATATTGTTGAAGATCATGCTGGCAAGGAATCAATAATATTACACACTTACAAAAACAGACTGGGCTCCTCAACTCACCATGACATGAAATTTGATCTATGACGAATCATCAAAAAAATTCACGGTTTCAAGGAACTCACCATAACTTTTACACATATGAGTACATATATCAATGCCAAACTTCGAAGGAAGAAATTGTTCTGCTAAAGCTGGACTTTGCCAAGGCATTCGATACAATTGATCATGATGCAATGATTGAAATTATGAGAAGTATGGCGTTAGGATGGATTAAATGCATCTTCTCTTCTGGGAAATCTTCATTTTTACTAAATGGCACACCTGGGAGACAATTCTTTTGCAAGTGTTGCGTCCGACAAGGTGACCCCCTCTCGCCACTCATTTTTGTCCTAGCCGCGGAACTGCTTCAAGCTGCGATCAACGATGCATTTGCACATGGCCAAATTCAGCTTCCTTTCCCATCCACAGCCAAAAAAGACTACCCGGTGATCCAGTATGCCGACGATACACTCATATTCCTTCCTGCATGCACGCAACAAGTGGCGACCATCAAAAAGATTCTCACGGATTATGGCACCTCCATTGGGTTGAAGATCGACTTCAATAAATCTACGATCATACCTATCAATTGTGATACAGCAAAATGTGATGAACTGGCTAATATACTTGGTTGTGTGGTCGGAAAAATGTCGTTCACCTACCTAGGCCTCCCATTGGGCACAACTAGACCCTCTGTGCAAGAACTAATACCACTAGTGTGTAGCATAGAAAGGAGACTGTGGGCCACGCTCAACATGATTTCATATGGGGGCTGTTGGGGATATGACTATTGGATATGACCCGCCCAGGAGGGGCCGGGTTATCCCAATGGCGGTTCATGGGCCAAGCCCATAAAGGTTTAAGATGGCGGTTCATATACTAGGCTTGTTAAAGGGGCCCAAAACCCAAAGCGGCTTAAAGCCCGTAAGTGTAAACCGCCATGTATGTTTGACTTGTACCGTAAGGCATGTAAGATAAGTCACCGAGCCGGACACGTTTGTAATAGCCGGCCGGGAATCTGTAAGCCGCCGGGCGTCAACCCGTGTATATAAGGGGACGGCCCGCCAGCGGTTTAGGGCAAGAGACAACAGATCGAAAGCTAGGCTAGTGTATTCGCTCCCTGGCAATCGAAACCCTAACAATACCACCTCAAACTGGATTAGGCTTTTACCTTCACCGCAAGGGGCCAAACCACTATAAACTCCTCGTGTCCTTCGTCCCGTTTAAACCCCTTTAAGCTAACTATGTCGCAATGGCTCCACAACTAAGTCCTTCCCCTAGGACATTTGCCGTGACAACTCCACGACAGTTGGCGCCCTCCGTGGGGCCTGCGCACGATGGTTTCGAGTTATTGAAGGGCAGCTTCCAAGGGATCCAGGGATACACTGTGGGCCGGATGACCAAGAGTCGTCGCGGCAAGCTCTACATCGACGATGCAGGCTGGGGCCCCGAGGCCGGCTCAATTGAGTATGGGTACCGGGTCCCCTTTGGCGGAATCCACGTCTTCATCGGGAAGATCGGTAAACCGGGCCCTGAGCCGGACATTTGCACCGACATCATCAAGACGGCTCAGCGTGTGCGACCCGCCCGGGTTCAAGCCGCCGTGAAGTGTGCCTTTGTTGGGTTCACCGGCGATGTATCTCGCGGTGAGACGGCCATCTACTCTGATGGTGAATCCTCCACCGACGAGACCAACTCAATGTATCAACTACAAAACGGACGGCTTGGGGCCTGTTCCGATGGTAACAGTATTCCGGACCCCCGTGAGCCGCCGAAAAGGGTGGCGATCTTCATGGCAGGCAGGCAGCCGACTCTCGGTTCGACAGCCACCACGGCCATGACTTCCAGCGCAGCGTTGGTAACGACAGCAGGTGCTGGCGGATCAGTACGCCCACCGACTCAAGTTTTAACAGATTTATTGGAGGCTCTAGCAACTCTGATGGGGGTGGAGGTAACCCAGGACAACCAGGAACAGCATAAGGTGGATGTGGCTAAACTGCGTGATGAGATAGCACAAGCCACGGAAGAGCTGGCGGCGGAGAACGCTAGGATGACCGCAGAGCGGGCCGTTTTGAAAGCTCAAGCGCAGCAGCTTCAAGCGGATTCATACCGGCTCACGGTGGATCAGAACACTTCAAATGAAGTCTTGAGGAGAAAGCATCGTAGTCGTCTGCCTTTTGTTTATGAGCCGAGGAATATTTTTATTACAACTGGAGCAGGGACCAATAACCTGCCGGTGATAAACCAAATGGCTGAAGCACCAGGGGGTGGAGCGCCGGTTCAGCCACGCGTGACAGGCTCTCCACATGTGAATAACACCCCACCTCACCACCGGGTGACACCGCCGGGTCATTATTCCAACCCTCTGGATAATATTATTGCTGCAGCTAAGCGATTGGCGGCTCTGCCAGTTGAGGGCGAGACTCCGGTGGCGGTTGAAACCCAAAGGGCCAGGAAACTTCTTCAAACAGCACTGGCACAACAGCAGGCTTATTCTTATAGTCGTGATCGGATTCATTCGACCCCTCGTCCAAGCCGGAGCTACAGCAGGCACATTGACTCGCCGGCAGTTTCGAGTACTGAGCAGCACCATAACCAACTTTGTGGGCATGACCCGACACGCAATGGTGCCAACGCACAAGTGATACGTCTCAAACGTATCTACTTTTCCAAACACTTTTGCTATTGTTTTGCCCTCATTCTTGCATTATTTGAACTAAACTAACCCGGACTGACGTTGTTTTAAGTAGAGCTGCCTGTATGGTTTTATTGTGTGCAGGAAAATGGATTTTTAGGTGTCTCAGAAAATTCCAAGAAAAATCACAGAAAATCCACGCACCCGAAGGGCCATTGTGCCAGAAGTGGGGCCAGAGGGCAGCCAGGGGGGCCCCAGGATGGGACTATACCTCCTACGTGTCGAGGCACGACTTAAAGGTATAAGCCCATCCTAGAATGATCTCAAGTTTGGTATCTTTGCACGACTCATGTAAAAGAGGGATTAAATTGCAAAAGGAGATAGTTGGCTTACACTCGCCACTTCACACAATACATTACATAAGCAAAACATCATTCAAAACATTCCAACCCGACTACGGGTGAAGATCCAAAAGAAAGATACCAAAACAACATAAAGCCACATGCCTAGATCGAATCCTAGTAGAAACCACTACTGATCGTCGAAACGTCACAAGCATACGGCCAAACTCTTCATCGAGCTCCTGGTGAAGCACTGAACCATCTCCTGCTTCAAACTCGGCTGAACCTGCATCTGGTGTGGTGAAGTAACTGTGAGCCACAGAGGACTCAGCAATCCCGTTCCCGGGTAACACGACTATTTAAGCCTTGGGTGTGGATAAGGCTGAAGAAAGAATAAGAGTCTGCAGCAGCAACTAGCACTAACTTACGTAAAAGAGAGCGAGAAGAGAAGTGCCTCGGTCGAGAGATGATCACGAAGTGATCCTAGCTACAACACGTCAAACATAACCCCACCGTGTTCATCTCCCGAATCCCTATTCGGAAAATGACAGTCACGGTACACACGCTGGTAGTGTATTGGAACATGGTGTCAAGTTTTCTACAACTGAATATTAACAAGCTCCCATCTGCCACATAACCGCGGTCACGGCTTTCGAAAGTTCAAGACCCTGCAGGGGTGTTCCAACTTGGCCCATGACAAGCCCACGATCCGCGGAGTCGCAACTCCAAAGGTGGGAAGACCCGAGTATTCTCGGAATCCCGTGCTCAAGATACTCCGAACTAAGGTAAGGCTAATCCAGCAAATCCTCCCGGCGTGTCGACACCCTGATAGGTAGCCGCGCGTATCTAGTCTTAGGACACGACCGGATGGGCGATTCTACAGGTTTTTACCAAACCTCGAGTTTCCTCGTGGTGGCCCCGCAGACTCCCCGTTTCGGACCAACACTCATGTGGAGCAATGGCCCGGGGTTGTTGATTAAAATAAAAGGGATAGCTAGTTGATGGGCCTCGAACCCCTCGTTGGTTACCCCAAGTGGAAGGTGTAAGATGCAGTATTGTAGAAGTGTTTTGCCTTAGCAAAGATGCCAAGGATCGAATCCCCAGAGACTCCTAGGTTCAACAAGTAGGTGTCAACTGCTACGGCGCCAGATAGTAGCAATCAACGTGGACCTGCACACAGATACAAATAACTTTGCTCCCACCGAGTACAGAGAGGTTGTCAATCCCTCCGGCCTTGTAGTTCACAAAGGATTAAAAGCAATGATAGTAGTGATAGATAGTGTTTGCAATAGTAAGTAAAAGCAGAAAAGTAAATAGCGGGTGTGATCAATGATGGTAATAAGGACCGGAATCTCATGATGTTCACTAGTGATGTCTCTCTCCCAAAAGACGATAAAACAGCTATGTGAGGTAAACAAATTACAGCTGGGCAATTGACAGGACCAATATTGACTAAGTTGCAAGAAAGGTTGAGGTTCAAAGCATGGGCGGTACGCCAAAGTAAGTAGACCGAAATCCATCAATGCCTACTACTAATCATCCACCTTGAGATATCTATCCAGAACATCTCGCTGGTATTAAGTTGCGAGTCCCACCCATAGTGTAAACTCAATGCAACAGACAACTGCATTAAAAGAACTTTGCGTAAAGTAAACAATCCTTGCACCCGCGGGCACAAGCACCGTTGTTTTCCCCCTTGTGGCAACAACACATCCCCTAGACTCATGTTTCTGTCACTCAAGTTAGTCATCGAGGGGCATGAACCCACAATCAAGCATAACGTTCCCTCTTGGAGTCACTACGTATTACTCGGCCAAAGCAATAAATAACAACGGAGAACATGCAAGAATTACTTATGAACATAAATATAAAAGAGGTGAATCAAATATATTACTCAAGATCAATCTGAACATAATCTCATAATCCATCGGATCCCAGCAAACTCAACATAGCAACAACATAAGGATTACATAGGTGCCTCGATCATGTAGGGCAGCTCACGAGGACTAATTAGTGAAGCACAAGAACGGGAGGAGAACATCACATAGCTACTGGTCATGGACTCATGGTCCAAGGGAGACTACTCACGAGTCATCCGGGAGTCGTCCATGGTGGTGGAGAAGCTCCCGGTGGTGATCCTCCCCTCCGGCAGGGTGCCGGGAAGAGTTCTCCTGGTGCTCCCGATCTTGGAAGCGGCGGCGGCGGCGGAACAGAGATGGGATCGCGAAAAAAGTTCCTCTTTTGAGGGTTTCGGAGGACCCTTTAATTATATGCCAAAGGGGGGCACCGGACGGGCTTCGGGGGGCCCAGGCGCCCCCCCGACGCGGCCCGGGGGGGGGGCGCCGCCAGGGCGCCTGGAGCCCTGGTGGCCCCCCCCCCCGGCTGTCCTTCGGACGCAAGGTTGTTTCCGGAACGCTGATTTTATATATAATTTTTCTGGATTTTTCCTGGCAGTTCTCGAAACGTGAAAACCTGAAATACAAAAACAGCCGAAAACAGAAACTGGCACTGGGGTGCACTGGATTAGTAAGTTAGTCCAAATATGATCAAAAGTGTATGGAAGTGTATGAATATCATAGCAATATCACCCAAAAGTGGCATGGAGCAAGCAGAAATTATAGATACGTTTCGGACGTATCAACATCCCCAAGCTTAATTCCTGCTCGTCCTCGAGTAGGTAAATGATAACAAGAATAATTTCTGTGGTGACATGCTATTAACCATATAGGACTTATTATAGTCATATGACAAAAGCTTACTGAGACAATGAATCTATAGTAATTAAGTAGCCTCATGAGAAAATCACAAATGACTGAAAGTTTAACAACATGAAACTGAAACATCAAATAGATTTGCAATGAACATGATGTGTAAATATGATAAAGTAATATCTAGCTTGCCCCCTTTAGTGATGCAAAACATAAATGCAGGGGCACCTTCAAGGTTTAAGTGATGACTAGATACAATGATTTCAAAATAAACGATATCACAATCATGCAAAAGACAATGCTACTTTGGGACAATGCACATTACACTCAGAATGACAATCATGCTCTCAGTAGTTGATCCTTGAAGTGCTAGAGCTTTTTATTTTGAAACATGGAAGCAATTGTGTCAACGGTAGTAGTACTTCATATGTGTCATGCATAAAACATCTTATAAGTTGCAAGCCTCATGCATCGTATACCAATAGTGCTCTCACCTTGTCCTAATTAGCTCGGATCTCCATGGGTTATCATTGCATTACATATGTTTCAACCAAGTGTCATAAAGGGGTACCTCTATGCCACCTGTACAAAGGTCCAAGGAGATAAATCTTATTTGATCTCTCATTTTTTATAGATCTCAATTTGAGGACATCCATACTGGGACAACATAGAAAATAGATGATGGACTCCTCTTTAATGCATAAGCATATTCTCATAAGAGATTGAGGATCAACGTCCAAGCTAAAACTTCCACCATGATACATGGCTTTGGTTGGCGGCCCAATGTTCTTCTCTAACAATATGCATATTCATTAAACCCACGACAAATCACCCTTACTTCAGACAAGACGAACATGCATAGCAACTCACATGATATTCAACAAAAGTGTGATAGTTGATGGCGTCCCCAGAAACATGGTTACCGCTCAGCAAGCAACTTATAAGAAATAAGATACATAAGAAACATATTCTTTACCAAAATAGTTTTTAAGCTACTTTCCCATGAGCTATATATTGCAAAGTTAGTTCGCTTAGTACAGGTGGAGGTTAGCAAAAAGACTGGGAGCGACCAACTAAGAGAGCAATGACGGTCATAATCATGCAGAGCGACAAAGCAACATTGAATCAGGCATGGTAGTTATATCGCTACTCAGAAATAAAAGATCATCAAGGCTTGACAGACTTTCTTTACAGTCTTAAATATGCGTGAGCATACGCCAGGTCAATCAAAATAAATTCTCGAAGGAAGATATTACTAAACCATACCACATAATAGGGAAACAAATCAAGTTGGTACTCCAATAACACATTGGGAACCCCCCAGCTAATTGAGATTAACCATAAGAAAACCTGAACTACTAAGCACCATTATGCAAGTAGCATCTTTATCATAGATACATTAACCAATGCAACGGAAGCAAACTCTCTTAATAAGGTGAGCATGATAATTAAAGAGAGTTCAAGCAACCAACTAAACGAAAGCTCTTTGAAAAGATAAGCATGAATACTAAGAGCAGAGCATGATAGTAGCTATTAAAAGACAAAGAACACACACAGCATAGATAGACATGAAAATTTCTATGTTATGTTCTAGGTAGAAGTGGAGCGTGTTTCTCTCCCACATAAAGAATGCTGAGTTCCGACTCGTTATGAAAAACTAAAAAGAAAACTAAAAACAAGACGCTCCAAGCATAGCACATAACACATGAAGTGATAAAAATATAGTGGAACGAAAGACGAACTGATAATGTTGATGGAGAAGGGGATGCACGGGGGCATCCCCAAGCTTAGACGCTTGAGTCTCCTTGAATATTTCTTGGGGGTGCACGGGGGCATCCCCAAGCTTGGGCGCTTGACACTCCTGAATCTTTTTATCATCTTCCCTCGCACACTTGAAAACTCCCTTCATACATAACTCATCATAATCTGATTAGCGAGGTTAGTACCCTTAATAAAATAATTATACCTTGCTGGAAATAAAGATATTCTTGAAGTTCTACTGTTTCTCAAGATTGCCAAAAGGTTTTTGCAAAGAAAAAGCAAGTTCTTTACTTGCAAAGTGAAGGAAAGGCAAAACAGGACAGAATCTGTGAAAAACAGAACAGCAGGTAGTAATTGATCTGTTCGGGATACTTCTGCAACTCAAATCAAAAAACTCAGAACAGATGCACGAAAGACAATTACATAGAGAACGCTGTCGAAAAACTTCAGACCAAAAAGATGATCTGGTGATTTTATACGAATTTTTCTATCCAAGGACAGAATCTGTTTCCTGGACAGCACCTCACAACTTTTGAACTTTCTAGCAATCAGAGGATATACTTGGCACAAATATGAAAAGCAAAGATACAATGATGATGCTACAGCAGTAAACAACATCAAGACACAACAAAAGCAAAAATTTATTCATGTGGGCTGCCTCCCAAAAGCGCTTTCTTTTATGCCTTTAAGCTAGGCACAATGCATAGATCAAGTTGTATCAATTGAACCATCATCAAGATCATCAAAAAGCTCTTCAATAATACAACTAGTCTTAAGAGGACTCTCAAACAAAGGCCTCATAGAGATACTTCTAGGTAGAAGACCAAAAGTCAAGGGAAGATTCATTTATAAATTCATCACATAGAGGTGTTTCTTCCAAAGTCTTTACAGTTTCAACCCCTTTGGCAATAGATGGATTACTTTTAGAACGGGGAGCCTTTGGAACGTGAACGAACTTAGGCTCCCGCTTTGCCGGAGTTTCTACCTTTTTGGTTTTGATCGAGGAGAAGGTAGTTCCTAAGGTATCAAATATTTCCTCAATCTTATTTATCCTAGAAGAGTCCAAGTCATGGAATTTGACGGTCTCCAAAATTTTAAATTTTTTATGCATGGAGCTATCAAGTCTATTCAAATTCCCTTGGATCTTACGATCCAACTCATTCATCTTATTAATGCTTGGCATCTCTAGCTCTATCCTTTCATGTTTTTTCATAATGTGAGCTAGGGTGATGTCCTCACGAATGCTAACAACAGGGAGATTCCCAACAAGATTTTCAATAATACTAAGAGACTCCCAAACTGGGGCCTCCAGGAAATTCCCATTGATAGCAGTATCTAGAATAAACCTATTCCAAGAAGTAATTCCAACATAAAAATTTCTAAGTAAGATAGTAGTAGGTTGCTTCTTGGTGGCTCTTTTTTGTGAATCATTAATTCTATACCAAGCATCTTTCAAACTTTCCCCACCTCTTTGCTTAAAGGTGAGAACTTCTGCCTCGTCAAAGACAAAAGGACCCGACATAATGACAACTAAAGAACAAGATAACTATTTTTGTGATTTTCGATAAAGGGTACTAAAGCAAAAAATGAAAGGTAAACTAACAAGACTAAAAAGCAAAGGTAAAAGATAGCATGCAATTCCCCTATCCTGAAGAGTGGAGTCCCCGGCAACGGCGCCAGAAAATACTCCTTGATGGGCCTCGAACCCCTCGTTGGTTAACCCAAGTGGAAGGTGTAAGATGCAGTATTGTAGAAGTGTTTTCCCTTAGCAAAGATGCCAGGGATCGAATCCCCAGAGACTCCTAGGTTCAACAAGTAGGTGTCAACTGCTACGGCGCCAGATAGTAGCAATCAACGTGGACCTGCACACAGATACAAATAACTTTGCTCCCAACGAGTACAGAGAGGTTGTCAATCCCTCCGGCCTTGTAGTTCACAAAGGATTAAAAGCAATGATAGTAGTGATAGATAGTGTTTGCAATAGTAAGTAAAAGCAGAAAAGTAAATAGCGGGTGTGATCAATGATGGTAATAAGGACCGGAGTCTCATGATGTTCACTAGTGATGTCTCTCTCCCAAAAGACGATAAAACAGCTATGTGAGGTAAACAAATTACAGCTGGGCAATTGACAGGACCAATATTGACTAAGTTGCAAGAAAGGTTGAGGTTCAAAGCATGGGCGGTACGCCAAAGTAAGTAGACCGAAATCCATCAATGCCTACTACTAATCATCCACCTTGAGATATCTATCCAGAACATCTCGCTGGTATTAAGTTGCGAGTCCCACCCATAGTGTAAACTCAATGCAACAGACAACTGCATTAAAAGAACTTTGCGTAAAGTAAACAATCCTTGCACCCGCGGGCACAAGCACCGTTGTTTTCCCCCTTGTGGCAACAGCACATCCCCTAGACTCATGTTTCTGCACTCAAGCTAGTCATCGAGGGGCATGAACCCACAATCAAGCATAACGTTCCCTCTTGGAGTCACTACATATTACTCGGCCAAAGCAATAAATAACAACGGAGAACATGCAAGAATTACTTATGAACATAAATATAAAAGAGGTGAATCAAATATATTATTCAAGATCAATCTGAACATAATCTCATAATCCATCGGATCCCAGCAAACTCAACATAGCAATAGCATAAGGATTACATAAGTGCCTCGATCATGTAGGGCAGCTCACGAGGACTAATTAGTGAAGCACAAGAACGGGAGGAGAACATCACATAGCTACTGGTCATGGACTCATGGTCCAAGGGAGACTACTCACGAGTCATCCGGGAGGCGTCCATGGTGGTGGAGAAGCTCCCGGTGGTGATCCTCCCCTCCGGCAGGGTGCCGGGAAGAGTTCTCCTGGTGCTCCCGATCTTGGAAGCGGCGGCGGCGGCGGAACAGAGATGGGATCGCGAAAAAAGTTCCTCTTTTGAGGGTTTCGGAGGACCCTCTAAATATATGCCAAAGGGGGGCACCGGACGGGCTTCGGGGGGCCCAGGCGCCACCCCCGGCGCGGCCCAGGGGGGGGGCGCCGCCAGGGCGCCTGGAGCCCTGGTGGCCCCCCCCCCCGGCTGTCCTTCGGACGCAAGGTTGTTTCCGGAACGCTGATTTTTTATATAATTTTTCTGGATTTTTCCTGGCAGTTCTCGAAACGTGAAAACTTGAAACACAAAAACAGCCGAAAACAGAAACTGGCACTGGGGTGCACTGGATTAGTAAGTTAGTCCAAATATGATCAAAAGTGTATGGAAGTGTATGAATATCATAGCAATATCACCCAAAAGTGGCATGGAGCAAGCAGAAATTATAGATACGTTTTGGACGTATCACTAGTCCCTATGCAAGTTTTATTAGTTATTAGGCGAATAGTACCAATGTTGGGACTTGCTGGAAAAGACTTAGCACTTAGCGGTTTATCAAGGGGGCCCCATAAACCCCAACCGTGTGAGGAACGCATAATCAAGGAACATAACACCGGTTTATACGGTTCCTAGCGGCATGAGTGGAACAAATCACCAAGCAAAAGGCTTAGCCTTCCACCCATTACCAATATATAGATGATTTCATTTAAGCATTTATATAGTGTGATATAACCCAACAACTTCAACATGAAGCAAGCATCTTCAATCTTCACCTGCAACTAGCAATGCTATAAGAGGGGCTGAGCGAAGCCTACGTATAGCCAATCAACGGTTTGCATAGGTAGGGTGGTTAGACATGATCATGGTTACAATAGGAGGCTGACAGGAAAACATGGGCATCGAGGCAAATACTATAGATCGAGACTACTAGCAATAGGCAAAAATAGTAATGGTATCCGGGTTCGGTCATCTTGCCTGGGATTCCACAAGGGAGAAGAACGGATCCATGAAGACGGAGCAACATAGACGAGCGAATCCTCACAACTCCGGAACGAATCCGAAGCTAACAAGAAAAGCAACCGGAAAGAAGCAAACAACACGGTAAACACACAAGCATAAACATGGCATACGATGCACATTCAAGTATGATGCATGTCCGGTTTAAATATGCATGGCATGGCAAAGTGCACAAACAAATCTACAAGTTAAGTGGAGATCAATATGCAATGAGTTGCATATTGACGAAACACCACATTTTAATTATTTAATTGACTCTCGTTATTTACAAGACAAGATTAAATGTTTTTAACATGGCAAGAGGTGAAGCAAAAATTAACTACCTATTTAGATATTTTAAAAGAGGCCGGAAAATAACAACAACAATTCCGGAAAATCCCCATGAGCATGTTTAGCAATTATAAACAAACAACAATTCACACATTTTTAATGTTGTTAGCATGATGCGGATGATATGATCAAGTTTATGCAATTTTTTGTTAAAGGTTAACAAGAAGATGATATGAAGTATTTGTCACCGTGGTGGAAAGAAAAAGGGTGCCACGGCAACGATCCGAAAATGATGCACGGCAACATCTCGGTTCCGGTTTCTCGTTGGGAGACCGGAGCAAAAGCAAAGGTGGAGTGAGCGAGTCGAACAAGATGAAAGGTGGGTGATCCCGTCACCGGGTTCCCACGGGTCGGCGACGAGGCAACCGAGGAACACGACAAAAGATGACACAACAGACACGGTGCAAACAAGGGAAAACAACTCATACAACACATGCATGTCATGGGTCATCATCTCGGGGTTATACCTTCGGAACAAACGTTCACGGGGCGGTTCGAGATCGTCGAGGGACGTAGAGGAAGTAGTGGTACACGGCTGTAGAGGAAGTAGTTGTTCCGTTCGTTAAGGAAGTAGTGGTACACAAACATCGGTAGGGGTACACGGCGACGGTAGACGAACTTGAAGGTCATCGGCGTCGTGGTACTTGTCAAAAACCGCATCGGATGTAGTCGAACTTCACGGTCGTCGACGCGGTGTCGTGGTACTTGACGCGTTCGTCTTGTGTAGTCGTACTCGTTCGTAGCGGTCTTGCCGGTCTCGGGCCGTAGTCGTACACGGGGCGACGGTAGACGTACTCGGTCGTCGTGGTACTTGGGTCTTCAACTTGCCGGTCTTGGTTCTTGTCAAACTCGTAGATGGCAGCAAGGATCTGGACGAAAGCAAGGTCGACGGGGCAACCGAGGAGCAAACAAAAACGCGTAGGCATCATGGCAGCAAGCCATGACCAGCGGAAGCAGCAGCAGGTTGGCAGCGCCGGGCGCTGGAGAAGGAGGACGGGGCGCTCGGGGATGCTGGAGGATGCTTCCATGGAGGCGGTAGAGAGCTCCAATGGCGGAGGAGGAAGGCCGCGGGCATGGAGGCGAGGGCCTGGCCGGCCTGGCGAAGAGGAGACGAGGCAGGGCGCTGGTCTGCTGGCGCGTTCGATGCTTAGAGGGGCCGAGGAGGTCGGGCGGTCGGCTAGGTTAGGCCTGGAGCAGGCCTTGAGGCCTAGCAGGAGGAAGTTGGGCCGGAGGCCAGATGGGGTGGCCGGCTCGGGCCAGAAGTTGCGGTGGCCTAAGAGGCCGGCTGAGGGAGGCTGCTGGGCTTCTCTCTTTTATTTCTAAAAAAAGAGATAAAATAAGAAAGACAGAAGATAGAAAAAAAGGAATGATTAGGGAAGGAACTTGGGCATGCGGATAAATTCCCCGGACTCGTAAAAAGGTACACGGTCCACGAAAAAATAGGAGAGGCGCTACGAAAGATGTAATTCAAACTCATTTGACTTTAATTCAAATGATTTGAACTATGACATGGCTCCGGAAGTGTCCAAAAATGTTGATGATTTTCGAGGAACCTCGATAAACGGGAAAAAAGAATATAGGGAAGGTTTAGATGGAGAAACTCGAAGTAGGAAAGCATGGGGAAAAATTATGCACGTGTGTTGGTTAATTCCAAACAAATGGAATATTATTATATAGCTCCCTAATAATATTGAGAGGCTTTTATATGTTTTAAAGAGAAGACATTCTTCCCTCGATTTAAATGGACCGAAGGTCCACACGATTTATTTAAGTTGAGATGCAAAAGATGAATGACATGATGGCATGATGACATGATGCAATACAAAAATAAATAACACAAGCACAAAATAAAAACAAGGGAGAAACCCGGAACATCTGGAATCTTCTGGAATATTCTGGGACGTCGGTCTTCGGGCGTCACAACTCTCCCACACTAACAGAGGATCTCGACCCGAGATCCTAGAGATAGCACCGGATAAAAACGAAAAAGAAGAGGTAAAACAAAGTTGCTTCTTTGACAAACGAGTGAAAACCAAAGAACCTTGAGAGGTTGAACAAGTTGAATAAGAATACAACGGAGATGAATGAATAAGAAAACACTCCATTAGAAAAGAATAACAGGAGCATAATGAGAACCTTGTAGGTTGAAAGACATGAAACAAGAGCTTACGAACCAAAGAATATGAAACCGCAATGGTATATCCAAGGAATAAGAATGACATAATTTGGACAGCACTCCGACTGAAAATGGAAGGAAATGAACAAGAACTTGAGGAGATGGAATGATACTTGATGAAATCAACAGCATACTGCCTGCGAAACAATTGAAAGAAAGGCACAAGGGGTAAGAAGGATTTAGACAGCACTCCGGTTGAAAAGAGAGGCAAACTTGATAAGATGAGGAAACTTGAATGAAGAATACAACACTCCGGTTAAATAGACAAGCAAGGGAAGAATATGATCTCGATAAAAACGAGATGATGGTTTGGAGAGATCAACATCACAAAGCCTCTGGAATGAAAGAATAGCATATAATCAAAGAAAGAAATGAATGGAGAAGAAAAAGACAACTTCTCTCAAAATTGAATTTGAAAGAGCATCCTTACAAAGAAGGGTTGAACGGAGTTGTTGGAAAAAATCAACAACGAAAAGAATAAGCTCGTTGTGGGCTTATGGAAAACATCTCAAAATTAAGAGGTGACAACCAACCACTAACGGAAACGATTGATTGGATTGAGATCAACAAGGAGATGATAAACTTATTTCACCGGAAGGATAAATGAAAAACTTGGGTCATTTAAGAGCACCATAATTGCAACAATCCTTAGGGAAAGCTTTTAGGTGAATTATAACCCAAGATGACTCCAACGAATAAATTGAATGGTTGGAAAGATCTCCTGAACAAAGGAAATGATGGGTTTAAATATCTCATTCTTGATAACTCGTGAATCATGAAACATGAAGGAATTGTCAAGAATGACATAACACCATCTGAAAAGATAAGGTAGAACGGATTGCAATTGGAAAGCATGATGAAGAATGCTTGAGATCCAACAAGAATCTTGATGAAGACTTCAAGGATGAATTAAAACATGATGAACCACCATGAAAACTCCGGTAAGAAAGCATGAGAAGTGAAAGATGACAAGAATAAGATTCAAGGCCTGCGATGAATTAGATGGAGGTTTGAAATGATATAATTGAAATAACTTGAAGCTCCAGAAAACAAGATGAACAACTTAGAACCGAGAATATGATATGATGAACAAGCTCCGGAAAAAGAGATTAATCACTTCGAGGAAATAAGAATAAGGTTTACTGTATGCTTATCCTTCATCAATTTAAATTGATGACAACCAAAGGAATTGGCATACTACTTATTCTCGTTGCAAAGAATTAAAGAGAGATCTCGCACAAGCTTGGGTAAATGTTCAACGAAGCACCGGTAGGATTGTGAAAAGAACAAATGAATTGATATGATAACAACGGAAGGGTAATCTTGAAAGGACCACCGTAAGAATAAGGAGACGAACGAAGAGACATCAATGAAGAATATTTGGAATACGAAGTTGAAAACTGAGAACGAAGAATCTTCTGAAATGATGGCCTTCGGAGGATCACAAGAAAAGAATTCATAAAATGCTTCAGTTGGCATAAAAGAATTCCTCACAATATGAACAATAATGAGGATGGCATGAATCTAGAACCAAGAATCTTGAGAGAACGGACCAAGATTTAAGAGAAACTCTTCTCCGGTCTTCAAAACTGAAAAGACGATGAGATACACCACCATGAATTGTTGAGGCACTTCGGAATGAAGAATTAAAAAGGTTGAACCAATGATGAACAAGAATTTGAAAACGATCTTGGAGAAGGCATGTGACTGATGGAATCATTCTTACGTCACACTTTGAAAAGAATTTAAGAATAACTCCGGAAAAATTAGAAGAGTCAGGTAAGATCCTGGAAAAAGACCTGTGGGTTAGGGCCCACTCAAAAGAAATCACCGTTGAAAAAAAGATTGCTTCAGAGATATTGCACCGGTTGAATTAAATGGCTTGAGTAAGATAGCAATCTTCAAAATAGCTTGAACGGATTTAGAATGGAATCATGAATCTTCTGAGATATCTTCAACACTCCGGATATGAATAGCAAGAGGAGAATGATTAATTGGTGCATCGGAATAAGAAAGCATTGTGAAATGAGGAAAAGGACAAGATCAACCCCGAAATCTTGAATTACATCCACCTGCAGAATTTGAGAACAAAAGAATGATGAACTTGAAGCTCTTGAGCATCTTCACGATAAAGCACCGGATAAGAACATTGAAGGAAAATGAATGAAGAAACCTCACATGAATAAAATGGGTACTTCATATGAGAATTTCTGGCTCCGAGAAGAAGAAGGGTGGGAGGGTGGGGAAAACAAAGACAACTTGGAATGAATGGAACAGACAAATCGTCAGATTTCTCAACGACGTCCGTATGGAATAACTTGAAGAGAAGGCACACCGGTTGAAAAGGATTAACACGAATATCTCGATGGTCAAGAAGAATTAGCACACCCATAGAAATATGAGAACACCGATTAGGAAAGGTATGGAATCAACATTTGACATCGAAGCAACTCGAATACCAGAATCAAACGAAACAAAGGATCGATATGTTTATGAAGAAGATTATGTTGCAACAGAATCTTCATAATATCATCCGAACAGAGAATTGAATGAATGAATTCCGCAGGTACTTCAACTTGACGAGAAGCCACTTGGGAGAACAAAAGATAAATAAAAGGAACAAGGAGCAGATAGAACAAATACAAGATAGAAGCTTCGTTCGACATCTTCGTGCTGAAAGCTTATGGAACGTGTTACAAAAGGGTTTTGCAATCCCCGGATCAGCATAGCCAAGGACCCTTTAAGATGCAACTCCCGATCAGAACAAGTCCATAAAACCACTTCACTCAATGTAGAACCCCGAACTTCATATCGTGCATTCGTTGGAAGAATGCCTAGAACTACTAGATGAACCCACCTATTAATTTCCGAAAGTTTCCAGTTATGCAATCAGGTGTTGGGGATACAGGGGAAGCACCGCGCAATCAACTCTAAACCTACATCCAGCTGTATCCATCCTTCAACACATAACCAGTCTTTCTCGGAAACCGTTTACCTCGGACCTTTGAAATGCATCTACTATACAAGCTATGCCAATACTCTCGAACTACCTCCCCAGTACTGGGTGATGTCGGGGTTATCTTGCCACTAACCGCATAGGAGAGTTTTCGATGTCGGCCGTCTTAAGTATTCTAGTACTGCCGCGATGGATTTGTGACGACAACACCTCGGAGCTCAACTCCCCGGGACACTGCCACAACCCCTAATGACAGGAGGCATCGAGAACAATGTTCTCGTCACATGAACATCGAAACAATCCCACAATACTCGCGAGATCCTAAAAAAAAATTTGTGCGATTTTTGAAAGTAGAAGAGGCAAGAGTAATCGTCAGGAGTCCTCACCAGAGTGAAAAGAGATGAGAAGCAAAGAAATCCTACTCTCCGATATAATATAGGACTCAAAATATTTTTCGTGTGTGTCTAGACTCAACCGTCAATGATTCGATCAATCAGTGGGGGCTTCTAGGTCGGAGAAGGCTCTGAATACCAACTTGTAATGCCCAGGATGGGACTATACCTCCTACGTGTCGAGGCACGACTTAAAGGTATAAGCCCATCCTAGAATGATCTCAAGTTTGGTATCTTTGCATGACTCATGTAAAAGAGGCATTAAATTGCAAAAGGAGATAGTTGGCTTACACTCGCCACTTCACACAATACATTACATAAGCAAAACATCATTCAAAACATCACAACCCGACTACGGGTGAAGATCCAAAAGAAAGATACCAAAACAACATAAAGCCACAGGCCTAGATCGAATCCTAGTAGAAACCACTACTGATCGTCGAAACGTCACAAGCATACGGCCAAACTCTTCATCGAGCTCCTGGTGAAGTACTGAACCATCTCCTGCTTCAAACTCGGCTGAACCTGCATCTGGTGTGGTGAAGTAACTATGAGCCACAGAGGACTCAGCAATCCCGTTCCCGGGTAACACGACTATTTAAGCCTTGGGTGTGGATAAGGCTGAAGAAAGAATAAGAGTCTGCAGCAGCAACTAGCACTAACTTACGTAAAAGAGAGCGAGAAGAGAAGTGCCTCGGTCGAGAGATGATCATGAAGTGATCCTAGCTACAACACGTCAAAGATAACCCCACCGTGTTCATCTCCCGAATCCCTATTCGGAAAATGACAGTCACGGTACACATGCTGGTAGTGTATTGGAACATGGTGTCAAGTTTTCTACAACCGGATATTAACAAGCTCCCATCTGCCACATAACCGCGGGCACAACTTTCGAAAGTTCAAGACCCTGCAGGGGTGTTCCAACTTGGCCCATGACAAGCCCACGATCCGCGGAGTTGCAACTCCAAAGGTGGGAAGACCCGAGTATTCTCGGAATCCCGTGCTCAAGATACTCCGAACTAAGGTAAGGCTAATCCACCAAATCCTCCCGGCGTGTCGACACCCTGATAGGTAGTCGCGCGTATCTAGTCTCAGGACACGACCGGATGGGCGATTCTACAGGTTTTTACCAAACGACGAGTTTCCTCGTGGTGGCCCCGCAGACTCCCCGTTTCGGACCAACACTCATGTGGAGCACTGGCCCGGGGTTGTTGATTAAAATAAAAGGGATAGCTAGTCCCTATGCAAGTTTTATTAGTTATTAGGCGAATAGTACCAATGTTGGGACTTGCTGGAAAAGACTTAGCACTTAGCGGTTTATCAAGGGTGCCCCATAAACCCCAACCGTGTGAGGAACGCATAATCAAGGAACATAACACCGGTTTATACGGTTCCTAGCGGCATGAGTGGAACAAATCACCAAGCAAAAGGCTTAGCCTTCCACCCATTACCAATATATAGATGATTTCATTTAAGCATTTATATAGTGTGATATAACCCAACAACTTCAACATGAAGCAAGCATCTTCAATCTTCACCTGCAACTAGCAATGCTATAAGAGGGGCTGAGCAAAGCCTACGTATAGCCAATCAACGGTTTGCATAGGTAGGGTGGTTAGACAGGATCATGGTTACAATTGGAGGCTGACAGGAAAACATGGGCATCGAGGCAAATACTATAGATCGAGACTACTAGCAATAGGCAAAAATAGTAATGGTATCCGGGTTCGGTCATCTTGCCTGGGATTCCACAAGGGAGAAGAACGGATCCATGAAGATGGAGCAACATAGACGAGCGAATCCTCACATCTCCGGAACGAATCCGAAGCTAACAAGAAAAGCAACTGGAAAGAAGCAAACAACACGGTAAACACACAAGCATAAACATGGCATACGATGCACATTCAAGTATGATGCATGTCCGGTTTAAATATGCATGGCATGGCAAAGTGCCCAAACAAATCTACAAGTTAAGTGGCAATCAATATGCAACGAGTTGCATATTGACGAAACACCACATTTTAATTATTTAATTGACTCTCGTTATTTACAAGACAAGATTAAATGTTTTTAACATGGCAAGAGGTGAAGCAAAAATAAACTACCTATTTAGACATTTTAAAAGAGGCCGGAAAATAACAACAACAATTCCGGAAAATCCCCATGAGCATGTTTAGCAATTATAAACAAACAACAATTCACACATTTTTAATGTTGTTAGCATGATGCGGATGATATGATCAAGTTTATGCAATTTTTAGTTAAAGGTTAACAAGAAGATGATATGAAGTATTTGTCACCGTGGTGGAAAGAAAAAGTGTTCCACGGCAACGATCCGAAAATGATGCACGACAACATCTCGGTTTCGGTTTCTCGTTGGGAGACCGGAGCAAAAGCAAAGGTGGAGTGAGCGAGTCGAACAAGATGAAAGGTGGGTGATCCCGTCACCGGGTTCCCATGGGTCGGCGACGAGGCAACCGAGGAACACGACAAAATATGACACAATAGACACGGTGCAAACAAGGGAAAACAACTCATACAACACATGCATGTCACGGGTCATCGTCTCGGGGTTATACCTTCGGAACAAACGTTCACGGGGCGGTTCGAGATCGTCGAGGGACGTAGAGGAAGTAGTGGTACACGGCTGTAGAGGAAGTAGTTGTTCCGTTCGTCGAGGAAGTAGTGGTACACAAACATCGGTAGGGGTACACGGCGACGGTAGACGAACTTGAAGGTCATCGGCCTCGTGGTGCTTGTCAAAAACCGCATCGGATGTAGTCGAACTTGACGGTCGTCGACGCGGTGTCGTGGTACTTGACGCGTTCGTCTTGTGTAGTCGTACTCGTTCGTAGCGGTCTTGCCGGTCTCGGGCCGTAGTCGTACACGGGGCAACGGTAGACGTACTCGGTCGTCGTGGTACTTGGGTCTTCAACTTGCCGGTCTTGGTTCTTGTCAAACTCGTAGATGGCAGCAAGGAGCTGGACGAAAGCAAGGTCGACGGGGCAACCGAGGAGCAAACAAAAACGCGTAGGCATCATGGCAGCAAGCCATGACCGGCGGAAGCAGCAGCAGGTTGGCGGCGCCGGGCGCTGGAGAAGGAGGACGGGGCGCTCGGGGATGCTGGAGGACGCGTCCATGGAGGCGGTAGAGAGCTCCAACGGCGGAGGAGGAAGGCCGCAGGCATGGAGGCGAGGGCCTGGCCGGCCTGGCGAAGAGGAGACGAGGCAGGGCGCTGGTCTGCTGGCGCGTTAGATGCCGAGAGGGGCCGACGAGGTCGGGCGGTCGGCTAGGTTAGGCCTGGAGCGGGCCTTGAGGCCTAGCAGGAGGAAGTTGGGCCGGAGGCCAGATGGGGTGGCCGGCTCGGGCCAGAAGTTGCGGTGGCCTAAGAGGCCAGCTGAGGGAGGCTGCTGGGCTTCTCTCTTTTATTTCTAAAAGCAGAGATAAAATAAGAAAGACAGAAGATAGAAAAAAAAGGAATGATTAGGGAAGGAACTTGGGCATGAGGATAAATTCCCCGGACTCGTAAAAAGGTACACGGTCCACGAAAAAAATAGGAGAGGCGCTACGAAAGATGTAATTCAAACTCATTTGACTTTAATTCAAATGATTTGAACTATGACATGGCTCCGGAAGTGTCCAAAAATGTTGATGATTTTCGAGGAACCTCGATAAACGGGAAAAAAGAATATAGGGAAGGTTTAGATGGAGAAACTCGAAGTAGGAAAGCATGGGGAAAAATTATGCACGTGTGTTGGTTAATTCCAAACAAATGGAATATTATTATATAGCTCCCTAATAATATTGAGAGGCTTTTATATGTTTTAAAGAGAAGACATTCTTCCCTCGATTTAAATGGACCGAAGGTCCACACGATTTATTTAAGTTGAGATGCAAAAGATGAATGACATGATGGCATGATGACATGATGCAATACAAAAATAAAAAACACAAGCACAAAAGAAAAACAAGGGAGAAACCCGGAACATCTGGAATCTTCTGGAATCTTCTGGGACGTCGGTCTTCGGGCGTCACACCCAGGCGCCCTGCTGGCGCGGCCCCACCCCTGGCCACGCCAGGAGGCCGCCTGGGAGGGTCCTCACCCCTCTGGTGCCCTACCTTGGCTCCTATTTATTCCCGTGGCGAGGAAACCCCAGAACAGAAGTCGTTTTTCCAGTTTCCGTCGCGGAGCCGCCGCCACCCTCTGTTCTTCTTCGGGAGGGCTAATCTGGAGGCTGATTTGGCCTCCGGAGAGGGGAGATCGTCGCCATCGTCATCATCATCACCACTCCATCCTCCCTCCATGACTTCTTCTTCCATGTGTGAGTAATTCCCTACTGTAGGCAAAGGGGATGGTAGGGATTGGATGAGTTAGATCATGTAATAGTTTATCAGATTGTTGGGGGCATGTTGCCTATCCTCTACTTTGGTGTTTATCATCTTTGCTTCAACTTGTTGCTCTTAATGCTTGTCACTTTGGGCCCGAGTGCCATGTTTTCAGATCTGAACCCTATGTGTTTGCATGAATATATTTGTGTTCTTGATCCTATCTATGAGTTGTTTGCACCTATTATGGTCCGGAACCGGCGATCCCAAAGGTGACAGCTTGGGACACCAAAGGGGATGGTCCATAATTTGAGGATTCCATGTATCCATTGAGTTTATTGCTTTGTTCCGGTGCTCTTTGACAGGAGCACCTTAATCTCCATAAGTTCCTTTTGACCCCGTTCGTAGCGGGATGGTAGGACAAAAGATGTTGTGCAAGTTCTTATTGCAAGCACGTACAACTACCTGTGGGATACATGCCTAATGTTTGATATTTGCCTAGATGATCATTACTTTTCTGTGTGCCTTGCCCCAAGTTAGATTCATGACGTATCTCATCCATGCAGCGCCCAAACATCCATCTCCCTAGCCTACAGTGTTTCAATCCTGCTGGTTATTAGTTGTTACTTTTGCTATTCACTTTAGCTGTCACCACCATCACTATCATATCACCGTTACCACTTATCTTTTGTTGCAAGTAAGTATATTTCAGGTGCGGTTGAATTGACAACTCAACTGTCAAAGCTTATAAATACCCTTTGGCTCGCCGTGTGTCGAATATATAAATTGGGTTATTCTTACCCGCGAAGACTATCTTGATCCCTTACGGTTGAGGGTTATCAAGTACCGTTTTCTGGCGCCATTGCCGGGGAGCATAGCAATATTTACAAGTCTACTTGAAGTATCCTACCTGCTACACTTCATCCGCTATGGGTAAGAAAGATGACCCCAAGTTTCCGATCTTACTATCCACTACAAGAAGAGGTACTGTTCTGAACACTAGTGCTACACTTGATTCACCTTCTGTTATGAGTAAGTTTGCCTCACCACCACCACATGATGCTCCTACTGAATCTGTTACTATGTCCGATACTTTTGATGATGCTTCTACTACTCTTGATGATATTGGTTCACTTGGTTATGCTCTTGAGAAACAGATCGCTGCTGCAAAAAAAAAATCTGGAATTGAAATTCCTGTTACTCGCTACCCTATTGGTGGAACTTATGATTATTCTGATTTGAGTAAACTCAAGGAGAGACTCCTTGATGATGATTACATTATGCTTGATGATGATTTATGCAGGGAACTGACAGAGTTTGCCGAGTCTGACCCTGAAGCTATTAAGAAGCTGCTTGAAAAACACTCCTTGAAGAACAAGACTGTTCATGATCCTGAATTTGCTACATCTCCTATATGCATCAATGATCCTGATTATGATTTCTCTGTTGATCTTTCACTTATATCTATGGTTGAAGCTGACCCCTTTTATGGCAGAGAAAATGATGATGCTATTGCACACCTGACCAAACTCACTGAGTTGGGTGACTTGTTTACCACGAATGAAAAGATACGAAACTTTTATGTGACTAAGCTTCTTCCTTTCTCTTTGAAGGAAGGTGCTAAAACATGGTGTGATGCACTACCATGTGGTTCCATTAAGAGTCCTCAAGACTTAGCTCACTCTTTTGTTGATAAGTACTTTCCTGCTCATATGCAACATGCTGCTTTACAAAGAATTTATGACTTTAAACAGTTGCAGGATGAGCACCTCCCTAAAGCTTGGGGGAGGTAATGTAGTCTGATCCAGGCTAGACCAGGACATGGAGTCCCTAAGAATGAATTAATCGATATATTTTATGCTGGTCTAACTGATGAATCCAGGTCCTATTTGGATAGTTGTGCTGGTTGTGTTTTCAGGAAAAGAACACCGGACGATGCAGAAGAATTGATGGGCAGGATTGCCAAAAACCATGAAGATTGGTCCGTCCCTGAACCACCTCCACCACCAAAGAAGAGGGGCATGCTTGTTCTAAGCCCCGAAGATATGCAAGAAGCAAAGAAGTCTATTAAAGAGAAGGGTATTAAAACTGAAGACGTGAAGAATCTACCCCCTATTGAGAAGTTGTGTGAGCCTACCACTCACCCTCCTATTGTAGAGGTACACTCTCTTTTAGATTTCAAGGCAAGTGACATCCCTCGTGGTAAGCCTCCTGATCAATGTTTAGATGAGCTTGATAATATTATTATGAAGCAAAGTCATTTTAATGAGAGGATACAAAGTCAATTGCATGATAAATCCCTTGCTATCAAAAGTTTGCTTGATGTTCTAGGTAGAACAGTTAATGATGTTAAATGTCTTGTGAAGCATTTTCATATGGTTCAAACTCAGCTTGAACAAATTTCTAATCTGCAAAAAGATTTGCTTGCTAACAATACCAAACAAGATGATTTACAGGCCTTCGGGATTAAGACCCGAGGAGGAACTAGCACTCAAGATCCTCTCTATCCAAAGGGGCATCCGAGGAGAATCGAGCAAGATTCTCAAATGCAGGAAGAAGAAATTGTTGGCTCTCCAAAGAAGGAGAAGAAGAAACACAAGGAGGCTAACAATTCCAATGATCCTATTACAAGTGAAGAGCCAGCTGTTGATCCCAACAGTATATCTACCTCCGATGCTGAGACTGAAGACGGTGCCGAACCTGAAGATAAGGATAAGGAGAAGAATGATCCACCTGAAGTTCGAGAAGAAGAAGCACCTGACAAACGCAAGAAGTACACTAGAGAAGACTTCATCGCAAGAAGACATGGGAAGGAAAGAGAACCATGGATACAGAAATCCATGCCCTTTCCAGGTAAGTCTCTCAAATCTAAAGAAGAAGAGCATTACAATAAGTTTTGTGAGTGGATGAAACCTCTTTTTCTTCAAATCCCTTTGACTGGTGCTATTAAGTTACCTCCCTATTCAAAATATATGAAAGATATTGTTACTAATAAAAGAAAAGTTCCTAATGAAGCAATATCTACTATGCTTGCTAACTACTCTTTCAGTGGCAAGATTCCTGAGAAGCTTGGTGATCCAGGTATACCCACCATTCCTTGCTCCATACAGAATAATTATGTCAAAACTGCTTTATGTGATCTTGGAGCAGGAGTGAGTGTTATGCCTTTCTCTCTTTACAAGAGGCTTTGTTTAGAGAAACTAATTCCTACAGATATCTCTCTTCAGATGGCTGACAACTCAACAGCCGTCCCGATAGGTATTTGTGAGGATGTTCCTGTAGAAGTTGCTAATTGTTTGATCCTTACTGATTTTGTCGTGCTTGACATGCCCGAGGATGGGAGCATGTCCATTATTCTTGGTAGACCTTTTCTTAACACCGCAGGTGCTATTATTGATTGCAATAAAGGAAAGGTTACCTTCAATGTGAATGATAAAGAACACACGGTGTATTTTCCAAAGAAGACCGACAAGAGGCATGGCCTCAACTCTATAGAAAATATCGAGACCGTGAAGATTGGAGAATGGGACTGTCCACTACATGTGCACCACAAATACAAAACTATTATGGTGGGGACAATGTCCATTAAAGTAAAGGTGCAATGATCACTTCGTAAGAGGTGGGACTTTTTGCTCTATATATCGCCAGTTTGTTGGTAAGACTTGATCAACCTTACTAGTGAGCATGTTTTATATAGGTAAAAAGTTGAGCTTGTTATGTTTTCATTTGTTTTAGCTTTTGTTCTCCTTACTGTACCAAGTGTTTGTGTTTTTGAAGCTTCACAATACTAATCACTGCTTTAAGTTTTCAGAAAGTTTTGCAGCTTTTTGAACTTCGAAAAAAATTCAACAGTGAAGTTTTCAGAAAAATTCCAGAAAAATAAAAATAAAAATTTCCATGCCGGGAGTGACCCAGAGGCACCTGGGGCTGACCAGGGGGGCCACCAGTGGCCCAGGCGGCCAGCTGGCGCGGCCTGCCCCCTGGCCGCGCCCATAGGGCGCCTGGGGCCCACAGGTCCCGCCTCCAGAAATGAGTTTGTTAGGAAGGGCAAAGGGGTGGCTTGAGAAGAAGAAGCCCGCGCGCTCCGATCGAGTTACTAGAGCCGCAGCTTCTCCCTCGACTGCTAGGGTGAGCTACAATGAAGATCATGTGCCCCTAGAGTTGTTGGAAGACACAAATCCAGCACGTGCGATGATGTTCCCATGTGATGAATTCCTTGAAGCTGCAGGAATTAAGGATGAGTTTTATAATCTTTGTGCTAATGCAGGTCTGACACGGCTCGTCACATGCCGTGTTGCTCAGTATCAAAAACTCACCTCCGGTTTCATTAACAGTTTTAGATATAACCTTGATACTGGTTCTATTGAGTTTAAAATTTACAATAATCTTTTGACCATGCCCTTGATAAAGTTTTGTGAAATAATAGGTGTGCCAAACGTTGGGCGGACGGCGAAGATGACCTCTCAGCCCTCCGAGCTGAGAACCGTCTTCAACTCTCTCTGCAGCATGGATACGAGGGATATTCATCTGTCAAAAATCTCCAGCATCTTATTCCCTCACCTCAGGTATTTTGCGTATTATGTTGCTAGAGGGGTGTTAGCTCGTGACAACACGAGCAGCATTTCTGCGCCGGATATTGCTATCCTGGCAACTGCCCTCTCAGGGAGGTTTGATTATAATGTCGGTGCCTTAATTACTCGACGCCTTGCTATGAACGGTAACAAGGGAAATTTATTTGGTGGCGTTTATGCCACACTTATCTTAGAGTATCTTAAAGGCACCCCACACCCTGATGATAAGCCTTTTACTTATTTAAATTTTGATCTTGCTGCTATGAAAAGGCATAAGTTTGTTACAATGACTTCTGAGTTTGGTAACCTTGTTTATATCTTGCGTTTCGGAACTACCGCGGAACGCAAGATCCGTCTACCTGCACCTCTTTTGTTTGATTTTTCTCGCAGGAACGGATGGTCCTTTGATGTTATCCAGTTCGATGAGTTCATGGTCCAGCATCAGTTTCATAACCCCATGGAGGGGGTTGTGCCCGATGAGGAGGAGCACGGTGAGTTACCACCTTTTCGGGGGGAGACCGTCACCCAGTTTGGTGAAGGGTCTTCCTCTGCTTGGAGTGCGGACCCTTCTTCGTGGGAGGATCCGAGGACTTCGGTGTACGCGCCGGAATCCTTATAGGACCCTTGGACTCACCAGTACCACCCCGGAGCAGGAGGCTCCTGGGGGTAGTAGCTACTACCAACTTAGGCCAAAAGCCTAAGCTTGGGGGAGTACGTGCCCTTCTCACTTTTCCATTGTATTATCCGTTTTATTTTTGTTCGCTTTGATCTTTTCGAAGTTTTTGCCCGTTCTTCTTTGTTTCTTTCTTTGCAAAAACAACAAAAAGATTTTCTCTTTCTTTTGCTTTCGTTCAACCTTTGAAAAAACCCAAAAAGATTTCCTTTCTCTCTTTAGTTTGCTTTGTTTTCAGAGTTCAGCTCGAGTCCGTGATGGCATTTAATTATATTTCCTACGTTCGATCGTGCAAGTGACAAGGCCGTAATGACGAAGATCGACGGAAGGGAAGCAACAAGGAAAACTGGTATGCACTCTTCTTGTTTCTACTTT
Organism: Secale cereale; assembly: GCA_902687465.1. NCBI lineage: Eukaryota > Viridiplantae > Streptophyta > Magnoliopsida > Poales > Poaceae > Secale > Secale cereale. The sequence continues at coordinate 845,742,514 of LR738714.1, read as the reverse complement.
TGTACATATGCCTGTACTTATGATCTAGAGACCAGCTTGTAGCGACATAGTGCTATGTTTACAATGCTTTCCCAGTGGTTCATGCTTTCCTTGTGGCTAATCTCAAATAGCTAGAGTATATAATGTGTTATTGAAATGATTTACATGCATTGCATTGTTCATAGTTTGGTATACTAAGGTGGTATTTCCCTTTGGAGAATTCTTGGATTGACTTGGCACATGTTTACACATGTTTAAGACTAAAAAGTCTGCTTTGCCTTGATGATCTTTGAGTTTCAGAATAGTTATATCACTTTCATGCCCAATTCAATGTTGCTTTGTCGCTCTGCATGATTATGACCGTTATTGCTCTCTAGTTGGTCGCTTCCCAGTCTCTTGCTAGCCTTCGCTCGCACTAAGCGGAATTCTGCTTGTGCATCCAAATCCTTTCAAACCAGTTATTCCATATGAGTCCACCATACCTTCCTATGTGGTATTTACCGGCCATCCTAACGAAGACTTTCTTGTACCATCTCGAAATTATTCAAATTTACTCCTGTTTTGTGCCTCTGTTTTAGCTCATGAGGAAGTAGTAGGTAATTCATGATCTTCTTATGTTGGACATGTTTTATCCCGGGATTGCATGTCTAATCTGCAAACCCCTAATACGAGGAGGGACTGGCATGAGTGCGCCCAGCTCACAAAAGATAATCACAACCAACAAACCCTCCTTCACGCTTTGTTTATGAGAAATCAGAAAACTTTGGTAGTGATAAACAAAAGAGATTAAGGGGATGTGATCGTCCCCATCTTGGGAGCCGTTCCTTGGAACATGTCTAGCATAAGAAGTGATTGGGTTGTCTACTAGCATTCGTTGACGAAATATGCACCTCCCAAAATCATTTTTACCTCTGTTTTCAAAACCAAGAGCTCTGGTACATGTTTAGTCTTTGCTTCCAACCACGGGTTTTCAACCTCGCTATCAAATTCCACGGTTCGAGAGTCTCCACCTTCTTTCTTCAAAGCACCAACTAGGAGAGCATAATTGTCATTCTGAGTGTAATGTGCATTGTCCCAAAGTATTACATTGTCTTCTGCATGCTTGTGGTATTATTTATTCTGAAATTCTTAGTTCTAGTCTCCTTTAAAACTCTGGAGGAGTTTCTGCATTTATGTTTTGCTTCACTCATGGAGGCTGGCGAGATACCACTCTAGTATGTTCAAGCTATGTGCAATGTAATCTTGTCTTGATTTTCAGTAGCATATTATTTACTTTTAGTTATTTGTGATTGGTCACTTGAAAGAAGGATTGCTTCGTGCATTGTCCTCATAGCATTGTTTCAATACTTGCTAGACTCTTTTCGTAGTACATGCTTATATACATCTAATGAAGCAAAAGAGTTTGTCAAAGTTTTCTTTGTCGCGTCCAGTTCGTTGAACTGAATTGCTTGAGGACAAGCAATATGCTAAGCTTGGGGGAGTTGATATGTCTCAAATGTATCTACTTTTCCAAACACTTTTGCTATTGTTTTGCCCTCATTCTTGCATGATTTGAACTAAACTAACCCGGACTGACGCTGTTTTCAGCAGAGCTGCCTGTATGGTTTTATTGTGTGCAGGAAAATGGATTTTTAGGTGTCTCAGAAAATTCCAAGAAAAATCACAGAAAATCCACGCACCCGAAGGGCCATTGTGCCAGAAGTGGGGCCAGAGGGCAGCTAGGGGGGCCCCAGGCGCCCTGCTGGCGCGGCCCCACCCCTGGCCGCGCCAGGAGGCCGCCTGGGAGGGTCCTCCCCCCTCTGGTGCCCTACCTTGGCTCCTGTTTATTCCCGTGGCGAGTGTCGTGGAATTAGCACGGCAGATGTCCGGTTTAGCGGACTTGATGATGGAACCATCGCACGGGTTAGCTTGAAGGGGTTCATAGCACACAAAGGACACAGAGAGTTTATACTAGTTCGGCCCCTTCGATGAAGGTAAAAGCCTACGTCTAGTTGGTTTGGTATTGCTTGGGCGTCGGATTACAGGGAGCGGATTCGCTTGCCTGTAGTCTCGACGGGTTGATTCTTGCCTGTCCCTGAACCGTCGCCGGGTCGTCCCTTTATATAGAGGTGACGCCTGGTCCTATTTACAGAGTCCCGAGGCCGGCTCATACTTGTGTCCGCCTCGGTCTCTGTCTTTTCTTCCTTATCTCTCAAGTTACATCGCTTGGCGGTTTACAAACCAAACTTCTATACATGGGCCCTAAGATCTCATGGGCCGTAGCCTTTACTAAATATTACAACCAAGTATAATATAACTAAGCCGGTTTACACTAGCCGGTTCATACCTGCTAGTCATATCCCTGACATTAGGCCCCAGAATGATTTGAACTTGTTCATATCAGTCTTCCTTGTCTTGTATAATTTTCTTCTGTCTTCACATTTTTGTAAACCGGCTCTGACGTCATCTTCAAGAATCACTAGATCTGACCGTGACATCATCTCCGCAATTAACGCTGCGAGCTGTACTGTAGCTTTGTTTAATGGTTATCCGAAAATCGAGGCGTCAAAAAGGATCTTTATCCGATCTTTGCCCCCTCGAATCCCGCACCTGTCGCTTCACATCTGTCCTTCGCTTATAAATACCGCCGTCCCCCTTTGTTCTTTCTTCTTCTCGCCTCTTCTTCCTCCATCTGTCGCCCGAGCTTGCAGACACCATTGACGCCCGAGCTTGAAGCGCCGCGGTTGCCTCGCCGAGTCAAGACCTTCCTAGCCGCTGCATCAACCTGATTCGACCAGAGAACTCCGCCGCGGTCCTCCATTATTCAGGTATGTCTTTCCTTCCTCATTCTAGATCTGCATCCTTTAGGGTTCGTCCCTGTCCCTCCGCCATTAGGGCTTTCAACGAGAGCTTCATCTTGTTCCTCTTAAACACTCACTTCGTAGAAAGTTTTTGACCTTTATACCCAGTTAACAGATCTTCCATTAGTATTTGCTTTAGATCCCGCCATTTATACTTATCCTATAGATTCATCTGCTCCGCATAAAACCCTTGCGTTTCTTCCCGTATTTTCTTGCACTTTATTTTTCTTTTCTTTGCGCTCCCAGATCTGTTCCACTTTAGCCGTTTACAAGGAAACTGTTTCTTCTCCTTTGTAGATCCATTAGATATACTCCGGTTTAAACTGTTATGCCCTGTTCCTGTAAAACCTTTGAAATTGAACGCGACGGTTTAGCTGTTCCTCCTTTACTGTCGTGAACCGGTAATGACATAGCTCCCTGTTATTGCCGGTTTAACCATACCATTAGTCCTCGGTTCAAACCGTTGCGTAACTTTCATAGATATTTTCCGGTTTATATTGCTGTACCCGCATAATCCGTTTTTTTGCACTTTATCTTTTTCAGTACTTGTCCTTCCATTGCTATGGCCAAGCAGTTTGTCTCTTGTGATTGGGTTCCTTCCATCATCACGGAAGAAGACTTGGTCAAAATTTCTGAAATTGGTACTTTAGGCCCTCAGTCTGTTTTGAAGTGGCGGGCTCCGGGGAATGAATGCCCTCCTACTCCCCGGCTCGGAGAGGTTATTGTGTTCTTTGACCACATATCTCGAGGCTTCTCTCCCCCCGGTTCAAAGTTTTTCCGGGACGTTCTTGCTGCCTTCCAACTCCACCCTCACGATATTGGACCCAACTCTATTTCAAATATCTGTGACTTCCAAGTGTTTTCGGAGGTGTATCTGCAAGAAGAACCGTCTGTCGATCTGTTCCGGGACTTCTTTCACCTGAACCGGCGCACAGAGTTCACCAGTGGACCACATCAGGAGCTCGGTGGTGTTAGTATCCAGAAAAGGAGACGCTGTCTTTCCTCACGCCGCTTTACACACGCATCCAAAGGAGTGGAATAAGTCATGGTTTTACTGCGTTGACACTTCTCCTGAAGGGGAGAATTCCTTGCCGGGTTATCGTGAACACCGTATTCCGGAGGATCATCCTCTACCACAACGACTCAGCTCTGTCGAGCGGACCCGGTTTGCATCACAGCTCTCCAGGTTAAAAGCTTTCATGGCCAATGGCTTGACTGGAACTGACTCTATGCGCTGCTGGTTGTCTTGGAGCATCCTTCCCTTGAGCCGGCGATCACAGCTGATGTGCCAGTATTCTGGTAAACCGGACGATCCTCAACGGTTCACCAAGGACAAATTATCTGAATCGGAGGTTATTGAATCGGCTAAAAAGATGCTCAATGTCTCCTTAGCAGATTGCAGCAAAGTCGGATTAGCACCATATTATAAGATGAATAAACTGCCTGCGGTAAGTTTTGCTTTATCCTGTATTTGTAATCCGTTTATTTAAACCGTCCGTTCAAGTGTCTTTCCTTCTTATAAATAGGCTGATGATCCTTTCTGGAAGAGAAAACCTCAGGAGAAAACCGGCAAGCAAGCACGCCGTAAGACCTTTGCTAACAAGAAAAGAAAGGCAGCTCTTGACTCCAGTTCTCACGCCGAGGATGATGATCCGGATTCCGAGGTATGAATTAATCCGGTTTGAATTTTGCTTTCTTATACTCATATCTGTATCTAATGATAACTTTCCACAGGAGTTGGCTGAAGGTGATAATCCGGCCGAAGTTGAGGTAACTATGCTTTCTTCTGATTCAGAACCTCTTCCACAAAAAAGTCGTCGGACCGTCCGGAAATACCAATTTTCTCATCCTTATGCTCAATTGGATCCTAATTTTATTTTGAAGAAGCAACAACATGAAGCTCTTCGCCGGACCACTCGCCATAGCGGCCTGGCAGTGGAATCATCCGGAATTTCTTTAACTCCGGCTCGGAAGCGCCGTGCTGAGGTGATACTTTCTCCGACTCTTCTTCATCCCAAGGCCGGGCTTATCCGGAAACCTCTTAAACCGTCTGACCCTGATTATCAGGAAACTCCACTGTCTTCTTCGGGTGAATCGACTGCCACACAGCTTCCCCCATTGAAAACTGTCCCAGGGTAAATCTTTTTTAACATTTCCGGTTTATGATTCCCTTTTTGCTTTATAATGTCAACTCATTTTGCAAACTTTTTTCAGCAAGCCAAAGCCTAGCAAGAAACCCAAGGCAAACAAACCTCCTGCTGAGACCTCTGCAGATGATCCGGCGAATGATCCGGCGGCGACCGTTCCTCCAGAAGGCGAGCCCATAGCTCCTCTTGAAGATCTTGCGCCTACGGATCATATTTCAGTACCCGAAAATCCTACTGCTGAAGATGTCCACAATCCGCCAAGTCCTGCCCGGGTCAATTCTCCTCAAATTAATCCGGCGTCTCCCAATCCGGCTCACACTGCGACTCCCCCAATTGCACCTGCTTCTCCAGATGTTGTAGTGACTGGGGCTGCTTTCGTTGCTCCGGCTGAGCCCACCGTTTTAGCCAAGCATACGGCTAAAACGGAGAAGTTATATAAAGAGAAGGGCAAATGGAGTACTGAAGTATCCAATCTTGCAGACATGAGCGCCCAAGAAATTTATTCTGGGTATCTAAACCGGCTCCACAGCAGCCGAGACTATGAAGCGAGTTTGGTTAACTTGATGAAGGAGAAATATGAGGTAATCCTTTTCTTCTGACTTTGTACTTTTGATATGCTTCTATCCCATAACAGCCCCCAAGTTCCGGTTTAGCTGCGTGCTGAAGGTGAACCGGAACTTTATAGTTTGAACAACTGATCTTTACATTAGCCCCCAAGTATCAAGTAGATAACTTGTTTATGTATTTGATACTTGTAAAAATTTCTGGTGATACTTCAACCATCCATTAGCCCCCAAGTGTCAAGTAGACAACTTGTTTGTGTGCTTGAGACTTGTAACTTTGAATTGCTGTTGCTTATTGCTTCAACTGCCATTAGCCCCCAAGTGTCAAGTAGACAACTTGTTTGTGTGCTTGAGACTTGTCCGATTTTGAATTGCTGTTGCTTATTGCTTCAACTGCCATTAGCCCCCAAGTGTCAAGTAGACAACTTGTTTGTGTGCTTGAAACTTGTCTGATTTTTGCTTCTTGTCATTTGATTGTGCTTGCAGGCTGAGTTAAACTGGAACGCTGATGAAATTAATGAACTTCGGAGCCGTCTTGCTGAGACAGAATCTGCCGCTTCAAAGGCTAAGAAAGATCTTCAGGTAAGTTTAAAGACTGCTGAAGATCTGAAGAAATACTTTGAAGAAGAGCGGACCACTTTTGAGGTTCAAAAGAAGGATCTGGAGAAAAGGATTCAGGATGCTGAAGGGGCGCTTAATCCGGTTACAGAAGAATTAACCGGTTTAAAGCAGCAGATTGAGCTGATGACCTTTGCAATCTTTGGTAAGTATAATCTGAACTCCTGCTTTCCTCCTGTAATCTTCCGTCTGTGCCGGTTTAACCGTAATATCTATATGCAGGGCGCCGTGTCTCCCATCTTGGGGATGACCTACGGAAGAAGCTTAAAGCGTGTTACACCTTGGTCGAGCAGCTGTATTCCGGCGCTCAGAGGATCATTAGTGCAACTTCTTTCGGTAAACCGGCCCCTACGACTATCCAGGACACGTTGAAAAAATTATCTGTCTTGCCGGTTCGTCTTGAAGAAGTCAAAAAATCTGCTGCCCGAGGTGGTGCTCTTCTGGCCCTTACCAGGGCTAAGGCCTGGGTCCCGGATCTTGATCCGCAAGAAGCTTTAACCGGATTTCCTGATACAAAAGACGACGGCTCAACTTTTACCGCAAAGGATCTCTACGCCTTGATGAAGGAGATGCGTCCCCTCGCCAGCAAGCTTGCAGCTGAATCCGATTTATCCAGGTATCATCCTGGATACGACTTGCAAAACGAGCGGGTGGAGCGGCCGGTTTATGACACTGTCAACTTAATCCCGCCGGTTCGTCCTCATACCTTCGCTCCTGATATTGAACTTTCTGAACTTATCAACGACGAGATGTATTTCCGGGCTTTGACGAAGATTGACTGGCGTGTGCCGGACTTTGAACCGCTTCAAGAAGATGAAGATATTCCGGATCAAGGTGATGGCCAGCCGTCTCAGCAAGGAGGAGCATAATTCAAAATTTATTGTTGTAATCGCAGTCTTTGTTTTGCCAAACAATCTTTTTAATCTGTCAGGCTTGCTATGCCTTGTAATAGGATAGCTGAAACTTGATCTGCTTTAATCCGGATATTTTGTCTTTCTTATATGAAATATTTGCCAATTTAAATGTTATCTGATGGTGCTTATCTTGCATATCCTCTGCTCCTGCAGAAATAACACTGAAAATATGTTCTAGCGGTTTACCACTGGACGGATTAAATTGTTCTCTCAAAACGTCAAATAAGTACATACTTAAACCAGCAATAAAGTTATACCTGAGATTATATATGCTCAATACATTGATGAAGATTTTCATGGATCCAATTAGAAACCCGGGTTTTGATGATATACTCCGGTTCATCTTGTTCTGAAAAACTTTGTTCAGAAATTTGTGGCTTTGTTGCCTGATAGATGATCCGGGTTATAATGAATACCGGTTTACTCATGCTGGTATTCATGACCCAGACTTTTCACTTTATAGATACGTGGTCAGCTTCTGTAGCTGTTCCACTCCGGTTTAAAGGGTTAAAACACAAAACACAAAAAAGATGCAAATGTTGCAAATAAGACCATGTAGTCGAGGCTTTTTAAGAGCTGCCAGGCTCAAACCAAGGTTCAGCCAATCAATGGGATGTGGATTATCCATCTTTCCCAGGGGGCCTAGCCAATCACTGAATGTGGATTATCCATCTTTTCAGAGGGCCGATAGAACCGCAAATAAAAAACTGAGCCAATCAATGGGATGTGGATTATCCATCTTTCCCAGAGGGCCTAGCCAATCACTGAATGTTGATTATCCATCTTTTCAGAGGGCCGATAGAACCGTAACCAATTTGAGCCAATCACTGGATGTGGATTATCCATCTTTCCAGAGGGCCTCCATGGTTCCTCCTGAACCGGTGGGTAAATCTAAACCAATCACTGAATGTGGATTATCCAACTTTTCAGAGGGTCTCCAGGGTTCCTCCTGAACCGGTGGGTAAATCTAAACCAATCACTGAATGTGGATTATCCAACTTTTCAGAGGGTCTCCAGGGTTCCTCCTGAACCGGTGGGTAAATCTAAACCAATCACTGAATGTGGATTATCCAACTTTTCAGAGGGTCTCCAGGGTTCCTCCTGAACCGGTGGGTAAATCGTGAAGCGTCCTTTCTTTGAACCGGATGTCATCTCATGCTCTTTTAGAAAGTTTTACTTTGCAAAAAATCAAGCTTA
>LR738714.1:845691997-845734246 GCA_902687465.1 Secale cereale | reverse complement strand
TCACTGAATGTGGATTATCCAACTTTTCAGAGGGTCTCCAGGGTTCCTCCTGAACCGGTGGGTAAATCTAAACCAATCACTGAATGTGGATTATCCAACTTTTCATAGGGTCTCCAGGGTTCCTCCTGAACCGGTGGGTAAATCTAAACCAATCACTGAATGTGGATTATCCAACTTTTCAGAGGGTCTCCAGGGTTCCTCCTGAACCGGTGGGTAAATCGTGAAGCGTCCTTTCTTTGAACCGGATGTCATCTCATGCTCTTTTAGAAAGTTTTACTTTGCAAAAAATCAAGCTTAAACCGGCCAATATGTTGAAATATCTGATAAAAAACTTGCATTGTTGTTTTCACAAGATATTTGTATGTGGAAAAAGGGCTGAGCCCCCGGTTTACCGAGGGTGCCGGTTTATTTATTAATTATAATATATACATAGGATACAGTGGAGCTCATAGCTCAAGTATAGTATGGCCGTAAATGGGCGATGTTCCATGGCCTCTTCGTCTCCTCTTCTGATGTCCGTGAGTCCTTGTGTTCTCGAACGTCCACCAAATAATATGAACCGTTGTGTAGATTCTTACTGTCCACAAAGGGCCCTTCCCAAGGTGGGGATAGCTTGTGCATATCTGTTTGATCTTGGATGAGCCGGAGTACCAAGTCGCCCTCCTGGAACGTCCTTGTTCTGATCCGGCGGCTATGATATCTGCGTAAGTCTTGTTGATAAATTGCAGATCGTGCCGCAGCTATATCACGCTCTTCATCCAGCCGGTCTAAACTGTCTTGCCTTGCTCTCTCATTGGCTGCTTCAACATAAGCCGTCACCCTTGGTGAATCATGACGTATATCACTCGGAAGGACTGCTTCAGCACCATAGACCATGAAAAAAGTGTGTAACCTGTAGACCGGTTTGGTGTAGTGTTGATACTCCAAAGAACAGATGGCAACTCCTCGACCCAACATCCTGGGGTTGTCTGCAAAGGTGTCATAAGCCGGGGTTTGATACCTCGCAAAATCTCCTGATTTGCCCTTTCAGCCTGACCATTGGATTGGGGGTGGGCCACAGAAGACACGTCCAAACGAATATGTTCTCGTTGACAGAATTCTTCCATCTCACCCTGAGACAAATTGGTGCCATTGTCTGTGATGATGCTGTGTGGAAAGCCAAACCGGAAAATTACTTTTTTGATGAATTTGACTGCCGTTGCCGCATCACACTTGCTTATAGGCTCCGCTTCAACCCACTTTGTAAACTTGTCTACTGCTACTAGTAGATGAGTTTTCTGATCTTGGGATCGCTTGAAGGGTCCAACCATATCAAGCCCCCAAGTCGCAAACGACCAAGTTATTGGTATCATCCAGAGCTCCTGCGCCGGAACCAGAGCACGCCTTGAAAATTTCTGACAAGCATCACACTTCCTGACCAGATCTGCCGCATCTGCATGAGCCGTTAACCAATAGAAACCATGCCGGAATGCTTTAGCCACCAATGATTTTGAACCAGCGTGATGACCACAATCCCCTTCATGAATCTCGCGAAGGATCTCACAACCTTCCTCAGCTGACACACACCGCTGAAATACTCCAGAAGTACTGCGATGATGAAGCTCTCCGTTTGCAATTGTCATGGACTTAGAACGCCGGATTATTTGTCGTGCTTCTTCTTCATCGTCTGGTAACTCCCCTCGGCTCAAATATGCCAAATAAGGCAGCGTCCAATCTGGAATAACATGAAGCGCTGCAACTAACTGTGCCTCCGGATCAGGAACAGCTAGGTCTTCCTCCGACGGTATCTGAACCGAAGGACTGTGAAATTCATCCAAAAAAGTGTTTGGTGGCACCGATTTACGTTGAGAACCCAGCCGGCTTAGAGCGTCGGCCGCTTCGTTCCTTCGCCGGTATATATGATCCACCTGATATCCTTTGAAGTATCCTGCCACTGCTTCAACCTCTCGTCTGTAAGCCGCCATGAGGGGATCTCTTGAATCCCACTTGCCAGAAACTTGCTGTGCCACCAAATCTGAGTCGCCAAAGCAGTTAACCCGGCTCAAGTTCATCTCCTTTGCCAGCCGCAAACCATGAAGTAATGCTTCATATTCTGCTGCATTATTAGTACAAGGAAACAATAGGCGGAGGACATAACAAAATTTATCACCTCTGGGGGAAGTTAAAACAACTCCAGCCCCCGAGCCCTCCAACTGTCTTGAACTGTCAAAGTGAATCGTCCAGTATGTAAGATCCGGTTTATCCTCGGGGGTTTGCAACTCTGTCCAATCATTGATGAAATCCACCAATGCCTGTGACTTTATAGCAGTTCGTGGTACATACTTCAACTCGTGTGGGCTGAGCTCGATGGCCCACTTCGCTACTCTGCCTGTAGCTTCCCTGTTCTGGATTATATCCCCCAACGGTGCTGAACTAACTACAGTTATTGGATGACCTTGGAAATAGTGCTTCAACTTCCGGTTTGCCATGAACACACCATATACCAACTTCTGCCAATGAGGGTACCTCTGCTTGGATTCAATGAGTACTTCACTCACGTAGTAAACCGGGCGCTGAACCGGGTATTCCATCCCTGCTTCCTTGCGCTCAACCACGATTGCAACGCTAACCGCTCGTGCATTAGCAGCGACGTATAACAGCAACGGCTCCTTGTCAATAGGAGCAGCTAAAGCCGGCGGCTTTGCCAATTGCCGCTTTAAATCCACGAACGCTGCGTTTGCCTCATCACTCCACATAAACCGGTCGGTTTTCCTCAGCATCTGGTAAAGCGAGATCGCCTTCTCTCCCAAACGGCTGATGAACCGGCTTAATGCTGTGATCCAGCCAGCTATACGCTGAACATCATTGATGCAAACCGGTTTAGTCAAAGATGTGATGGCCTTGATCTTCTCTGGATTAGCTTCTATTCCTCTGTTTGAGACCAAGAATCCCAGTAGTTTACCTGCCGGAACACACTTCTCCGGATTAAGCATCATCTTATAAACTCGAAGATTACCAAAAGTTTCCTTAAGATCCTCTATCATTGTTTCTTCCTTCCTTGTTTTGACCACAATGTCATCCACATAAGCATGAACATTCCTCCCTATCCGCCCTTTCAGACAATTCTGAACGCAACGCTGATAAGTCGCTTGTGCGCTTTTAAGCCCAAAAGGCATAGATACATAGCAAAAAGCACCAAAAGGGGTTATGAAAGCTGTCTTCTTCTGGTCTTTAACTGCCATCTTGATCTGGTGATACCCTGAATACGCATCCAAAAAGCTTAGCCGCTCACATCCTGCCGTGGCATCGATAATTTGATCAATGCGAGGGAGAGCAAAAGGATCAGTTGGACAAGCCTTGTTGAGGTCTGTATAGTCCACACACATTCTCCACTTCCCGTTCTTCTTTAACACCAGCACCGGATTAGCCAACCACTCCGGATGAAAAACTTCCACTATGAATCCTGCGGCCAAAAGCCTGGCTACTTCTTCTCCTATAGCCTTGCGCCTCTCCTCATTGAAGCGGCGTAGATACTGCTTGACCGGTTTAAACTTCGGATCAATATTAAGACTGTGCTCAGCGAGTTCCCTCGGTATACCTGGCATGTTAGAAGGTTTCCATGCAAAGATATCCCGGTTCTCACGGATGAACTCGATGAGCGCGCTTTCCTATTTGGGATCAAGGTTAGCGCTGATAGTGAACTGCTTAGACGAATCTCCAGGCACACAATCAACTTGCTTGGTCTCCTCTGCTGATTTAAACTTCAACGCCAGATCATGCTCTGTAGTTGGCTTCTTCAGCGGAGTCATATCTGCCGGATCAACATTATCTTTATAATATTTCAACTCTTCCGTGGCACATACTGCTTCTGCATAGGCTGCATCTCCTTCTTCACATTCCACTGCTATCTTGCGACTTCCATGAACTGTGATCGTGCCCTTATGACCCGGCATTTTAAGCTGCAGATAAACGTAACATGGCCTAGCCATAAACTTAGCATAAACCGTCCTTCCAAACAAAGCATGATAAGGGCTTCTGATTTTGACGACCTCGAAAGTTATCATCTCCGACCTGGAATCATGTTCATCTCCAAAAGTAACTTCCAAGTCAATCTTTCCAACCGGATAAGCCGACTTACCTGGCACTACTCCATGAAACACTGTGTTTGATTGCCTTAACTTCTTATCCGTCAGACCCATACGACGGAAAGTCTCATAGTACAGAATATTGATGCTACAACCACCGTCCATGAGAACCTTAGTGAATTTGTAACCTCCCACCTGGGGTGCCACCACCAAGGCTAAATGGACCGGATTATCCACCCGCATCGGGTGGTCTTCTCTACTCCATACAATGGGCTGCTCTGACCAGCGCAGAAATTGCGGTGTTGCTGGTTCAACTGCGTTAACAGCCCGCTTCAAAACCTTCTGATCTCGCTTACACAGATTTGTGGTGAAGACATGATATTGCCCACTGCTCAACTCCTTTGGATTACTTTGATACCCGGATTGCGGCTGCTGTTGCTGACGCTGTTGATTCCCCTGATTATTGTAATTCCCTTGGCCCGGCTGTTGATTGCTGTGGTTATTATAACCACCTTGGCCATGTTGCTGATTGCTTTGGTTATTGTAACTACCTTGATGATGCGACTGATTGCCCTGGTTATTATAACTTCCTTGATTATTTTGACTACCGGTCCGGTTTTGATAACCATTGTTATTGCCCCTATATCCTGATCCGGAGCTGCTCCCCTGATGACCCGGACCATAAAATCCAGGACCTGAACCACCATTTGGAGGCCTGTCATGAGGATTAAAACGGCCCTCCATTGCTTTCATAAGGGGCCTGCACTCTCTTATGGTGTGCTTTGCCGGTCGATTTTTCATGCTATGCTTCGGACAAGGCTGATCTAACTCTTGGTCCCAGCTAAGAGTCCCTCCGCCGATTTGTGGAGGTGGGTTTCCCAAGCCGTGCTGGAAGCCCCCTTGAACTTGAGTGTTGGCCACGAAGTCAGAGCCACCCTCTGCCTTCCGTTTGCCCAGAAAACTCGTAGTAGCCGGATTAACTTGCGCCGGTTTACCAGACTTGCTAACCTTCCCCGTCTTGTCTCCTTCCGCTTCTGGATACTTGGTATTATCAGAGTCCCCATATTTTACCAAGGCACTCATGAGAGTTCCCATATCATTACAATCCCTTTTGAACCGTCCGAGCTTTAACTTTAAAGATTCAAACCGGCAATTGTTTTCCAAGGTCACTATAGCCGTACTAGGATTGATACCATTCGAAGAGTGCAAGATCTCCGCTACTCTCCGCACCCAAGCAGCTGTAGACTCCTGCTCTCCTTGCACACAAGCTGCTAGATCCACCACTGACATCGGCTATTTGCATGTATCTTTGAAGTTTTTGATAAACTGGCTGCGTAGTTCCCCCCATGATCCGATAGAGTTCGGGGGTAAACCCTTCAGCCAGGTCCGGGCCGTACCTTCAAGCATCATAGTAAAATACTTAGCACAAGCCGATTCATCCACGTCCAGCATCTCCATGGCCGTCTCATAACTTTCAACCCAAGCTTCTGGAGCTAAATCTGCTGTGTAATTAGGTACCTTGCGAGGCCCTTTAAAATCCTTAGGCAGCTTGACACTCCGTAAAGCGGGGACAAGACATTGCACCCCGAAAGAACTCGTCGTAATTCCTGTTTCTGCTGTGGCTGTGTGAACCGGCGTTGTTTGACACACCTCCTCCCGGGCGCCTGACCTAACCCGGTTCATATCCGGAGCTGGTGCCGCTGCACCCGCCGGATTATCCTGTCTGCGCTGATGCCTCCTGCGTTCGCTGCTAGATACTTCTGGCTCCTCCCAATGCCTAGTATAACTTCGGCTAGGACGTGGTGTTGAGTGTAATCTTTCCTTGCTATGAGAATATGCTTGCTGCTGTATCAACGCCGTATTAAGCAACTCCTTGACCCTGCGCGCCTCCAATGCCACCGGAGACGTCTCCTCCACGGGTAGAGCGGCCAATCGTGCAGCAGCTGCAGCGATGTTATCCAAAGGGTTTGAATAATGACCTGGAGGGGTGGGAACGTAAGGTGCCGACGTGATCCGATGATCCCGCTCTGCGGTGGGCTACCGAACCGGCTCCTCCCTGGCTGGGTGTGCCCTCCGGTTTGAAGCCGGATTATTACTAGTCCCAGCCCCCAGTGTCCTGAACAGATTCGTTGCTTCATAAACCGGCGGTAGACGAGACTGGTACTTTCGTCCCCTTACTCCTTCTATAGAAGCTTGCTCCATCCTTAGGTAAAAAGCCTGATCATCCAGCTCCGCTTGTCTCACCGCTATCATCTCTCTCTGCCTTCAGATCCTCTTTTAATTGATCAATCCGGCCTTTTAACTGAAGGAGCTCTGCATCATGATGCGCCTTGTCTGCCGGAGCTACTGCTTCCACCGCTTTAGCTGTGAACTCCTCGATCAAGGTGGATAGAACTTCAGTAGGTCAGAGGGCCGGGCCGCTTCCCCCTGCACCAGCTTCCGCTGTCGTCCCATTCACTGGGGGCTGTGAACCGGCCATAAAGACAGCCACCCGGTTTGGCGGGCCAAAATGGTCCGGAATACTGTTTCCATCGGACTCACCCTCCGACCGGCCGTCCTGCAACTGATACAGAGACTCAGTTTCTCCAGATGAAGATTCGTCGTCTGAGTAGAGAACTGTTGCACCATCGGATTCCGATCTATCTTCGGTTCGAACTTCGTGAATTGCTCCAACGAACACGTGCTTCACGGCGGGCTGAATCCGGGCCGATCTCGCACGCTGAGCCGGCTCGACGATGTTGGGGAAGATGTTCGGCTCAGGTTCCGGTTCGCCGATTTTGCCAATGAAGACTTGGATGCCACCGAAAGGGACCCGGTACCCGTATTCGATTGAATCGGCCTCCGGTCCCCAACCTGCGTCGTCGATGTAGATCCGGCCGCGACGACTCTCGGTCATCCGGCCGACCGCGTAACCCTTGAGCCCTTCAAAGCTGCCCTTCAAGAACTCGAAACCATCGTGCGGAGGCCCCAATGTGGCCGCCAACTGTCGTGGAATTAGCACGGCAGATGTCCGGTTTAGCGGACTTGATGATGGAACCATCGCACGGGTTAGCTTGAAGGGGTTCATAGCACACAAAGGACACAGAGAGTTTATACTAGTTCGGCCCCTTCGATGAAGGTAAAAGCCTATGTCTAGTTGGTTTGGTATTGCTTGGGTGTCGGATTACAGGGAGCGGATTCGCTTGCCTGTAGTCTCGACGGGTTGATTCTTGCCTGTCCCTGAACCGTCGTCGGGTCGTCCCTTTATATAGAGGTGACGCCTGGTCCGGTTTACAGAGTCCCGAGGCCGGCTCATACTTGTGTCCGCCTCGGTCTCTGTCTTTTCTTCCTTATCTCTCAAGTTACATCGCTTGGCGGTTTACAAACCACACTTCTATACATGGGCCCTAAGATCTCATGGGCCGTAGCCTTTACTAAATATTACAACCAAGTATAATATAACTAAGCCGGTTTACACTAGCCGGTTCATACCTGCTAGTCATATCCCTGACAGCGAGGAAACCCCAAAACAGAAGTCGTTTTTCCAGTTTCCGTCGCGGAGCCGCCGCCACCCTCTGTTCTTCTTCGGGAGGGCTAATCTGGAAGCTGAATTGGCCTCCGGAGAGGGGAGATCGTCGCCTGATACGTCCAAAATGTATCTATAATTTCTGCTTGCTCCATGCTTCTTTTGTGTGATATTGCTATGATATCGATGCACATCCATACACTTTTGATCATATTTGGACTAACCTATTAACTCAGTGCACCACAGTGCCAGTTCCTGTTTTCTGCTGTTTTTCTATTTCAGGTTTCCCCCATATTAAAAGTGCTCCAAAAATTCCAGGAAAAATATAGGAAAAATCAGCATACAGGAAGCTTCGCGAAGAACCAAAGATGGGCCAGAGGGGAGCCAGGGGAGGCCCAGGTGGCCACCTGGCGCAGCCCCACCCCTGGCCGCGCCAGGGGGGCGCCTGGGGCCCCTGCTCCGCCTCTGGCTGCCCCCCTTCGCCTATATATCCCTCTCGTCCCGAAACCCTCGAGGACAGAACCCTTTTTCGCGATCTCGCCTCTGTTCCGCCGCCGCAGCGCTTCCAAGATCGGGAGCATCAGGAGAACTCTTCCCGGCACCCTGCCGGAGGGGAGAACCACCACCGGGAGCTTCTCCACCACCATGGACGCTTCCCGGATGAGTCGTGAGTAGTCCACCTTGGACCATGGGTCCATGATCAGTAGCTATGTGATGTTCTCCTCCCCTCTTTGCTCTTCATGGTTTAGACCTCGTGAGCTGCCCTACATGATCGAGGCACATATGTAATCTTTCTGCTGTTGCTTTGCTGAGTTTGCTGGGATCTGATGGATTATGAGACTATGTTCAGATTGTGTTTGAGTAATATATTTGATTCACCTCTTTTATATCTTTGTTCTTGAGTAATTCTTGCATGTTCTCCGTTGTTGTTTATTGCTTTGGCCAAGTAGTAGGTAGTAACTCCAAGAGGGAGCGTTGTGCTTGATTGTGGGTTCATGCCCCCTGATGACTAGCTTGAGTGACAGAAACATGAGTCTAGGGGATGTGTTGTTGCCACAAGGGAGAAAACAACGGTGCTTGTACTTGCGGGTGCAAGGATTGTTTACTTTACGCAAAGTTCTTTTAATGCAGTTGTCTGTTGCTTTGAGTTTACACTTTGGGTGGGATTCGCACCTTAATACCAGCGAGATGTTCTGGATAGATATCTCAAGGTGGATGATTAGTAGTAGATGCAGATGGATTTCGGTCTACTTGCCTTGGCGTACCGCCCATGTTTTTGAGCCTCTACCTTTCTTTGCAGCATAGTTATCATTGGTTTGCGCACATAATCCTGTCAATTGCCCAGTTGTAATTTGTTTACCTCGCTTTTGGGAGAGAGACATCACTAGTGAACATCATGGGACCCCGGTCCATATTACCACCGCTGATCTCACTTTCTATTTACTTCCTGTTTTTATTTCCTAGTTCCAGTCATAGCTATCATTATTATCTCTTGTGTTTGATCCTTTGTAAACAACAAGGCCGGAGGGATTGACAACCTCTATGTACTCGTTGGGAGCAAAGTTATCTGTATCTGTGTGCAGGTCCCGTCAACCGCTATGTTTCTGGCGCCGTTGACACCTACTTGTCGACCCTCGGAGTCTCACGAGATTCGATCCTTGGTATCTTTGCCAAGGGAAATTTGCCGCTACGCTACATCTCAACCTTCCACTTGGGGTAACCAACGAGGGGCGAGAAGCCATCAAGCAAGTTTCTGGCGCCGTTGCCGGGGACTTCACTCTTCAAGATAGGGGAGTTGCACGGTATCTTTTATCTTTGCTTTTTAGTCTTGTTAGTTTACCTTGCAGTTTTTGCTTTAGTGTCCCTTACCAAAAATCACAAAAATAGTTATCTTGCTTGCTGCTGTTATGGGTTCCACCGAGAACACCAAGTTGTGTGACTTCACTAGTCATAACAACAATGACTTTATCTGCACGCCTATTGCTACACCTGCCACTTCAGCACCTTCTTATGAGATTAAACCTACTTTACTAAACCTAGTTATGAAAGATCAATTCTCCGGTGCTGGAGATGATGCTGCTTTGCACTTAAATAATTTTGTTGAGCTCTGTGATATGCAAAAGTACAAAGAAGTAGATGGTGATATTGTTAAGCTTAAGCTTTTTCCTTTCTCCTTGAGAGGAGGAGCTAAAATCTGGTTTCAATCCTTGCCTAGGAATAGTATAGATTCTTGGGACAAGTGCAAGGATGCCTTTATTGGGAAGTACTATCCCCCTGCTAAAATTATCCAATTAAGGAGTAACATAATGACTTTTAAACAACTGGATAATGAACACGTTGCCCAAGCTTGGGAATGCATGAAATCTCTTGTCAAGAACTGCCCTACTCATGGTTTGACTACTTGGATGGTTATCCAAACTTTTTATGCAGGCTTGAACTTTACCTCGCGGAACTTGTTAGATTCGGCCGCGGGAGGAACCTTTATGTCAACTACACTTGGTGCTGCCACGAAGCTTCTCGACGAGATGATGACCAATTATTCCCAATGGCACACCGAACGCGCTCCAACAGGTAGGAAGGTAAACTCTGTCGAGGAGATTTCCTCCCTAAATGAAAAAGTTGACTTGATCATGTCTCTACTTTCCAAGCAATCTTCTATTGATCCTCCTGATGTTCCTTTAAATTCTTTGATTGCTCAAGATCAAGTAGATGTGAACTTTATCTCTAGAAACAATTTCAATAACAATGCTTATAGGAGTAATTTTGGTAGCAACCCTAGACCGTTCCCCTCTAATTCCTATGGGAACAACAATAATTATCGTAGGACCAAGAACTCCACCCCTAGAGATAGAGACATGCCTAGTTATGAGAAACTTCTAGAAATAGAGAATGCCACTAAGAACTACATGTGCACCCAATATGAACAAAACAAGACCTTCTCGAGGCAATTAGATGAGCATACTGCTATCTTGCAAGACATTGGTAGACAACTGGAGAGCCTAAATATTGAGATTTCTAACCTCCAGACTGGGCTCACCATCACTGAGACCCAAGTTTCCAATATGTCCCACACACAAGCCACTTTGATAAACCAAATGGCAGCTAAACCTGAAGTGGTTGCACCCCTGAAGGAGGAAGAAGATAGAATTAAGAGCCTTCCTACCCACCACACTATTGCTACTATCCAAGTTGTTGAGGATATCCAAACTCTTAGCACCCAATGCACTCCTAGTCCCATTGGACCTATTAATGGTGATGCTATGACCTCAACCGTAGAAGAAGAAACTCCTATGACCATAGAAGCTACCAAACAAGTGAGCCTAAAGGACACCACTACCACTTTACTTGATAGTAGTGACCTTGATTTTGATAATTGCACCCTTTCTGAAGTTATTGGTTTTCTTCACAAGATGTCTAGAGATCCCCACACTAGCACACTTAATCTTGCCTTCACGGAGCATATCACTAATGCTCTTATCAAAGCTAGGGAGGAGAAGCTTAGGGTAGAAGCCTCCATACCTAGAAATCTAGAAGATAGTTGGGATCCTATGATTAAAATTAAGTTGAATAACTTCTCTTGCTATGCTTTATGTGATGTTGGAGCTAGTACCTCCTTTATGCCCAAAAGAATGTATGATATGTTTGAATTGAAACCTTTTGATCCTTGTTCTTTTGGTGTTCGTCTTGTTGATTCTTTCGTAAAGAAACCTTTGGGGAAGATCGACGATGTTCTTATCATTGTCAATGACAATTATGTTCCCGTTGATTTTACTATTATGGATATTGAATGTGAACCTTCATGTCCAATTATTTTGGGACGTCCTTTTCTTCGCACCGTTGGTGCTATCATTGACATGAAAGAGGGGAATATACAATTCCAATTCCCTCTCAAGAAAGGGATGGAACACTTCCCTAGAAAGAAGATTAAGTTGCCTTTTGAGTCCGTTACATGGGCTAGCTATTCTCTTACTCTTGATAAAACTTGATCTTCTCTTTTTGCATCATGCCTAGCTTAAAGGCATAAAAGAAAGCGCTTTTGGGAGGCAGCCCACAACGAATTAGGTTTTATTTTGCTTTTGTTGTGTCTTGATGTTTGTTACTACAGTAGCATCATTATTGTATCTTTTCTTTTCAGCTTTGTGCCAAGTTTAGCCTCCGATTGCAAGAAAGTTCAAAAGTTGTGACGTGCTGTCCAGAAAACAGATTCTGTCCTTGGACAGAAAAATTCGAATAAAATCACCAGATCATCTTTTTGATCTGAATTTTTTTGACAGCATGCTCTATACAATTGGCTTTCGAGCGTCTGTTCTGAGTTTTTTGATTTGAGTTGCAGAAGTGCCCCGAAAAAATTATTTACTACCTGCTGGTCTGTTTTTCACGGATTCTGTCCTGTTTTGCCTTTTCTTCGTTTTGCGAACCTTGAGCTTTCCTTTTCTTTGCAAAAACCTTTTGTCAATCTTGAGAAACAGTAGCTCTTCAAGATTATCTTTATTTCCAGTAGGGAAAAATTATTTTATTGTGGGTACTAACCTCGCTAATCAGATTATGATGAGTTATGTATGAAGGGAGTTTTCAAGTGTGCGAGGGAAGATGATAAAAGAATATTCAGGAGGGTCAAACGCTCAAGCTTGGGGATGCCCCCGTGCACCCCCAAGAAATATTCAAGAAGACTCAAGCGTCTAAGCTTGGGGATGCCCCCATGCATCCCCTTCTCAGTTCGTCTTTCGTTCCACTATAATTTTATCACTTCATGCGTTATGTGCTATGCTTGGAGCGTCTTCCTCTTAGTTTCCTTTTTTTAGTTTTCTTTAGCTTTGCTTGCTGTTCATAACAAGTTAGAACCCATCTTTCTTTGTGTGGGAGAGAAACACGCTCCACTTCAACCTAGAACACAACATAGGATTTTCATGCTTATCTTTGATGTGTGTGTTCTTTGTCTTTCCTTAGCTGCTCTCATGTTTAGCTCTTAGTTTTCATGTTTTTCTTTTTAAAGAGCTTTTGTTTAGTTGGTTGCTGAACTCTCTTGAGTTTTCATGTTTATCTTGTTAAGAGAGTTTGCCTGTTGCACTGAGTTGTGTGTCTTAACTTAAAGTAGGTAATTGAGGTTGCTATTTAATTTTAGTAGTAACTTGTAATAGTTTTGAGGTATTGCCATGAGTAATGTCTAAACTTTTGGTGTCAAGAGCTTTAGCCTATTAGTGATAGATGTCGTATTTTGGGCAATCCGTGTTTATTTTCGAAAACCTAAAAAATAGTTGAGAACTTTAGCTACTAGGTGGATCACTAATCTTTGGAGGGATCGAATATTAGAGTACACTCACGTACCATGAGTCGAGGATGCACAAGGATAACCAAACCACCATACACTCCTCCTCGGGGTACTTGTCTCTTTGTGAACCTCCTAATTAGATTGAGAGTTACCGATAATAAGTGCATGAGTTCTTCGGACTAATGTGAGTATTCCAAAGTTGACACTTCCACCTAGCCATATTTTTCTAGCCTCTTCGGTACCGTGCATTGCCCTTTCTCACCTCGAGAGTTGGCGCATACTTTGCCGGTGCATCCAAATCCTTGGCACGATACGCTCTGTCATCATAAGCCTCATTATATCCTTCCTCAAAACAGCCACCATACCTACCTATCAAGGCATTTCCATAGCCTTTCCGAGATACATTGCCATGCAACATCCATCTTCTCATGACTTGATCTTCATGTCATACATGCTTTTGCTTGATCGATGAGCCGCGTGCTAGTTGGGCCTTGCCCTAATCATTGCTACATGACGCGCTAGTATCATTGCATATCCTGCTACACCGGCAGAGGTACATTTGCATACATCATGATAGTTTCATTTTCTTTATGTTGAGTACTTTTGTAAAGTGTGAAAGATCTTCTATACTTCTTGTAATTTATAGAGTGTTGCCCCTAAAGTGAGGAAAAGATCCCAAAGAGGACAAAATCAAAAGATTCCAAAGAAGACCAAGTGTGAAACTTTATTAGATTAAGTTCTCAACAATACAAAAACTATGTTTTACTCTCTCGTATATCCCTATCCCGTTTCTTGCACGCAAACACCATTTGGAGACATTCGAGTCACGGACAGCGAGAGCTCTTGCACCTTTATGTTCTTATGTTGCTTGTTACAATGCTAATATAGACTCTTGCTTGTTATGACTTGAATTGAATTACGTGCCTTGATTGCTTTACTTAAAAAGTTCTTATATGGTTGGTAGCATGTCATCACAGAAATTATGCTTGTTATCATTTACCTACTCGAGGACGAGCAGGAATTAAACTTGGGGATGTTGATACGTCCAAAACGTATCTATAATTTCTTCTTGCTCCATGCTTCTTTTGTGTGATATTGCTATGATATTGATGCACTTCCATACACTTTTGATCATATTTGGACTAACCTATTAACTCAGTGCACCACTGTGCCAGTTCCTGTTTTCTGCTGTTCTTCTATTTCAGGTTTCCCCCATATTAAAAGTGCTCCAAAAATTCCAGGAAAAATATAGGAAAAATCACCGTACAGGAAGCTTCGCGACGAACCAAAGATGGGCCAGAGGGGAGCGAGGGGAGGCCGAGGCGGCCACCTGGCGCGGCCCCACCCCTGGCCGCGCCAGGGAGGCGCCTGGGGCCCCTGCTCCGCCTTTGGCTGCCCCCTTCGCCTATATATCCCTCTCGTCCCGAAACCCTCGAGGACAGAACCCTTTTTCACGATCCCGCCTCTGTTCCACCGCCGCAGCGCTTCCAAGATCGAGAGCATCAGGAGAACTCTTCCCGGCACCCTGCCGGAGGGGAGAACCACCACCGGGAGCTTCTCCACCACCATGGACGCTTCCTGGATGAGTCGTGAGTAGTCCACCTTGGACCATGGGTCCATGATCAGTAGCTATGTGATGTTCTCCTCCCCTCTTTACTCTTCATGGTTTAGACCTCGTGAGCTGCCCTACATGATCGAGGCACATATGTAATCTTTCTGCTGTTGCTTTGCTGAGTTTGCTGGGATCTGATGGATCATGAGACTATGTTCAGATTGTGTTTGAGTAATATATTTATTCACCTCTTTTATATCTTTGTTCTTGAGTAATTCTTGCATGTTCTCCGTTGCTGTTTATTGCTTTGGCCAAGTAGTAGGTAGTAACTCCAAGAGGGAGCGTTATGCTTGATTGTGGGTTCATGCCCCCTGATGACTAGCTTGAGTGACAGAAACATGAGTCTAGGGGATGTGTTGTTGCCACAAGGGAGAAAACAACGGTGCTTGTACTTGCGGGTGCAAGGATTGTTTACTTTACGCAAAGTTCTTTTAATGCAGTTGTCTGTTGCTTTGAGTTTACACTTTGGGTGGGATTCGCAACTTAATACCAGCGAGATGTTCTGGATAGATATCTCAAGGTGGATGATTAGTAGTAGATGCAGATGGATTTCGGTCTACTTGCCTTGGCGTACCGCCCATGCTTTTGAGCCTCTACCTTTCTTTGCAGGATAGTTAGCATTGGTTTGCGCACATAATCCTGTCAATTGCCCAGCTGTAATTTGTTTACCTCGCTTTGCTGTTTTATCGTCTTTTGGGAGAGAGACTTCACTAGTGAACATCATGGAACCCCGGTGCATATTACCACCGCTGATCACACCTTCTATTTACTTCCTGTTTTTATTTCCTAGTTGCAGTCATAGCTATCATTATTATCTCTTGTGTTTGATCCTTTGTAAACAACAAGGCCGGAGGGATTGACAACCTCTCTGTACTCGTTGGGAGCAAAGTTATCTGTATCTGTGTGCAGGTCCCGTCAACTGCTAAGTTTCTGGCGCCGTTGACACCTACTTGTCGACCCTCGGAGTCTCACGGGATTCGATCCTTGGTATCTTTGCCAAGGGAAATTTGCCGCTACGCTACATCTCAACCTTCCACTTGGGGTAACCAACGAGGGGCGAGAAGCCATCATCGCCATCGTCATCATCATCACCACTCCATCCTCCCTCCATGACTTCTCCTTCCATGTGTGAGTAATTCCCTGCTGTAGGCAAAGGGGATGGTAGGGACTGGATGAGTTAGATCATGTAATAGTTTATCAGATTGTTGGGGGCATGTTGCCTATCATCTACTTTGGTGTTTATCATCTTTGCTTCAACTTGTTGCTCTTAATGCTTGTCACTTTGGGCCCGAGTGCCATGTTTTCAGATCTGAACCCTATGTGTTTGCATGAATATATTTGTGTTCTTGATCCTATCTATGAGTTGTTTGCACCTATTATGGTCCGGAACCGGCGATCCCAAAGGTGACAGCTTGGGACACCAAAGGGGATGGTCCATAATTTGAGGATTCCATGTATCCATTGAGTTTATTGCTTTGTTCCGGTGCTCTTTGACAGGAGCACCTTAATCTCCATAAGTTCCTTTTGGCCCTGTTCGTAGCGGGATGGTAGGACAAAAGATGTTGTGCAAGTTCTTTTTGCAAGCACGTACAACTACCTGTGGGATACATGCCTAATGTTTGATATTTGCCTAGATGATCATTACTTTTCTGTGTGCCTTGCCCCAAGTTAGATTCATGATGTATCTCATCCATGCAGTGCCCAACCATCCATCTCCCTAGCCTACAGTGTTTCAATCCTGCTGGTTATTAGTTGTTACTTTTGCTGTTCACTTTTGCTGTCACCACCATCACTATCATATCACCGTTACCACTTATCTTTTGTTGCAAGTAAGTATATTTCAGGTGCGGTTGAATTGACAACTCAACTATCAAAGCTTATAAATACTCTTTGGCTCCCCGTGTGTCGAATCTATAAATTGGGTTATTCTCAACAAGATTTCGTGGACCGGGGCATAACGCGCCGGGAGGCCGAGCTGGCGGCTCAGCCGGCGGTTCATTAGCATGCGCTGTTTTACCCAGCAACTTCAGTGGAGGCATGTGTGGCTTCTAGAACTTGGGGT
The DNA here is from genome assembly GCA_902687465.1 of Secale cereale. NCBI lineage: Eukaryota > Viridiplantae > Streptophyta > Magnoliopsida > Poales > Poaceae > Secale > Secale cereale. Next base: position 845,717,734 of record LR738714.1, on the reverse strand, counting down.
GTGCCGTGTTTAATGGCAGCTCTACGAAACAAGCATTTGCCCAAGGACTTCAAGGGCCCTCGCAAGGTGCCTAATTACACAGCAGATCAGCCCCCTGAGGCTTGGGTGGAGAGTTATGAGATGACTATGGAGATGCTGTAAGTTAGTGAAGCTGCATATGCTAAGTATTTCACCATGACGCTGGAAGGGACGGCTCGTAATTGGTTGAAAGTGCTACCTGCCAACTCCATTAGGTCGTGGGCATAGCTGAAGGCCAAGTTTATCCAAAATTTCAAAGATACGTGCAAGCAGCCTATGTCAATTGTGGGTTTGGCTTCTTGTGTTCAAGGCCAGAGAAAATCAACGACCAGCTGGGTGCGCCAGGTCTCAACTATCATACATTCTTCAGATAACATCAACGCCGAATCAGCGGTTTTAATGTTGGAAAAAAATTGTCATTTCCTTCCACTCAACCAGAAGCTTGGGCGGCTTACACGTCATTGCAATGATATGGGGGAGCTCATGGTGGCTCTTGTCAAATATGCCGACTCTGATAGTACCAAGGACCCCGACTCTGAGGATGAAAGATTGGGAAACTGAAAGAAGAGTAGCGGTATGAGGGGACAGCAGTATAACCCTGCCAATCAGGGTGGTGGCGATAAGCGCAAGGCTGATGATATTGTAGCTAACACCGCTACACAGAATTAGAACCAGCGTCGTAAGGGGAGGCCGACTGAAGGGACAAAATTTGACCTTGAAGCAATAATGAATCAGCCATGTCTGAAGCACGGAACAGAGGAGAGACCGCCTACCCATATGTGGAAGGATTGCAGCATTATGAGACATTTCAGGGAGTCTATCCAGCACAACCATGGTCCGAACGGCGGTTCAGGGTCCGTCTCTCATTGTCCGGGTCATGGAGGCGGTGGCTCAAATTCCGGGTTTCAAGGCCAGGGCAATCAAGGTGGTTACAATCAGCAGAATAATCAGGGGAATCAGCAGCAGCAGTCTAGTTATCAGAGCAACCCGAAGCAATTGAATAGTGGGCAGTACCACGTTTTTACCATAAGTTTATGCAAGCGGGATCAGAAGCAGTAGTCTAGTTATCAGAGCAATCCGAAGCAATTGAATAGTGGGCCGTTAGGAAGTAGATGACGAAGTCAGATGGCAAAGATAAATCCACAAAGAATTTTTGTTGTTTGCTATTTTTTCTGGGTGACGGCAGTGGATTATAGACGTCAAAGACGTAAATCCAGACGGCAAAGAGTTTGCCGTCAAGAAGTAGACGACGAAGTCAGATGGCAAAGATAAATCCGCAAAGAATTTTTGCCGTCTGCTATTTTTTCTGGGTGACGGCAAATTTATTTGCCGTCAGTGTATACTGTTTGCCGTCAGCAGGTAAACTCAGACGACAAAAAATAGCAACAGACAGAACGGGCGGACTGACGGATGGCGTCAAGTATTTTGTCGTCTACGAACCATCCAGCCAGACGACAAAGTCTCACAACTTTGCCGTCAACCAGACGCGAATGCAGACGGGAAAGCCGAGTACCTTTGCCGTATATGTACCGTGGCACAGTCGGCAAAACGGCAGGACTTTTCCGTCCGGTGAGGCTCGGCCCAGACAGCAAATCGCCACCTCTTTGCCGTCAACCTTCCAGTTGGCCAGACGACAAAATGTCAGAAGGTAGCAACATGTGGCAGGTTTGCCGTCTTTCCCTAGACGTCAAAGATTCTTTGTTGACTGCTTCCTGACGGCAAAGGGTGCGCCTTTTATTTTTTGAAAATCAGAAATTCAACAGTTTAATACACAATATAATAATTTCCTTGATCCAGACCAAAGATCCACACAGGACAGAACCATAACAGGACAACGTAGTTCGATAGCAAATATAATACACAGTGAACAAAGCTCCATAGCATATAGTACATGACAACATAGTTCCATAGAAAATATAATACAAAATGAACAAAGTTCCACAGCATATAGTACAGCACAACATAGCTCCATAGCAAATATAATACACAATGAACAAAGTTCCATAGCATACAATTCCATAGCATATAGTCCCATAACAAAGTTCCACAGCATATAGTCCCATACATATAATACACAATGAACAAAGATGGCATCACTACTTAAGATTTGGCACTACAACAAATGCCTTCATGTCCATCTCGTAGTCTGGCAACCTACAAGATTGAATGGTGTCTGTCATATTTTGGCCCAAGAACAAAACGTGTTTGAAATCATCAATATGCAAAATAGACAAAAGAATGTACTTCGACACAACAAAATAAATAGTGATCCATATTCCATAGTGAGTTTTCAAAATAAATAGCTTCTACTACATATGGAGTTTCTTGAACACTTATCCAATTTTGAACATGTTAATTTAACACTCTAGATCATGAAGATCTTCAAGAATGGTCTCTAAATCATGAAAAAAAATAGCTACTTGTGTCTACTTATAAGATTGGTTCAATTCGACACTCTAAATCATGAATATCTTCGAGTGCTCTCTAAATCATGAAAATAAATAGCTTCAAGTGGTCTCTAAATCATGAGAATAAATGGATCATGGTTTCAAATGGTCTATACTTGTCTCTACTTATAAGTTTGATCTTTAAATGGTTCAAAGTCTCTACTTACAAGTTTCTAGATCATGGAGATCTTCAAATGGCCTCTAAATCATGAAAATAAGTAGCTTCTTGTCTCTAAATCATGAATATCTTCAAGTGGTCTCTAAATCATGGAAATAAATAGCTTCAAGAATACAGATAGTTAATTAAGATCATGGTTGAAATTGTTCAAATGGATCATAGTTTGAAATGTTTGATCTTCAAGAATCCATATAGCTACTTGTCTCTACGTTGACAAATTTAAGACCTATGTAAATGAGATATGTAGGAAATAACCATACTCGATCTCAAACATTCGGAGAACCATCAAGGTTGTTGTCGCTTGGGCCTCGTGCATGTGAAGATCCATCAGTATTTGATCCATGGCCTGATTGATGAGGCATCTGCCTAGCAGGCATACCATTCTGGGTACAATAAGCCTGCAAATTATGTTTGAGTGAAGATTAAGTACACGTAGTAGAAGAGTTCTTGTATGTGTTTGGCAATTAAGGAACTAACCGCGAACATTGCAAAGCATTGACTAGTTTGTGCCCACACCGCCTGCTGCGTCCTCTCATCAGCCATCTCATCAGCTAGTCGCGTCTCCTCGGCCAACACCGCCTGCCACTTCGCCTTTGCCAGTCGCCTCTCCTCCGCCGGCACTCGCCTCTCCTCCGTCGGCACTCGCCTCTCCTCCGCCCCCTCCTCCGCCCTCACTCGCCTTTCCTCCGCCAGTCGGGCCTGCAGAATATGGCATGGCAATCGCATCTTCAATCCAACAGTAAGTACGAATTAAAAAAAACATATATAGAAGGACTTGTATAGAATACCTCCATCTCAACCATAGTTGGAGTCGAGCGTTTACATGTAGAAGATTTTGAGATACCTAACCAAGCTTTGTATTCAGGGAGAGAGCTATGGGAGGACTTAGGAAACATGCCTCTTGCAATTGCTTCCTTGTCATGTTTCCTGCCTTCTCCAGAGATTATAACCAACGCGTGGTCAAGGGTCTCTGTTGTCACATCATACTCGGGCCCTTTCAACTCTTTTGTCGTCCCTTTATATTCCTCCATCCGATCATAGGCGGTCTTGCCGGAGTACGCGGACGCTGTGTCATTCTCATCGTAAGGCGTGGCTGATCTGTACGGTGCCCTATGGGCCAAAGCATACGAGACGAAAAGGTTGGGCAATGGAGCACTATGTTGAGACGCCTGCAACCAAAGCAACATGATTAAGATTTCATCACAAGGATTGGCAACATGTATGACAAGAAAAATCTTATGAAGAACAAATCGATATGGGAAGTAAGATATACCCAACGTTCACCGAACTCCATAAGGTTCAAGTTGCCTTGATGGTGTGGTGGGTCCTGCATTGCGGCTCGCCGATTTCTATAATCTTTGTTTTTCGCCCTATACTCTTTTGAACACCAATAGTCCATGATCCGCTCCCAACATCCCCGCTTAGCGGCGCACCATCTCGGAGTAACCTAATTGATCAATTGCATCTCATATAGGTCAAAAAGAAATTGATTGCCAGCCTGTTGAGGAAATAACAAGCATGAATATGCTTTACCTCCATGTACTTGTCCTTCCGAAGACGGAGTCTCCTACCGGCTTTCTTATCAAGACTCTTATAGCCTTGAGTTGCCATATAAGTGCGGATGGCTAAAGGGCGTGCTTCATGCATCAAATTATGCACAAGCTTCAGGCAATGTCCGTTGACAACCGCTCGTGCCTCCTCCAACTTTCCATCCTCGCATCTATAGAAATCCTGCAAATACAATATAGAGAAAATTAGTTTGGTGCAGTAATTTTCACACCTTTAAGTCTGAGGTTTCTTATAAAATCTATTTCATTTGTGTGTCCTCGACCTTACAACGTATTAAATAACTTAACATCCTGTTAAGAAAAATAAAGTAAAAACTAAATCTATGTTTTCAACAGACTGTAGTATTATAAACTGCTAACCTATATATGCACACTTTTATAGATAGTTCCGGTCTGTACAGGTAAATTGATGTACTATAGTAGTAGAGATGCAGTGTGTGAAGGAAACTTAATGATTACCGAAAGTTCGGCAAAGACCCGCTCGGCTTTGTTGTGAAACTCGATGTTGTTGGCTACACCAAAATCCTCATAGGCTTTGTAGTGGTCCCAGGTCCGTGATGGCTCCGGAACTTTGCCGTCCCCAGGAAAAGTAACGATGCCAGGGTAATGCTCCTTAATGAGGCTCCCAAGGACGCCGTTGACGTGTCGGTACTTACCCCCGCTAGCTCCAGATTTCTTCCAACAACTACATAATGAGAAGCCAAAGTTATTAGCAATTGTTGCACACATTGAAGGTAGAAAATGGGAAGCCAAAGTTAGTTACGTTTCTCCATATGGAGCAATACATGGCCTCTGCCTGACAGGAAGCCCTCGTTCCGGGAGCCTTGAGGAACCACGTAGGTACACGGACCGACCCTCCTCAACTTGGATGAAACCAACACCCTCCTCGTCATAGGTCGATGCCTCCTTGTCAGAGGCCGGGACCTCCTCGTCGGAGGCCTCGAACGACAACCGCTCTTCCGCCACCCTCCCAGACAGGGGGAGTGAGACACCAGCTCGTCCTCCACCCTCTCATCCTCAGGCGATGCCACGGCAGGTGGTGGCGAGGGAGGCCGAACCGGGTTTCTCTTAGCCTTTCCTCCACATGCACCTCTTCCCCAGCCTTTTTCTCTTCCTCGATGAGCCTGAGGATGAGAGGAAGGCGGAGGATCGGTGATAAAAGTACCAAGCAAAGATCTCACTAGGGGGAGCGAGGGCTTTTTTGCTGGCTCAACCCTTTTCCTTTGTGGGCCCACCATGCTTCCCTCACCTGCTATGACAAAAAGTAAAGCAATAAGTACAAATACAAGATTATAGTTCAAATAAATAAGCATAAGTTCAAACAATTGCCGCAATGAGAATTACTAATGCAATAGTACAAATACATTATAGTTTAAATAAATAAGCATAAGCTATAAGAACATTCACAATGAGAATTACTAGTGCAATTGTAGTACAAATACATTATAGTTCAAATAAATAAGCATGAGTTAAAAAAACATAAACAATGAGAATTACCAAGGCAATTATAGTACAAAAACTACATTATACTTCAAATAAATAAGCATAGGTTCAAAAATATTACAAATTCTACATTAAAACATGTTTGAGATCATCTGGGTCATCATGGTAAAGCAACTAGTAAAAAATCAACATTACAGTTCAACACTGCGACTAAAAATAGTCGGGATCATCTGGATCACAATCCGTCTCTTCTTCATGGTCAGTTCTAGCCTCATCATCAGTATCACGCGTGTCATCAAGGATGTTGTCCTCATATTGACCGTCATCGTCACCTTCATCGACAATGCCTAGACGTAACCGTTCAAGCATTGAGAGGTCTTCCACGTTCGTAACCTCTTCTTCTTCCTCTTCGGCTTCTTCTTCTTCACTGTCAATGTGTACTTCCATGCGTGGATGGATGTTGAGACGGCCTCTAGGCCCATGTTCTTCTTGGAAGAATTCTCCATCATATGTGTCAGGGTCGATGTGGGTTGATAATCCTCTTCACTGGGGGAAGGATGTTTACCATGTGGCGGCACATCGTACACGACCCAGCCCTTAAGGTACTTCTTTTGGCATGCGTACTTGATATAAAAAACTTGCGTCGCCTGTTGAGACACAATATAGACATCTTCACATTCTAATTTGCTGTCTTGTAGAATTTCGACTTGCCCAATATCATCCCTCTGCCTAACCTTCTCCGGATCAAACCAATGGCATTTGAAGACAATGACTTTCGGAGGATTTGCCCCAAAGTAATGCAGTTCATATATTTCATCAAGTCTTCCATCATACTCAACTCCATTGCAAATAGCCGACACTCCCGTGTTCCTTGATTTTAGAACGTCCCGACGTTCCTCGTTCCCATGTGTGCGGAAGCGATACCCATTGCTGTCGTATTTGTCAAATGTACCGACCTTATAGTCAAACCCATTAGGAACTTGCTTCAACTCTTTGTCCAATATTGACGCACCTTACAAGTTTAAGAGGGAATGATAGGTGTATTAGTTGCACGTAATACCAACTTCAAGTGTTCCAATAAGTATACCTTACCTTTTCTCTGAACCAAGAAATGAAACCATAATTGTCGTCTCCTTCGCCAGCAAGAAGCTCATAGTCTTCGAGTGAATCACGTTCGTCCCCTCCATTCGAGAATTGGGCAATGAATTCACTTCCCAATGAGAAATAAGCGGAGTTAAGAGAGAAACATGTGAGTAAATGTTACATAATGTACCAACACTTACTCAATGTATGGCCGCACTTCTTGAAGGTTGGTGAGGATATACAACGTAAGCGATTTCCACTCTTTCAGATCCAAATTCTTTGAACCAGAAGCACCCACAGGTCCGAGTTGCCCTTTGAAGAGGCTGAGCTTGGATTCATTCTTAGGGTCGCCAGTATTGTATCGAGACTTTGCATTATGCAAGCTTGGAATATTGGTCACATAGCGTGATGTCGTGAAGTTTGTAATCTCCTCCACCAAGAATGCCTCGGCTATGGAGGCTTCAATTCTATATTTAGCTCGAGGAGTCTTCTGCATTCTCTCAAGTCCATAGCACCAACGATTCTGCACAGGGCCACTCATTCTTGCGTCGGAAGGGAGGTGTAAAATCATATGTTCCATCGGATTAAAGAATACTGCTGGAAAGATCTTCTCTAGCTTGCAGAGCAACTCGGGGGCCCGTTCTTCCATCTCATCTATCACAATAGGAGATACTTCTTTAGCACAAAGAACACGGAAGAAATAGCTAAGCTCTGCCAATACTTCCCTATCGTCCTCAGGGATATAGCCTCGAATCATCACCGGCATTAACCGCTCAAGCCATATGTGCTAATCATGACTCTTCATTCCGTTGAGCTTCAATTTATCAAGATTCGCTGCGCTCATAAGGTTTCCTGCATACCCACCAGGGAACAACAAATTTTTGAACCACATGAGTATCTCCTTATTTTGTTCCCTAGTAAGAACAAACCTCGCCTTTGGCATACTCCAGTTTTTCTTGCCCTCAGGTTGTCGCAAGTTTTGTACGGGTCTATCACATAGCTTCATTACATCAAGTCTAGCCTTAGTATTATCCTTCGTCTTCTCGGCAATGTTGAACAATGTGCCAAAAATGGCCTCGGCGATATTCTTTTCAGTGTGCATTTCATCAATGTTATGTGGAAGATCGAGCTGGTGAAAGTAGGGGAGATCCATAAGCATGGCTTATGAGTCCACGCATGTTCTTCGTTATATCCCAAGAAATACCCTGGACTTTTGGGATCAGGCTGGACAACATTTAGTTGATCACCAATTTGTTCACCCGTCATCTCAGGTGCTGAGTGTTCAACGACTTCACCTTTCATGAAGTTCTTCTTGTCTTGTCTGAATGGATGGTCAGGACGCAAATGTTGTCTATGAAAATCGAAGCAAGAATACTTGCGACCATGCTGCAACCAATGGCACTGCATGCTTTCCTTGCACCTTGGGCATGGGAACCTCCCATGCACAGACCACCCCATGAAAAGTGAATACGCAGGTAAGTCATGAAGTGAGTACATGGTACCAAACATGCATTGTGAAGTTCTTTTTGCTAGCAGCGTCGTATGTCCGTATCCCGTTCACCCAAGCTTCTTTCAAGTCATCTATCAGTGGTTGCATGTACACACTTATATTCTTGCCTGGGTACTTGGGACCTGGAATTATCAATGATAGGAACATGTGCTTGCGTTGCATTATGGCACCATGGGGGAGGTTGAGGGGAACAACAAACACTGGCCAACAACTATATGTCTTTGACACCATACCAAACGGCTTGAACCCATCGAGTCCGATGGCAACTCATGCATTCTTTGCCTCTTTTGCTTTCTCATGATGTATTCGATCGAAATTCTTCCATGCCTCGGCACAAGACAGATGTATCAGTATCGGTCTCCCATGATCATCTTTGTCGCGTCTTATCCCATATTTGTGCCATGTCATCTGTTTGGCTGTATCTTTGTTCAAGTAAAGACGTTGAATTCTTGGCAAGATTGGAAAATATCGAAGAACATTTGCGGGGACATTTCTCTGGTTCTTCGTACCAGCACTGAGGTCTCTCTCGACATACCTAGAGGCTTTGCACTTGGGGAAATACTTGTCATCGGCATACTATTTCATAAATAAGACACATCCGCTTGGACAAGCATGTATCTGCTCTTAGGGCATCTTAAGTGCACGAAGGATTTTCTTCGCTTCATACCAGATTTTAGCCAGTTTGTGACCTTCAGGGAGAGAGCGACCCCAAGAGGTCACCATCGAATTAAAGCAATCTCTGCTCATGTTGAACTGGGTCTTTATAAACATTGCTTGTGCAATGGAATCCAGCTGACATTGGTTTGTGTGGTCATGAAGAGGTTGTTGTGAGGAATTCAGCATTTCTAAGAAGGCCCTCGCAGACTCCTCCGGTTCTTCCTCCGATCCCTCTTCACGTGCATCGTTGAAGTCAGCTACGATGTCGACGATCCCGGTACCATTGTCGTCGGTTCGCCGACACACCACCTCTTCTCTGCTACGTTCAGGCTCGCCATGAAGGGTCCACCGGGTATACCCACGCTTAAACCCATGCTTCTGCAGGTGCACACTCATCATATTCTTCACTTGTTCTCTGCCGCTGCCACACTTCATGCAGGGGCACCAACTTTTTCTTTGGCCACTAGCAAATGCTGCCTCTACGAATACACGGGTCTTCTTCACCCATTCAGTGGTCATGCCAGCTTGACTAGGGTGGCCAGTGTACATCCACTCACGATCATCCATACTGGTACTTGCACTGACAGTATGGGCACCAAATTCATATTCATCAAGTTATGTATAATGTAATTAAGACTAGATACACAACTAATTACCTTTGTCACATTATTGATGCCATGGTTTTAATTTTTTACCATACAAAAGGGAAATGGGCATTCATGGATTGAATCCTATCGCTAATAGGTAAAGATGGGTCCTAATCCCACCCGAGTACGTGTAGATTGGGTTCGTTCCTGTGCTCTACTCCGGTCCGAGGCAAAATTTCGGCAGCACATCCCCGCTGTTCTCCAGATACACGTCCCGACAACAAGCCGAGAGAATGTGCACCCGAAGAACAACGAGGTGGCGCTGACGAAATTTTGCCGAGGACTGAAGTAGATCACGGGAAACGAAACCCAATCTACACATACTCGGGCTGTCCATGGATAATGTGGACAATTCGAAAGGACGACAGTTATAAATATGCAAAGACATGCATATTTATGGATGCCACCCTTTCGAACGGGAGACGCCTGGGTTACAAGATTTGACATGAAAATAAAATCTAGTGGCATTGGCACGATGACTGGAACGAAGCAAATAGGGGAGGATGAGGAGGTGACAGTCAAGCTCACCCCTAGACCGTAGAGGCGGTAGTCGAACGACGATGGCAATGGCAACGGGACGGACAGTGCTCCTGGAGGTGAAGAGAAAATCCCTGCACATGAAAAGCACCGGCACAACCAACATAAGTACTCGCAGAACAATCTATATACAAGCATCATCAACATCATCTCGCAGTTCAAGAACATTTAAAGAATATAAGCAAGAAAGAAACCACAGAAGTGACCGACCTCTCGTGCAGGGTTCGTGCTTGGTACCATAATGAAAACACTAAAATTGATTCATATTTACAGATTACTTGTAGGGAAACAATGGCCCCCCTTGCATTCTACTCCTACTTTGACAATCATATATATGTGTAGCAAGACTAGACTCCCTGGCTTGTCTTCTCCAATCTAAGCATGTTGCAAAAAGCGGAGCATTTAATTTCCTAAGAGCATCAATCAAAAAATGAAAATTTTCCTTGCAGAACAACCATATTATTGACACGCACAAGGCTGCCTTGTACTAAGAATTTTCGGATGAAGAAAATGAAAAGGGATACATCCATCAGAAAATCATCCATACATCCATCTACGCATCCATCCTTACATACATATATAAATCCATCCACAGATACTGCAATACATACATCTATCCATCTAAAAAGAATACGAACAGAGATGGGGAGCGGTGCTCACCGTGGGGTGCGGCAGAGGGGGCTGAGGGCAGAGCGTGAGGTGGTGCCCGGCTTCGGTGGTGACCAGCGGCGGCGGATGCGTAGGCGGGAACCGGCGGCGGTGCTGCCAACGGCAGCCGTGGTGCTAGGGCAGGGGAGGACGGCCAGGTGGCGGTCGCACCATTGTAGGAGGACGGGTGGGGGCGCAGTGGACAAGGGCCCCGACGGCGGTGCGGTGGAGGCGGAGACGGGCGGCGGCGACGCGGTGGAGCCGGGGACGGGCGGTGACGGCAGCGGGGATAACCTAGCGTGGTGGAGACAGAGGAATCGGGATGATGTGGTCGGGTGTGGTTTTTTTTAGTTTCCATTAAGTTGGCGTCAGTGGGTCCAAAACGAGATGGCAAAGCAAGGCCCGGTGTGAGTTTTTTTCTATAGGTTTGCCGTCAGCAGAGCAGAGAACAGACGACAAAGAAATTACCTTTGCCGTCAGTAGGTAACTAAAATAGACGGCAAAACTACGGCGCCGTTACCCACTGTCAGACTAGACGGCGAAGAGCAGGTTTGCCGTCTTCTTTTCTTTGCCGTCGGCCTTTTGCTAGATTTGCCGTCAGCAACCTCCGGCACAGACGGCAAAGCAGAGATTTGCCGTCAGGCATACTTTGTCGTCTGCAGGTGACGGCAAACCTTTCTTTGCCGTCTACCCCGATGAAATGCTGACAGCAAAGACGCTCACAGACGGCAAACTTGCAGTTTCCTGTAGTGACACCAGGTCGGACGCCACGCATGCACACACACGCGCCCCTACCCTACTCAATGCACGCAGACACGCACGCCCGTCATGCACCCGACACATCCTGTGCGTGCTCACATGCACACCCGACGCGGTCGCCGTGGCTTATTGCCAACACACACTAGCACTACTAGATTGTAGTGCACATAATATGCAAAGCCAAGGAAAGTATCAGGTGATACGGGAGTTTAGATGCTCCCATGATACAAGCTCCTAGGAGCCGTTGGGTCGGCTTTGTAGTTTTGCAAAAACAAACCTTTTGAAGTCCAAAAAATGCGAACATGTACGACAGCCTTCAGAACCTCCTAGGAGCCGTTGGATCCGTTGGATCTGAGATCCAACGGACCACAAGCTCGTATCATTGGAGCACCTAAGGCTTGCTATCACCTCATAGTTTCCCGTGCACCCATAGTCGGTTGTTTGTCCTATAAAAATACTTCTATTCATCGTTGTAAATCAGGCCATTCCTTCAGAGAAAATATCCAGCTTCAAAGCTTACTACTACTTGTGCACGTGTATGTATGTGTGTAGCACGTCTACCACCCGCACGAACCCCTACCACTCATAGTGCAGGACCCCTACCACTAGGAAAATACACTTAGAAGGTAAAACCCTACCACCCATAGAACACCCCTACAGTTGTACTTTGGGCTAACAGTGGTGCCGACATTCCTGTCACACGGCAGCGAGTGCGCGGACTGCATGTTGTGGCGGAGCAACTTATGCTCCATTATCGGCCCACGGTGTGCCTAGGGATGCCACACGACTGAACAACATGGTTCCGCGACGGCAACGGGAACCCTTTGCACCACTTCCTCGGCTTGTCCACCTTCAGCGAGTAAACCGTGGTGGAAGTGACCCAGGTCATCAAGGTCGACCCAGCCATGCCACCATCCTCAGCTTGCCTCCTCAGCTTCATAACTTCTTTTGGAACGGCCGCCACTCCTTGATGCATACCTTCTTTTCTTCGTACTCTGTTATGCAGCACTTTTGACTTCGACCATGGGCTTGAGGGCGAAACAATGCAAAGTCGATGTGGATGCACGACATGGAGCGCCGGATGTTCCTCCACCTACGCAAGAGCACACTTGATCGGACAACCAGCCGAGAGTCGAGGAAGGAGAGGATGCTCTTGATGAGGCAGTTGGGCACGTCGCTTAGCGGGTAATCTAGGGCAGCGCAGATCCGCTTGCTAGGTGGCTCCATAGGTTGATTTTCGCGAGGGTCTATGGCGGCACCTTGGTTCGATCCATCTCTTCTCCGGCCGGGATCTGATTGTATTTCGTGTGGGCTATGCCGTTTCCTGATGATGTGGATCCTAGCAAGGGCTAGGGCTAGGGCGGAAGGAGAAGATGTCTTGCGATTTGGATGCCATAATGTATGCTTAGCCGATTCATCCGACGGTGATTTCGGCCACCTAACCATCTTTTTTATTATTATGAAGGATGACCACCTAACACCATCCGACACATGATTAGTTTTTTCCAGGGTACAAAATGGAGTTCTTTATTCAAAGTTCTTAAAAATCTCTGAAGCTAATACATGCATGATAGGGGTATAAAATGGAGTTCTTTGTCGATCTATGGGGTGCATCACCGGTGCCGATCGCTTTGAGGCCCCATGTGGTGGCTGCCAAGCACCTGGTAGGACCCGCACCAACATAGCTTTTCAATGGGAGCGACGATGCCCCTGACGCGGACCAGATGGACATATGCATGGATGGAAATGGAAGAAGACTGCTAGGGCAGAAGAAGAATATGCGGGGAGATACCCTGCGGCCGCCACCTGCCGTCGGACAACCACTTCCTGCGGCGACGAGGGGAACGACGCGATGAGGGTTGACCTTTTTTTTGCTGTGGTAATGGCACCGCCGGAGTCGCCCGAGAGCGACCCGGGAAGCTAGGGTTTGCGTTCAATTTTTTTTTCTGATAAAGGAGCAATATATATGTGATGAGAGTGCACAAAGCCTAAATCAAACACTTACATGGCTAGCTAGCAATGAAAAGCTCAGAAGAGATCTTAACTAGAGTTAGTTGTTTCTTCTACAATCAGTTACAACAATCTTGTAAAATTACGTAACATTCCCTAAGCACAATGTTAATGCATGTCCAACCTAGTAATTAAAATGTAATAGTACACATGATGAGAAATTGTAATAGAAACCTTAAGTTCCCAACTTGTAGCTAATATGAAGGTGGCAAGCTCTTTAAACTTTGTTAGTTTGATGTTGGTCTTGCCTAGGTTCTGCCAAAGGCCCATAAGGAGCTCGAACAACTCATCGATATTGTCATCTTTGCTATGCTTGATTTCGATCACCTCCAAATTATCACACTTGAAAGACATAAGATTCTGGCTTCGGAGAGCTACATTTCGCCACTTGGCCCTTACAGTCCTCCTCTTTGAGCGATCTGAACACTTTAGGCAGTATAAAACAATTCAAGATATCTGATAGGAGCGAAATCACGTGATAAAATATTGTAATGCATAACATTGTAGGAGTACCTCACAATTTTTCAAAGTAAGCTTTTCCAAGCTACGCGTGCTTTGTAGAAAGCGGTCCAATGCTTTAATGTTTGCAATCGTTTTGAGATCGCATCTGTCAATTAACAACGTTCTCACATTATGGAACATTGGGAGTTTATCTGACATACATTGTATTTCGTCCTGAAACACACAAAAAATATATTACTGTAACGGCATGACTATATGCATACGCAAAGTAAATTACTACCGTTAAAATGACATAATCTTTGGATTGAATAAGTACTCTCTCTGTCCGAAAAAACTTGTCCCTCAAATGGATGTATCTAGCACCAAGTTAGTGTTAGATACATCCACAGCTTTTTCGGACGGAGGGAGTATATGTATATTATTTTCCTTATGCATGGAGCTCCACCTTGCTAGGATCCAACATAAACGGGAAATTAACCTAGGTGTGAGATAAATCGAGGGAATTAATCTGTGATGAAATGAAGAAACATATATAGACCTAGTTGAGCAACGACATAAACATAAATCAACTACTATAATGGCACGGTCGGCAGTAAAAAATGGAATGAGATCGACTTACCATCATCCTGACACCAAACAATTCTAGATGCCGTATGTTACATATCTTGCATAACTTCTCCCAAAAGCTATCATTCATCTGGTGACATGATGTCACACATAGATACCATTTGGCCAGTAGATAGTTGATAAAAAAGAACGGAAAGAAGTCAGCCTCGGAGCAGCAACCACAATTCCGCGAAACAACTGGTGATGGCCTAGACAATCATCAATTGTGAGGTGTGTTATAGTTTCAGACACAATGTCGTCAAAGTGACAAAAGCAGCTAACGAGGCTCAAATGCTCAAGCACAGGGTACCCGGAACGGAGCTGCTCTGCAAAGCTGCCGTCCAATTGCACACCATGAAGGAGGAGTGTTGTGAGGCGATATGAATTGGCTCCCAAGTCAGGGAGGAACCAGTTTCTCCAACCCCAACTTGAGGCCATGTGAATGTCGATCACTGCGGGGCTGCGCTGGACCCCCCCTGCTTATCCATGTCCAGCACGTCTACCTATCATCAAAGTCTAGAGCCAGGACATGTATCCGGAGCTTATCCAAGGAAGGGGCAGTGTTGAGCCGCAATAGATTGTTGGTGAATTCCTCAAACGGCTGCACTCCTTCTTGCAAGCCCTCTGTTCTCCATAGTTTCGTTTCTAGCACTCTAGATGTCGGCAACAAACTCGACGGTAGAACAACGTCTGGTCGATGTCGAGGCATGGCACCGAGCACCAAAGATGCCTCCATCTTCGTGAGAGCACGCTTGGTCGGACCGCCTACCGGGACTCGAGGAAGGAGAGGATGCTCTGCAAGAGGCAGTCGGGCATGTCGCTTAGCCGGTCATCTTCGGTGGCACGGAGCCGCTTGCTGGTGGCTCCATAGGTTGATTTTCGCGAGGGTCTATGGTGGCATGAATTTGCTTGCTGGAGGGCTCCATCGATAGATCCATCTCTTCTCCGGCCGGGATCTGGTAGACCCTAGCTAGGGCTAGGGGCTAGGGGCTAGGGCTAGGGCTAGGGCGGATGGAGAGGCTGCTCCAGGAGACCACATTCCTTTGTGGCATCAACCTTGAAGTGGGATTCTTGAAGGATGCGCTGAAGCAACTAAAAAACTACCTTAAATCCGCAGACGCCAAATGGAGATCGGGAGATGAGCTTGTGGCTACCTGGGTTAGCCAGATCAGGGATGCGGCATATGAGGCCGAGAATGCCATTGAAGCGGCATACTACATGGAGAAGAAAAACAGGCTCAAGAAGGGCTTCATGGGTGCCATGTAAGGTATGCTTGCTTGCCAAGTGACCTGATCATCCTTCACACTGGTGCTGAAATACAACGTGTAAAAAGGAAGACAAATGAGATATTTTATAGTGCAAACCATTTGAAAATTAATTTGGATACTAGTGATGTGGAAAAGGTTAATATTGACGATGAGTATCCACAAGATTGTGGTACTATGATCCAAAACATTGAAGATATTAACCTTGTTGGTTTTGGGGATGAGTACAAAGAAATAGTTGGCAAGTTAGTTGACAAAAAGAGAACATAACTCTAGTGTTGTCCCCATAGTGGCCATGGGTGGGGCGGGAAAAAGCACTCACTAGAAAGGTATGCACTTCATCTAGTGTCAAACAACACTTTTAGGCATCACTGTGTGTCAAATGTTCAAGGGCATTGATTTACTAAATTATATAATGAAAGAAATAATTGGGGGAATAGATTAGTCAATTTCTAAGATGAACTAGATGATGCCTCGCGCATTGCTGCGGAATCTTGATTGAAGAAATGCGTAAAAAGTTGATAGAAAAATACTCCCTCCATTCTAGAATATAATATAGACATCTACCATAACGAAATCTGCAATATAATATCGCACCAGATGCATCTGGTGCGAGGACAACATCGATCTATGGGCGCATTTGGTGCTGATCTTTGTGAGGCCCGCCCCGTGGCGGCTAACCACCTAGTAGGACCCACCCAGCAGCACACTACAGGTGATGGTGTAACTTCCATTGAGCCAGAACATCCCTGACATAGACCAGATTGGAAGACAGACATACGTGTGGATGGAGATGGAAGAAGACCGCCAAGGCAGAAGAAGACGTGGGGAATGACACGGCAGCTGCTGTCTGCCATCAGACATCATCTTCTTGTGGTGACGGGGTGAATGGCATGACGGAGGTGGATCTTTTTTTTGTGTGTGGCAGTGGAGGCGCCTCCGAAGTCACTCGAGAGCAACTTGGAATGCTAGGATTCAGGTTCAGATTGGCTAAGCTATTATATCTAAGGACCAAAATATTTTTAATCTGATCAAGGAACCATATATGTGACCGAAGAGCAGAAAGCCAAAATCAAACAGTTTTGTGGCTAGGTAACGATGATAACCGCATGAAAAGCCTTCTCACAATTAGTGGCAGCCCAACATCAGAAGATATCTTAACAAGAGTAGATTTTTCTTCTACGATCAATTACGACAATCTTTTAAAATGTAATAGTACACATGACCGGAAATTGTAATGGAAACCTTGAGTTCACAACTTGTAGCTAACATGAACGTGGCAAATCCTTTAAACTTTTGTGACTTTGATGTTTGTCTTGCGTAGGTTCCGCCAAAGGCCCATAAGGAGCTCAAACAACTCATCGATATTGTCATCTTTGCTATGCTTGATTTCAATCAACTCCAAATTATCACACTTGAAAGACATAAGATTCTGGCTTTCAAGAGCAACAATTCGCCGTTTGGCCCTTGATGTCCTCCTCTTCGAGCGATATGTGAACTTTAGGTAGTATAAAACCATATAAGAGGATGTCAGATAGAAGGGCCATTAAGTGATGAAACATTGTATTAAATGCAAACATGGTCAAGTACCTCACAGTTCTGCAAAGTAAGCTTTTCTAATCTCGGCACGCTTTGTAGAAAGCGATCCAGTGTTTGAATATTTGCGATCATTTTGAGATCGCATCTGTCGATTAATAAGGATCTTACATTATTGAACTGTGGGAGTTTATCTGAAATCTTTTGTAGGTTTACCTAGAACACAAAAATAAAATACTCAGAAACAGAACTTCGAAATGGGGTAATTTGATGTATCCAATTTCACAATATTTATCTCATTTTTATTGAACAATGGAAACAAAAAGATTATATTAAGAAATAAACATGGATGTTTATGGTTGTGTAATATCATTCAATAAAGGAAAATAATTGATCTAGCAAATTACTACCCTGAACATGATAAGTTTTTTTTCAGGTTAAATAACAATATGTATATTTTTTTTCTTATGCAGCCGTACCTTGTTAGAATCCAACATTAACAGAGAAATAACCTAGGTGTTAGATAAATCGAGGCAATCTGTTACGAAATGAAGCAACATATATAGAACTAGTTGAGCAACGACAGGAACACAAATCAACTAGTGTAATGGCGTGGTCGGCCGTGAAAAATAGAATGTTGAGAGACTTACCATCATGTTGAAACCAAACAATTCTAGATGCCGTATGTTAAATATCCTGTATAAGTTGTCCAAGAATCTAGCCTTTGTCTGGTACCATGATGTCACACATATTGATGCCTTGACGAAGGAAGGTGTGTCCATTACATATATACCATTTGGCCAGTAGATAGTTGATAAAGAAGTACGCAAAGAAGTTAGCCTTGGAGCAGCGACCACAATTCCGTGATACAGCTCGTGATGGCGTCGGCAATCATCAATTGTGAGGTGTGTTAGCCTTGCAGAGGCAATGACGCCAAAGCAACAATTGCAGCTAACGAGACTCAAATGCTCAAGCACAGGGCACCCAGAACGGAGCAGCTCTGCAAAGCTAGCACCCAATTGCACAACATGGAGGAGTAGTCTTGTTAGGCGACATGAACTGGATCCAAAATCGGGGAGGAACCAGTTTCCCCCACTCCAACATGTGTCGATGTGAATGTCGATCACCTCGGGGCTGCGTTGGACGCCCCTGCTGATCCATGTCAAGCACGTCTGCCTATCATCTAAGTCTAGAGCCGGGACATGTATCCGGAGCTTATCCAAGGAAGGGGCGGTGTGGAGCCGCAATAGATTGTTGGTGAATTCCTCAAACGACCGCCACTCCTTCTTGCATGCCCTCTTTTCTCCATAGTTTCTTTTGCTGCACTTTGGATGTCGGCAACAAACTCGACGGTAGAACAACGTCTGGTCGATGTCGAGGCACGGCACGGCGGGCCAGAGATTCCTCCACCTCCGCGAGAGCAGGCTTAATTGGACCACCTGCCGGGTCTCGAGGAAGGAGAGGATGCTGTGGAGGAGGCAGTCGGGCAGGTCGCTTAGCCTGTCATCTTGGGCGGCGCGGATCCGCTTGCTGGGTAGATCCATAGGTTGATTTTCGCGAGGGCCTATGGCGGCATGAATCCGCTTGCTGGAGGGCTCCATCGATTGATCCATCTATTCTCCGGACGGGATCTGGTCGGATTTCTCGCAGCCCGCGGGCGTTGCCGGTAGACCCTAGCTAGGGCTAGGACTAGGGCGGATGGAGAGGCTCTTCTGCGAGTTGGACAAGATAATGTACGCTTGGCCAATTCGTCTGACTGACAGCGATTTAGGCCACCTAATAACCATCTGACACATGATTAGCTACGTGGAGTAATATTCATTATTATTTTTTAGGATACGTGGATTAATATTCTGAGCTAGTAGGCTTGCCTTGGAAACATATTTTTCCCTCGACACATGATCCGTCGGCGAATCCCAACAAGCTTGATGTAATTAATCTGCATGCGTACATAAATAGTACTCCCTCTGTAAATAAATATAAGAGCATTTAGATCACTATTTTAGTGATCTAAACTCTTTTATATTTCTTTACGGAGGAAGTATATCTATAAACATGGAGTATATTGTAGAAGTATATTTTTTGAAAGGACAGTACTCTGCGCTGGTGCACCGTCCCAAATTGCCGAGCATTGGATCTGAAAACACGAACGGGCGAGATTGTCGCGACCAAGTCATCTTCTTCCTTCCGCCCACGCGTAAACAGAAAAAAAAAACGGATCTCCGCCGGGCAGCCTCTTCGTGCTCGCCCTTGGCTGCCGCGTCGCAGCTCGCCAGGCCCTGGTTGTCGCAGCTCGCCGGGGACGCTCGCCACCTCATCTCGCCGGGTCCGCTCACCGTATGCAGCTCCGCCGGGCTAGTAAAAAAGAAAAGATGTCCCTAGCTCCGTCGGGCCGGGCATGTCTCCCTCCCCTTGGTTGTAGCACCGCCGGGTGAGAGTTCCAGCATCGTCGCATCCCGCTGCCGTACTCGCCATGCAGCCCCGTCGCCACCGCTCGCCATTGTTAGCTAGCCGTTCTCCATTTCATGCTTTTTCAAAAGCGCGTTGTAGCTTTTCTCGACGCCGGTTGCAGCTTTTTGCGTCGCCGGTTCTAGCAAAGTCGACCTCATCGGCTCGTGCGAAAACGCGCCCGCTGGTCACAACATGGCCATATGGTTGTTGAATTTTGTGTCGCCGATTGTAGAAAAAGTGTACGCCGGTAGTAGCAAAAATTCATTAACGGTTGCAGCACAATTCATCTCGCCGCCATTACCTATCACAGCTCCGCCATGATGGATGTAGCAAAATCCACCGCCGGTAGTACCAAAATCCAACAACGGTTGCAACAAAATAGCCACTGCCATAGTAGGTCGTAGCTACGCCGCGGTGATGTAGCTAATCAGGCGCCGGTAGTAGCAAAAAATGACGACGGTTGGAACAAAAAACTTGGCCGTTTCCAGCAAAGTTCTTATCACCGGTGGCCTAACTTAGTTTGCTTCTCATTCACCACCGTTGACGTGGGGTTTCAACTTTTCTGCACACTGTTCCAGCAACGTCATCGGTGGATTGTAGATTTTCTGCGCTCCTCGCCAGCCGATAGAGCAGAGTTACAATATCTCGCCGGCCGGTGGTAGCACTTCGTCGCCGGTGACGGAGCTTGCAGAAGCTGCGAGAGGCATGGAGGGAGGCTGCGGTCTGTGAAGGAGCAGAGCCGCGGCGGCTGGGGGTTGAAGAAAGAGGAAAGGAGAAGGGTAGTATCGCGCGCGGGCCCACCTATGCACAATTGGCTCGCGCAAGATGTTGTTTTGTGGGCGCGCGCGAGCGTGACGTGCGAGCCGGTGGAATGTTCGGCCGGACTGCCGGCTCCAAACGTTTTCTTATTTGAATAAAGGAATAATCCACTCTCTTTATCAATTCCATATCTATAAACATGGAGTATATTTTAGAAGTATATTGCTGAATTCCTCAAACGGCCACCATTCCTTCTTGGATGCCCTCTTTTCTCCATAGTTCCGTTTGCTGCACTCTGGATGCCGGCAACAAACTCGACGGTAGAACAATGTCTGGTCGATGTCGAGGCACGGCACGAAGCACCAGAGATGCCTCCATCTCCGTGAGACCTCACTTGATCAGACCACCTATCAGGACTCGAGGAAGGAGAGGATGCTCTTGATGAGGCAGCCGGGCAGATCGCTTAGCCTGTCGTCTTCGGCGGCGCGGATCCGCTTCTTGGGTGGATCCATTGATTGATTTTCGCAAGGGTCTATGGTGGCAGTAATCCGCTTGCTGGAGGGCTCCATCGATAGATCCATCTCCGGCTGGGACCAAGGAGTAGGAATAGGAATCCTCCCCCCTTGGTGCCCCCTCCTAGGCCGGCCTCCTCCTCCCTCCCTCCATTATATACGTGGGGAGGGGGCACCACATAGACACAGAAGTTGATTTCTTAGCCGCGTGCAGTGCTCCCCTCAACAGTTACACACCTCGGTCATATTGTTGT
The DNA here is from genome assembly GCA_902687465.1 of Secale cereale. Lineage (NCBI taxonomy): Eukaryota > Viridiplantae > Streptophyta > Magnoliopsida > Poales > Poaceae > Secale > Secale cereale. The sequence goes on along the minus strand of LR738714.1, from coordinate 845,696,384 downwards.
AGTGCTTAGGCGAAGCCCTGCATCGGTAACTTCATCATCACCGTCACCACGCCGTCGTGCTGACAAAACTCTCCCTCGGCCTCAGCTAGATCAAGTGTACGAGGGACGTCACCGAGCTGAACGTGTGTAGATCGCGGAGGTGCCGTGCGTTCGGTACTTGGATCGGTTGGATCGTGAAGACGTTCGACTACATCAACCGCGTTACTAAACGCTTCCGCTTTCGGTCTACGAGGGTACGTGGACACACTCTCCCGCTCGTTGCTATGCTTCTCCTAGATAGATCTTGCGTGATCATACGATTTTTTTTTTGAAATACTACGTTCCCCAACACTCACGGTTTCGTCGAATATCAACTTTACCTCTTCGTGGTACCTTCAACGGGAAGCACTCTAGTGCCTCTGTACTTATGCATACTGTTGCTTTGTAGTCTACTTATAGTTGTTCGGTTTGTTTTTGGTGTAGCTCTTTGGCACCTATGTACCTTGCCTTGGGTGTGTCAGTGTGTCTTGGTGTTGAGTTCTGGTATAAAGTGGGGCAAAAGCCTTTGTCTACAGAATTATTATGAAACCATCCTCACTGATCACCCCCCCACCCACCCCGGGAATTTAATTGGGTGGGCTCTCCCCTGATTTCCATCAGACAACCAGAAAATTTCGACCTAAGCATGTTCATTAATCCGGTACTTTGCAGTCTGTATGTGTAACATTGCTCATTCTAATTTCCTAGCTGCGAAAATTCTTTTACAAACTTCAGAGCATAAAAGGGTAAAAAAAATCCAAGTATTCTCTGGTTTTTAAACCGAAATTTGACAATGCAAAGGAGAGATTTGAGCTTATAAATTGCTTAAACATTCAGATTAGTAGTAAATGTAGCATTAGCAGTATAGAGATGTGCACCCTCAAGTGAACATTTCCAGAGCATTTGTGCTAGATTGCGTATCATCAGCATTTTGTACGTGCACGAGAATTGTTACTATAACCTAAGTGTGAAATTGCAAGTCGAAGGAGATGCAAGCTTCTTTTGAACCTGCTCTACTTCAGTTCCCAGATAATAAAAATATTCAAATATTTAATGGTTTGCAAATAGTCAGTACCTACCAATTAAGAAATCTGAACATTTCAAATGCTTTAACCGGGGAAAAAATGTGCACACATGCAAACACATCATAGCTTTTGATCTGACATCAAGCTATACATCCAATCCACACATCCCATTCAACACGCCTGTATACCAACCATTGAGCAGGCAAATATATTTGATCAACCAATCACTTCCTCATCCTAGACCCGCATCAGCATCTGTGGATAGATGAAACAATATGAACATCCCGTGTAAACCAATAGAAAATACAAGGCTACAAAGTAAATATAACAGGTAACAAGTATACCAATTTGTGCTTCTGATGCATGAAAATGACACTGAAAGTACCTACCAATCAAGGTACCTATCAGTCTATCACATTGCCCTGTAACGGTGAATTACATGAAAAGAACCTACCAATAAAGGAACAAGACTTCAAAGAATATGATGCCAAAAAGGGTGTAGATGAATATAGGATATGATAGAACATATGGATGCTGATTAAATACATTCTAACCAAGGAAGAAATTAAAAGGAAAAACTCAGTGCCAGTGGTGCATCCATGTATACAAATGTTTCTTAGTTTTATGTCCTTGTAAATCTGTTGTTTGGAGCAGAAACATGGGGTTGTTGTAATTTGAAGATTTCAAACATACACATGTTAGATATAAGAATAAGATAATCATTTCGAAAGGACATGAACAACTCAACCAACTCGTATATTAAATACCTGAATCATATTTCTTTGTCGTACAACACTGAGACCAAAGGCAAATAAAAGTAAGAAACGAGTAGATAACACGCTCACCGGTTCATATAGTTGGTGCACACAATGATGGTGGGAAACCAGCATATAGTTGACCAGGCAAGATGGGTTTGCTAAGTGCAGCGAACAACTCGACTTGCAATGTCTTCACATTGACCGAAAAGTATCCAAACTTGAGATTCTCTTGTGAAGACGTGGTGTACAACGCTTCCATTAGCAAGTATCCCCCGGCAACACCAACCAGAATCGTACGCTTTACCGGCAATGGGATAACCTTCTCCGAGTGCCATTGGTTATTTCTCAGAATGGAATACGTGAGCCAATATCGGTCATCTTCACTTTCCTCATCATAGCCTTTAGTGAGCATCCCGAGCATCCCTTCTGCTGCCTCGACGATGACAAAACTATTAAGATCTCGCCGTTCAGGTGGGAGGTTGATAGTAGAGAACTCCATTGTGCGCACGTCAAGCACAAGCAACTCATTCCCAAAATGCAAATGCCAGTAGAAGCATCCGTGGACGAATTGACGATTGCAAAACCCACTCTCAGAGTTGAGCAATGGAGGACATGTAGCTTGAGCACCCCATTGATCATAAGTAAGAACATGCCATTGTCCATCCAAAGAGGAGAATACGAGAAGCAGCAGATTCATTCTGCATTGAGCCAAACAAATCACTCTGAATGATACAGGGTCCTCCTCCTCATCGCCAGGTGCAAGGAAAGTCTCCAGTTGGAGCAGGTCCGGCCTACGGACCAGCGCTTTCAGGTCGCCCGGGACGGCGGGCAGCAGGACGTAGCGGCGGTGCACGGGATCGCACACAGCGAGGTCCCTTGTCAAAAATAGGCAGTAGTGTGAGTCACACACCTCAGAGCCAACGAGAATGCGCCTGCCACTTTCTTCATTGACCAGAACGCTGGAAAGGAGGGCTCACACTACGGGCTGGGACGAATGCGGCGGCTGGGCTGGGACGAATGCTTCGTGGAGCTGGAGCATGCCGATGAGAGGCGGCGGGTGGAGGGCGCGGTAGCGGCGCAGGAAGGCGTGGTCGGCGATGACGCGGCGGAAGGAGGCGCGAGCGGTGGAGGTGCGGGAGGCGGGAAAAGATTTCCTCGAGCAGCTCATCCTGGATATCGGCGATGGACGGCGCCAGCGACGCCATCACGGTGGTCGCGTCTGCTGCTGCGCCGTCGCGTGGTGGACGAACAGGGAAGAAAATGAGGATTGGGAGCAGGGTTCATGGGGACTAAAGCTAACGTGTTGGAAGCTCGTATTTCTTTTTCTTAGGCCCTCCCCAATGCTCCACCTTGTACAGGTGCTAAGGCTGCCATGTAGGCAAAAAATCTGATGTGGCAAGGTAATAAAGAGGAGAGAGGTGAGTATGGTGACCACAGGAAGAACCAATGCCAAGCACGTGAACCTAGGCAAAAACAATTAAATGAAAGCAATCCACCAATGCATGGAATAGTTTAGTTGATAAAGCATTAAATGAGGGGAGCTTAGCACCAACAAATTAAGCACCTATGCATTATGGACATTAGGTGCTAAACTTTTTAATGTGCTTAGCACCTCATCTAAGCACCAATGCATTGGAAGTAGCCTTATGGGTGGAAGCTCGTGATTTGAGGGCCTTAATTAATCCCGGATTTGGGGGAAGCCGATTGATCGAGCAGTTTCAGGAAAACCAATTAATCGAGCCTAAAGACTTCCCGACTAAGGCAATTTGCTTCCTTACAAAGCATATTTTATCCCGGATCATAAGTGTCACACGTGTGACACAAAGCACTTCATCCTGACATTTTTTAAACTGAACTTGTCATCCCAAAAAAAAGCCAAAAAAAGCCGAAACTTGTCATCTAATAAAAAAGTTGCCATTCTCGCATCACTAAACTTGACATAAAAAATGCTTGACCCCTGATGGGCTGAGGATACCACAATCATTCTAACCATCCAACCACATGTTAGTTCGCGTTAAAAACGTTCGAAGTTGTCATATGTTTGTACAATACGTGTGACACTTATCAGAGTCCTATTTTATTGGAGCAGTGTTGTATGGATGATAGTTGTGATTTGATCCTACAACATTTGGGAAAGGGTTGACCAGATCCTTGAATTTATCGCCGTGCTAGTTTTTTTTTTGAATGAATGATTTGAGGATTGCTCACCACCCCCCGCAAAAAAAAAAAGAGGATTGCTCACCACGCCTTCCACGCGATGTTAGTTTCGATTTTATTGCGAACCACATCTCATTCGGCCGGAAACCACTAGGAATAAGTATCCCATCAGACCAGGCTAGAGCCGTTGGATTAGAGAGTTAACTATCAGAATTTAATGAGTGCTTACAATGTGGGCTTGTTTCCACGTAACATGGTCTCTGATTTGAGTTTGCTTCCTACCAAAACCCGAATTTTTTATTAATAGTAATTAGTAATCATTGAATTGTGAAACGAGGAAAGGATAATTACAATTTTGAGAAATAGTAAGGACGCTAGGCATTACAGCGTCCAGGCGCGCACGCTAGTATAAGCGACGTCCATATCTTT
>LR738714.1:845609884-845690604 GCA_902687465.1 Secale cereale | reverse complement strand
TTTTTTTTTTTTTTGGAACGTAGACGCTGATTGCGTCCGGCTTTAAATTAATAAAGCCAAAAGGGCAAGTCATCACACATCAGTTTAGGTTACAGACCAAAGTAGAGCTCAAAGTTCAGAAACTACCGACACCAACACGCGCAACACAAAAGAGAAACATGATGAACGAGCGATAGGTAGCAAATCTAGCTTAGGATGTCCCATCGTCTCGTCGAGCTTGGCAAGTCATCACTTTGATCTTCTCCATGACAGAAATCATGTCTTGTTCGTCAAGCGCTTTCCCCAACGGCATCCACACCTGGAGAAAAATGTGACATTTGAATAATATGTCAGCAGGGTGTTTTGGAAACTTGTGTTCGATCGTAAACTTGTTGCGCACGGACCAAAGGGACCATAGAAGCGCCCCTATGCAGCGCCACAGAATTCTAGCAGAGGATCCTTTCTGGGCTGATAGGATCTCTAAGAGGTCTTTCGAAGTATGAGGTTGCCAATTTTTGTCGAAAGTTTCCCTCACCGCACTCCACGCAAAACGGGCCAGCACACATTGAAAAAAAAATATGGTTGGCGTCTTCGGCCAACCCACACAGCATGCAAGTGCCATCAGACGGTCCATTGCGCTTGGCCACGTTATCAGAGGATGGAAGCCTATTTCTCACCATCTGCCACATGAAGATTTTGATCTTCAAAGGCAGCCCCGCTTTCCACAGTCCCCTAACCATGGAAAGCACCGGGCCCTCGGACATTTTGGAATATAAGGATTTGACCGTGAACTGTTTAGAGGACGATAGATTCCAAGAGACTGCGTCAGGTTCAGAGGAGAGTTCAATATTTCTCCAAGCCACCACCAAATTATCCCAGTTGGCAGCCTCCACCGGCCCTAGCGCACGAATGAAGGAAATCGCCGGTGGGCTAACACGAAAGGCATCGGCAACCATAAGGTTGGGATCGGTGGCAAGATGGTACAGCTCTGGATGCGATTGCCACAAAGGGGAATGCTCCCACCAATGGTCAAGCCAAAAACGGGTAGAGCCGCCATTCTTAATAGAGAAGTGAGCCCCAAGAGCGAAGGCCGGCCGAACGGCCTGGATCCCTTTCCAGAACGTTGATCCCGAGGATTTGGCTTGAAAAACCGTTCCATCCGGGAAATATTTGGCTTTAAGAATGCGGGCCCAGAGCCCAGACTCATTTTGCGCAAGTCGCCACCACCACTTGGTTAAAAGTGCAACATTCATAAGCTTGGAGTTGGTAACCCCAAGCCCCCCAAGTTTTTTTGGCCGGCAGATTGCCGCCCATTTGACCAAATGATATTTCTTTTTGGCTCCCGTTCCTTCCCAAAAGAATCGAGATCGGGGGGTGTCAAGTTTGGCGTGAACCCCATCCGCCAGGAGGTACATACCCATGATAAAGATAGGGAGAGAGGATAGACTCGAATTGGTCAGGATGAGTCTTGCCGCGGACGACATAAATCATCCACGCCAAGGACTAACACGATTGGCTACCTTCCCGTAAAGAGGTTCCCACTCAGCGATGGTAAGACCGCGGTAAGATATTGGAAGGCCCAAGTACTTGATCGGAAAGGTACCTCGCCTACAGTTGAGAAGGTTAGCCACGTGGGAGCTCGAGAGGTCATCCATCCCTATGGTGATGACCTCACTCTTGAGGAAATTGATCTTCAGTCCCGACATGAGTTCGAAGGCCAGGAGAATGAGTTTGATAGAGGCCACACTACTATCATTGGGCTCGAAGAAGAGGGGGGGGGGGGACTTGGCGAACTACTTCTTACCTCCATGAGGCAGCAGTGGCATCAGTCAACTGAGCAACTTGTTGGGGTGAGTGTTGAATCAGTGAAGTAGTTGGTCTCATTAATCCTGCTCTTGGTATCCCATTATCCTACCATATGTTGGTTGTCCTTCCATCACCAATTCTTCTTATGATCCCCTGTCTAAGCACATCACATCCGTCTAATATTGCACGCCAGATCTGAGAGGGGTGCGGTCCAAGTTCAGCCTCAAGTATAGAGCATCCAGGATGGTAAGCCGCTTTCAGAATACATGCACTGAGCGAATTGGGATCCATCAAACACCTCCACGCCTGTCTTGATAGTAGTGCGAGGTTGAAAATTTCCAAATCACGGAAACCCAATCCTCCCAATTTTTTTGGCCGTGTCATCACATCCCAGGCCACCAAACACGGCTTTCTTCGTCATTGCTTACAACCCCACCAAAATTGTCTAATTGTTGATGTCACACTCGCACATAATCCCCTAGGGAGTCTGAAACAAGACATAGAGAAAACAGAGATGTCATGGGCCACGGATTTTATGAGTACCTCTTTCCCTGCCGCAGAAAGAAGCTTATGCATCCATCCTTTAATCTTTTCCCACATATCTGGATGCTAGCTTCAATCACGTCCACGTTTAGGTTGGGCCTCCGAAATCGAGCAGCTTCGGACCATCGCCCCCTCGGCCACCTCCCCACGGCCGCCGCCGCCGCCCTCGACCTCTCATCCCCTCCACCACCTCTCCATGGCCGCCTCCGCTGTCCACCTAATCTCTCGCCCACCTTCTCAGGGCCGCCTCCCTGTCATCCCCTAGAACACCTCGTGGTTAGCCTCCCACCTCTGCCTCATCCCCTCGTCCACCTCCTCACGGTCAATCTAGGTTGCGCCACCACGGCGAGTTTGACGGAGTTGACGGCCCTTCTCTCTTCTCTCGACCGCAATCACCACATCTGTTCTGTTCCTCGTCCTTGCATTCCTCGCAGCCTCAATCGTCACCCACCGGAGCACAGGACGGTAGGCATTGTAGTTTTCCTCTCAAGTTGTATGTTCTTCCTGATCTCCAATTGAATAGCACACTACAGTAGTAGCAAATATCTTGTATTTATTGCATGGTATTTGTTTCTTCTTCTAATTAATAGATTGACATTGGTGCTGAGTGGAAAAAAGATGTCTATTCCTGAATTTTCATGAGTTTAAGTGGGTAACCTGGTACTTGTATCTAGTTAAGAGTAAATGATTGATATTGTTGATGCAGCAACTTTAATTATTTCTCGTTGGTTTCATAAGCATAGCTCTTACTGAGAGAGAAATATGATTTACTACGGTTTATATATTGAGTATTCTGAAGAATAAATGCAAATGATTGATGCAGTGCACTGGAAGGCTTACTTGTTCCTTTTACCTTGTGACAGGACTGAAATGAATACAAATGGGCATTTTAGTGATTTATTATGGATGCCTCACAGCCAACATAAAATATCCAAAGCTTGGGAAAATGTGAGTCTTTGTTGAATTTGCATGTGGTCTATTACACTTAGTGTTCGGCTTAAACTGATTTCTGTATGTATTAATGCAGCCTAATATTTCCTTGAACATACGGTGTCACCGTGTTGGCATCCCATTTGATCCTCTATGTAGCCCAGCTTTAGAGAATCTTGTTTTTTATCAGATTGCAAAGATGAGGAAAATCAATTTCGACAAATACTTGATATCAGCATTGGTGGAACGTTGGCGGCCCGAGACAAATACTTTTCACTTGCCTATAGGAGAAATGACTATTACACTGCAAGACGTCGGTTGTTTGTCGGGGCTGCCTATCCATGGTAAACCACTTGTTGGCATAGCTGATGCACCATGGTCGGAATTAGTCGAGAGGTTGCTTGGGATCCCCGTGGATGAACAACAAATGAAACAAAAGAAAATGCAAAAAGGTGATGATAATATTGTTGTGAGGGATTCACAATACTCTCTAAATTTGGGCAAATTACGAGAACGCTTCCATGTGTTGCCGGATAATCCAATGGAAAGGGAGATTAATTGGCATGCTCGACCACTTGTTCTAGAAATCCTTGGATCCATAGTATTTACGGATACATCTCGAGATGGAGTGACAGCTATGTATCTCCAATTTATGCAAAGTTTAGGACAGCCAACAGAGTATAATTGGGGAGCAGCTGCTCTTGCTGTGTTGTATAGACAATTAAGCATGTGTGCTGAGAAGGAGAGACCCGAAGTTTCAGGGCCTTTATTGCTGCTACAATTATGGTCTTGGTCCCAGTTGGCACTTGGTCGTCCTAAAGTTATTTTTGAGAAGCCCAAACAAGGAGAGGAACCTGATGAAGAGGAAGATGAAGAAGAAGTACATTTGGATTATAATCCTGTTTTTGGAGCAAAGTGGTGTGCCGCACATGCGTTTGATGTCCCTCATAATGCTGGTCTTTTATTCTAATAACTAAATTTATTACACATCATTTGTGCTACCACAAATAAATTTCTTAAGTTGCAATGAAATATATGTAGGTACTGAATATTATCGGAATCAGATTGATTTGATTCGAGAAGGTGCAGTTCATTGGCAACCATATGATGATCTTCTGGAGCAGATGCCCATCCAAGTTCATGATGATTCTGATTGATGGTTTGCTTGAGTACCACTCATGCATTTTTGGATTGTGGAGTTTCACAATCCAGATAGGGTTATGTGGCAATTTGGATTAAGATAGACCATTCCACCTTCTGTTCCACGTGGGAAGGTGGAGGTTCAGATACTTTGAAAAATTAAGCATTCTGCAGGAAAATCGCATAATTGGGAGGAATTCCATGCCAATTATGTTCAAGAATACGATCGCGTTCAAGCAAGTGTCTTGCCAGAGGAAATTCCCTTTGATGTAGCTAGTTTACCTGATTACACACATTGGTTCCAATAACATGCTATGTACACAGTATTCTTCGATTCTCAGTGCTTAGGCCGCCTAGATAAACCTATTCCATATCCTCTAGATAGCAACGAATGGATTGGCTACATGCCTAGTGGTCCGCCACTGGCTCGAATTGTACGTGTGTGCAACACTTCCATTGTAGTATTTGCATTATATTGTAATAAATGTGTAATGCAATATTTGTCTTGTCACTTGTAGGGTTACGTGAGTTAAAGAATGCGGCATAGGGAATCAAATGTGCTACTACTAGTGGATGCAACAAGATAGGGAAATCTGTACTGAGGTCATGTGTAGGAAATTTGTTAGATCTGAACTTGGAGCCTAGGCTGCAAAGCATGCTCACTGAGGCTAGCTTACCACTAAAGGTTGAAGATATTCCATCTGACGATGATGTTTCCTATATTGCTCACCCACCAAACCCCCCCAAAAGAGAGCAACTCTGATGTGTTTAATGAATGGATATACTCCGACAAAGTTTTTACAACATACTTGAAGGTTGGCGAAGTAGTGAGCGATGGAGAACCGACAACACAAGATGTATATAGGTCAAGTTACCCAACAGACCAACTCTAATGAGCTGATTAGAAATAGTAGGCATCAACCTAGGAGTTTGTAGCGAGCAGTTGATTAGAATGGCCAACCCCAATATGGGTTGTAATAGTTTGAAAACTAAGTTTTGTCACTCCTTATTTGATAAGTTCATGTGGCAGCCTACCTTGTATAAGTATGGCATCATGTTGTCACCAAATGCTGGAAATGTTAATTTGGGAGGAATAGTATACTCCACACCCATGGACCGATGTTGCACTTCACCATCCACGTAAACCAGAATGATTAACATGTTCTTATATGCACCTACAAACATGAACGTGCAGCAAGTGAATATCACAATTTCAAATTGATCTACCATAGACTCACGACTAAAAATTTGGCTTCTCACAAACCAGCCAATTAAAGATCGTAATTCAGGAATAACAATCCAATCATTTAAAAAGTGTCAGCTTGTAAACCGTTGAATCAATTGCATAGAGATTAAAATAGAGGATATTCAATAGGATAGTCCAACAACTAACATGAACCAAGAACAAAAATCAATTGGAGGATCCTAATGGCGAGCAGCTACTAGGGTTTTAAACCTCGCGTAACTCCTATCTGTCATTACGAAAGACTCCGTTTAGTCGAATCTGATGGCTAGGAAAATCACTTGACTGGACGCAGTTACTAATAACGTCCAGACCTGGAGGATGTCCTCGATAGCATCCAGCTGTTGACGCCATTGTACTTAGCATCCTTCCTATTTATAAAATTTCCACTTCCCTCCCACTAGCTTCCAAATTATTTGGTTGTTAATTATTATTAATAATAATAATCGGTACCAAAACTGTAGCCTAAAAAACCAAAACTGTAGCCTAAAATCACGTGATATTACTTCCTACCAGAATTGCAGCCTATAATCACATGGTTTGAGTTTGCTTCCTACTTGTTCCCGAGAAGAAAGGAAGTGTCCTTCCTATCACAACTACAGCTTCAAATCATGTGACCATACAATTTTATATCCATTTGTTCTTAAGTTTTTTGTTCATATTTTTTCCTATTTATCCAAGAAATAGTAATAGTGTACTTTTTTAAATGGCATCGTGCAAGGCCCCCGCGTCGCTCGCATAGGGCGGCTACGGCAATGCATCCTTTCCCACTAGCCACGGCCATCCCTGGCTCCTTCTCCCCCTCATCATCGCCGGCTTTCGCCTCTTGAGAAAAGTCCCCGATAGGTGTCCGAGGCGGCGGGGCCAGCGCCCACGTTCATAGCTCCCTCTCCGCCCATTGGATCCTATGCCAGATCTGCACACAATGGTTGTTCTAGTGGTGGCGCACCTGCTCGCGGCCCTCGTGGCTGCTCCCTCTCGTTAGCTCATGTCGACGACATCCTGCTTGGTGCCGGCGGCTTGTCGGTGAGGCTCTGCCGGCGCTCCATGCAGATCTGACCGTGTGGCTTCCTTCCCTTGAACTATGCGCCACATGGGCGATGGACCTGGACCTGATTGAATCTGGGCGTGGGGTTGGTTGACGTGCACTTGAGATGCGTTGGTATTTCCTGAATGAGGAAGGGATGGTGCAGCACAACGACGGTAAGTATTTCCCTCAGTTATAAAACCAGGGTTGTCGAACCAGTAGAAGAACCACACAACACTATGTAAACGGTACCTGCACATAAAGAACAAATACTTGCAACCCGACGCGTTAAAGGGGTTGTCAATCCCTTTCGGGTAACGGTGCCTGAAATTGACGAGTTAACGGGATAAAATTGTAGTAGATTGAAAGATGCAAATAAAAGCAGATAAAACGCAACAAGGTGTTTTTGTGTTTTTGGTAATATAGATCTGAAAATAAAAGTTTCAAATAAAGAAAAAGGCAAATGTCAATATAGATCTGCAAGTATATGATGGGAACATAGACCCGGGAGCCGTAGATTTCACTAGTGGTTTCTCTCGAGAAAATAGCATGCGGTGGGTAGACAAATTAATGTTGGGCAATTGATAGAAAAACAAATAATTATGACGATATCCAAGACAATGATCACGTATATAGGCATCACGTCCAATATTAGTAGACTGACACCTGCCTGCATCTACTACTATTACTCAATGTTGAGGATATCGCTTATCGTTATCGTCTCGGTCACCTGGGGAATAGAGATTAATCGGCAATCAGTTGATTAATCGATTTATCGGTCGACTATTAATTGGCCATTTTTTTCAAATCCCAGGTTCCAAACACTAAAATATGTTATATTCAACACCAAAACAATATTAGTCAGAAGTGTTACCTTGAATCATAGCATTTGAATCCTGATATAATGACAAACAAAATATAAAAAAAATATTACATATTGCGTAACAAGGTCCACAAAACACAAATAAACATAGTTCTTGCAAACATAGTGCTACAAATGGGCCCGATTTATCGGTAGATTCCCGATAAATTGTTTGTCGTAGCGATAAATCGGCCCAAATGATAAATGATGAAGATAAGGCAAAATCTTATCGGTCACCCCAAGAGTAGCGACAAATCGGACGATAAATCGCTGAATCGGAAGATTTCTTGAACAGTGCTATTACTCCACACATTGACCGCTATCCAGCATGCACGTAGTGTATTAAGTTCATGAAAAAATGAAGTAATGCAATAAGAACGATGACATGATGTAGACAAGATCTATTCATGTAGGAATAGACCCCATCTTTTTAACCTTAATAGCAACGATACATGCGTGCCTTGTTGGGAAAGGACACATCAAGATCGAACCCATGACAAAGCACCTCTTCCCATTGCAAGATAAATAGATCAAGTTGGCCAAACAAAACCCAAATATCGGAGAAGAAATACGATGCTATAATAATAAAGAATAGATATTAAATCAAGGCAAATCTGATCATAAACTCACAATTCATCGGATCCCAACAAACACACCGCAAAAAGTCATAACATCAAATAGATCTCCAAGAGACCATTGTATTGAGATAAAAAGAGAGAAGAAGCCATCTAGCTACTGCACTACGGACCAGTAGGTCTATGGTAAACTACTCACGCATCATCGGAGAGGCACCAATGAGGATGATGAACCACTCCGTGATCGTGTTCCCCTCCGGTAGTGCCGGAAAAGTGCTCTCGATTAGATCTCGTGGTTCTGGAACTTGCGGCGGCTGGAATAAAAATTCGCCAACTCCCCTAGGGTTTCTGGAATATTGGAGTATTTATACCGCGAAGAGGCGGTACGGAAGGCCACCAAGGTGGGCACAACCCACCTGTGCGCGCTAGGGGGGCCTAGGTGCTACCTCTTGAGCTTGCGTTGTATTCCCTCGAAGAGGAAAGGGAGATGCAGCACAGTAGCGTAAGTATTTCCCTCAGTTTTTGAGAACCAAGGTATCAATCCAGTAGGAGACCACGCGCCAGTCCCTCGCACCTGCACAAACAAATAAGAACTTCGCAGCCAACACGATAAGGGGTTGTCAATCCCTTTACGGTCACTTACGAGAGTGAGATCTGATAGAGATGATAAGATAGTATTTTTGGTATTTTTGATATAGAAACAGAAAGTAAAGAAAGCAAATAAACAACGGCGACAGAAATTGGCTAGTTGACGCGAAAGTAATATGATAAAGATACACCCGGGGGCCATATTTTTCTCTAGTGGCTTCTCTCATGATAGCGGTATTCTACGGCGGGTAAATAAATTACTGTCGAGCAATTGATAGAAAAGCAAATAATTATGAGACTATCTAGGCATGATCATTGTATATAGGCATCACGTCCGAGACAAGTAGACCGAAACGATTCTGCATCTACTACTATTACTCCACACATTGACCATTATCCAGCATGCATCTAGTGTATTGTGTTCATACGAACAGAGTAACACCTTAAGAAAGATGACATGATGCAGAGGGGTAAACTCAAGCAATATGATGATAACCCCATCTTTTTATCCTCGATGGCAACAATACAATACGTGCCTTGCTGCCCCTACTGTCACAGGGAAAGGACACCGCAAGATTGAACCCAAAGCCAAGCACTTCTCCCATTGCAAGAACTATAGATCTAGTAGGCCAAACCAAACCAATAATTCGAAGAGACTTGCAAGGATATTATGAGCACACATAAAAAGTTCAGAGAAGAACCAAATATCTTTCATAGATAACCTTGAACATAAACTCATAATTCATCGGATCTCGACAAACACACCGCAAAAAGAGATTACATCGAATAGATCTCCTCGAAGACCGAGGATAACTTTGTATTGAGATCCAGAGAGAGTGAAGAAGCCATCTAGATACTAGCTATGGACCCGAAGGTCTGTGGTAAACTTATCACAACTCATGGTGAGGGCGATGATGATGATGATGAAGGCCTCCGTGGTGGATCCCCCTCCCGAAACAGGCTCCAAGATGGGATCTCCACGGGAACAGCAGCTACGGCGATGGAATTAGGGTTTTCTCTCTGCGTATGGAGTTTCTGGGGTACGTAGGTATATATAGGAAGAAGGGGGGCACCGGGGGCCACACGGGCTGCCCTTGAGGCAGGGGGCGCGCCCCCACCCTAGAGGGTGGCCCCTCTGGGTGATTTTCTCCAAAAATATCTCTCGCGAATGTTTCATTCCGTTTGGACTCCGTTTGATATTCCTTTTCTGCTAAACCCTGAAATAGGCAAAAAAACAGTTTTCTGGACTGGGCCCTTGGGTTAGTAGGTTAGTCCCTAAAATGATATAAAAGTGAATGATAAAGCCCATTAAGCATCCAAGACTTCATAAATAATAGCATGAAACAATAAAAAATTATAGATACGTTGGAGACGTATCAAGCATCCCCAAGCTTAATTCCTGCTCGTCCTCGAGTAGGTAAATGATAAAGAAAGAATTTTTTATGTGGAATGCTAACCAATATAGTTTTTCAATGTAATTCTCTTAATTGTGGCATGAATGTTCAGATTTGAAAGATTCTAGACAAAAGTCTATATTGACATAAGAAATAACAATACTTCAAGCAATACTAACAAAGCAATCATGTCTTCTCAAAATACTATGGCTAAAGAAAGTTATCCCTACAAAATCATATAGTGTTGGCTATGCTCCCTTGTTTTCACACTAAATATTCATATCATGCACAACCCCGATTTCAGCCAAGCATTTGTTTTCATACTCTATCTTTTCAAACCTTTCAACTTTCACGCAATACATGAGCATGAGCCATGGATATAGCACTATGGGTGGAATAGAGGTGATTGTGGAGAAGACAAAAAGAGGGAGATAGTCTCACATCGACTAGGCGTATCAACGGGCTATGGAGATGCCCATCAATAGATATCAATGTGAGTGAGTAGGGATTGCCATGCAACGAATGCACTAGAGCTAAATACGAATGAAAGCTCAACAAAAGAAAATAGTGGGTGTGCATCCAACTTGCTTGCTCACGAAGACCTAGGGCATTTGAGGAAGCCCATCGTTCGAATATACAAGCCAAGTTCTATAATGAAAATTCCCACTAGTATATGAAAGTGACTAAACATGAGACTCTCTACAATGAAGAACATGGTGCTACTTTTAAGCACAAGTGTGGAAAAAGATAGTAGCAATTGTCCCTTTTTTCTTCTGTTTTTTTTCTTTTTCTTTTTTTGGGCCTTTCTTTTTCTCCTTGGCCTTTCTTTTTTTCCTTTTTTTTTGCGGAGGGGCTTTATAGATTCAGCCTTTCCTCCCATGGGACAATGCTCTAAAAATGATGATCATCACACTTTCATTACAACATAATATTACAACTCGATACTACAACAACAAAGTATGACTCTATATGAATGCCTCCGGCGGTATACCGGTATGTGCAATGAAACAAGAGTGACATGTATGAAAAGATTATGCATGGTGGCTTTGCCACAAATACGATGTCAACTACATGATCATGCATGGCCATATGACAATATGATGCGTGTCATATAAACGGAACGGTGGAAAGTTGCATGGCAATATATCCCGGAATGGCTATGGAAATGCCATGATAGGTAGGTATGGTGGCTGTTTTGAGGAAGGTTATATAGTGGGTTTATGGCATCGGCGAAAGTTGCGCGGTACAAGAGAGGCTAGCAATGGTGGAAGGGTGAGAGTTCATATGATCCATGGACTCAACATTAGTCATAAGAACTCATATACTTATTGCAAAAATTTACGATTCATCAAAACAAAGTAATCAACGCATGCCCCTAGAGGGGAGGTTGGTAGGAGTTAACCATCGCGTGCCCCCGACCTCCACACAAAGGTTGACACTCTACAAATACCTCATGCTTTAACTTAGTCACACAACGGTTCACCATACGTGGATGCTACGGGAATCACTAACCTTAACACAAATATTTCTCAATTTCATAATCACTCCGCTAGCATGACTCTAATATCACTATCCTCATGTCTCAAAACAATTATCAAGCATCCAACATCTCTTTCTATTCAATGCACTTGGTGTGAAATTTTTTACTACATTGACATTGGATGTTTATCATGTGAAGACTAGTTTCTTTAGCCTAAACACTTTACCATGCTGTTTTAATAGACTCTCAAATAGATCTAAGTGAAGCATGAGAGTTCAACAATTTCTACAAAATATTACCACCACCATTCTCTAAAAGATATAAGTGAAACAATAGAGCAAAAACTATTCAACTCAAAAGATATAAGTGAAGCACATAGAGTGTTCTAACAATTTCTAGGCCATATTTTCACTCTCTCAAATATGTGTGTCCAGCAAGGATGATTGTGACAAACTAACAAGCAAAGACTCAAATAATACAAGACGCTACAAGCAAAACACATAACATG
Source organism: Secale cereale (assembly GCA_902687465.1). Lineage (NCBI taxonomy): Eukaryota > Viridiplantae > Streptophyta > Magnoliopsida > Poales > Poaceae > Secale > Secale cereale. Next base: position 845,678,529 of record LR738714.1, on the reverse strand, counting down.
TTGCGAATAAAAATATAGCTCCAAGTATAGTTACCGATGGATGAAGACGAAAGAGGGGATGCCTTCCCTGGGCATCCCCAAGCTTAGGCTTTTGATTATCTTGAATTTACTTGGGGTTCCATGGGCATCCCCAGTCTTAGGCCTTTGCTACTCCTTGTTCCATAGTCCATATAGCAATACTCAAAACTTGAAAACTTCACAACACAAAACTTAGACAAAAATTCTCGTGAGCTCCGTTAGTAAGAGAAAGCAAACCACCACTCAAAGGTACAGCAAGGAATTCATTCATTGTTTTATTGGTGTTAAACCTACTGTACTCCAAGTTATCTATGGTTCATATCCTCCAATATTACTCATAGATGCATCGGAATAAGCAAACAACACACGAAAAACAGAATCTGTCAAAAACAGAACAGTCTGTAGTAATCTGCTGGGTTCGCCTACTTCTGGAACTCCAAAAAATTAAAACTAAATTGGTAAATTTGCGCAATTTGTCTACCAATCAGCAGAAAAAAGAATCAACTAAAAATCACGCTCCAGTAAAATCTGAAGACTACTTTAGCGAGCGCTAACGATTCAGTTTTTCACAGCAAGATCGTATAAACTTCACACAAGTCTTACCAAAGGCTCTACTTGGCACAAACACTAAACAAAACATGAAAACACATCTAACCAGAGGCTAGATGCAATATTTATTCCCTAACAGCAACAAAAGCAAAAACATAAAATTGGGTTGCCTCCCAACAAGCGCTATCGTTTTACACCCCTAGCTAGGCACGATACAAGATAGATCTAGGTATTGCCATAGTAGTACGATATATCGCGAAAGCTCATCTCATATTCCCTACGTTCAGTAGCAAGCTTACTTTTTGGCAAGCAAAAGTAATCAAAAGGGCTAAATTTAATGGGACAAAAGTCCCCTACATCAATCTCGGGAGGAACAGGTTGTAGTGGATGACCAATTCATCATTATAGGCATTCTTTTGGCAGAAGGCCATAAGCCTTCGTTCAAGGAAGAAGCCTAACCTGTTATTTTGAACAGCAAAGTCATCGTTTATCTCAGAAATTCTATTAATGAAGATCTCAACAGGAACCTTTTTTCTAAGGTTTTCATTAAAAGCAACATGATCAGGAGACCGCAAACGCATAAGGTCTTCTTGATTGAACAAGATAGCCTCTATAGGAGGTCAACCGGCATCCACTCCGTAATGAGCAAAAATTTCTCTGGCCTCTTTCATGATATATCTAAATTCATCAGCCAAAAAGATAGTAGTTGCACGCTTAACGGAAGAATGCTCAATATTGGAGAACTCAAAAAATACTCTCTGAATATAGGGATGCATATGGATAAATTGCCCTCCAATTTCTACTATGGGCATAGATACAACATCTGCAAGGCTACTAGTTCTGTGAAGAATAGAGCCACCCATAGTGGGCAAAGCACCGGCACAAGTAAAGAAGTCTTGAAGAACCCCTTTTCCAATAATATTGCCACTACCAACTCGGAACTTCTTAACATGTAAAGTGGTAGCTTCATCCGGGGGGGTCAACATGAACGTTGCCCTCGGCATTGCTACGCTTCTCGATAAAACCTTCCCCCATCTCAGACATGAGGGTAAGCAAGCAACACACAAGCAAACAGGAAGCAAGCGAACGAAAAACACACGGCGGAAGAAGGGCGAATAAAACGGCAAAGGTGAAGTGGGGGAGAGGAAAACGAGAGGCAAATAAATGTAATGCGAAGGATAAGGGTTTGTGATAGGTACTTGGTTTATGACTTTTGCGTAAGCCTCCCTGGCAACGGCGCCAGAAATTTTTCTTGCTACCTCTTGAGCTTGCGTTGTATTCCCTCGAAGAGGAAAGGGAGATGCAGCACAGTAGCATAAGTATTTCCCTCAGTTTTTGAGAACCAAGGTATCAATCCAGTAGGAGACCACGCGCCAGTCCCTCGCACCTGCACAAACAAATAAGAACTTCGCAGCCAACGCGATAAGGGGTTGTCAATCCCTTTACGATCACTTACGAGAGTGAGATCTGATAGAGATGATAAGATAGTATTTTTGGTATTTTTTATATAGAAACAGAAATTAAAGAAAGCAAATAAACAACGGGGACGGAAATTGGCTAGTTGACGCAAAAGTAATATGATAAAGATAGACCCGGGGCCATAGTTTTCTCTAGTGGCTTCTCTCATGATAACTGTATTCTACGGCGGGTAAACAAATTACTGTCGAGCAATTGATAGAAAAGCGAATAATTATGAGACTATATAGGCATGATCATTGTATATAGGCATCACGTCCGAGACAAGTAGACCGAAACAATTCTGCATCTACTACTATTACTCCACACATCGACCGCTATCCAGCATGCATCTAGGGTATTGAGTTCATACGAACAGAGTAACGCCTTAAGAAAGATGACATGATGTAGAGGGATAAACTCAAGAAATATGATGAAAACCCCATTCTTTTATCCTCGATGGCAACAATACCATACGTGCCTTGCTGCCCCTACTGTCACTGGGAAAGGACACTGCAAGATTGAACCCAAATCCAAGCACTTCTCCCATTGCAAGAACTATAGATCTAATAGGCCAAACCAAACCAATAATTAGAAGAGACTTGCAAGGATGTTATGAGCACACATAAAATGTTCAGAGAAGAACCAAATATCTTTCATAGATAACCTTGATCATAAACTCACAATTAATCGGATCTCGACAAACACACCGCAAAAAGAGATTACATCGAATAGATCTCCTCGAAGACTGAGGAGAACTTTGTATTGAGATCCAAAGAGAGATAAGAAGCCATCTAGATACTAGCTATGGACACGAAGGTCTGTGGTAAACTTCTCACAACTCATGGTGAGGGCGATGATGATGATGATGATGAAGGCCTACGTGATGGATCCCCCTCCCGAAACAGGCTCCAAGATGGGATCTCCATGGGAACAGCAGCTACGGCGGTGGAATTAGGGTTTTCTCTCTACATATGGAGTTTCTGGGGTACGTAGGTATATATAGGAAGAAGGGGGCGCCGGGGGGGCACCGGGGGCCACACGGGCTGCCCTCGAGGCAGGGGGGCGCCCCCTGGGAAGGGGGCGCGCCCCCCACCCTCGAGGGTGGCCCCTCTGTCCCCTGGCTTGGCCCTGAAGTCTTTCGTGCGTGATTTCCTCCAAAAATATCTCTCGCGAAGGTTTCATTCCGTTTGGACTCCGTTTGATATTCCTTTTCTGCAAAACCCTAAAATAGGCAAAAAAAAAACAGCAATCTGGACTGTGCCCTTGGGTTAGTAGGTTAGTCCCAGAAATGATATAAAAGTGAATGATAAAGCCCATTAAGCATCCAAGGCTTCATAAATAATAGCATGGAACAATCAAAAATTATAGATACGTTGGAGACGTATCACTAGGCGCGCCCTGGTGGGTTGTCCTCACCTCGGAGCCCCCCCTCGTACTTATTCAGTCCATGTTGTGTCTTCTGGCCCAAAAAAATCTCCAGAAAGTTTTGCTATATTTGGACCTCGTTTGGTATTGATTTTCTGCGATATAAAAACAAGCAATAAACAACTATTGGCACTGGGCACTATGTCAATAGGTTAGTCCCAAAAAATGATATAAAATGATTGTAGAACATCCAAGAATGATAATATAATTGCATGGAACAATTGAAAATTATAGATACATTGGAGACGTATCAGCATCCCAAGCTTAATTCATGCTCGTCCTCGAGTAGGTAAATGATAAAAACAGAATTTTTGATGTGGAATGCTGCCTGTCATGTTCATCACATATTCTTTTTTTATATAGCATAGACATATGGACTTTTATATGGTTCGAAGCAATACTCAAGCATATCAACAAACAACCATGTCTTTCAAATATCAATATAAAGCAAGTTATCCCCAGCCTATCATGCTCAACCATTGATCCATTCATGCAACACATCCAAATATTAACTATATCCAATGCTCAAGTATGATAATAGTGTTCCCTAGTTGGTGCTTTATAAGAGAAGATGGAGACTCAAATAAAAATAAAAATTGCATAAAGAAAAAGAAATGCCCTTCGCAGAGGGAAGTAGGGATTTATAGAGGTGCCAAAGCTCAAAGCTTAAATTGAGAGATAAAATTATTTTGGGCGGTATACTTTTCCCATCAACGAGAACGACTTAGAGTTCCCAACACTTTACATGCAAGATATATCATAGGTGGTTCTCAAACAAAAAATAAAGTTTATTCCTTTTTCCACCATTCTTTCACAATCCATGGCTTATCCGTATTCACGGGTGCCCTCCATACCAACACCCTCTAAGGAATTTATGATTTTTCCAACATAAAGTAAATTTTCTTTTCATTTCCGGACTAGGAATCGATATTACCACCATACTATCGTGGAATGAGAAGTGAATAAACACTCATCTTGAGAATAACACATCTAGCATGAAAGATATTAGCCACCCTCGCTGCTTCATGAGCTGTACGGGCACACAAAAGAGAAATTTATATTCAACTTAGAGTTGGCACATACAAATTTGTTTAGAACGGCAAGGAAATACCGCATATAGGTAGGTATGGTGGACTCATTTGGCACAACTTGGGTTTTATGATTTGGATGCACAAGTAGTATTTCTACTTAGTACAAGGTGGAGGCTAGCAAGGGGTTGAGAAATGACCAACCAAGGAACGAAAACCATCATAAGTGAACATTAAACATAACTAACACCGAATAATGCAACACAAGTAGGATGTAATTTCATTGCATGATTATTGACTTTCGTGCTTGCATAGGGAATCACAAACTTTAACATCAATATTCTTACTAAAACATAATTACTCATTAACATGGCTCACATATCACTATCATCATATCTCAAAACTATTACTAAGAATCAAGTTTATTGTCCAATGATCTTAATGAAAGTTTTTTTATATATCCCCCTTGGATATCTATCACTTTGGGACTAGTTTCATATGTTGCTTTTGATAAGCTCAAACAAATATAAGTGAACATCATGAGTATAATATTTTCTTCTCTCAAATTATTCTAAGTGAAGCATGAGAGAATTTCTTCAAAAATAGCAAAGCACACCGTGCTCAAAAAGATATAAGTGAAGCACTAGAGCAATTCCGTGGCTCTCAAAAAGTTTAAGCGAAGTATAAGAGCCAACATATCATAATTTGGCTCTCAAATAGGTGTGTACGACAAGGATACTGATTAAAAAATAAAAATAAAAACAAGCAAAGACTCATATCATACAAGACGCTCCAAGCAAACTCATAATATGTGACAAATAAAAATATAGTCTCAAGTAAAATTCCGATGGTCGTTAGAAGAAAAAGGGGATGACAGTCGGGGCATCTGCAAGCTTAGTTGCGTGATACTTCTTGAATATTACCTTATGATGCCTTGGGCATCCCCAAGCTTAGCCTTTTGCTACTCCTTATTCCTTCATCCATCGTGATCTCACCCAAAACTTGAAAACTTCAATCACACAAAACTTAACAAAACCTTGTGAGATCCGTTAGTATAACAAAACCAATCTTTACTCTAAGTACTGTAGCAAACCAATTCATATTTTGTAGGCAACCAAATTATCAAGACAAGAAATATCTGGCATATGCAAGGGAGAATAATAAAACTTTGGCAATCTCAACATAACGAGAGGTAAATTAGTAACATCAAATTTTTTACTACCATATTTTTCTCTCTCATAATAATTGCATGTAAGATCATACTCAAATTAAATAATATAGCTATCACATAACATATTCTCTATATGATCCACATGCATACTACAACAAAAAAGATTTTAAGTAACACAGTGATGTAACACGTGTCAAAACATGTTACCTGAAAAACTGTAGTAACACATCATTTGTGTTACAAGGTTTGTTGGTAACACATTCTCGGTCAGATATGAAATGGTGTTACAAAGGTATTACAAGAGTAACATATAGGTTCATGTTGCTGCAGTGTGTTACGACATAAGATTGTAGTAACACATAAATGTCTGTCATTACCTAAAGTTACAAATTCTTATGGAGAAAACGTATAATCTGATTAAGTGCAAAAATAAATTCTTATGGACCTGTTTGTCAACATTAAATTATTTAGGTATGTTTCTAATATATTTATTCATCAACTGGAACCGTACTGGATTAACATGACATCACACTTAATTCAAACAGAAGAAAAAATTGTCCTTCAAAAGAATCGAAACCGGGACAAATAGAAAACACCAAATGAGCTAACCATCAGGCCAAGCAACAATTACCGTTAAAAGATCACGTTATATCTTTCTTTACTATTCAGTAGGGTAGTTTGGCTAACCATCTGCAATTTTTTTTCATGCATTACTAATGGGCCAGTGGCCTAAAAGCTAAGCGGACGAAGTAGTTTGGCTCGGCCCAGTGCGAGGTCTGGCACCAAATAGCCCACCCCTCACACCCACCCACATCTTGGGCCAGCCCTGTGCGAGGCGGCCAATTGTTTTGTTCCTTTTTTTCTTTTCCTTTTTATTTATATTTTTCATCTTCCATTTTTTATTTTACTTTTTTACCAAATCATTTTCAAAGGAATTGAAAATATGTCCTGGAAAATTTTAAAAATTGCAAATACAAAAAATGTTTGCAAATTTAGAAAATACTTACGATTATTCAAATTTGAAAATAAATATTTCAATATTTTTGTTTCCTGTTACAAAACACAGGCTCTTTTATACATTAGGAAAATGGATAAATAGGGTGAGTTTCTAAAGTTCAGCATCGAATCAAAGCATCGCAAAGGGTGAACAATATAGTATTCAAATGGATGAAGAATTCATCTGTAATTTCTTCATAGGGGAATTAACGAGTCAATATCCAACAGAATAACTTCAAACTAACTACTATACTTTTTAAATAGGTGTCATCTCGCAAGGGATGATTTGAATATGTGGGGATTTTGAGCCATGCATATTGGGTTAGAGTGTGTGATATCCTCCCGTTTCTATAGTTATATCTATACCTAATAATAAAGAGGCCATTGCTTCTGGCGATACGTCACTGATTGCCCTAAAAGTTGAAAAATATTACCCATCAATGCCACCTACAAGTTTTTTTAGTTGAATGCCACCTATAAGTAAAAAATCGAATGCCTCGCTTGGGCTGGCCCATATAGTAGGGACCTCCTATATTGCGCTCTTTGCGCCTGGAGAAGACACAGCATGCCTGTTTGGGCCGGCACATGTCCAGGCGGCCTGCTTTCCAATTTTCTTTTTTAATTTTCTTTTTTTAGTTTTCATATTTTCTATATTAAATAATTTTGGACTTCAAAAAAGTTTCTAAAAATCATTTTTAGAGTTCTGAAATTAAATATTTAACAATCCATAATATGTTATGGATTCAAATAATGTTTGCAATTTCGCAAAGGAATGTTTGCTTATTCAAAAAATGTCCAAAATTTTGAAAACAATGTTCAAGTTTTTTGAAAAAGTTCATTCATAAAGAAATGTAAATGAAATTTGAACAAAAATCACCATTTCAGAAAACGTTTATGAATGGAAATATATCCTCAAAATTCAAAAACTGTTCGTGACTTTCAAAATAGTTTATTCATTCATATGACTTTCCCTGATAAAAAAATGATCATGCATTAAAAAAAATAACAAAAATGTTTGTGAACTTAATAAATTATTCCACCAATTTCGATTAAATGTTCGTCGATTCAATAATTTTTTCCAAAAAATGTGCACAATTTAATTTAGTTTTTGCAAATAATATAAAATGTTTTGAATTAAAAAAATGTTCGTGATTTTAAAAAATGTTTAGAAATTTGTAAAAGTGATCATGAATTCAAATATGTGCACAAATTTTAAAAAATGTTCATGATTTCCCAAAATGTTCATGATTTCACGAAGTTGAGAGTGATAGTGTATCTCGGTGTTGTAGCAAAATGTGGTGATGGCCATTGTAGATTATGATTGTTTTTCTGCCATTGCTACGCAGAGGCCTTTTGCTAGTAAGATCTAAAGCTGGTTGGGCTCCTCAAACCCCATATACCTAGAGGAGGCAGCAGCCCGCCTCGCTGCCAACATGGGCAATGCGTAGGTGGCAAATGTGACGTTGTGCGCAACCTTTGAGGAGGAAGTTCTCCCTGCCCGCATCCTACAGAAGTGGTAGAGGAGGATCCATTTTGCATCCTCAAGCGTTGTCGGGGCTAAATCCGATATATCTTAGATATGGGGTCCCGATCTGGTAGCCTTGGCTAGATGGTGACAAAGATAGAAGTGGCATAGGTGTTTACCCTAGTCCGGACCCTCTCGAAGAGGCTTTATTGATTGTGGATGGGACATAAGGTACATGTGATGTATCATGAGATCGTATGAGAATAAATGTGTCTCTATGACCCTGGTACCTCAATTTATATAGGTACCCGGGATAACTAGGGTTATAGATAAGTCAGTTGTATCTATGAGTGAACTAGATCGTGAAGACGCACGTTGTCGCGCCCGCCAATATTGAGAAAGTATAAATGTAATGACCAAATAAAGTAACAAAATGAGTAAGGGTATGGATAACGAATGTGTCATTCAACGATATCCCACATTAAGATTACACACTTGAAATCCTAATTGCTTATGGCCAGAAGGAATTAAACAAGACTTGAAATTATGAGAACTTGGTTATAGCACTTTATTTCCAGATGATCTAGAATAACATAATGCACGATCGGCAAATGATGTTCACCATGATTCATATATCAGGGATATTCTAACTGTTCCTACTCATTTTAGACAAAAGAAATATTTTCTTGCTAGAACAATTTTAAAGTGTTGATAGCAGTAGCACAGGAAAGAAGAAAGCCGACAAGAGTTATTTAGTGTTATATACCCGAGCCATACCAAAGAATCTGATCTGCGTAGGTCCAGCTCATGCCACAGATAGATTATATGGAATCAGAAACAAAGAAAATGAAAGGGAGTAGGCAAAATGGATGTGCCCGGCTGGAATAAACTTCAAACAAATTGCATGGGATGCAGAAAATTTGTGGGTAGTCACACCTGTGTCTAGCAGCCATGTTTCAATTGGGTGTGACACACACCCCCGTAGAAATTTCAGCACAGATATTCCAATAAACGAGCACTGCAACCCTGTAATGAGGAATAGGAAATCTGTTCTGTAGATATGAAGACATGGATGAGAATTATAGGGTGGTTAGCAAGAATTAAACAAAGTAACGGGTATGTCTGACGAGCAGTGGGAGGTGAGAAATGACACAGAAGGGAGGAAGGAAGAGAGGTTGCAAAGCAGAATATATCAGGGAGAATGGGAGATTGCGGCAACGCAGCGGTAGCAGAAATCAATTACCATCATTACAAGACGTAGAAAATCAGCCTTTATCAGGATAATTAGGCGCCACGTTCTGAAGTTTCAGTTATGGAATGGGAAAGGACACGGTCATGGTGTGACAGTACAGCTGCAACGGCATGGCGGCCTACGCACGCGGATGACTGACGGGGATGGACGCCGACGGCACGTGCGACCACCACGGCCGCTACACAGGAACACATCAGGGTACGACAGGGGACAGAAGTGCCTCGCTGTGGGGCATGCGGAGGAAGAGTAGACAGGACCTATGCCGTCGCCCGCTCGCACATGCAGTGGAAGCTTGCCGCCGGGACTCGGGACGACGGCGGCGCAGCGCAGATGAACAGGGGAGATTGGGAGTAGCTTGCGGATACGGCTGTGGCATAATTATTTGGGATGAACGTGCTATTTTTTTTCCTCTCGCGACAATGAACGGGTACGAGGAAGCTGCGGGCATCCGCGGACTGGGCAAGTTGCACATGTTCGGCAGGGCTCTGTGGGCCTACAACCTTTGTGGCCCGATCACTCACCACACGTCTAACTCGTTATGCGGAGTTATTTCTCAAAAAAAAAAACTCGTTATGCGGAGCAGCTGCCCAATAACGATGCCTTGAGCGGCCCACGCAGGTGCAAAGGGTAAATAAATGTCGTCGATGACCTGTGGAATGACCGAGCTAATCCCGAGCGTACGTGATACTGATCCAATGGCTTACAGTGTCAAATCGCTGAGAGGCCTGGTAGGTTGCTCTGTTATACTGTTTTTTAATACGCGGTGGACAACCTTCAATGTAGGGGTGCACGCCATGTTTAAGGATTATTCCTTTTCAGCATTCTTGGACTAGACGAACGAGGCCCACCAGTTGATAAACTCGGAGGGGGGGGGAGGGGGTCTCCAGCCCAGCACAAAGGACCAGTAATCGACACGCCAACCGACACGCCGAGCACCCCCTACCACATGACTCTGTCAGTAGCCCATGAACCGTTCTTCAAACCAACGATGTTCCTCCGAGCTGCCTTCAATCTCCGATCTTCGGTCTTACAAGCTGGTTCAACCATACACAATTTCCAAGGTAATTTTGTACCGGCAGAGAAGTTGTACACCTCACTTATCCAAGGAGCCTTATCGCAGTTCCGTGCCTTTTTTTTTAAAGATTCTCCCAAAGCTCAGAAAAGCCTTGGACTCGTGGTCGACTTTCATGTACAAGTTGCCTTAGTGACAAATCCTTCTCAGGCCGAGATAATGTTCACGGCCAGGTCCAACCCTGACAACCTTGAGCGACCCGAAGTGTCACCACGTACTGCTACTGCAGTCATTTTTTTTCGAGCAACCCTACTGCAGTCATTTGACATTCCATCATGACGTGGTAACGTGGGTTGAGGCCTCTACCACTCATACGTCAAACCAAAATGTAGACTGTGCGAAGGGTTTTTAGCGGCACTATAAACAAACCCCTTGATCCTTGTGCGCGTTTAATGCACGATGCTTGGGGAACCCGTGAAATTACTGCCATGCCGTCTGCTCGATTGGCATTCCCCTTCTACTACAAGAGGCGACATGGTGGGGCATCATTAGCTTGAAGCTTCCTCCTGCCTGCATCATCCTCAAGCTCTAGCGCCCAGGACCAAAGAACGCTAAGCCCAACTCTCAGCTCGCCTCCCCATTTCGGCATTTCCCATCCCCAAGAGTTGGCCAGCGAGGGCAACTCCACCATGGCAGCGAAGGCCACGAGCAGCGACAAGAAGGTCGCTGCCGAGCGCCAGAAGGCCTCAAGCACTAGGGGCGGAGGATGCCTTCCATCATCAACCAGAAAGGAGATCGGAGCACTCTAGATGCGCGAATACATGTCAGCCGGCCTCTTCTAGCGGCACGACACTTTTTTGGTGGCGGTGGCGGCGCCTTTGGAGTCGTGAAAGAGCATCCCGACAGGCTAGGGTTTGGGTACAGATTGAGAAGGCTATTTATGTCTAAGGACCTAAACATATCTTTTTTCTCATCAAGGAACCAAATATATGTGACATAAGCGCAAAAAGCCAAAAACGAACACCTGTGTGGCTAGGTAGTGATGAAAAGCGCAAGGAAAGCCTTCTCACAATTAGTGGCAGCCCAACATCAGAAGGTATCTAAACTAGAGTAGACTTTTTCTTCTACGGTTCATTGCAACAATCTTTTAAAATTACGTAACATGTACTAAGCACAGTGTTGATGCTTATCCAACCAAGTAATTAAAATTTAATAGTACACATGAAGAGAAATTGTAATAGAGAACTTAAAAACTTGTAGCTAATATGAATGTGGCAAGTTCTTTAAACTTTTGTGACTTTGATGTTGGCCTTTCCTAGGTTTCTCCAGAGGCCCATAAAGAGCTCAAACAACTCATCGATATTGTCATCTTTGCCATGCTTGATTTCAACCACCTCCAAATTATCACACTTGAAAGACATAAAATTCTGGCTTTCAAGAGGAACATTTCGCCACTTGGCCCTTGATGTCCTCCTCTTCGAGCGATCTGTGAACTTCAGTAGGAAGTATAAAACCATATAAGAGGATGTCCAATAGGAGGGCAATTAAGTGATGAATCATTGTAAGAAATGCCAACTGGTTGAAGTACTTCACAGTTCTGCAAAATAAGCTTTTCTAAGCTCGGCACGCTTTGCAGAAATCGACCCAATGTTTGAATATTTGTGTTCGTTTTGAGATCCAGCGGTCGATTAATAAAGTTCTGACATTATGGAACCGTGGGAGTTTATCTGAAATCTTTTGTAGAAATTCCTAAACAAAAAAATAATGTACTACTATTAATACTCACAAACAAAACTTCCAAATGGGATAATTTGAAATATGTCATGTCATAGTATTAGTCTCATTTTTATCAGACAATGGAAAAAAAAAGATAATATTAGAAAAATAAATATACTGTCTTTTTTACGGATGTTTATGATTGTGTTATATGATTAAATAAAGGACAACAATCGATTGAGCAAATTACTACCCTTAACATGGACGAGCTGCATCTTCCCGGCAACGGAAGGACCCAAGGTTAGTGACTTTGTTGCGTTTGCGCCGGTGTCCTCGTCGGGCGGTGGGCGCCCCCGTCGTTTTGCCCCGGGCGGCGCTGGGCCGCGTGCGGTGGCAGACCGGATCTGGCTCCCGCCGCCGTCTTCGCCTGCGAGCAGCTGCTCGGCGGGCAAGGCTGCTGGAGCGATCTGTGCCCGTACTGCTGCGGCGATTTCGGGCTCCTGCGTCCTTGGGGGGACTGCAGTCGAGTGGCCGGCGCTGTCCCCTCCTTCCGCCAGCGCTGGGGCGGCGGCGGCGCCGTCCGCGGTGGGGGCGCTCCTGCCGTCGGGATCGGGCGCCCTGGGACCTAGGGTTCCTGCGGTGGGGGTTGGGCCTGGGGCCTTGGCGTGTTCTGGGCTGCTGGCTTCGGCGGCCCAGGACCCTGCCGTCGGGGTGGCCCGTTCGTTTGCGCCGCGAGAGGCTGGGGGCGCTGGGCCCTGTGAGCCGGCTAGGCCGCAGGAGCGCGTGGGCCCGGCCCAGGTCGCTGTGGAGGCTCTCTTATCGGATCCGAGTGGGGTTCCGGTGACAGGCCACGGTGGGACGAGGGCGGTCCGCCAACCCATTTCGCACCGCAGATATATTTGGCTGCGCAAGGGGTGCGCAGACCCATCGTTAGGGTTTCCTGCATCTGCTTCTGAAGTGCGGCGGCTTGCCCATTCCGCTCGCCTTCTCCGCATCCTCCCCCCTCCCCCACCCCTCACCCTCTCCTTCGCGGAGGCACTAAGGGCCGACCGGCGGGCGGACAAGCGCCCGATGGTTCCTACCGAGCAAGAGGCGGAGTCGCGCCGTGAGCGGGCTGGCCGCGAGAAGTCTAAGCCTCCCATGGGCGGTCGTCTTGGAGGCCGCGACGGGCGCGACGGCCGTGATGATCGTGAGATCCGCGGATCCACGGCGAATCATGGCGGAGGGCGCGAGGGGGATTGGGGTCCCCCTCCCCCTTGGTGGATCCAACACCAAGAAAAGAAGAAGATGAAGAAGGAAGGGAAGCGGCGCCGGGAGCTTGAGAGGAAGCCTGCGCCGCTGCCTTCCTTTGGCGCGGGTCATGGGGATCCGTTGGCCAAAAAACCTCGGGGCCGTGCGGATTCGCTCGCTGTAGGTTTCCCGGCGGCTCCTCGTGGCTCCGCTGAAGCACCCATCCCTGTGGAAGAGGTCCCGGATGTGGAATGTTTCAAGTGTGGCCGTGCGGGCCACTACCAATTGAAGTGCAAATTTCTGCCTCTGTGTGTGCTTTGCAAAGAGGAAGGCCATGTCTCCGCGGCGTGCCCGTCCCGCGGGAAGCCCCTCAACCTTCAGATCATGGGCAGCGCGGTTGCGGGCGAGGGCTTCTTCCGTCTTCAGTTTGAGGAAGAAGAGGCGTTGGACGGGGAGGCAGCCATGCAGATCGACAACGCGGCCATCATCTCCGCGGAACCTGGCCTCCTCTCCCTTCGCATCCTCAAGCAAGAGCTCAAACACATGGTGGCGGGGGACTGGGATTGGCAAGTGGCGCTGGTGGGCGACAATGACTTCTCCGTTATCTTTCCATCTGCCGACCTTCTCCATATGGCAAAATCTAGCGGGAAGCTTTTCTTATCCATCAACGATATCACCGCAAGGGTGAGGGAATCCCTGTACGAAGAAGTTTCTCCGATGGCCATGCCGGAAGTTTGGGTTCGCCTCCATGGCATTCCCCGAAAACACCGTCGGGTAGACCGGCTGATGGAGGGGCTGAAGATGCTGGGCCGTCCTATCGTGGTGGATGAACTTTCTCTGATCCGGCTGGGGCCGGTGAGGATGAAAATTGCTTGCAAGTCCCCGGAGAAACTCAATGGCTTTGTTGAAGTTTGGTTCAATGGCGAAGGCTATCAGTTTAAGGTGGAGCTCGAACTTCTGCCAAAGCGGACCGGTGATGGAGGTCCCAGGACTGTTGGTCCGCCTGCCCCCCTGCCCCCCTGCCCCGCCCGCGCCGGGGAAGGATGCCGGCCCCCTGGGTGGCCATAAACCTGTTTCTGGAGGGCTGGGCGGGGCTGCTCAGGCCCCAGCTAACCCTGGGGGCAAGGCTGGGCCGGTTCTTTCCAAGGCCGCGATGCAGAGTGGACCCGAAGACGAAGCTGACGAGAGTTTGCATGATACGTCCATCGATACGGAGACTTGGGATAAGCTTGGAGCCCTGGGGGTGGGGCTAGGGCGGTGGTGACCCAGGACACTGTTGTGAGTGTTCCGCCTCCGGCCCGCCCCATCGCCCCTGCCAAGTGGCCTCCCCCCCGGCCTCTCTGGTGATGGACACTCCCTCTGGTGGGTTGGTGTCCGACATGCCCTGCTCCCCGCTGGCCCTGGCTGTGGCTCCAATGGGCACGGGGAGTCTCTCAACTGACCTGTCCCCCTCCCCTGGCCCTGCTCGTGGGTCTGGCGGATCCAGCAGGCCTCCCAAGAAGACCGCGGGTAGGAAGCCGGCGGCCAAGGCTGGTGTGCTGGCGGCTTCAGACCCGTTCCATGGAGACCTGGGAGAAGTGCTGGCCTCTGCGGGCGCGGGAGCCAAGGCCAAACGTTCCAAGACAATTCCGGCGCCGCAACGTGCTCCTAGCGCCAGGGCCAAGGCCAAGCTTGGCGATCTTTCGTCCCTGGAGAGTGCCAAGCTCCGCACGGCGGACAAGAACCTGGAAGTCTCAGGTAACGCCCTCCCTTCCTACCGTATTCTTAATGCTTTCTCTGATGCGCATCTAGCCTGTATTCTAGACGATAGTGGCGTTACCTCCTCCCAGCCCCCTGGGGAGCTGGTCTCGTTAGTCCGCACGCGGGAAGAGGCCCAGGCGGCTCTGGCCGAAGCTGCGGCTCGATGCCCGCCTGCGTCTGTTCCCCCGGAGATACCGACAGGGGTTGGTGCCTCCATTTTGCCCGTTGAGGAGACAGAAGCTAGGGAAGCTTCTCCGTCTCCTTCTTCCAGCCGCCCCACGGCTCGGAAGCGCGTGGCCAAGGCGGTGACCTCGCGAGGGGTCCGCCTCCGCAACCGAGTAATCTAATTATGCGCTACCTATTTTGGAACATCCGCGGGTACGGACACGAAGGCCGGCGTACCCAGCTCCGCGAGTTTATGGCCAAAGAATGTATTGACGTTGTAGCGCTTCAGGAGACTATCAAATCTGATTTTTCCCACCGCGACCTCCTGGCACTTGACCCTCTAAACCGCTCTGACTGGCATTGGATTGCAGCCTCGGGGCATTCGGGTGGTATCCTAATGGGCTGCAACCGTGACATTTGCGAGGTACTTGCATGGGAGCAAGGGACCTTCTGTATCGTTGCCACCATTAGACACAACATATCCAGACTCAGTTGGGTGGTGGTTTGTGTTTTTGGCCCGGCTGACCACTCACGCTCTCAAGCCTTCCTAACAGAAGTTACTGACTTGGTAGGGACCAAGCGTGCAGCTAACCTGGCAGTAGTGGTTGGGGGCGACTTCAACCTCATCCGCTCGGGTGCGGACAAAAGCAACAACCGGGTGAACTGGACAAGGGTGTCCATGTTCAACAATGCCATTGCGTCGGCGGCCTTGCGGGAAGCGGCTCGCACGGGCGCCAGGTTCACTTGGACCAACAAGCAACTCGCCCCCGTGCGCAGCGTGCTAGATAGGGTTTTTTTCACGCTAGAATGGGAAGTTCTATTCCCCCTCTGCTCCCTGCTGGCCGAAACCCGGATAGGCTCTGATCATGTCCCCCTGATTTTCTCGTCCGGCGAGGACCGCGCCAAGAGGAGCAAAAGATTCTTCTTTGAATCTTCTTGGTTTGATTATGAGGATTTCATCCCTTTGGTTAATAATAGATGGGACGCAATCTTCGCCCAGCTCAGCCCGCAAAGGGGCCCCGTAGACTACTGGGCTGCTGCCGCTTCGAAGCTTCGGGCGTTTCTTCGTGGTTGGGGCGCAAACCTCGGAAGTGAGTCGTAGCGGGAACGCGTTAGCCTAATGGCTGAGATCGCAAGTCTGGATGCCCAGGCTGACACGCGCTCGTTCTCCGAAGCCGAGTGGGCTCACCGATATGATCTTGAGCGTAAAGTGTTAGCTATCCTTAGGGCCGAAGAGGAATAGTGGCGGCGTAGGGGTAATATCAAGTGGGTCACTAAGGGCGACGCGAATACGGGCTACTTTCATGCTTATGCTAATGGCAGAAAGCGAAAGAGCGACATCCTTCGGCTTCAGTCAGAGCAGGGGCTTCTGCTGTCACAGACGGACATTTCCAAGCACATATATGACTACTTTATAGGCCTTCTTGGCTCGGCTGAGGAAAAACGCATTTGCCTCCATGAGAATCTGTGGAACCCTATGGACAAAGTCTCTCCCCTGGAAAACGAGAGCTGGGCGCTATCCTTCCTCCCGGAAGAAGTTGACAAGGCTGTTTGGGGTATGAAGAAAGGCACGGCTCCTGGTCCTGACGGCTGGACGGTCGAATTCTTCTGCAAATTTTGGCCCAAGCTTCGCCCCTTATTCCTTGACATTGTTAACGGATTTGCCATGGGAACGGTTGATATTGGCCGGCTCAATTACGGCGTCATCAGCCTAATACCTAAAGTTAAAGGCGCTGACAACATCAAGCAGTTTAGGCCCATCACCCTCATTAACGTTCCTTTTAAAATATGCGCCAAAGCTTACGCTACCCGGCTGGCTCCGGTGGCCCAGCGAACCATTTTAAAAAGTCAAACCGCCTTCCTTAAAGGCCGAAACATTCTTGAGGGACCTATTGCTCTGCACGAGATAGTTTATGAACTAAAGACTAAAAAGCAGGCAGGGGTCCTGCTCAAACTAGACTTCGAAAAAGCATACGATCGGGTAAACTGGGAGTTTATCCGGGAAGTCCTCCTCAAAAAGGGTTTTGAGGCGGGCTTTGTCCATCGTATTATGAGCTTGGTCAATTCAGGGCATACGGCTATTTCCATCAACGGGGAGATGGGAGGTTTCTTCCGCAATAGAAAGGGATTAAGGCAAGGGGACCCAATCTCCCCGCTAGTCTTTAACTTCGTTGCGGATGCCCTGTCAGCCATGATTGCCAAGGCCCGCTCGGCTGGACATATCAAAGGGTTAGTACCGCATCTGATACCCGGTGGGGTCACTCACCTTCATTACGCGGACGACACGATGCTGCTCTTTGAGCCCGATGTTAATAGTATTACCTCAGTCAAGCTTCTTCTCTTGGCTTTCGAATTACTTTCTGGGCTTAAAATCAACTTCCAAAAAAGCGAGGTCATTACCATGGGGATAGATAACCATGATAGCAGCCAAGTGGCCAATCTGCTCAATTGCAAGCTAGGGAGCCTGCCTATCAAATACCTTGGTCTGCCTATCTCCCACAGGAGGGTATCCATTAAGGAATGGGAACCTCTCTATGGGAAGGTTGCGGGAAGAGTGAGCCCGTGGAGAGGGAGGTTCATGTCTTCGGCAGCAAGACTTATTCTTACCAATTCGAGCCTATCCTCCCTCCCAATGTTTATCATGGGAATGTTCTTGTTGGCCGATGGGGTGCATACTAAATTGGACACCCCCCGATCCCGCTTCTGGGAAGGAGCGGGTGCTAAGCGGAAATACCACCTAGTCAAATGGGCTGCGGTTTGCCGCCCAAAGAAGTTTGGAGGATTGGGTATTCTTAACTCCAAACTGATGAATGTGGCCCTCTTGACCCGCTGGTGGTGGAGGCTAGCCCAAAATGAATCAGGCCTTTGGGCTGACCTCCTCAAAGCTAAATACTTCCCCAATGGCACGTGCGACCACCACGGCCGCTACACAGGAACACATCAGGGTACGACAGGGGACAGAAGTGCCTCGCTGTGGGGCATGCGGAGGAAGAGTAGACAGGACCTATGCCGTCGCCCGCTCGCACATGCAGTGGAAGCTTGCCGCCGGGACTCGGGACGACGGCGGCGCAGCGCAGATGAACAGGGGAGATTGGGAGTAGCTTGCGGATACGGCTGTGGCATAATTATTTGGGATGAACGTGCTATTTTTTTTCCTCTCGCGACAATGAACGGGTACGAGGAAGCTGCGGGCATCCGCGGACTGGGCAAGTTGCACATGTTCGGCAGGGCTCTGTGGGCCTACAACCTTTGTGGCCCGATCACTCACCACACGTCTAACTCGTTATGCGGAGTTATTTCTCAAAAAAAAAAACTCGTTATGCGGAGCAGCTGCCCAATAACGATGCCTTGAGCGGCCCACGCAGGTGCAAAGGGTAAATAAATGTCGTCGATGACCTGTGGAATGACCGAGCTAATCCCGAGCGTACGTGATACTGATCCAATGGCTTACAGTGTCAAATCGCTGAGAGGCCTGGTAGGTTGCTCTGTTATACTGTTTTTTAATACGCGGTGGACAACCTTCAATGTAGGGGTGCACGCCATGTTTAAGGATTATTCCTTTTCAGCATTCTTGGACTAGACGAACGAGGCCCACCAGTTGATAAACTCGGAGGGGGGGGGAGGGGGTCTCCAGCCCAGCACAAAGGACCAGTAATCGACACGCCAACCGACACGCCGAGCACCCCCTACCACATGACTCTGTCAGTAGCCCATGAACCGTTCTTCAAACCAACGATGTTCCTCCGAGCTGCCTTCAATCTCCGATCTTCGGTCTTACAAGCTGGTTCAACCATACACAATTTCCAAGGTAATTTTGTACCGGCAGAGAAGTTGTACACCTCACTTATCCAAGGAGCCTTATCGCAGTTCCGTGCCTTTTTTTTTAAAGATTCTCCCAAAGCTCAGAAAAGCCTTGGACTCGTGGTCGACTTTCATGTACAAGTTGCCTTAGTGACAAATCCTTCTCAGGCCGAGATAATGTTCACGGCCAGGTCCAACCCTGACAACCTTGAGCGACCCGAAGTGTCACCACGTACTGCTACTGCAGTCATTTTTTTTCGAGCAACCCTACTGCAGTCATTTGACATTCCATCATGACGTGGTAACGTGGGTTGAGGCCTCTACCACTCATACGTCAAACCAAAATGTAGACTGTGCGAAGGGTTTTTAGCGGCACTATAAACAAACCCCTTGATCCTTGTGCGCGTTTAATGCACGATGCTTGGGGAACCCGTGAAATTACTGCCATGCCGTCTGCTCGATTGGCATTCCCCTTCTACTACAAGAGGCGACATGGTGGGGCATCATTAGCTTGAAGCTTCCTCCTGCCTGCATCATCCTCAAGCTCTAGCGCCCAGGACCAAAGAACGCTAAGCCCAACTCTCAGCTCGCCTCCCCATTTCGGCATTTCCCATCCCCAAGAGTTGGCCAGCGAGGGCAACTCCACCATGGCAGCGAAGGCCACGAGCAGCGACAAGAAGGTCGCTGCCGAGCGCCAGAAGGCCTCAAGCACTAGGGGCGGAGGATGCCTTCCATCATCAACCAGAAAGGAGATCGGAGCACTCTAGATGCGCGAATACATGTCAGCCGGCCTCTTCTAGCGGCAACGAGGTTTTTTTTTTTTAGAAAAGGGGCATTCCCCGGCCTCTGCATCAAACTGATGCATACGGCCATCTAGCTACGCGGTAGGGGGTGGACACTTTTTTGGTGGCGGTGGCGGCGCCTTTGGAGTCGTGAAAGAGCATCCCGACAGGCTAGGGTTTGGGTACAGATTGAGAAGGCTATTTATGTCTAAGGACCTAAACATATCTTTTTTCTCATCAAGGAACCAAATATATGTGACATAAGCGCAAAAAGCCAAAAACGAACACCTGTGTGGCTAGGTAGTGATGAAAAGCGCAAGGAAAGCCTTCTCACAATTAGTGGCAGCCCAACATCAGAAGGTATCTAAACTAGAGTAGACTTTTTCTTCTACGGTTCATTGCAACAATCTTTTAAAATTACGTAACATGTACTAAGCACAGTGTTGATGCTTATCCAACCAAGTAATTAAAATTTAATAGTACACATGAAGAGAAATTGTAATAGAGAACTTAAAAACTTGTAGCTAATATGAATGTGGCAAGTTCTTTAAACTTTTGTGACTTTGATGTTGGCCTTTCCTAGGTTTCTCCAGAGGCCCATAAAGAGCTCAAACAACTCATCGATATTGTCATCTTTGCCATGCTTGATTTCAACCACCTCCAAATTATCACACTTGAAAGACATAAAATTCTGGCTTTCAAGAGGAACATTTCGCCACTTGGCACTTGATGTCCTCCTCTTCGAGCGATCTGTGAACTTCAGTAGGAAGTATAAAACCATATAAGAGGATGTCCAATAGGAGGGCAATTAAGTGATGAATCATTGTAAGAAATGCCAACTGGTTGAAGTACTTCACAGTTCTGCAAAATAAGCTTTTCTAAGCTCGGCACGCTTTGCAGAAATCGACCCAATGTTTGAATATTTGTGTTCGTTTTGAGATCCCAGCGGTCGATTAATAAAGTTCTGACATTATGGAACCGTGGGAGTTTATCTGAAATCTTTTGTAGAAATTCCTAAACAAAAAAATAATGTACTACTATTAATACTCACAAACAAAACTTCCAAATGGGATAATTTGAAATATGTCATGTCATAGTATTAGTCTCATTTTTATCAGACAATGGAAAAAAAAAGATAATATTAGAAAAATAAATATACTGTCTTTTTTACGGATGTTTATGATTGTGTTATATGATTAAATAAAGGACAACAATCGATTGAGCAAATTACTACCCTTAACATGGACGAGCTGCATCTTCCCGGCAACGGAAGGACCCAAGGTTAGTGACTTTGTTGCGTTTGCGCCGGTGTCCTCGTCGGGCGGTGGGCGCCCCCGTCGTTTTGCCCCGGGCGGCGCTGGGCCGCGTGCGGTGGCAGACCGGATCTGGCTCCCGCCGCCGTCTTCGCCTGCGAGCAGCTGCTCGGCGGGCAAGGCTGCTGGAGCGATCTGTGCCCGTACTGCTGCGGCGATTTCGGGCTCCTGCGTCCTTGGGGGGACTGCAGTCGAGTGGCCGGCGCTGTCCCCTCCTTCCGCCAGCGCTGGGGCGGCGGCGGCGCCGTCCGCGGTGGGGGCGCTCCTGCCGTCGGGATCTGGCGCCCTGGGACCTAGGGTTCCTGCGGTGGGGGTTGGGCCTGGGGCCTTGGCGTGTTCTGGGCTGCTGGCTTCGGCGGCCCAGGACCCTGCCGTCGGGGTGGCCCGTTCGTTTGCGCCGCGAGAGGCTGGGGGCGCTGGGCCCTGTGAGCCGGCTAGGCCGCAGGAGCGCGTGGGCCCGGCCCAGGTCGCTGTGGAGGCTCTCTTATCGGATCCGAGTGGGGTTCCGGTGACAGGCCACGGTGGGACGAGGGCGGTCCGCCAGCCCATTTCGCACCGCAGATATATTTGGCTGCGCAAGGGGTGCGCAGACCCATCGTTAGGGTTTCCTGCATCTGCTTCTGAAGTGCGGCGGCTTGCCCATTCCGCTCGCCTTCTCCGCATCCTCCCCCCTCCCCCACCCCTCACCCTCTCCTTCGCGGAGGCACTAAGGGCCGACCGGCAGGCGGACAAGCGCCCGATGGTTCCTACCGAGCAAGAGGCGGAGTCGCGCCGTGAGCGGGCTGGCCGCGAGAAGTCTAAGCCTCCCATGGGCGGTCGTCTTGGAGGCCGCGACGGGCGCGACGGCCGTGATGATCGTGAGATTCGCGGATCCACGGCGAATCATGGCGGCGCGAGGGGGATTGGGGTCCCCCTCCCCCTTGGTGGATCCAACACCAAGAAAAGAAGAAGATGAAGAAAGAAGGGAAGCGGCGCCGGGAGCTTGAGAGGAAGCCTGCGCCGCTGCCTTCCTTTGGCGCGGGTCATGGGGATCCGTTGGCCAAAAAACCTCGGGGCCGTGCGGATTCGCTCGCTGTAGGTTTCCCGGCGGCTCCTCGTGGCTCCGCTGAAGCACCCATCCCTGTGGAAGAGGTCCCGGATGTGGAATGTTTCAAGTGTGGCCGTGCGGGCCACTACCAATTGAAGTGCAAATTTCTGCCTCTGTGTGTGCTTTGCAAAGAGGAAGGCCATGTCTCCGCGGCGTGCCCGTCCCGCGGGAAGCCCCTCAACCTTCAGATCATGGGCAGCGCGGTTGCGGGCGAGGGCTTCTTCCGTCTTCAGTTTGAGGAAGAAGAGGCGTTGGACGGGGAGGCAGCCATGCAGATCGACAACGCGGCCATCATCTCCGCGGAACCTGGCCTCCTCTCCCTTCGCATCCTCAAGCAAGAGCTCAAACACATGGTGGCGGGGGACTGGGATTGGCAAGTGGCGCAGGTGGGCGACAATGACTTCTCCGTTATCTTTCCATCTGCCGACCTTCTCCATATGGCAAAATCTAGCGGGAAGCTTTTCTTATCCATCAACGATATCACCGCAAGGGTGAGGGAATCCCTGTACGAAGAAGTTTCTCCGATGGCCATGCCGGAAGTTTGGGTTCGCCTCCATGGCATTCCCCGAAAACACCGTCGGGTAGACCGGCTGATGGAGGGGCTGAAGATGCTGGGCCGTCCTATCGTGGTGGATGAACTTTCTCTGATCCGGCTGGGGCCGGTGAGGATGAAAATTGCTTGCAAGTCCCCGGAGAAACTCAATGGCTTTGTTGAAGTTTGGTTCAATGGCGAAGGCTATCAGTTTAAGGTGGAGCTCGAACTTCTGCCAAAGCGGACCGGTGATGGAGGTCCCAGGACTGTTGGTCCGCCTGCCCCCCTGCCCCCCTGCCCCGCCCGCGCCGGGGAAGGATGCCGGCCCCCTGGGTGGCCATAAACCTGTTTCTGGAGGGCTGGGCGGGGCTGCTCAGGCCCCGGCTAACCCTGGGGGCAAGGCTGGGCCGGTTCTTTCCAAGGCCGCGATGCAGAGTGGACCCGAAGACGAAGCTGACGAGAGTTTGCATGATACGTCCATCGATACGGAGACTTGGGATAAGCTTGGAGCCCTGGGGGTGGGGCTAGGGCGGTGGTGACCCAGGACACTGTTGTGAGTGTTCCGCCTCCGGCCCGCCCCATCGCCCCTGCCAAGTGGCCTCCCCCCCGGCCTCTCTGGTGATGGACACTCCCTCTGGTGGGTTGGGGTCCGACATGCCCTGCTCCCCGCTGGCCCTGGCTGTGGCTCCAATGGGCACGGGGAGTCTCTCAACTGACCTGTCCCCCTCCCCTGGCCCTGCTCGTGGGTCTGGCGGATCGAGCAGGCCTCCCAAGAAGACCGCTGGTAGGAAGCCGGCGGCCAAGGCTGGTGTGCTGGCGGCTTCAGACCCGTTCCATGGAGACCTGGGAGAAGTGCTGGCCTCTGCGGGCGCGGGAGCCAAGGCCAAACGTTCCAAGACAATTCCGGCGCCGCAACGTGCTCCTAGCGCCAGGGCCAAGGCCAAGCTTGGCGATCTTTCGTCCCTGGAGAGTGCCAAGCTCCGCACTGCGGACAAGAACCTGGAAGTCTCAGGTAACGCCCTCCCTTCCTACCGTATTCTTAATGCTTTCTCTGATGCGCATCTAGCCTGTATTCTAGACGATAGTGGCGTTACCTCCTCCCAGCCCCCTGGGGAGCTGGTCTCGTTAGTCCGCACGCGGGAAGAGGCCCAGGCGGCTCTGGCCGAAGCTGCGGCTCGATGCCCGCCTGCGTCTGTTCCCCCGGAGATACCGACAGGGGTTGGTGCCTCCATTTTGCCCGTTGAGGAGACAGAAGCTAGGGAAGCTTCTCCGTCTCCTTCTTCCAGCCGCCCCACGGCTCGGAAGCGCGTGGCCAAGGCGGTGACCTCGCGAGGGGTCCGCCTCCGCAACCGAGTAATCTAATTATGCGCTACCTATTTTGGAACATCCGCGGGTACGGACACGAAGGCCGGCGTACCCAGCTCCGCGAGTTTATGGCCAAAGAATGTATTGACGTTGTAGCGCTTCAGGAGACTATCAAATCTGATTTTTCCCACCGCGACCTCCTGGCACTTGACCCTCTAAACCGCTTTGACTGGCATTGGATTGCAGCCTCGGGGCATTCGGGTGGTATCCTAATGGGCTGCAACCGTGACATTTGCGAGGTACTTGCATGGGAGCAAGGGACCTTCTGTATCGCTGCCACCATTAGACACAACATATCCAGACTCAGTTGGGTGGTGGTTTGTGTTTTTGGCCCGGCTGACCACTCACGCTCTCAAGCCTTCCTAACAGAAGTTACTGACTTGGTAGGGACCAAGCGTGCAGCTAACCTGGCAGTAGTGGTTGGGGGCGACTTCAACCTCATCCGCTCGGGTGCGGACAAAAGCAACAACCGGGTGAACTGGACAAGGGTGTCCATGTTCAACAATGCCATTGCGTCGGCGGCCTTGCGGGAAGCGGCTCGCACGGGCGCCAGGTTCACTTGGACCAACAAGCAACTCGCCCCCGTGCGCAGCGTGCTAGATAGGGTTTTTTTCACGCCAGAATGGGAAGTTCTATTCCCCCTCTGCTCCCTGCTGGCCGAAACCCGGATAGGCTCTGATCATGTCCCCCTGATTTTCTCGTCCGGCGAGGACCGCGCCAAGAGGAGCAAAAGATTCTTCTTTGAATCTTCTTGGTTTGATTATGAGGATTTCATCCCTTTGGTTAATAATAGATGGGACGCAATCTTCGCCCAGCTCAGCCCGCAAAGGGGCCCCGTAGACTACTGGGCTGCTGCCGCTTCGAAGCTTCGGGCGTTTCTTCGTGGTTGGGGCGCAAACCTCGGAAGTGAGTCGAAGCGGGAACGCGTTAGCCTAACGGCTGAGATCGCAAGTCTGGATGCCCAGGCTGACACGCGCTCGTTCTCCGAAGCCGAGTGGGCTCATCGATATGATCTTGAGCGTAAAGTGTTAGCTATCCTTAGGGCCGAAGAGGAATAGTGGCGGCGTAGGGGTAATATCAAGTGGGTCACTAAGGGCGACGCGAATACGGGCTACTTTCATGCTTATGCTAATGGCAGAAAGCGAAAGAGCGACATCCTTCGGCTTCAGTCAGAGCAGGGGCTTCTGCTGTCACAGACGGACATTTCCAAGCACATATATGACTACTTTATAGGCCTTCTTGGCTCGGCTGAGGAAAAACGCATTTGCCTCCATGAGAATCTGTGGAACCCTATGGACAAAGTCTCTCCCCTGGAAAACGAGAGCTGGGCGCTATCCTTCCTCCCGGAAGAAGTTGACAAGGCTGTTTGGGGTATGAAGAAAGGCACGGCTCCTGGTCCTGACGGCTGGACGGTCGAATTCTTCTGCAAATTTTGGCCCAAGCTTCGCCCCTTATTCCTTGACATTGTTAACGGATTTGCCATGGGAACGGTTGATATTGGCCGGCTCAATTACGGCGTCATCAGCCTAATACCTAAAGTTAAAGGCGCTGACAACATCAAGCAGTTTAGGCCCATCACCCTCATTAACGTTCCTTTTAAAATATGCGCCAAAGCTTACGCTACCCGGCTGGCTCCGGTGGCCCAGCGAACCATTTTAAAAAGTCAAACCGCCTTCCTTAAAGGCCGAAACATTCTTGAGGGACCTATTGCTCTGCACGAGATAGTTTATGAACTAAAGACTAAAAAGCAGGCAGGGGTCCTGCTCAAACTAGACTTCGAAAAAGCATACGATCGGGTAAACTGGGAGTTTATCCGGGAAGTCCTCCTCAAAAAGGGTTTTGAGGCGGGCTTTGTCCATCGTATTATGAGCTTGGTCAATTCAGGGCATACGGCTATTTCCATCAACGGGGAGATGGGAGGTTTCTTCCGCAATAGAAAGGGATTAAGGCAAGGGGACCCAATCTCCCCGCTAGTCTTTAACTTCGTTGCGGATGCCCTGTCAGCCATGATTGCCAAGGCCCGCTCGGCTGGACATATCAAAGGGTTAGTACCGCATCTGATCCCCGGTGGGGTCACTCACCTTCATTACGCGGACGACACGATGCTGCTCTTTGAGCCCGATGTTAATAGTATTGCCTCAGTCAAGCTTCTTCTCTTGGCTTTCGAATTACTTTCTGGGCTTAAAATCAACTTCCAAAAAAGCGAGGTCATTACCATGGGGATAGATAACCATGATAGCAGCCAAGTGGCCAATCTGCTCAATTGCAAGCTAGGGAGCCTTCCTATCAAATACCTTGGTCTGCCTATCTCCCACAGGAGGGTATCCATTAAGGAATGGGAACCTCTCTATGGGAAGGTTGCGGGAAGAGTGAGCCCGTGGAGAGGGAGGTTCATGTCTTCGGCAGCAAGACTTATTCTTACCAATTCGAGCCTATCCTCCCTCCCAATGTTTATCATGGGAATGTTCTTGTTGGCCGATGGGGTGCATACTAAATTGGACACCCCCCGATCCCGCTTCTGGGAAGGAGCGGGTGCTAAGCGGAAATACCACCTAGTCAAATGGGCTGCGGTTTGCCGCCCAAAGAAGTTTGGAGGATTGGGTATTCTTAACTCCAAACTGATGAATGTGGCCCTCTTGACCCGCTGGTGGTGGAGGCTAGCCCAAAATGAATCAGGCCTTTGGGCTGACCTCCTCAAAGCTAAATACTTCCCCAATGGCAATGTTTTCTCGGCTACCTCCCATGGGTCATCTTTCTGGAATGGGATTCAGGCAGTGCGGCCGGCCTTCACGTTAGGAGCACGGTTCCTTGTCGGGGACGGACAATCTACCAGGTTTTGGCTAGACCATTGGATAGGAGACTCCCCCATATGGCAAAGCCACCCGGCTCTGTTCCGGGTCGCGGCAAACACTAACCTGACTGTGAATGAGGCTTTGCGTTCCTCCCCTCCCGCTATCTCCTTCTTGAGATCTCTTCTCCCACAAGAGGAGCAAGACTGGAACGAGGTGCTGCTTATGCTTGACCACCACAATCCCCGCTTGGGGGAGGACGTGATTTCATGGAAACTTACTTCCTCGGGAACCTTCTCTGTCAAGTCTTTATATAGCAGACTTACTGAAGGGGCCATGATTGACGTAGCTCGGGGGCTATGGAAAGCAGGCCTTCCACTGAAAATAAAAATATTTCTGTGGCAGATGTTCCAGAACCGTCTACAAACGGCGGATAATGTGGCGATCCGCAATGGCCCCTCGGATGGATCATGTTCCCTGTGTGGTAGCATTGAGGATGCCAACCACGTCTTTTTCCATTGCCACCTAGCTAGATTTGCGTGGAGTGCGGTGAGAGCGGCTTTCCAGCAAAATTGGAACCCACACTCGAGCAACGGTCTCCTGCACATTCTCCGGACACAAAGAGGAGCCAATGCTAGGATCTTTTGGCGTTGCGTAGGGGCGCTATTATGGTCACTATGGACTACTCGTAACAAAATGACTATCGAGCAGAAATATCCCTCACACCCAGCTGATATTCTGTTCAAATGCCACCTTTTCTTGCAGAGCTGGATGCCTTTGGGGAAACACCGTGATGAGGAGCTCATGGCGAAGACAATGGCGAAGATCTGCACAATCCATTCAGAGACGCGCCAGGCCCCGGCCCTATGAGTTTTATTTTGGCTGCTTATCTTTTCCAGCCTGCGTGCTGATGCCTTTTCACCGGACTTGTGTAGCGGTTTTCTTGCAGCGTGTTTTCTACCGGTACTGTAGTGATCATTTGTTCCGTACATTGTCTAATGGTTGCCGTATGGCTTTATTAATTTAAAGCCGGACGCCCTTGGCGTCTTGGTTCCAAAAAAAAGGAGTAGTGTTGTAAGGTGATATGATTTGGATCCCAAATCGGGGAGGAACCAGTTTGCCGGACGCCAACTTGAGTCCATGTGAATGTCGATCACCGCCGGGCTGCGCTGGACGCCCCTGCTGATCCATCTGGAGCACGCCTGCCTGTCATCTTAGTTTACAACCGGGACATGTATCCGGAGCCTATCCAGGGACGGGGCGCTGTTAAACAGAAAGAGCTTGTCGCTGAACTCCTCGAACGGCCGCCACTCCTTGGCGCATACCTTCTCTTGTCCGTAATCTGTTACGCAGCACTTTCGGCTTCTACAGCGGCGGGCTTGACGGCGGAACACTGCGAAATCGATGTCGAGGCACGGCACGGAGCGCCAGATGTGCCTCCACCTCCGCGAGAGCACGCTTGATCGGACCACCTGCCGGGACTCGAGGAAGGAGAGGATGCTCTTGATGAGGCAGTCGGGCAGATCGCTTAGCCTGTCGTCTTCGGCAGCGCGGATCCGCTTGCTGGGTGGCTCCATAGGTTGATTTTCGTGAGGGTTTTCAGCGGCATGAATCCGCTTGCTGGAGGGCTCCATGGATCGATCCATCTCCGGCAGGGGATCTGGTCGGATTTCTCGCAGCGTGCGGGCGGCGCCGTTTCCCGACGATGTAGACCCTTGCTTGGGCTAGGGCTAGGGCGGAAGGAGAGGATGTCCTGCGATTTGGACGCCCATTCGTCTGACTGACAGCGATTTGGGCCACCTAGCCATCAGAGACACATGATTAGCCACGTGGAGTAATATTCTGAGCTATTTAGAGGGTGTTTGTTTCCAGGGACTTATTGGTCTAGGGACTTAAATAAGTCCCTATAAGTCCCATCTAAACCAAACAAGAGGGACTTATAGGGACTTAAAGTGGGCATTTGGGACTTATTAAATAAGACTCTCAAGGAGGGACTTATAGGGACTTATAGTTGTAATATGGTCTACTAGTACATGTTAAGTCCCATGAACCAAACAGGTAGGGACTTTTTAGGGACTTATGACTTATAAGTTCGGACTAAAATAAGTCCTAGGACTTATGAACCAAACAGGGCCTCATTTTCTGTACGTTTCCCATAAAGAAACATATATTATTATTTTTTTGCTAAAACTTTGTTTCCTTTTTCCTTTTTTTTGCGGGATGTTTTCCTTTCTCAGGTTGAATGTGTATGCAGTGGAGAAAGTATGCATGTATATATGGGTGGAAATCCAGTACAACTAGTTGCCTGTGTTTAGAATTGAGATCGAGAGAGACAGAGACAAACGAATGGAATGAACCTATACTTTATTGATGATTGTCACAGATTATATACAAGTTGGGGAGATGCCTCTAGGAGGCGTCTATTTGTAGGGACGCGTCCGAGAAGTAACCACCGTGCAGTTGAGCGCTACTGCACATGGGGGAACGGGGATCCCCTAATTAATCACAGGGATTAATTAGTCTTAACACTCCCCCTAATCACCGCTTCACCTCATTAGTGACCATCATCTTAATAAGCTCCTCCAAAAACCCTGTGAGAAAAATGTGAGGAGATAGGTGTTTCATATATATGTTGCAAAAACTCCTTCAAACCCAGTGGGAAAAATAAGGAGAAAATGATGCAACATATAATGGTTATCAGAGGCGGAGCCAGGATTTCCCAAAGCCTAGGGCTAAAGTTAAGTTACTAAAAATTATGTCATACACCACACATACCAAAGCATGTTAGAAGTATGCTACAAATTCACATTTAAAATGAAGTATGAGTTCATTATTACCACGCGAGAAAAAATAATAAACGAGTAGTTTTAATAAAGTACATCATCGCAAGCGTTGGTACCAAATTAACGAAGACTTGCTCAATTTGAGGCCGTCGATTCTTCACCAGTGATGGTAGACAGACCAGGAGCTGTAAACATAAAATCAAGTATTTAAAAATCAAGCACAAGACATAGACCAAGACAATTATTCGTATGAAACTTTGCACACACAAAAACAAAATATATCGTGTTGACAAAATGCACGAGGCAGTAGCCTCCTGTGTTTCCTAGCACTGCATGATATTAATATTCTCAATGCTTGCAAATACATCTAGCTTAATATATCATACCAAATGGCGATTCATATTGGATATCTGATTTCCTATAGACAATGAAATAAAAATGACTAAGCAATAAAATTTGAAATCACCAACTCACTGAGTTTGACTGATATAGAGGAAATAGCAAAAATAAATTTAGATGATACAAACAACAAATTACCTGTTTGACCGGGTGCGTGCGCACTGCAACTTAGCAGGAGTAAAAGAGTTGGAGAAGAACGGGAAGAATGAGAGGCGGATGATCAGGACGCCGGACGGGGGGCAGCGCGGGTTGACTAGGGCGGCGGCGCGGCGCCTGAGCGAGGCGAGGGTTCCACCGCTTTCAATCAGGCGACAATTTTTTTTTCAGGAACGATCGGGCGAGACACGATCGACACAATTGTCGGCGCGTCAACTGCCTGATTCGTTTTGTTCCGATGGATTGGAGTTGCACAGCCGTGGAGGGCATATATTTGGGCTAATGGGCTGTCATAGTTGTGGCCTTGTACGTCTTAGGGCTAAAGTCTGGGGCTGGGCTTCTTTGTACCTCAAATTCTGGAATTTTTGCTATACACATATATGTAACTAGTCGGGCCAAGCCTGGGGCTACAGCCCCAGTTGCCCCAGGCCCAAATCCGCCTCTGATGGTTATTGTCTATTTTAACTCAATACGAGGAAATCCATAGAGTTTAGAGGACAATAATATGTCGTATATACTTTCCTAAAAAACCCGGTGGATAAAACAGAAAGTATGACATATGATCTCATGTTGATATTACCTCATTAAAAGCCTTTATGAGAACCTATAAAGTAAACTCATGAAGGGGAAAACAGTATAATATGATGCATTGAACAAGAACAATTCAGGAAGATACTCCCTTTGATTCTTGCAAAAATTTGAAGTCGTCACATGCCAAAACATAGAAGTTGGTAGATACCCGCTGAACGAATCAGTCACATGATTTGACTTGCATGATATGCAATATAGTGATATTGCTTATTATGTAATCCGTTTGCATCTGGGCAACACAAGAAACATTATCGTTGAGATAATGATTGGTGAATGTAGCCATGATGTCTGATTTGAAGACTCTTTATGAGAGGGCTACCACACCTAGTAGGAACACTAAACTTCTCTACGTAGTGGGGATCTGATCAATGTATCCATTGATATTGGTGTTCAGTCTTCTCCGAAACTGAAAAACCAGGACAAGATGTTTCATGCCTTGGAGATATCGAAAGATATTCTTGAGTACCAACCAATTGTGTTTGGTGGATCCAATGGCATTATGGAACGTTGAGTCTGATATCTCATTTCCATCATCTCTTGGTCTAACAGATCTTTCTCTACGTCTAGAGAATGAACTACCATGAGAGTTATGGATGCATAAGATTTGTCCACAATGAATTTCTCCAATATATTTTGGATATAGACAACATAGTATACCATAATGTATGAATAAAGGTGCTCAAGCTGTAGTAACGAGCGGTATTTTGTTTACCCAAATCCTTCATTTTACAGTCCGTCACTTAGATGATTGCATGTGTCGTCATTGCAGACACACAACACATGGATAATCATCATCGTAGGAGTAATCCTTGTGTATAAGGATCTCACTACGTCGGTTGTACCATATGTATCGACACCAATAAGCCGTATGGTGGCTTACCTATTTTACACAATGTATGTTGCATTTTGTATTTCAATTCAGAAATGAAATTTCATCGGAAATCAATCATATATGTCTGAATCTAGTGATCCACATGGATATGTGATCACTACATCTATCAACTGCAGAGATAGATGATTTTGAACTGCCAATGATATAAGTTATCGGAATGAGATTCCACCTCTGGAGAATAGTTGGGTATCTGCATGAACCCTTGTGCTACAATACTTGCTCTTTATTTCACCACCTCGTTGTTCTCAATTCTGTTTCCAGAAGAAAACTGGTGTAGGTATTGCT
The DNA here is from genome assembly GCA_902687465.1 of Secale cereale. Taxonomy (NCBI): domain Eukaryota; kingdom Viridiplantae; phylum Streptophyta; class Magnoliopsida; order Poales; family Poaceae; genus Secale; species Secale cereale. The sequence continues at coordinate 845,646,529 of LR738714.1, read as the reverse complement.
TATGAATACCTTCCCATTATTGAGCAAGATCATTTCTACCTAGATTATACCCTTTGCTTGAGTTCAGTCTGAGTGTTGATCACACTTTGCCATGGCCATGGTCTTTGGATCTGAATCATTTGAAAGGTTTTTGCAATCTAGGTGAGAAATGTATGTCGACAATTGCAGACTTCCGGTTATATGATTCTCCAGAATCTATATATCAATATATAGTCGATGGAAATATCGTTACCATGGTGACTGCTCACGATTTCCCAATCCGATTGAGTCGGGTATTCCGATGTCCCGGTCATTGTGTGCACTATGACCTGGGTTGGTGGAGGTTTCCCGTCTCCTGGGTGTATACTACCCATTAGGTGTCTGCCAACGTGAAGTTGACTTGCATTTACAGATTCACTGGCCTTGATATCCTTGCATGCGAGAAGCTGAATCCTGCTGTAATTTTGACATACATCTCCCCATGTTGCTTTGAACGAGGAGTGGAGTGGATTTTGTTGGTACCTCCACTCTTTTAGGCGTACTTTTGCAGGATTGTAGGATTGTGTGACACCTTTATAGTCAGTAAATGAATCTGGCAGATTATTTGCAATGTGTTGCAAATCTTCTGAACACATGGTTCAAATCTTTGAGTACGTGGATGTGAGGCAGAAATGTCTTGAACATTCCATTAATTTCCTGGCATTTTTATGGTACTTGAAATCTTCCCCTAATGCCTGGAAATGTTCCTCATTGAATCAGCATACTGGCCTTGAATAACTCCCCATGCGAGGGGTTTGAGGTATTGACGGAAATATAATTATTCCTCACATAGATCCCAACTATATGTTGAGGGGCCAATGATGTATGCCGGGTGGTGATATCAGTGTGCAACCGAATTACCGCAGATAGGAAATACTTGGTAGATTTCCACGTATCAAAGACAGAGGGGAATAATATTATGCAGTTTGGTCATGAGCGTGTAAAACTACATGACTCCAACGTAAAGTTGGTAAGTTGCAATTCAAAGTAAAGATCATGCAACGAGCTTAATTCTTTGGATGAGATTCTACCAAACCATTTTGAGTCTAGACATTAGGACAAATGGCTAAACTTCAATCCGAGAGCCATAGACAAGGAACTCAAGGAGAATTCTGCAATGCTATCCATTCGATTTGCTTAAAATCGGTGTCAGGATAATGAGCCAATGGTTTCGTGTGAATAAAGCACACAGTTAAGACCATCATATAGATATGTCTTTTAGAACCATGGGGTACCTGAATAGTCCACTCAATGGTTGGGAAGAGCCACTTACCTCGACTTGATGCATTCAAGGAGTTCGAGTGGTTCAGCGTAGACTTTAATGTACGCGAGCCTTAAAATTTGCCTCCCTGTGTCACATGTAGTGCACACAAAATCCAAATATTGTTAGAATTTAGCATCATAATAATCATAAACCATTGGAATTGCTGATAGTTTTCGTTTCAACCCAATGTCAATGATGACCAGAGCTGGAATGCCAAGTTTGTCATGCAAAAGACACTCTGGAAAACTATCTTGTACGCAACATGTGCTACGGGTTTTGTAGTATGTGTAGTACAATCATGATGATACAAAGAGAATGTGCTTGCCATATCTGTTGCATATGGTAAAGAGAAGATATTCCTCTTTGTTGTCATCATAAGTTTCACTATGGAAACTATTTTGACGGATACCTCTATAGTTTAGTAGGGTACAAGTTAAACCCGGAAGCAATAAAGCATCCTGACGTTACTCGAATACCCACATGGACAGTAAATATGACTCGAGTTGAGCCAACAAATACCTCATCGCATCTAGCGATTTTAAAATATCTCCTTTCTCTCAACGAGAGTGGAAACATTTCACTTCCCTGAGTATAGAGTTTGTGGTGCATATGTCCACATGGCACAAATCATCTTTCATCAGATTGATCCCGTAGAACTCTATATATAGACATGAAGATTTTCAATATGAAAAACACTGTCAGATATATAGAATACATAGAAATGTATTTGTACCAAAGTGCTAATATGTTATATTGTGATATACAACATATGATGACAATAATAATTATGTTCTTATTAGAACATCATAAATGGACATAAATAAATAGATCACTGAGGAGACTAAGGGACTAAATGTATAGTCTCCAAACATGTCGGTTGATGCATATTCAACCACCATGCTCTCCATGCTCATAGGGTCTCGTGACAGCTTGATGGTGTCAGGTTGAGGGTTTGAAATGAGTTTCAAACCATTACCCTTGAGGTCCATTGCGTCCCGGTGGCGTAGCTTGGATTGCACGCGCTATCACATGGGATGCAAGACAGATCTTGATGTCCATGACCCTCTTAAGTAAGTTGTGTCCATTGAGGGCAAGAGCCTCAAATTACTTAGCCATCGATTACTTATAGGGGCAAACCAGAGATAATAAATTTACCATCATGGTTAAGTTATAATCAGATTGCAAAAATTTGACTCAAGTGTATAACTTGAAAATTCTCAATCTCAATTGTGGGAACATAACACATTGAAGATCATACAAATCTCACAGTAATAGAGATTGTCTGCACATGGGCAGTAGATCCAACTCATTACCTTGTGTTTTCCTAATATAATGAGGGAGATGTTATTGTCAAAAATTTACAAGTTTGTTGTGCGGGAGAAATCAATCTCGACCGCTGTGACATGTTCATGAAGAATGGCAATGTGGTAAACACATAGAACATATCATCTCCAATGAAAAACTGGTAATTTATTTATATTACAGATTGCGTAATATAAATACATCTTAATGTTGCAAAAGTAATAGATTCCAAGAAAGGTGGCTCGAAATCATTAGTGTGAATCACAAATTGCTAAGGATGACACTTCAATTTTGCATATGTATTTGCAAGAAATTGAAAATCTCAATTGCAAATAGACGTATTAATCTCAACATATGGTGAACATGGAAATATATACATCATAGAAATATTCCGGAATACCTCGTACTCAACGGAGAAAACAGTACTGCAGAGGTACTGAATTTATCTTTGCAAGACACTAAAAATCTCTATTGCAAATGGACGTAATTAATATCAAACATGTGATAAATGTGGAAATATATTACATCACGTAAGATCTGGAATACATCTCGGTACTCAATAGAAAAATACTACTAATGTAGTGAATAATAATGATGTAGCAAACTTGATGTTCAAGTGATAAAAAAAACTTGAATTGTACAGACCTCAAATTAAAATGAGATGATCTTGTATCAAGTTGCAAGATAATTCAACGAGTTGAATTAATAATTTGTGAGAGAAAATTGATCTCAACCACAATGAGATTGTTTTTGCGAGAAAATAATAATTCTCAATCGCAAATCTATATTGTTGTGCAAGAAAATTTAATATCAATCACGAAAAACATGTTCTAGAGAATCTGATATGTGGTAAACACATTGAACATGTCATGTATCAATATAGACATATCTCTGGAATTTTAAACTCAATAGAAAATACAGTAATTAGTACTGTTGATAAAACAGAGAGAAAACAAATCAATGAAATCCAGCCCAGAGAAGGCGCCCGGAGGTCACCCCAGGCGCCTGGGCCTGGGCCTCCACGGCCTTTGGCCGGCCCACCTGCCGCCACACCGCATGAGAGAGAGAGAGAGAGAGAGGAGGCGGCGGTAACGGATAAGGGTTGGAGACCCGAAGCCCGTACCACCCCCGCTCGATCCCCCTCATCCTACACGCCGCCACCGGCGGTTCGAGGGCGGCGGCCATGGGCACAGTCGGGCGATCCTGGCTGTGTGCAAGAGGGCGCGTGGCCGAGCGAATGCCGGGCCGCAGGGCGGCCGGCGTAGCGTGGCACACGGCCGGGCATGGGACTCGGCGCAGCGGCCGGGATCACAGCGCGGCGCAGCGTGGGTCCGGCGGCACGGAGGCCGGGCGGACGAGCGCGGAGGCCGGCTGGTCGTCGTCGCCAAGGCCGTAGGCCGCCGGTTGGAGCCGCTTCAGCGAAGATCCGGGCGGAGCACCGCCATGTTGTGGAGCACGAAGCCGTTGACGGCCGCCTTCGGGAGCGTCGCCGCTCCACACATCGGGGTCGCCGCTTTTCTGCACGTCTCCGCGTGATGGATGTAGGCGATGGAGAGGACCGCCGCCGCCAGCCGTGGCTGGCCGCGGGTGCCACCATGCCACGCGAGAGCTGTGTTCTCAGGCACAGCCGCCACACCTATGCGACCGACCGCAGGAGCGGCCAAGGCGCATGGACGGGGGCACTGCTAGCGATGTGATGAAAAACAGCAGCAGTTGCTGCTCGATCCATTGCAAGAGTAAGTGAACGCATGGTACCTTTTTTTTTTCCTTTTTGCATCTCTCAATCGATGGGCTTCTCCTTCTCTGTTTTCACTTGCTCTTCCTGATTTACTCTTATATTTCCTGTGAAGAATCACTCCGGAAGATGAAATAGAGATCTTTGATTGATGGCAAGAAGAAAAGAAAGAAAATGGACAATGTGCTGATCCAGTTTTCGTGTTTACGGATGCATCATGTCAATGTCTATGCATCTTGTGTGATTCTTGCTGTCGCTTCTTGCATCAGCGATAGACTCTCATTATGCCGGCGCCGCCGCATAGCCACGCGGTTGCGCGCGCCAACCGTCGTGTCTATGCGTAGCTGTCCAGCCTCACGCGGGCAGGCTGCAGACGCCCTTGGTCGCCTTTGCGCCAGATGACCAGGCCCCGCGAGTTCTTGTCGTCGCTGTGCATCCTGGCCGGCCTCATTTTTCTTGGTAGAGACAATGTGGCTGATAACGTGTTTAGAATTGAGATCGAGAGAGACAGAGACAAATGAATGGAATGAACCAGTGTATACTTTATTGATGATTGTCACAGATTATATACAAGTTGGGGAGATGCATCTAGGAGGCGTCTGTTTGTAGGGACGCGTCCGGGAAGTAATCACCGTGCAGTTGAGCGCAACTGCACGTGGGGAACGGGGATTTCCCTAATCACAGGGATTAATTAGTCTTAACAGTCTGCATACACTACTGAAGTTTCACTCTATGCCGAGTGCCGGAATTTTCGCCAAGAGCCACGTCACGGCGTTCGGCAAAGCTAAATGAGCCGAGAGGTCTAGTCAGCAATAGCTGCCGCCCGAGAAACGTAGGTATTAGCCGATACACTGCCAAAAAGCACACTCGGCAAAAGGTTCAAACTCGGCAAATGATCTGCTAGCCCAGAGCCGACCGTTACCACACGCCAGAGTGGTAACATGTGGCAAGTCTGGCAGTGGTTAACGGCTAGTTGACAGTGGCGCTGCTTTGCCGAGAGCCCATGACTTGGTTCTCGGTAAAGGTTTGTTTTGTTGTGGGGCTTAATTTAGTCTCACTCTCACCGCCATCACCGATGAGCGTCAAGAATGGTTTAAATAGTAGGATGAACCATCGCATGACACGTCCAGACCCGCACTTCCTTCATGTGGCTTGTGTCGTCGCAGGAGCTCGTCGTGCCTGCTAGCTACTACTAGCGCCTACCCTAGTACGCCGAGCTCTTGCAACGGCGCAACCCACATCATGGCAAATTTGATAATTTTGACCTCTCGGCGAAATCAATTCACAGAATAAACTACCCGTAAAACAATTTCACACATTTGACCTTTTTTGTAGCGCCCACCACGACGGCGCCACACTACAATGTGCAACGCCTAGCTCGGGGGCGTTACACGCCTGGCCATCGTCGCACCCCGAACTGCCTAAAAATTACTAAGTCAATGTGCAACGCCTAAAAGCTAGGCGCCACACTATACAGTGTAGCGCCTAGCTCCTAGGCGTTGCACTAGGTGGTCGCTTCGCCTAGGAGCTAGGCACTACACTGCATAGTGTGACGCCTAGCTCTCAGGTGTTGCACACTGACTTAGTAATTTTTCGGATCACCCGAGTGCGACGCTGGCTAGGCGTGCAACGCCCCCGAGCTAGGCGCTGCACCGTAGGGTGTGGCTCCGTCGTGGCAGGAGCTACACAAAAAGGTCAGGGGTGTGAAATTGTTTCACGGACAGTTCATTCTGTGAATTGATTTCGCCCAGAGGTCAAAATTGTCAAATTTGCCCCACATCATGGCACTCCGGGAGTGGTACGTGGCGCCGTAAATTGGGAAATTAAATCAGACTACACCACCATCGCATGACACGTCTTAGGCTCCCTAATTTGCAGGACCCGCATGTAATATTTGAGAGATTTAATCCACTCCTAGGGTTTCGGCATCCTATTTGATGTCTTTGCGACATGCGTAGGACTTGTGCAGACGAGGGAGGGGCAGGCACCACCATGGAGGGCGAAATTACCTAGTCGACATGACTCATCCAACCGTTTAAATCCTTGGAAAACCGTACAATGTCGAAAATCCTCGGGATCTGGCACAGCGACATCGGATGGCTCCTATAGGGCATGGTAAAATTTTGGGGGGATTTCAAATAGGCCACAAATGAGGTCGCTTGTAAACTACTCCCTCCGTCCGAAAATACTTGTTGGGAAAATGGATGTATCTAGACATATTTTAGATCTAGATACATCTATTTTTATACATTTTTGCGACAAGTAATTCCGGACGGAGGGAGTACAATATCTCTGAGCTAGTCTCTGGGTATCCAGAGGGAATGTGTCTGCTTGTGAAGGAAGTGCATGTCATGTTGCTCCGTTGGACTCGAAACTTCTCGTACTCTCAAAGGAAGCATCGCATGACACGTGCCAGCTCCCACATGCAATATTTGGGACATTTATTGCACTCCTAGGATTTCAACGTTGGATATTGTAGATCTATAAGGCGGCGCATGAAATCATGCCCAGAAGCAGAATGAAAAATACTATTTGATGTCTTTGCGACATGCGTAGGCCTTGCGCAGATAAGCGAGGGGTAGACCCAGCAGGGGGTGGGGTGGGGCGAAATTACCTCGTTGGGATGCCTAATCCAACCATTTAAATCCTCGAAAATTCATACTATGCCGGGAATCCTCGGGATCTGGCATTGCATCATCACATGGCCCCTATAGGGTATGTGTGACGCCCGAAGACCGACGTCCCAGAAGATCCCAGAAGATTCCAGAAGATTCCAGATGTTTCGGGTTCTTCCGTGTGTTGCTTTTGTGCTTGTGTTATTTTTTCTGCATTGCATCATGTCATCATGCCATCATGTCATATTTATTTTGCATCTCTACCAAATAAATTGTGTGGATCTTCGATCCATTTAAATCGAGGGAAGGTTGTCTTCTCTTTATAACATATCATCCCAATATTTAGGGAGCTATATAAATATTCCATTCGTTGGAATTAACCCAACACACTTGCATATATTCCCCATGCTTCTTTAATTCAAGTTTCACCTTTAAAACCTCCCTATTTTTCTTTTTCCGTTGTATCGAGGTTCCTCCAAAAGTCTTCAAACAATTTATTTATATTCCTCACATTTTTGTGAGTCCAGTGAATTTTACCCTATGCCCTAAGCCTTTTCCTAACTCCTATTTTCTTTATTTTCTTCTTGTGGTTTGCTGTTTTATTTGGAAAACAGCTTCATAAAAATCAGCAAGAGCAGCCCAAAACTCTTTCCAGCCGCAGGCCCATCCCTCAAGCCCATCTCCCTCCGCGGCCCAACCCCAGCGCACCCAAACCCTAGCGCTTCGATTCCTAGCCGACCGCACCTCGCTCTCCCTCTCGTCCCTCTTCCCCGCCGCCAGTCGCCCGACCCCGAAGCGCTCGCTCACTTGTCCCGATCCCCTCCCTCGCTCCTGTCTCCCTTCGTCCGCCGCCAGAGGCCTCGAGCCTCGATCTCGTTCCCCTCGCTCCTCTCGACAGAGCCCGACCCTCCTCCATCGCCCCTGCTGGCTCCTTCCCGTCGCCCGGCCACCACCAGCACCTCACTATCTCCAGCGACGCTGCGGCCAGGCCCCGCCTCCTCGCCCCGGGCCTCTTCCTCGCCGCGTCCGCGCCATGGCCCGGCGCCTTCCCCGCCTTCGTGCGCTCCTCCGCCGTCCCGTCGGTGCCCGACGTGCTGCCCGCCTCCATGCCCGCTCCCTCCGAGCGCGAGCCGCGCCCGTCCCCAGCTCCGGCCTCCATTCTCCAGCGCCATGGCTGCCCCGCGACGCCTCCTCCTCACCGGCCGTTCCTTCGAGCGCCCGATTCCCAGCGCCCCTCCATCGCCTCGTCGCCCGCCAAGCCGCATCCTCCTCTACTCCCTCCGGTCCCGTCCTCGCCTCGGCCAGGAGCCCTGCGAGCCGACCACTTCTTCTCGAGCAGTCCCTCCACCGGCGCCGCCTAGCCTTGCTGCTGCTGTGCTTCTTCTTTCGGCTTTGCGTTTTGTTTTTGTCCAGCAAATAACCATGGAGCAGCAGGTACATCTACGTAACGAGAACGTCTACGAACCGTGTACGAGACCGACGCCAAGTACCACGACCAAGTACCCCGACGACCGCGGTCTTCGGAATCGTCAAGTACCCCGACATCGATGACATGAACAACTACGAACGAGAACGACTTCATGAACAAGTACAAGTACCGTCGCCGAGACCGCAAGTACCTCTACGAACGCGTACCACTACTTCCCTCTACGGAACGACTACTTCCTCTACGACCCGTGTACCACTACTTCCACTATGTCCCTTGACGACTCTAACCGCTTCGAAACGAACGCTTCGAAGGTATAACCCGAGACGATGACCCGAGAACGTTTGCTTGCATGTGTTGTATGAGATGCTTGCCCTTGTGTGCACCGTGCCCGTTTCATCTTTTCTCGTGCTCCTCGGTTGCCTCGTCGCCGACCCGTGGGAACCCGGTGACGGGATCGCCCCACCTTTCATCTCGTTTGACTCGCTCACGCCATCTTTCCTTTTGCACCAGACTCTCAACGAGTTACCGGAACCGATATGTTGCCGTGGCATCATTTTCGGAATTGTTGCCGTGGCACCTTTTTCCTTCCACCACGGGGACAATTGCTTCATATCTTCTTCATGTCAACTTTTAATAAAACATGCATAAAACTTAATCATGTCATCCGCATCATGATAACAACATTACATGTTTAATTGTTGTTTGCTTTAAAAATTACTAAACATGCTCATGGGGATTTTCCGGAATTGTTGTTGTTATTTCCGGCCTCATTTAAAATGTCTAAATAGTGTAGTTTTATTATGTTTCACCTCTTGCCATGCTAAAAACATTTAATCTTGTCTTGTAAATAAACGAGAGTCAACTAAATGAATAAATGTGGTGTTTCGTCAATATGCAACTCGTTGCATATTGAGCTCCACTTAACTTGTAGTACTTGTTTGCGCACTTTGCCATGCCATGCATAATTAAACCGGACATGCATCATACTTGTTTGTGCATTGTATGCCATGTCTATGTTTGTGTGTTTACCGTGTTGTTTCTTCTTTCTGGTTGCTTCTCTTGTTAGCTTCGGTTTCGTTCCGGAGTTGTGAGGATTCTCTCGTCTGTGTTGCTCCGTCTACTTCATGGATCCGTTCTTCTCCCTTGTGGGATCCCAGGCAAGATGATCATACCCTTGGATACCTTTACTACCATTGCCATGCTTACTTGTCTCGATGCTATCGTTACATGTCGCGCTACCCATCTTTTATGTCAGCCTCTCCTTGTTGCCATGAAACCTCTAACCTTTGACACCTTCCTAGCAAAACCACTGTTTGGCTATGTTACCCGCTTGCTCAGCCCCTCTTATAGCGTTGTTAGCCGCAGGTGAAGATGAAGTTTGTTCCAGGAGGGAACTTGTTATTGTTATATCACAATATCTATAATTATTATTAACACACCTATATACTGGGCATGGGTGGAAGTCTTGGCCTTTTGCTCGGTGTTTTGTTCCACTCATGCCACCTTAGGCGCCGATAAACCGGCATTATGTTCCTTGATTTTGCGTTCCTTACACGATGGGTGGATGGGGACCCCTTGACAGTTCGACTTTGAATAAAACTCCTCCAGCAAGGCCCAACATTGGTTTTAATTTGCCTCATAATAACTTAATTAATTAATTAATTTGCATAAGGGTGACGCTCCTTGGAGATTCTTTTCTACATAGCAGGGGGGGCCAGCGCTGATGGTGTTGGTCCCAAACGGGGGTTATGAGGGGCCACCACGGGGAAACTCGAGGTTTGGCTCATGTAGGATCACCCATCCGGTCGTGGCCTGAGACGAGATACGCGCGGCTACTATCAGGGTGTCGACACACCGGGAGGTCTTGCTGGACTTGTTTTACCATTGTCGAAATGTCTTGTGCTACCGGGATGCCGAGCCTGATCGGATTTCCCTAAGATAAGGGGTGATGATATTATATTTATCACTTCAGCTAATCGTGAGAGCTTGTGATGGGCTAAGTTGGGACACCCCTGCAGGGTTATGATCTTTCGAAAGCCGTGCCCGCGGTTATGTGGCAGATTGAAATTTGTTAATGTCCGGTTGTAGAAAACTTGACAGAGGATCCTAAGTAAAACACACAACTGTGTGAGTAACCGTGACTGTCTCTTTTCACTTTGAGAAGAGAACACGGTGGGGTTATGTTTGACTCGTATGTAGTTAGGATCTTTAGCGATCATTATTTTTGCGACCGTTTGCGTAGCTTCTCATCTTATTCTTGTACTCATAAGTTAGCCACCATATTATGCTTAGCCGCTGCTGCAACCTCACCACTTTAACTCTTCCTACCCACAAAGCTTTGCTAGTCTTGTTACCCATGGTTATGGGATTGCTGAGCCCTCGTGGCTCACAGATACTACCACACCAGATGCAGGTTCAGCCGAGAATGATGCAGGAGCTGGTTCAAGTACTTCACCGGGAGCTCGATGAAGAGAGTTTGGCCGTATGCTTGTTACGTTTCGACGATCAGTAGTGGTTTATACTAGGATTCCATCCGGACCTGTGGCTTTATGTTGTTTTGGTATCTTTCTTTTGGATCTTCGCCCGTAGTCGGGTTGTGATGTTGTGAATGATGTTTTGCTTATGTAATGTATTGTGTGAAGTGGCGAGTGCAAGCCAACTATCTCCTCTTTTGCAATTTAATCCCTCTTTTACATGAGTCGTGCAAAGATACCAAACTTGAGATCATTCTAGGATGGGCTTATACCTTTAAGTCGTGCCTCGACACATAGGAGGTATAGTCCCATCCTGGGCATTACAAGTTGGTATTCAGAGCCTTCTCCGACCTAGAAGCCCCACTGATTGATCGAATCGTTGACGGTTGAGTCTAGGCACACACTGAAAATGTTTTGAGTCCTATATATATATCGGAGAGTAGGATTTCTTTTGCTCCTCATATCTTTTCATTCTGGTGAGGACTCCTGACGACTACTCTTGCCTCTTCTATTTTCAAAAATTGCACAATTTTTTTTTAGGATCTCGCGAGTATTGTTTGGATTGTTCCGATGTCTTTGTGACGAGAACATTGTTCTTGATGCCTCCTGTCATTAGGGGTTGTGGCAGTGTCCCGGGGAGTTGAGCTCCGAGGTGTTGTCGTCACAAATCCATCGCGGCAGTACTAGAATACTTAAGACGGCCGACATCGAAAACTCTCCTATGCGGTTAGTGGCAAGATAACCCCGACATCACCCAGTACTGGGGAGGTAGTTCGGGAGTATTGCCATAGCTTGTATAGTGGATGCGTTTCGAAGGTTCGAGGTAAACGGTTTCCGAGAACAACTGGTTATGTGTTGAAGGATGGATACAGCTGGATGTAGGATTAGAGTTGAGTGCGCGGTGCTTCCCCTGTATCCCCAACACCTGATTGCATAACTGGAAACTTTCGGAAATTAATAGGTGGGTTCATCCAGTAGTTCTAGGCATTCTTCCAACGAGTGCATGATATGAAGTTCGGGGTTCTACATCGAGTGAAGTGGTTTTATGGACTTGTTCTGATCGGGAGTTGCATCTTAAAGGGTCCTTGGCTATGCTGATCCGGGGATTGCAAAACCCTTTTGTAACACGTTCCTTGAGCTTTCAGCACGAATTTGTCGAACGAAGCTTCTATCTTGTATTTGTTCTTCTGTCCCTTGTTCCTTTTTATTTACCTTTTGTTCTCCCAAGTAGATTCTCGTCAAGTTGATGTACCTGCGGAATCCATTCGTTCAATTCTCTGTTCGGATAGATATTTTGCAACATAATCTTCTTCATAAACATATCTATCCTTTGTTCTTGTTTTGATTCTGGTATTCGAGTTGCTTCGATGTCAAATGTTGATTCCATACCTTTCCTAATTGGTGTTCTCAAATTTCTATGGGAGTGATAATTCTTCTTGACCATCGAGATTTTTCATGTCAATCCTTTTCAACCGGTGTGCCTTCTCTTCAAGTTATTCCATACGGACGCCGTTGAGAAATCTGACGATTTGTCTGTGTCATTCATCCCAAGTTGTCTTTGTTTTCCCCACCCTCCCACCCTTCTTCTTCTTGGAGCCAGAAATTCTTAATCAAGTATCCATTTTATTCATGTGTTATTTCTTCATTCCTTTCCTTCAATGTTCTTATCCGGTGATTTATCGTGAAGATGCTCAAGAGCTTCAAGTTCATCATTCTTTTGTTCTCAAATTCTGCCGGTGGATGTAATTCAAGATTTCGGTGTTGATCTTATCCTTTTTCCTCTTTTCACAATGCTTTCTTATTCCGGTGCACCAATTAATCATTCTCCTCTTGCTATTCATATCCGGAGTGCTGAAGATTCATAGTTCCATTCTTAATCCGTTCAAATTATTTTTAAGGATTGCTATCTTATTATAGCCATTTAATTCAACCGGTGCAATATCTCTTAAGCAATCTTTTCAACGGTGATTTCTTTAGTGGGCCCTAACCCACAGGTCTTTTCCCAGGATCTTACCTGACTCTTCCAATTTTTATGGAGTTATACTCAAATTCTTTTCAAAGTGTGACGTAAGTATGAATCCCATCAGTCATATACCTTCTCCAGGACCACTTTCAAATTCTTTTTCACCATTGTTTCAACCTTTTTAATTCTTCATTCCGGAGTGCTCAACAAATCTTCATGGCATTTCTCGTCTTCATTCTCAACATTTGAAGACCGGAGAAGTGTTTCTCTTTAATCTTGGCCCGTTCCCTCAAGATTCTTCATGAATTCTTTTCTCTGTGATCCTCCGAAGGCCATCATTTCAGAATATTTCTTCTTTCTCAGTTTTCAACTTCGTCCTCCAACTATTCTTAATTGATGTCTCTTCGTTCGTCTCCATATTCTTACGGTGGTTCTTTCAAGATTACCCCTCCGTTGTTATCGTTTTAATTCACTCGTTCTTTTCATAATCCTACCGGTGGTTCGTTAAAGATTTACCCAAGCTTGTGCGAGATCTCCTTAATTCTTTGCAACGAGAATAAGTAGTATGCCAAATCTGTTGCTTGTCATCAATTTAATTTGGTGAAGGATAAGCATACAGTAAATCTTAGTCTTATTTCCTCGAAGTGATTAATCTCTGTTTTCCGGAGCTTGTTCACCATATCATATTCTTGGTCCTAAGTTGTTCATCTTGTTTTCCGGAGCTCCAAGTTATTTCAATTATATCATTTCAAGCTCCATCTAATTCACCGCAGGCCTTGAATCTTATTCTTTTCATCTTTCACTTCTCATGCTTTCATTACCGGAGTTCTCTTGGTGGTTCATCAAGATTTAATTCATCCTCGAAGTTTTCATCAAGATTCTTGTTGGAGCTCAAGCATTCTTCATCATGCATTCCAATTGCAATCCTTTCTACCTTATCTTTTCAGGTGGTGTTATGTCATTCTTGACAATTCCTTCATGTTTCATGATTCACGAGTTATCAAGAATGGGATATTTAAAACCATCATTTTCCTTGTTCAGGAGATCTTTTCAACTCTTCAATTATTAGTTGGAGTTATCTTGGGTTGTATTTCACCAAAAAGCTTTCCCTAAGGATTGTTGCTATTATGGTGCTTATAAATGACCCAAGTGCTTCATTTTTCATTCCGGTGAAATAAGTTTTTCATCTCCGTGTTGATCTCAATCCATTCAAATATTTCCGTTAGTGGCTGGTTGTCACCTCATAATTTTGAGATGTTTTCCATAAGCCCACATCAAGCTTATTCATTTCGTGTTGATTTTTCCATCAACTCCGTTCAACACTTCTTCGTAAGGATGATTTCATATTCATTTTGAGAGAAGTTGTCATTTTTCTTCTCCATTCATTTCTTTCATTGATTTATATGCTATTCTTTCATTCCGGAGGCATTGTGATATTGCTCTCTTTAACCATCATCTCGCTTTATCGAGATCATACCCTTGCTTATCATTTAACCGGAGTGTTGTATTCTTCATTCAAGTTCCGTAATCTTATCTAGCCTTTCCTCTCTTTTCAACCGGAGTGCTGTCTGAATCTTTCTTACCCCTTGTGCCATTCTTCAATTGTTTCAGAGGCTGTGTGCTATTGATTTCATCAAGTATCTTCCCAACTTGGCTAGTTCTTGTTAATTCCTTCCATTTTCAGACGGAGTGCTGTCCGAATCATGTCATTCTTATTCCTTGGCTATACCCTTATGGTTTCATATTCTTTTGGATTCGTAAGCTTTTGTTTCATGTCTTTTAACCTGCAAGGTTCTCATAATGCTCCTTGTTCCTCCTTTTACCGGAGTGCTCTTAACTTCGTTCATCTCCGTTGTATTCTTTCTTTCAAGATTGTTCAACCTCTCAAGGTTCCTTGGTTTCACTCGTTTGTCAAAGAAGCAACTTTGTTTTACCTCTTCTTTTTCGTTTCTACCCGGTGCTATCTCTAGGATCTCGGGTCGAGATCCTCTGTTAGTGTGGGAGAGTTGTGACGCCCGAAGACCGACGTCCCAGAAGATCCCAGAAGATTCCAGAAGATTCCAGATGTTCCGGGTTCTTCCGTGTGTTGCTTTTGTGCTTGTGTTATTTTTTCTGCATTGCATCATGTCATCATGCCATCATGTCATATTTATTTTGCATCTCTACCAAATAAATTGTGTGGATCTTCGATCCATTTAAATCGAGGGAAGGTTGTCTTCTCTTTATAACATATCATCCCAATATTTAGGGAGCTATATAAATATTCCATTCGTTGGAATTAACCCAACACACTTGCATATATTCCCCATGCTTCTTTAATTCAAGTTTCACCTTTAAAACCTCCCTATTTTTCTTTTTCCGTTGTATCGAGGTTCCTCCAAAAATCTTCAAACAATTTTATTTATATTCCTCACATTTTTGTGAGTCAAGGGAATTTTACCCTATGCCCTAAGCCTTTTCCTAACTCCTATTTTCTTTCTTTTCTTCTTGTGGTTTGCTGTTTTATTTGGAAAACAGCTTGATAAAAATCCGCAAGAGCAGCCCAAAACTCCTTCTAGCCGCAGGCCCATCCCTCAGGCCCATCTCCCTCCGCGGCCCAACCCCAGCGCACCCAAACCCTAGCGCTTCGATTCCTAGCCGACCGCACCTCGCTCTCCCTCTCGTCCCTCTTCCCCGCCGCCAGTCGCCCGACCCCGAAGCGCTCGCTCACTTGTCCCGATCCCCTCCCTCGCTCCTGTCTCCCTTCGTCCGCCGCCAGAGGCCTCGAGCCTCGATCTCGTTCCCCTCGCTCCTCTCAACAGAGCCCGACCCTCCTCCATCGCCCCTGCTGGCTCCTTCCCGTCGCCCGGCCACCACCAGCACCTCACTACCTCCAGCGACGCTGCGGCCAGGCCCCGCCTCCTCGCCCCGGGCCTCTTCCTCGCCGCGTCCGCGGCATGGCCCGGCGCCTTCCCCGCCTTCGTGCGCTCCTCCGCCGTCCCGTCGGTGCCCGACGTGCTGCCCGCCTCCATGCCCGCTCCCTCCGAGCGCGAGCCGCGCCCGTCCCCAGCTCCAGCCTCCATTCTCCAGCGCCATGGCTGCCTCACGACGCCTCCTCCTCACCGACCGTTCCTTCGAGCGCCCGATTCCCAGCGCCCCTCCATCGCCTCGTCGCCCGCCAAGCCGCATCCTCCTCTACTCCCTCCGGTCCCGTCCTCGCCTCGGCCAGGAGCCCTGCGAGCCGCCCACTTCGCCTCGAGCAGTCCCTCCACCGGCGCCGCCTAGCCTTGCTACTGCTGTGCTTCTTCTTTCGGCTTTGCGTTTAGTTTTTGTCTAGCAAATAACCATGGAGCAGCAAGTACATCTACGTAACGAGAACGTCTACGAACCATGTACGAGACCGACGCCAAGTACCATGACCAAGTACCCCGACGACCGCGGTCTTCGGAATCGTCAAGTACCCCGACATCGATGACATGAACAACTACGAACGAGAACGACTTCATGAACAAGTACAAGTACCGTCGCCGAGACCGTAAGTACCTCTACGAACGTGTACCACTACTTCCCTCTACGGAACGACTACTTCCTTTACGACCCGTGTACCACTACTTCCACTACGTCCCTCGACGACTCGAACCGCTTCGAAACGAACGCTTCGAAGGTATAACCCGAGACGATGACCCGAGAACGTTTGCTTGCATGTGTTGTATGAGATGCTTGCCCCTGTGTGCACCGTGCCCGTTTCATCTTTTGTCGTGCTCCTCTGTTGCCTCGTCGCCTACCCGTGGGAACCCGGTGACGGGATCGCCCCACCTTTCATCTCGTTTGACTCGCTCACGCCATCTTTCCTTTTGCACCGGACTCTCAACGAGTTACCGGAACCGATATGTTGTCGTGGCATCATTTTCGGAATTGTTGCCGTGGCACCTTTTTCCTTCCACCACGGGGACAATTGCTTCATATCTTCTTCATGTCAACTTTTAATAAAACTTGCATAAAACTTAATCATGTCATCCGCATCATGATAACAACATTATATGTTTAATTGTTGTTTGCTTTAAAAATTACTAAACATGCTCATGGGGATTTTCCAGAATTGTTGTTGTTATTTCCGGCCTCATTTAAAATGTCTAAATAGTGTAGTTTTATTATGCTTCACCTCTTGCCATGCTAAAAACATTTAATCTTGTCTTGTAAATAAACGAGAGTCAACTAAATGAATAAATGTGGTGTTTCGTCAATATGCAACTCGTTGCATATTGAGCTCCACTTAACTTGTAGTACTTGTTTGCGCACTTTGCCATGCCATGCATAATTAAACCGGACATGCATCATACTTGTTTGTGCATTGTATGCCATGTCTATGTTTGTGTGTTTACCGTGTTGTTTCTTCTTTCCGGTTGCTTCTCTTGTTAGCTTCGGTTTCGTTCCGGAGTTGTGAGGATTCTCTCGTCTGTGTTGCTTCGTCTACTTCATGGATCCGTTCTTCTCCCTTGCGGGATCCTAGGCAAGATGATCATACCCTTGGATACCTTTACTACCATTGCCATGCTTAGTTGTCTCGATGCTATCGTTACATGTCGCGCTACCCATCTTTTATGTCAGCCTCTCCTTGTTGCCATGAAACCTCTAACCTTTGACACCTTCCTAGCAAAACCACTGTTTGGCTATGTTACCCGCTTGGTCAGCCCCTTTTATAGCGTTGTTAGCTGCAGGTGAAGATGAAGTTTGTTCCAGGAGGGAACTTATTGTTGTTATATCACAATATCTATAATTATTATTAACACACCTATATACTGGGCATGGGTGGAAGGCTTGGCCTTTTGCTCGGTGTTTTGTTCCACTCATGCCACCTTAGGCGCCGATAAACCGGCATTATGTTCCTTGATTTTGCGTTCCTTACACGATGGGTGGATGGGGACACCTTGACAGTTCGACTTTGAATAAAACTCCTCCAGCAAGGCCCAACATTGGTTTTAATTTGCCTCATAATAACTTAATTAATTAATTAATTTGCATAAGGGGGACGCTCCTTGGAGATTCTTTTCTACATAGCAGGGGGGGCCAGCGCTGATGGTGTTGGTCCCAAACGGGGGTTATGCGGGGCCACCACGGGGAAACTCGAGGTTTGGCTCATGTAGGATCACCCATCCGGTCGTGGCCTGAGACGAGATACGCGCGGCTACTATCAGGGTGTCGACACACCGGGAGGTCTTGCTGGACTTGTTTTACCATTGTCGAAATGTCTTGTGCTACCGGGATGCCGAGCCTGATCGGATTTCCCTAAGATAAGGGGTGATGATATTATATTTATCACTTCAGCTAATCGTGAGAGCTTGTGATGGGCTAAGTTGGGACACCCCTGCAGGGTTATGATCTTTCGAAAGCCGTGCCCGCAGTTATGTGGCAGATTGGAATTTGTTAATGTCCGGTTGTAGAAAACTTGACAGAGGATCCTAAGTAAAACACACAACTGTGTGAGTAACCGTGACTGTCTCTTTTCACTTTGAGAAGAGAACACGGTGGGGTTATGTTTGACTCGTATGTAGTTAGGATCTTTAGCGATCATTATTTTTGCGACCATTTGCGTAGCTTCTCATCTTATTCTTGTACTCGTAAGTTAGCCACCATATTATGCTTAGCCGCTGCTGCAACCTCACCACTTTACCTCTTCGTACCCACAAAGCTTTGCTAGTCTTGTTACCCATGGTTATGGGATTGCTGAGTCCTCGTGGCTCACAGATACTACCACACCAGATGCAGGTTCAGCCGAGAATGATGCAGGAGCTGGTTCAAGTACTCCACCGGGAGCTTGATGAAGAGAGTTTGGCCGTATGCTTGTTACGTTTCGACGATCAGTAGTGGTTTCTACTAGGATTCGATCCGGACCTGTGGCTTTATGTTGTTTTGGTAACTTTCTTTTGGATCTTCGCCCGTAGTCGGGTTGTGATGTTGTGAATGATGTTTTGCTTATGTAATGTATTGTGTGAAGTGACGAGTGCAAGCCAACTATCTCCTCTTTTGCAATTTAATCCCTCTTTTACATGAGTCGTGCAAAGATACCAAACTTGAGATCATTCTAGGATGGGCTTATACCTTTAAGTCGTGCCTCGACACGTAGGAGGTATAGTCCCATCCTGGGCATTACAATATGGTAAAATTTTGGGCGCATTTCAAATAGGCCTCATCCGAGGCCGCTTGTAAACTATAACATCCTTCAACTAGTCTGTCGGTATTGAGAGGGAACATGTCCTGTTTTTGAAGGAAGTCGGGGTCCTGTTTCTCCGTTGGCCTCGAAACTTCTCGTGCTCTCAAAGGAGCCCATCACATGACATGTGCTAGGCTGCCGCATTTTCCGGACCCGCATGCAATATTTGAGATATTTATTGCACTCCTAGGGATTCAACGCCGGCAAAACGAAGGCCTGCAATATTTAAGATAATTTTATTGTAGTTATACATGTTTTCATATAGGGTTATAGGAAATAGAGGCACACATGATGCTGACTAATCATTTTTCTGAGATACGACTCGTTATACATGACTTTCCCAAGAGCTACACTCGGTAGACTTGCCTTTTCCAAGAGCGTCGCCTGGTAAAAGTGAAAAGCTGGATCTAGGTTCGAAGTCTTTTTCCTAGAGTCATACTCCCTCCGTTCCGATTTACTCGTCGTGGTTTTAGTTCAAATTTGAACTAAAACCACGACGAGTAAATCGAAACGGAGGGAGTACTTGGTAGACTTCCCTTTCCCGAGAGCGTTGCTCGGTATAAGCAAAAACCTAGATCTAGGATGGAAGATATTTCCGGAGTGCCCCACCGACAGGCGCTCGGGGAAGGCCTCGTGGGACACTTAATTAAGTGAATTTCTACGTGCTCTCTCTCTCTTCGCTCGTGCGCACATCCTCTCTGCCCTCTCCTCCCCGACTGCGCCCCCTCCTCAGCTGGCACTGTCGGTATCAAAACCAGCAGATCTCGAATAGGGGGTCCCAAGTTGTGTATCTGAGGATCAATGGTAACAAGGGTGACCAAGACACAATGTCTACCCAGGTTCGGGCCCTCTTAATGGTGGTAAAACCCTACTTCCCGCTCGATTGAATATGATGTGTATAGGGGTTACAAGAGTTGATCTACCTTGAGATCGTATTGGCTAAACCCTAGTTGTCTAGCCTGAGGTTGTTCTGATGGCCTCTACGGACTAAACCCTCCAGTTTATATACACACCGGAGGGACCTAGGGTTGTGCAAAGTCATCTTGCAGAAGAAGGAAACATTACACCCGGACACAAAACTTGCCATTCTACGCGTATAGGAGTCCTACCCGGATACGGGGGATAATCTTCTGCTTTACCTTCACGGCCCATCAGTCCAGCTCATATCGAGTAATCCGGACACCCGAGGACCCCCTAGTCCAGGACTCCCTCAGTAGCGCCTGAACCAGTCTTCGATGACGATATGTTCGGTACACATACTGTCTTCGGCATTGCAAGGCGGGTTCCTTCCTCCGAACATATGAAGTTTACTTCTTGGATAAAGGAACTATGTGCGGCTCTGCATGATTAGTACAACCCTTTGCCACTAAGACAAAAACATCCAAATAGGTACAGTGTCATAACTGACAACTTTTTTCGGCGAAGCGTCACACTTGACCCTTTAACATTTCGAACCATTTTCTTGGCCCTTGTTTCGCGTTTCGAGGCATAGCCTCCATGGGCACGTCTTGTCAAAACAGAGATAATGCCCGCCCATTACGGGATCCTCATGAATATGGTTTGGGTACCCCAACCATACCTTACGCATGATTTCGTCGGGAACAGACGAGTTTTATGGCCTGAGTGGGGGACGTTTGGTATTTCTACGGTCTATAAAAGGATAAAGTCCCCTCCTTTTTCCTCGCGCTTTCCTCTAGCAACTACTTTCCAAGCTCCTAGCTCCAACGCCCGCATCTCCAATCTTCTTTGCCACCATCTCCTTCTCCAGCAATAGCCGGATCCGGTTACAAGGGCAAGTGGGAGGCTTCCACCATCACTGAGAAAGACGTGAAGGATCTCTGGAGCGCAGGCTATCTTTCTGCGAACATAGCGCACCGGATTCCTAACAAAGATCAGGTGAGCCCTACTCTAGGGCCCGGTGAGAGGGTCATGTTCATCCCTCATTTCCTTCGGGGGCTTGGATTTCCCCTCCACCCCTTTATTCGGGGCTTTTTGTTCTTCTACGGGCTAGATTTCCATGATCTAGCCCCAAATTCTGTCATACACATATTGGCTTTTATAGTCGTGTGTGAGCCACCTGGGTGACCATGCCCGATTTCAGATCCGGACCCCCAGTGAGACTCAACTCATGGACCTCCAAGGGCCTTGATTGGGGGTCCAAATCGGAGTTGAACATGATCCAAAATCACATCTCCGATATGTTAACGGAGAACACTAACCTCACTAATGTGATTCAAGTGATGCTCTTCTGCCGCATTCTTCCCTGCCAGCTCCGGGCCTCCCGCATGTGGGAGTTCGATCCAGAGGTGCCACGGACCCTGAAGCGCTTCTTCGGCACCAAGCACGACGACATATGCAAGCAACTCATCAAGGCCCAGAACAAGTGGCCGAAGAAGAACGAGGACTTCGGATTCGACAGCGAGACTCCGGCTACGGCGGTAAGCACGATTTTGCCGAAGCCCTATCCGGTCAATATTGTAAGTATAACATGAATTAGAATTTTTGCGTTCCATACTGATGGAAATATGCCCTAGAGGCAATAATAAAGTTGCTATTTATATTTCATTATATATCATGATAAATGTCTTTTATTCATGCTAGAATTGTATTAACCAGAAGCTTGATACATGTGTGAATACATAGACAAAACAGAGTGTCCCTAGTATGCCTCTACTAGACTAGCTCGTTAATCAAAGATGGTTAAGTTTCCTAACCATAAACATGTGCTGTCATTTGATGAGCGGGATCACATCATTAGGAGAATGATGTGATGGGCAAGACCCATCCATTAGCTTAGCATAATGATTGTTTAGTTTTATTGCTATTGCTTTCTTTATGACTTATACATGTTCCTCTGACTATGAGATTATGCAACTCCCAAATACCGGACGAACACTTTGTGTTCAATCAAACGTCACAATGTAATTGGGTGATTATAAAGATGGTCTATAGGTGTCTTAGAAAGTGTTTGTTGAGTTGGCATAGATTGAGAATAGGATTTGTCACTCCGAGTGTTGGAGAGGTATCTCTGGGCCCTCTCGGTGATACACATCATAATAAGCCTTTCAAGCAAATGACTAATTAGTTAGTCACGAGATGATGTATTACGGAATGAATAAAGAGACTTGCTGGTAACGAGATTGAACTAGGTATGATGATACCGACGATCGAATCTCGTGCAAGTAACATACCGATGACAAAAGGAACAATGTATGTTGTTATGCGGTTCAACCGATAAAGATCTTCGTAGAATATGTAGGATCCAATATGGGCATCTAGGTTCCACTATTGGTTATTGACTGGAGAGGAGTCTCGGTCATGTCTACATAGTTCTCGAACCTGTAGGGTCCACACGCTTAACGTTCGTTGACGATATAGTACTATATGAGTTATGTATGTTGGTGACCGAATGTTGTTCGGAGCCCGGATGTGATCACGAACATGACGTGGAACTCTGGAATGGTCCGGAGATAAAGACTGATATATGGGATAATAGTGTTTAGCCTCCGGAAGGGTTCCGGAATTCACCGGAAGGGGTTCTGGATGTTTCCGAAATGTATGGGTACGAGAACACTTTATTTGGGCTATAGGGGAAAGCCCACCAGGCTTTTGGAAAGCGTAAAACGAAGTTTTGCGGAGACCAGAGGCTAGACGCCAGGAACCCTGGCGTCCGGGGTGTAGACGTCAGGAAACCTGTCGTCTAGCCTGGAGTCCGAGTGGGAGTCTTACCTTTCGGGAAAAACTGACTTTGAGGAGGCTTTTGCTCCAAGTTTCGACCCCAGGGCTCAACATATAAATAGATCAGGGGCAGGGCTAGCACCCAAGACACATCAAGATACACCAAGCCATGTGCCGGCAACCCCGACCCTCTAGTTTATCCTCCGTCTAGTTTCTGTAGTGCTTGGCAAAGCCGTGCAGAGATTGTTCTTCATCACCAACCGTCACCACGCCTTCATGCTGCCGGAACTCATCTACTACTTCGCCCGTCTTGCTGGATCAAGAAGGCGAGGACGTCATCGAGCTGAACGTGTGCTGAACGCGGAGGTGTTGTACGTTCGGTACTAGATCGGGACGGCTCATGAAGGTGTACAACTACCTCAACCGCGTTGTCAAACGCCTCCTCTTTCGGTCTACAAGGGTATGTAGACACACTCTCCCCCTCTCGTTGCTATGCATCTCCTAGATAGATCTGGCGTGAGTGTAGGATTTTTTTTTAAAATTGCATGCTACGTTCCCCATTAGTGGCATCATGAGCCAGGTCTATGCGTAGATAATATGCACGAGTAGAACACAAAGAGTTGTGGGCGATAATAGTCATACTGCTTACCACCAACATCATACTTTGATTCGGCGATACTGTTGGATGAAGCGGCCCGGACCGACATTAAATGACCAGTTCATGAGACTAGTTCTACCGACGTGCTTTGCACACAGGTGGCTAGCGGGTGTCCGTTTCTCCAACTTTAGTTGAATCGAGTGTGACTACGGCCGATCCATGATGAAGGTTAAAACAACAGACATGACAAAAAATCGTTGTGATTTTGATATGCAGATAAGAACGATTCTTACTAGAAGCCCGTAGCAGCCACGTAAAACTTGCAACAACAAAGTAGAGGACGTCTAACTTGTTTTTGTGGGGCATGTTGTGATGTGATATGGTCAAGACATGATGAGTTATACATTATTGTATGAGATGATCATGTTTTGTGCATTATCGGCAACCGGCAGGAGCCTTATGGTTGCCTCTTTATTGTATGAATTGCGAAGGCCATGTAATTGCTTTACTTTATCAATATGAGTTAGCGATAGTAGTAGAAGCAATAGTTGGCGAGACGACCACGACACTACGATGAAGATCATCGTGTCAAGCCGGTGATGATGGAGACCATGACGATGATTTGGAGATGGAGATCAAAAGCACAAGATGATGATGGCCATATCATGTCACATATTTTGATTGCATGTGATGTTTATCTTATTATGCATCTTATTTTTCTTAGAACGACGGTAGCATTATAAGATGACCCCTTAGAAAATTTCATGGTACAAGTGTTCTCCTTGAGTATGCACCGTTGTGACAGTTCGTCGTGCCGAGACACCACGTGATGATCGGGTGTGATAAGCTCTACGTTCACATACAACGGGTGTAAGACATTTTTGCACGTGCAGAATACTCGGGTTAAACTCGACGAGCCTAGCATGTATAGACATGACCTCGGAACACTGGTGGTCGAAAGGGCGAGCATGAATCATATAGTAGATATGATCAACATAAGATGTTCACCATTGAAAACTACTCCATCTCACATGATGATCGGACATGGTTTAGTTGATTCGGATCATGTGATCATTTAAATGACTTGAGGGATGTCAATCTAAGTGGGAGTTCTTTAGTAATATGATTAATTGAACTTTAATTTATCATGAACTTTGTCCTGATAGTTTTTGCATATTTATGTTGTTGTAGATCAGTGGCCCGTGCTATCGTTCCCTTGAATTTTAATGCGTTCCTAGAGAAAGCTAAGTTGAAAGATGATGGTAGCCACTACACGGACTGGGGCCGTAACTTGAGGATTATCCTCATTGCTGCGCAGAAGAATTATGTCCTTGAAGCACCGCTAGGTGACAGGCCTGCTGCAGGAGCAACTCCTGACATTATGAATGTCTGGTAAGCTCGATATGATGACTACTCGATAGTTCAGTGTGCCATGCTTTACGGCTTAGAATCGGGATTTCAAAGACGTTTTGAACGTCATGGAGCATATGAGATGTTCCAAGAGTTGAAGTTAATATTTCAAGCAAATGCCCGAGTTGAGAGATATGATGTCTCCAACAAGTTCTATAGCTACAAGATGGAGGCGAACAGTTCCGTCAGTGAACACATACTCAGAATGTCTGGGTACCACAACCACATGACTCAACTTGGAGTCAAAGTTAACGATGATAGTGCTATTGACAGAGTTCTTCAATCACTTCCACCAAGCTATAAAGGCTTCGTGATGAACTATAATATGCAAGGGATGCAAAAGACAATTCCCGAGCTCTTCGCTATGCTCAAAGCTGCGGAGGTAGAAATCAAGAAGGAGCATCAAGTGTTGATGGTTAACAAGACCACTAGATTCAAGAAAAAAGGCAAGGGAAAGAAGAGGAACTTCAAGAAGAATAGCAAGCCAGTTGCTACTGCTGCGAAGAAACCCAAGTCTGGAGCGAAGCCTGAAACTGAGTGCTTCTATTGCAAAGGGACTGGTCACTGGAGGCGGAACCGCCCCAAGTATTTGGTGGATAAGAAGGATAGCAAAGTGAAAAAAGGTATATTTGATATACATGTTATTGATGTGTACCTTACTAATGCTCGTAGTAGAGCATGGGTGTTTTATACCGGTTTGGTTGCTCATATTTGTATCTCGAAACAGGGGCTACAGATTAAACGAAGATTGGCTAAGGACGAGGTGACGATGCGTGTGGGAAATGGTTCCAAAGTCGATGTGATCACCGTCGGCACGCTACCTCTACATCTACCTTTGGGATTAGTTTTAGACCTAAATAATTGTTATTTGGTGCCAACGTTGAGCATGAACATTATATCTGAATCTTTTTTGTTGCGAGATGGTTATTCATTTAAATCAGAGAATAATGGTTGTTCTATTTATATGAGTAATATATTTTATGGTCAAGCACCCTTGATGAGTGGTCTATTTTTGTTGAATCTTGATCGCAGTGATACACATATTCATAATATTGATGCCAAAAGATGCAAAGTTGATAATGATAGTGCAACATATTTGTGGCACCGCCGTTTAGGTCATATTGGTGTAAAGCGCATGAAGAAACTCCATGCTGATGGGATTTTGGAATTACTTGATTATGAATCACTTGGTGCTTGCGAACCGTGCCTCATGGGGAAGATGACTAAGACTCCGTTCTCCGGAACAATGGAGCAAGCAACTGACTTATTTGAAATAATACGTACTGATGTATGCGATGAGTGTTGAGGCTCGCGTGGGTATCATTATTTTCTTACCTTCACAGATAATTTGAGCAGATATGGGTATATCTACTTAATAAAACATAAGTCTGAAAAATTTGAAAAGTTCAAAGAATTTTAGCGTGAAGTGGAGAATCATCGTAACAAGAAAATAAAATTTCTACGATCTGATCGCGGAGGCGAATATTTGAGTTACGAGTTTGGTCTTCATTTGAAATAATGTGGAATAGTTTCACAGCTCACGCCACGTGGAACACCACATCGTAATGGTGTGTCCGAACGTTGTAACCATAGTTTATTAGATATGGTGCGATCTATGATGTCTCTTACCGATTTACCACTATTGTTTTGGGGTTATGCTTTAGAAACAGCTGCATTAACGTTAAATAAGGCACCATCTAAATCCGTTGAGACAACACCTTATGAACTGTGGTTTGGCAAGAAACCCAAGTTGTTGTTTCTTAAAGTTTGGGGCTGCGATGCTTATGTGAAAAAACTTCAACCTCATAAGCTCGAACCCAAATTGGAGAAATGTGTGTTCATAGGATACCCAAAGAAACTGTTGGGTACATCTTCTATCACAAATCCGAAGGCAAGATATTCATTGCTAAGAATGGATCCTTTCTAGAGAAGGAGTTTCTCTCGAAAGAAGTGAGTAGGAGGAAAGTAGAACTTGATGAGGTTATTGTACCTTCTCCCGAATTGGAAAGTAGTTCATCACAGAAATCAGTTCCAGTTATTCCTACACCAATTACTGAGGAAGCTAATGATGATGATCATGAAACTTCAGATTAAGTTATTACCGAACCTCGTAGGTCAACTAGAGTATGTTCCACGCCAGAGTGGTACGGTAACCTTGTTCTAGAAGTCCCGTTATTAGACCATGACAAACCTACGAACTATGAGGAAGTGATGATGAGCCCAGATTCTGCAAAATGGCTTGAGGCCATGAAATCTGAGATGGGATCTATGTATGTGAACAAAATGTGGACTTTGGTTGACTTGCTCGATGATCGGCAAGCCATTGAAAATAAATGGATCTTTAAGAAGAAGACTGACGCCGATGGTAATGTTACTGTCTACAAAGCTCGACTTGTTGCGAAAGGTTTTCGACAAGTTCAGGGAGTTGACTACGATGAGACTTTCTCACCCGTAGCGATGCTTAAGTCTGTCCGAATCATGTTTGCAATTGCCACATTTTATGATTATGAAATCTGGCAAATGGATGTCAAAACTGCATTCCTTAATGGATATCTCAAAAGAAGAGTTGTATATGATGCAACCAGAAGGTTTCGTCGATCCTAAAGGCGCTAACAAAGTGTGCAAGCTCCATCGATCCATCTATGGACTAGTGCAAGCATCTCAGAGTTGGAATATACGCTTTGATGAGGTGATCAAAGCATATGGTTTTATATAGACTTTTGGAGAAGCCTGTATTTACAAGAAAGTGAGTGGGAGCTCTGTAGCATTTCTGATATTATATGTGGATGACATATTGTTGATTGGACATGATGTAGAATTTCTGGATAGCATAAAATGATACTTGAATAAGAATTTTTCAATGAAAGACCTCGGTGAAGCTTCTTATATATTGGGCATCAAGATCTACAGAGATAGATCAAGACGCTTAATTGGACTTTCACAAAGCACATACCTTGATAAAGTTTTGAAGAAGTTCAAAATGGATCAGACAAAGAAAGGGTTCTGGCCTTTGTTGCAAGGTGTGAAGTTGAGTCAAACTCAATGCCTGACCACTGCAGAAGATAGAAAGAAAACGAAAAGTTATTCCCTATGCTTCAGCCATAGGTTCTATCATGTATGCAATGTTGTGTATCAGACCTGATGCGTGCCTTGCTATAAGTCTAGCAGGGAGGTACCAAAGTAATCCAGGAGTGGATCACTAGATAGCAGTCAAGAACATCCTGAAATACCTGAAAAGGACGAAGGATATGTTTCTCGTTTACGGAGGTGACAAAGACCTCGTCATAAATGGTTACGTTGATGCAAGCTTTGACACTGATCCATATGACTCGAAGTCACAAACCAGATACGTATTTTTGTTGAACGGTGGAGCTGTCAGTTGGTGCAGTTCCAAGCAGAGCATCGTGGCGGGATCTACGTGTGAAGCGGAGTACATAGCTGCTTCGGAAGCAGCAAATGAAGGAGTCTGGATGAAGGAGTTCATATCCGATCTAGGTGTAATACCTAGTGCATCGGGTCCAATGAAAATCTTTTGTGACAATACTGGAGCAATAGCCTTGGCGAAGGAATCCAGGTTTCACAACATAACCATTCACATCAAGAGACGCTTCAACTCCATCCATGCTCAAGTCAAGGAGAGAGACATAGAAATTTATAAAATACATATGGATCTGAATGTCATAGACCCATTGACTAAGCCTCTTCCACGAGCAAAACATGATCAGCACCAAGACTCCATGGGTGTTATAATCATTACTATCTAATCTAGATTATTGACTCTAGTGCAAGTGGGAGACTGAAGTAAATATGCCCTAGAGGCAATAATAAAGTTGTTATTTATAGTTCCTTATATATCATGATAAATGTCTTTTATTCATGCTAGAATTATATTAACCGGAAACTTGATACATGTGTGCATACATAGACAAAACAGAGTGTCCCTAGTATGACTCTACTAGACTAGCTCGTTAATCAAAGATGGTTAAGTTTCCTAACCATAGACATGTGTTGTCATTTGATGAACAGGATCACATCATTAGGAGAATGATGTGATGGACAAGACCCATACATTAGCTTACCATAATGATCGTTTAGTTTTCACTAATTCAGGATGCTGCTAACGCGACACTACGATCAGAGACCCTTCGACGAAACTGTGTGCTATGCCATAATCACAAGCGGGGGTGTAAAAAAAACCGACAAAAAAGGTGCATAACATTTGTGATGGCAGAGCCATCAAACACGGTTCAGATTTTAGTTGCGTGTGCGATGCAGGGCATACAGTTCAGTTCAATGAAATGTTTGCGATGAGGAGGAACAAAAGAAACGGGGAGCCAGATGAAGGCGTGTGCGATATACAAGATACGGTTCACTTGGATGAACTGTTTTTGATGAGGAGGAACAATAGAAATGGGCAGCAAGAGAAAGGTGTGTGCGATTGAGGGCATACGCTTCAGAAGGATTAACTGTTTGCGATTAGGCAACATAACAGAAACAGGTCTGCCAGATCAAAGTGTCTATGATTATTAGCAAAAAAAAGTGTCTGCGATTGATGGCATACACTTCACACGGATGAACAGTTTGCGATTAGCCACAACAAACTGAAATAGTTAGATAGATCAACGTGTGTGCGCTAGACGGGCACACACATTCTAATAAAAAGAAGCGTGCACGACGGTAATAACGAGCGTGCACGGTTGTCGGAACAAGACGTGTGCGGACGTTGCCTATTGCGGTGCACCCTATGATGCAAACGCCACGTATGCGGCCAAGAAGGCGTACGTGCCCACGTTACGCCTTCCGAGAATAGTGCCGCACGTATAACCGTCAGTAAATTTTGAGCCTGCATCCCGTCACATTCGAAATTGCAAACCTGTTCACACCGATCTAAACCTAAACAGTTTCTCACCCAGGAGCGTATTAGTACTCGGTTATAAATACTACTACCGCAAGATGACTGCTCATTTCTCCTCAACTCCTCACCCACAGAAACATGCATCTTCCATGGCCAGTGTGAGTTCTGGGTCGAGAGATTGCCACCAGGAAGATGCGAGCATGGAAGCGGAAGCACGTGAGATGTCCGGCCTCGCCACGAATGCAGGCGTCATGTCCCGTCGCGCGGCCATAGCAGCACAGAGGTCCCGCCGCGCCGCCGAAGCATCACGGAGGTCCCGCCGCGCCATCTATGCAGCAAACTGGTCTGGCCGCGCCACGGAAGCAGAAGCGTTGTCCCGCCGCATCGTGAATGCAGCAGAGATGTCCTCCCGCGTCGTTGCGGCTTGGGAAAATGTCTCGCTGGTGATACGTCCAAAACGTATCTATAATTTCTGCTTGCTCCATGCCTCTTTTGTGTGATATTGCTATGATATTTATACACTTCCATACACTTTTGATCATATTAGGACTAACCTATTAACTCAGTGCACCCCAGTGCCAGTTTCTGTTTTCTGCTGTTTTTGTATTTCAGGTTTTCCCATCACGTAAACTGCCAGAAAAATCCCGGAAAAAATATATAAAAAATCAGCGTTCCAGAAGCTTCCTGGCATCCAAAGTAGGGCCGGAGGGGGGCCACCAGGGCTCCAGGCGACCTGGTGGCGCGGCCCCCCTCCTGGCCGCGCCGGGGGGGCGCCTGGGCCCCTCAGGTCTCCGCTGATGCCCCCCTTTGGCATATATTTAACACGCGTCCCGAAACCCTCGAGGACGGAACCCTTTTTCGCGATCTCATCTCTGTTCCGCCGCTGCCGCGCTTCCAAGATCAGGAGCACCAGGAGAACTCTTCCCGGCACCCTGCCGGAGGGGAGGATCACCACCGGAGCCTCTCCACCACCATGGACGCCTCCCGGATGAGTTGTGAGTAGTCTCCCTTGGACCATGGGTCCATGACCAGTAGCTATGTGATGTTCTCCTCCCCTTCTTGTGCTTCACTAATTAGACCTCGTGAGCTGCCCTACATGATCGAGGCACATATGTAATCCTTATGCTGTTGCTATGATGAGTTTGCTGGGATCCGATGGATTGTGAGATTATGTTCAAATTGTGTTTGAGTAATATATTTGATTCACCTCTTTTATATTTATGTTCGTAAGTAATTCTTGCATGTTCTCCGTTGCTATTTATTGCTTTGGCCGAGTAGTAGGTAGTGACTCCAAGAGGGAACGTTATGCTTGATTGTGGGTTCATGCCCCTCGATGACTAGTTTGAGTGACAGAAACATGAGTCTAGGGGATGTGCTGTTGCCACAAGGGGGAAAACAACGGTGCTTGTACTCGCGGGTGCAAGGATTGTTTACTTTATGCAAAGTTCTTTTAATGCAGTTGTTTGTTGCTTTGAGTTTACACTATGGGTGGGACTTGCAACTTAATACCAGCGAGATGTTCTGGATAGATATCTCAAGGTGGATGATTAGTAGTAGATGCAGATGGATTTCGGTCTACTTGCCTTGGCGTACCGCCCATGCTTTGAACCTCTACCTTTCTTGCAACATAGTTAGCATTGGTTTGCGCACATAATTCTGTCAATTGCCCAGCTGTAATTCGTTTACCTCACATAGCTGTTTTATCGTCTTTTGGGAGAGAGACATCACTAGTGAACATCATGGGACCCCGGTCCATATTACCATCATTGATCACATCCGCTATTTACTTTCTGCTTTTACTTACTAGTTGCAACAATACCTATCACTATTATCTCTTGCGTTTGATCCTTTGTAAACGACAAGGCCGGAGGGATTGACAACCTCTCTGTACTCGTTGGGAGCAAAGTTATTTGTATCTGTGTGCAGGTCCGGTTGATTGCTAATATCTGGCGCCGTTAGCAGTTGACACCTTCTTGTTGAACCTTGGAGTCTCAGGGGAAATCGATCCTTGGTATCTTTGCCAAGGGAAAACTACCGCTACACTGCATCTCAAACCTTCCACTTGGGGTAACCAACGAGGGGCGAGAAGCCATCAAGCAAAGTTTTCTGGCGCCGTTGCCGGGGACTCCACTCTTCAAGATAGGGGAGTTGCACGCTATCTTTTACCTTTGCTTTTTAGTCTTGTTAGTTTACCTTTTAGTTTTTGCTTTAGTATCTTTTATCAAAAATCACAAAAATAGTTATCTTGCTTGCTTGCTGCTATGGGTTCCACCGAGAACACCAAGTTGTGTGACTTCACTAGTCATAACAACAATGACTTTATCTGCACACCTATCACTACACCTGCCACTTCAGCACCTTCTTATGAAATTAAACCTGCTTTACTGAACCTAGTTATGAAAGATCAATTCTCCGGTGCTGGAGATGTTGCTGCTTTACACTTGAACAACTTTGTTGAACTCTGTGATATGCAAAAGTACCGAGAAATAGATGGTGATATTGTTAAGCTTAAGCTTTTTCCTTTCTCCTTGAGAGGAGGAGCTAAAATTTGGTTTCAATCTTTGCCTAGAAATAGCATAGATTCATGGGACAAGTGCAAAGATGCTTTTATTGGAAAATACTATCCACCTGCTAAAATTATCCAACTAAGAAGTAACATAATGAATTTCAAACAATTGGATAATGAACACGTTGCCCAAGCTTGGGAACGTATGAAATCTCTTGTCAAGAACTGCCCTACTCATGGTTTGACTACTTGGATGGTTATCCAAACTTTTTATGCAGGCTTGAACTTTACCTCGCGGAACTTGTTAGATTCGGCCGCGGGAGGAACCTTTATGTCAACTACACTTGGTGCTGCCACGAAGCTTCTCGATGAGATGATGACCAACTATTCCCAATGGCACACCGAACGCGCTCCAACAGGTAGGAAGGTAAACTCTGTCGAGGAGATTTCCTCCCTAAATGAAAAAGTTGACTTGATCATGTCTCTACTTTCGAAGCAATCTTCTGTTGATGCTCGTGATGTTCCTTTAAATTCTTTGATTGCTCAAGAACAAGTAGATGTGAACTTTATCTCTAGAAACAATTTTAATAACAATGCTTATAGGAGTAATTTTGGTAGCAATTCTAGACCGTTCCCCTCTAATTCCTATGGGAACAACAATGCTTATCCTAGCACCAAGAACTCCAATACTGAACTAGAGATTATGCTTAAAGATTTCATCACTACCCAAAAAGCCTTTAATAAGAGTGTAGAAGAAAAACTAAACAAACTAGATGATCTCTCTTCGAAGGTAGACAATTTAGCCCATGAGGTAGAATTGCTTAAAATTAGAACTTCTCCTCTTGAGGAGAGGAAGGTCACTCCTATGAATGCTATTCAAGTGCAAATTAATGAAAACATTAGGATGTTGGCTAAACTTAAAGAGAGATGGGCTAGAGAAAAGGAGGAAGAAGATAGAATTAAGAGCCTTCCTACCCACCACACTGTTGCTACTATCCAAGTTGTTGAGGATATCCAAACTCTTAGCACCCAATGCACTCCTGGTCCCGTTGGACCTATTAATGGTGATGCTATGACCATAGAAACTACCAAACAAGTGAACCTAAAGGACACCACTACCACTTTACTTGATAGTAGTGACCTTGATTTTGATAATTGCACTCTTACCGAAGTTATTGATTTCCTTGACAAGATGTCTAGAGATCCCCGCACTAGCACGCTTAATCTTGCCTTCACAGAGCATATCACTAATGCTCTCATCAAAGCTAGGGAGGAGAAACTTAGAGTAGAAGCCTCCATTCCTAGAAAGCTAGAAGATGGTTGGGATCCTATGATTAAAATTAAGTTGAATAACTTCTCTTGCTATGCTTTATGTGATGTTGGAGCTAGTACCTCCGTTATGCCCAAAAGAATATATGATATGCTTAAATTGAAACCTTTTGATTCTTGTTCTTTTGGAGTTCGTCTTGTTGATTCTTCCATAAAGAAACCTTTGGGGAGGATCGACGATGTTCTTATCATTGTCAATGACAACTACGTTCCCGTTGATTTTACTATTATGGACATTGAATGTGAACCTTCTTGTCCAATTATTTTGGGACGTCCTTTTCTTCGCACCGTTGGTGCTATCATTGACATGAAAGAGGGGAATATAAGATTCCAATTTCCTCTCAAGAAAGGGATGGAACACTACCCTAGAAAGAAGATTAAGTTACCTTTTGAGTCCGTTATACGGGCTAGCTATTCTTTTACTCTTGATAAGACTTGATCTCTTTGCATTATGCC
This sequence comes from Secale cereale, assembly GCA_902687465.1. Taxonomy (NCBI): domain Eukaryota; kingdom Viridiplantae; phylum Streptophyta; class Magnoliopsida; order Poales; family Poaceae; genus Secale; species Secale cereale. The sequence continues at coordinate 845,612,707 of LR738714.1, read as the reverse complement.
TAGCTTAAAGGCATAAAAGAAAGCGCTTTTGGGAGGCAGCCCACAATGAATAAATTTTTATTTTTCTTTTGTTGTGTCTTGATGTTGTTACTACAGTAGCATCATCATTGTATCTTTACTTTTCAACTTTGTGCCAAGTGTAGCCTCTGATTGCAAGAAAGTTCAAAAGTTGTGACGTGCTGTCCAGGAAACAGATTCTGTCCTTGGACAGAAAAATTCGTATAAAATCACCAGATCATCTTTTTGGTCTGAATTTTTTCGACAGCGTGCTCTATACAATTGTCTTTCGGGCGTCTGTTCTGAGTTTTTTGATTAGAGTTGCAGAAGTGCCCCGAAAAAATCATTTACTACCTGCTGGTCTGTTTTTCACAGATTCTGTCCTGTTTTGCCTTTTCTTCATTTTGCAGACCTTGAGCTTGCTTTTTCTTTGCAAAAACCTTTTGGAAATCTTGAGAAACAGTAGACCTTCAAGAATATCTTTATTTCCAGCAATGAACAATTATTTTATTAAGGGTACTAACCTCGCTAATCAGATTATGATGAGTTATGTATGAAGGGAGTTTTCAAGTGTGCGAGGGAAGATGATAAAAAGATTCAGGAGTGTCAAACGCTCAAGCTTGGGGATGCCCCCATGAACCCCCAAGAAATATTCAAGAAGACTCAAGCGTCTAAGCTTGGGTATGCCCCCGTGCATCCCCTTCTCCATCAACATTATCAGTTCGTCTTTCATTCCACTATATTTTTATCACTTCATGTGTTATGTGCTATGCTTGGAGCGTCTTGCTTTTTGTTTCCTTTTTAGTTTTCTTTAGCTTTTCTTGCTTTTCATAACGAGTTGGAACTCAGCTTTCTTTGTGTGGGAGAGAAACACGCTCCACTTCAACCTAGAACACAACATAGAATTTTCATGTTTATCTTTGCTGTGTATGTTCTTGGTCTTTCAATAGCTACTGTCATGCTTAGCTCTTAGTTTTCATGCTTATCTTTTTAAAGAGCTTTTGTTTAGTTGGTCGCTGGAACTCTCTTTAGTTATCATGCTTATCTTGTTAAGAGAGTTGGCTTCTGTTGCATTGGTCGATATGTCTATGATAAAAATGCTACGTGCATAATGGTGCTTAGTAGTTCATGTTTTCTTATGGTTAGTCTCAAATAGCTGGGGGGTTCCCAATGTGTTATTGGAGTACCAACATGATTTGTTTGCCTATGATGTGGTATGGTTTAGTGATATCTTCCTTCAAGAATTTATTTTGATTGACTTGGCGTATGCTCACGCATATTTAAGACTGTAAAGAAAGTTTGTCAAGCCTTGATGATCCTTTATTTCTGAGTAGCGATATAACTTCCATGCCTGATTCAATGTTGCTTTGTTGCTCTGCATGATTATGACCATCATTGCTCTCTTAGTTGGTCGCTCCCAGTCTTTTGCTAACCTCCACCTGTACTAAGCGGACTGACTGCTTGTGCATCCAAAATCCTTTAAACTAGTTATGGCATATGAGTCCACCATACCTTCCTATACATGGTATTTACCTGCCATTCCTAACGAAGACTTTCATGTACCATCTCAAAATTATTCAAGAAAAGCATTTCTGTTTTGTGCCTCTGTTTTAGTTCATGAGGAAGTAGTAGTTAATTCATGATTTTTTTAAGTTGGACAAGCTTCACCCCGGGATTGCATGTCTAATGTGCAAACCCATAATGCGAGAAGGAACTGGCATAGAGTGCGCCCGGCTCATTAAAAAATAATATAAACAAACAAACCCTCCTTCACGCTTTGTTCATGAGAAATCAGAAAACTTTGATAGTGATAAACAAAGGAGATTAAGAGGATGTAATCGTCCTCATTCGGGAGTCGTTCCTCGAAACTTGTCCAGCTCAAGAAGTAATTGAGTTATCTGCTAGCATTCGTTGACGAAACATGCATATTCTTAAAAAATAATTTTTACTTCTGTTTTTAAAACCAAGAGCTCTGGTACATGCTTTGTCTTTGTTTCCGACCACGGGTTTTCAACCTTGCTAACACAAGCCACGGTTCGAGAGTCTCCACCTTCTTTAAAGCACCAACTACTGAGAGCATGATTGTCATTCTGAGTGTAATGTGCATTGTCCCTAAGTAGCATTGTCTTTTGCATGATTATGATATCGTTTATTCTGAAATCATTGTATCTAGTCATCACTTAAACCTTGGAGGTGCCCCTGCATTTATGTTTTGCTTCACTAAAGGGGGCAAGCGAGATACCACTTTATCATATTTGCACACCATGCTCATTACAAATCTATTTGATGTTTCAGTATCATATTGTAAAACTTTCAGTTCTTTGTGATTTTCTCATGAGGCAACTTAATTACTACAGATTCATTGTCTCAGTAAGCTTTTGTCATGTGACTATGAAATGTCCTTATATGGTTAATAGCATGTCACCACAGAAATTATACTTGTTATCATTTACCTACTCGAGGACGAGCAGGAATTAAGCTTGGGGATGTTGATACGTCCAAAACGTATCTATAATTTCTGCTTTCTCCATGCCTCTTTTGTGTGATATTGCTATGATATTTATACACTTCCATACACTTTTGATCATATTTGGACTAACCTATTAACTCAGTGCACCCCAGTGCCAGTTTCTGTTTTCTGCTGTTTTTGTATTTCAGGTTTTCCCATCACGTAAACTGCCAGAAAAATCCCGGAAAAATTATATAAAAAATCAGCGTTCCAGAAGCTTCCTGGCAGCCAAAGTAGGGCCGGAGGGGGGCCACAAGGGCTCCAGGCGCCCTGGTGGCGCGCCCCCCCTCCTGGCCGCGCCGGGGGGGGGGGGGGGG
>LR738714.1:845597330-845609770 GCA_902687465.1 Secale cereale | reverse complement strand
CGCCTGGGCCCCCCAGGTCTCCGCTGATGCCCCCCTTTGGCATATATTTAACACGCGTCCCGAAACCCTCGAGGACGGAACACTTTTTCGCGATCTCATCTCTGTTCCGCCGCTGCCGCGCTTCCAAGAACGGGAGCACCAGGAGAACTCTTCCCGGCACCCTGCCGGAGGGGAGGATCACCACCGGGAGCCTCTCCACCACCATGGACGCCTCCCGGATGAGTTGTGAGTAGTCTCCCTTGGACCATGGGTCCATGACCAGTAGCTATGTGATGTTCTCCTCCCCTTCTTGTGCTTCACTAATTAGACCTCGTGAGCTGCCCTACATGATCGAGGCACATATGTAATACTTATGTTGTTGCTATGATGAGTTTGCTGGGATCCGATGGATTGTGAGATTATGTTCAGATTGTTTTTGAGTAATATATTTGATTCACCTCTTTTATATTTATGTTCGTAAGTAATTCTTGCATGTTCTCCGTTGCTATTTATTGCTTTGGCCGAGTAGTAGGTAGTGACTCCAAGAGGGAACGTTATGCTTGATTGTGGGTTCATGCCCCTCGATGACTAGTTTGAGTGACAGAAACATGAGTCTAGGGGATGTGCTGTTGCCACAAGGGGGAAAACAACGGTGCTTGTACTCGCAGGTGCAAGGATTGTTTACTTTACGCAAAGTTCTTTTAATGCACTTGTCTGTTGCTTTGAGTTTACACTATGGGTGGGACTCGCAACTTAATACCAGCGAGATATTCTGGATAGATATCTCAAGGTGGATGATTAGTAGTAGATGCAGATGGATTTCGGTCTATTTGCCTTGGCGTACCGCCCATGCTTTGAACCTCTACCTTTCTTGCAACATAGTTAGCATTGGTTTGCGCACATAATTCTGTCAATTGCCCAGCTGTAATTCGTTTACCTCACATAGCTGTTTTATCGTCTTTTGGGAGAGAGACATCACTAGTGAACATCATGGGACCCCGGTCCATATTACCATCATTGATCACATCCGCTATTTACTTTCTGCTTTTACTTACTAGTTGCAGCAATACCTATCACTATTATCTCTTGCGTTTGATCCTTTGTAAACGACAAGGCCGGAGGGATTGACAACCTCTCTGTACTCGTTGGGAGCAAAGTTATTTGTATCTGTGTGCAGGTCCGGTTGATTGCTAATATCTGGCGCCGTTAGCAGTTGACACCTTCTTGTTGAACCTTGGAGTCTCAGGGGAAATCGATCCTTGGTATCTTTGCCAAGGGAAAACTACCGCTACACTGCATCTCAAACCTTCCACTTGGGGTAACCAACGAGGGGCGAGAAGCCATCAGCGGGCAGGCGAGGACTCTTACATGCACATGCATGCGATCGTCCATTGCCAGATGGATCAAATCTCCGGCTGGGCAAGGTTGCAGGACGACACGAAAGCCTCTTTTGAATAGGCTACCGGCGTCATCCGGCAACTAAATGAGAGCAATGCGAAGCTCCGGGCCGAGCACGACCTGCTGAGGGCGAAGATCGTGAAAGTGCGGAGCAACAGGAGGAGACCACTGCCTTGTTGAAGAGGACTGGCGTCATCATCGAGAAACTTATGGACGAGAATGCCATGCTGCGCAGAAGCCTCGTGGAGGAATCCGTGGATGTTCTCAAGAAGTATCTTGAGGATAAGAAAGAGCTCATCGCCGCTCGCCGTAGAGACTAGTTCACGCGGCCTGCCACAATGCATCAAGAATGTAGAGATCAGCGAGCCAGTTCGTTGTCTTCCTTCTACTTTTGCCCTTTTGTATTTCAGGCATTGTTGCATGTTTCTTTTTTTAATTATGTTCCTAAATATGTAAGACAATTATTATCCACTGTCATCGTCCTTATATTCATTATGCTTGCTATAAGTCATAGTCGATGCTATATAGGTCCGTCGGATCTAACATCAAGATCCGTGCAAAACTTTCTTTTTAGATTTAGATTTTTCTCTCTTAAATCTCAGTCCAGTGAGACATATAGCCACATCGTAGAATAGGGGCTCGGGCGCCATTAATGGAGACGTTGGGAGGGAGGTGCACGGCGGGTAGCAGTAAAAGGGCTCTCCTACTAATGAGCACGTGCAGGGGTCTGATCGCAAGACTCCCGTACTCAAATAGCTACCCCGCACGACACCTGCTAGCTAATAAAAAAGGGACACGTGGCAGCACGTAATTGGTAAGTAGATCGCCCATGGTTTCAATAATACTTGTGTTTCTGATTTGTAACGTGACATCACTTGTTCTAAAATGACTTTGTTGATTGTTAATGGGTGTGCCTTCACACATCGAACAAAAAAATTACCACATCATATTGGTGCCATGTCATGACACCATGCCAAGCTTCATGATTTTCAGGCATGTTTAAGATTTACAGGAATTAAAAACCAAGTTTCTCAATCTTTCCGACCGAGTCACGACGTTCAGATGTTTGAATTTCATTCCCATTTCTTGCATGGGACCTAGAAATTCACCCAAGGACACACATGTGATTTTTCAACCAACTTTGGTGCACTAGAGCATGTGCTTGTAGTTCAAATTTGAATTATGTAGATTAAATGCCCCAAAACTCAATTAATCTATACCTACTATTAAAGGGAGTAGGTATTCTTGGTTTGGTTTCCATTTGTTTCGTCCCGTTTAGGTGATTTTTTTCTTTTTGATTTCATCCGGTTTAGCTGATTTTTATTATCTGAGGTGGTACTAAAATTATGTCTGTTATGGAACCTTAAAAATGTTTCGTTGTGTTGTCGAGCTTTTCTGCCTGGGCCATAGCTCAATTTTCCCATCATGGGCCGAGTTGGGCTGCTGCAGCGATAAGTGAAAAATATAGTTGCGCTCTTATGGGCCGAGATGGGCTATGCAGGGTTTTTTTAATCGCATCGGAGGATGCAAGCAGCGAAAAATCTCACCACGTTCTACGCCTTTTCGAACACAGGACTTCCTCTCATGTAGGCTAAGCAGCAAACCTACTTAGCAAGCATTCAACTATGCTACAAAACAGGATACATTACTTAATAGTCCCACCACAATTCTTTACCCCTAATGGATAATTTCTTTTTCTCCATGCATGGCAAAATAAAAACATTGTCCCGTTCCGCCTCCTCCACTCTATGCACGACTCCACCCTGTGCCTTGGGATTTATATATTATTATTAGCTAAAAAATAGATGATGTGTCTTCTTTTGTCAATAGTCCCACCTCACTCAGTTAAACTGATTGCCACCACTTATACATTATCATCTCAATTTCCACCAGCGGACTTGAGAGAAAACAATAAGCTGATAAAAGAAGATTAGTGTATGTTGTATGATGTGTCAAATACCTAAGGACTCGAGGGCTCTAGATGCAAGCTTCTCTGCATGATGCTAGGCACCACATGCTCGGGGTCCAGGGTTCAGGGCTACTCGCGACTCATGACCAACGGCGGCTACCTGTAGTCCATTAATTAAATACAACACGAGACAAAGGAACATCACATGATGTGCCAATTATGTTTTTAGACAAATCTGTTAAATACGTAACCAGAGCATGCATGGTCGTCTATTCGAGGGATCTAGACATGATGCATGTGTCAAAGATAAAACGAGACAAAGGGGTCCAGAGTCCAGACAGATTGTATTCTTCAATAACTTAAATATTTTTTGAGAGTCATTGGTTTGGCTCATGGAGGTGTAGGAAAGAGGATAAGCAGCCATATGTTTTGAAATAGATGATGACGTAGACATTTGAGAGTTTTGATCCAGACGGAGAAGAGGATAATCAGCAATACGAGGTCCACTTCATGTTCAAATAGATGAGGTGGACCGTTGAGATTTTGAGCCATACTTACTGGATTGGGAGCATGATATTTTTTTCCCGTTGCAACGCACGGGCATGTGTGCTAGTGTATACAAAAGGCCAAACGAACCATGTCGTGGAATTGTCACGGTAGATGTCCTAGTGTGAGGACTTAGTCATGAGGCCAACGCATCCATGTGGTAGCTTGAGAGGGGTTGAGTGGAATCGAGAGACGCAACACCAGACAAGGATTTAGACAGCTTCGGGCCCCAGGAAACATCTTCTAGTAACAACCCTACATGATGTTTGTAGCTAGGTCTCATTATCATCATGAGAGAGTCGCCGGTAAACCGGCTCTTTGTGTCTAACCCTGGAGATTGTTTGTTGTCTCCTGTCCCTCTTTGGGGAGCCATGCCCCTCCTTATATATGTTGAAGGGGCAGGTTACGTGACTAGTCCTAGTAGGATTAGGATTACTCTATTACAAGTGGAGTCCTAGTCTTGCTTCCTTTGTAGGAGAATATTCCTTTGTGCTTTCCTCATAAACAGGCCCACCATAACATGAACCGGCCTTCTGGGCCTTGGGCCTTGTCATCCGTCCGCCGTCTGGTCAGGGGGGGTCGCCAGTAAATCGCCAAGTGTAAACCGTCTCAAGTAAACCGCCAAGTCCGACCAGGTTATATTTCTGGCCGGGTTATACCGTGGGGTATATACCCGACATTAGCCCCCAGTTTAGGTTGGATTTATCCATGGTAAACTTATGCTGCAAAATAAAGACAAGAACAAATTTGACAGGTTGTGCTCCGGGTTAAGAATTCTTGTAAACTGGCACCTGACCATCCTTAAGTCCTTGTCCTTTCCTTCTTCTAGAAAATCCGGGTCAACAGACTAGCTTTATAATCAACTTGCTTGCATAAGAAATATTGTAAATCAAGAATCCATTTGAGTCGGCCTTCAATGCTCTGACTTTAAAAAATATTGGTCCTTGAAATATTCAACTGATATCGAGCCGGCTTGGAGATGCCGGCCAGGTTATAAAAACTGATAATTCCGGGTCATGACTGTTACAGTCATCGGGTCATGATTATTACCAACGCCGGGTCACACAATTGATCTTCCTGGCTCATTCAAAACTGAGAATTTTAAAACGTTCCTCCTTTATATGCATATCACCTGTAGCCCCCAACTTTAAGAAGAGAACATAGTGATAGCTTAAGACTTGTTTCAATATAAATGTTGCAACTTTGAAGAAATCCATATTATTCATCCCAGTCACTAGTAACAACTGAATAATCCATATTATGTTGCCCCCAAGTGCCGGGTTGTCATGCTTGCAGCAACCTGGGACTTGTAATTACCTGATGCTCAAAAACTTCAACCAGTGTAGCCCCCAAGGGCCGGGTCATTATGTAATAATGAGCAGGGCCTTTATACATATGATCATGTAGATTTGAACAGCAACGTGTAGCCCCCAAGGGCCGGCTCAGTAAAATAATATTGAGCAGGGACTTGATATATATTTCAATGAAACTAACATCTTATAATGTAGCCTCCATCGTAGGGCTTGAACCCATGTCCACAAGGTTAAGAGCTTTGTGCTTTATCAACTGAGCAATGAACCCTTTAATATAACGGATTAAGGCTTGTGTACCTTCAATTTTTGACAGGAGCAATTGGTAGCCCCCAAGTGTCGGCTCAATACGATGTGATGAGTCGGGTCTTCAATAAGATCAGTAAAAATGACTTTGCATTAGCCCCCAAGTGTCATGGTGCATGCTGGCAGTGACAAGAGACTTGATTATTTGATGTAATCTCAACTTGAATAATGTAGCCCCCAAGTGCTGGGTCATAAGCCTGCAGCGACTCGGGACTATTCCTTTCATTGTAGAATGAATCATATCCATTGATAAAATAATAGCCATTGCGCTAAAGTGACTTTGAAAACCTCAATCATAATATTGGTTCTTGATAACCATGATAAAAATCCAGCCATGTTGGCTATTTAAATATTTGAATAATATAACCCGGATTGAAAATTGGTTCCAGTGATATTTGATCACACTGTTGGTTTTACCAAGCCAGTGTAGTAAAGGTGATAACCAAGAATTTGAACACTGGTAATTATCATAGATTGCCGGTTTATAAACAAAACCAGGCCGGGTTAATAAACACCAGTCATTATCTTATCTCATACTAGTGACTTATAGTCAAAAGCCCGGCCGGGTTAATAAACACCGGTCATTTTCTTATCTCATACTGGCGACTTATAGTCAAAATCCAGGCCGGGTTAATAAACACCGATCATTATAACTGATCATGTACTGACAACTTGTAGTAGAAAGCCAAGCCGTGTCAATAAACGCCGGTTTACCATAAAGAGTATTGTCACTAGTAGAAAACGGGGCAAAGGTCCAGGCCGGGTCAGCCCATTAGTCCCGGTTCAGTCCAGAACCGGGACCAATGGGGGCATTGGACCCAGTTCGTGAGCCCAGGGGGCCGGCCGGGCCACGTGGGCCATTGGTCCCGGTTTGTCTAGACCTTTTGGTCCCGGTTGGTGGGACGAATCGGGACCAATGGGCCTTACTCCTGGCCCACCACCATTGGTCCCGGTTGGTGACTTGAACCGGGACCAAAGGCTCCCCTTTAGTCCCGGTTCATGTCACCAACCGGGACCAATGAGGTGCCTATATATACCCCCTCGCGTAAGAGCAGAGCACACTGCTCTGTTTTTTATAGTAAAGTTATTCATAAACTAGTGATTCACGCAAATTTTTATAGTAATATTAAACACAGTAATATTAAATAGCAGGAAAAAGAATGACTCAAAAATCAATTTTTATAGTAAAGTTATTCATAAACTAGTGATTCACACAAATTTTAAAAAATTCAAATTTAAACTATTCAAATTTCAAAACTAATGGCACTAACAGAAAGTTTATAATTTTTGTGACCTAAAAGAAAAAATAAATCACAAAAAAACTATAAGTATTTAGTTCTAAGTAGAAATGAAAAAATAAATAGAACAAAAGAAAAAATGCCACCTACTGGGCCAGCACGTCCTGAATACGACTAGAAACACAACCATGGGCTAGGATTCAGGCCGCAGAAGGCCCAACGGGCCCAACAGGCATAGCAGTGTACAAATTAGGCCCGTAAGCACTACTAGGAAAAGGGCTATAGATGGAATTGATACTAATGGCGCACCAGACAAGCAGTGCGCCATTAGTATATACTAATGGCGCACCAACCTCTGATACGCCATTAGAGTTCAAACTACTAATGGCGCACCTGGCCCAGGGTGCGCCATTAGTATCAAAAAGTTTTTTTTGAACTAGTGCGCCTGTCCAAACATACTAATGGCGCATCCAGACAGAGTGCGCCATTACTAGTTGTAACTAGTAATGGCGCACCAGCAGTAAAGTGCGCCACTAATGTTCTTTTTTTATTATATTTTTTATTCTTTTTTTTTGCAAAACTACTAATGGCGCACTGTCCCACAGTGCGTCATTACTAGTTTAAACTAGTAATTGCGCACTGTGGGACAATGCGTCATTAGTATTTTTTTTTTCAAAACTAGTAATGACGCACTAAGTGAAGATGCGCCATTAGTAACCTTGATTACTAATGGCGCATTTATAGTGGGTGCGCCATTAGTAAGTGGGCAGCAACAAGATATTTTGGACAGCCTCTCCTACCCACACTCACTTTCTCCCCACTTCATTCTCTCCACCTCCTCCTTGTCTCGGGTCCCTCCTCTTTTTCACCTCATTTCCACCATAGATTCATTCAAATTAAGTGGTTAAATTACTTTGTTTTGATAGGTAAGTAAGGGGGGAAGCTATATTTATGTTGTTCTCCATACAACAATGTGCACATGCACTTTTTATGGCCTAGCTAGATCTATGTATGTTCGTGGTGTTGCATATGTTTGTTGTGTTGCATATGTGTTTGTGTTTGGAGGTGTACCGGTATTTGAAATGCGATAGTTGCCAATATTTTCCCGGAATGTTGATTCATTTCCGTTTCGGTGAGAATTTTGGCATTAAGCATTCTTTTTTGTCCTATTTTTAGGGAAAGTCATGGCAAATTTTTTCTTGGTTCTAAAATATCGTTTTGCTCTACCCCGTAGGCGACCATGGTGCGCACGATGACCGAAGGCATCGTGAATAGGTTTTTGAGGTCCGCGAAGGCCGAGATGCTTCAAAAGAACGAGACGGAGATAAGATGTCCGTGTCAAAGATGCAAGCTGAAGAGCCTTATTGCGGACCCGGATTCCGGGCAGGTGCGGGACCACCTGCTCTTGCGTGGATTCATGGATGGCTATCGGTGGCAAGGTGATGAAGATGACTACGAAGTCGTCCATGGGGGCCGGGCAAGAAATGAGGAAGGACAGCAAGACAACCACCGTGGCTCGGGCGGGCGAGAAGACGAAGAATCCCCAGGAGATGATCACGACGGTGATGCTGTACACAGTCATCATGTAGAAGATGCAGGACATGATGATGAGGAAGATGCCGGAGCAGACGACGGGCATGATCATGAAGATGATGATGCCGGCGGAGCAGACAACGCTGGACCATCGATGGGCTGGGTGCAGGACCCTCATATTCAAGAGCTGCTTCTCAAGTAGACCGATAACGCAAGAGCTGCCGCCCGAGAGAAAGCCAAGATGGATCAACTTGAGTTAGACGCGGTTACTCCATTGTATGAAGGATGCAGGCCCGAGGATACCCGCCTGAAAGTAACGCTCATGGCTCTGGAGATGAAGGTAAAACACAAAATGACCGACGCATGCTTCGACGAGAACATGTCATTCTGGCACGAACGTCTTCCCAAGGGGAACAAGTGCCCCACCAGTTTGGAGGAGGCGAAGAAAATCGTGTGTCCTCTGGATTTACCGCACGTGAAATACCATGTGTGCATGAACAATTGCATCATTTATCGGGACGAGCACGCCGAGTCTACCATATGTCCGGTGTGCGGCGTCACTCGATACAAGAAGAGGAAGAAAGCTCCTCAAAAAGTGGTGTGGTACTTTCCGATCACTCCTCGTCTTCAGCGGTATTTCGCGGACCCTAAGGTAGCAAAGCTCCTGCGTTGGCACGCGGATAGGGAGGAGAAGAAGCGAGAAGATGACGCAAATGATCCGGAGATAGATAAAAAAGACAAGATGCTGAGTCACCCTAAGGATGCGAGCCAGTGGCAAGCGTTGAACTTCGAAGACCTAGAATTTGGGAACGATCCAAGGAACATCGTGCTGGGCGCGAGCACCGATCGAGTCAATCCGTTTGGCAGCCAGAGAAGCACACATAGCACCTGGCCTGTGTTTGTGTGGATGTACAACCTTCCCCCCTGGTTGTGCATGAAGTGGAAGTACATTCACATGAGTATGCTAATTGAAGGACCGAAACAACCAGGGAACGACATCAATCTGTATCTGAGGCTGCTGAAAGAGGAGCTAGACACACTGTGAAAAATGCCAGCCAATACATGGGACGCCGCAAAGAAAGAATATTTCCCTATGAGAGCCGCGCTGCTCACGACGGTGCACGACTATCTCGGTTACGGATATGTCGCGGGGCAGGTGGTCCACGGATTTTCTGGATGCGTCAGGTGCATGGATGACACAACGTATCGCCAGCTAGATAGAGATCCCGGGTCTTCGAAAACCGTGTTCATGGGACATCGAAGGTGGCTTCGCGACGATGACCTGTGGAGAAAACGCAAGGATATGTTCGATGGTGAAACCGAACCCCGAGGACGCCCGCGTACGAGGAGCGGCGAGGAAATAGACGAGCTGTTAAAAAATTGGAAAGATTGCCCACTGCCGGGAAAGAAGCAAAAGGCGCTAGAGCCGGGAAAGAAGCAAAAGGCGCTAGAGCCGGGAAAGAAGCGAAAGGCGCCAGAGCCGCTGCTGAAGGTATGGAAAACGAGGTCTATTTTCTGGGACTTGCCGTACTGGAAGATCCACCGTGTGCCTCACAGCCTTGATGTAATGCATATCACGAAGAACGTGTGCGAGAGTCAGCTTGGTACCCTGCTGAACATGCCAGAGAGGACCAAAGATGGGCCGAAAGCAACGGCAGACTTGAAATCAATGGGCATCAGGCAGGAGCTTCACGCTATATATGATGATGATGATGATGATGATGATGATGAGGCGAAGTAGGACACGGAAAGTCATCGCAAAGGCAAAAAGGCCAAGAAGACCGGAAATGACTACCCTCCCGCGTGCTTCACTCAAATTCAGGAGGAGATCGAGCAGTTTTTCACCTGCCTCGTAGGAGTAAAACTTCATTACGGTTACGCGGGGAAGATAAGCAGATACCTAGACACAGCGAAGCTGAAGTTCAGCGGGATGAAGTCTCACGACTGTCATGTGCTGATGACGTAGATACTTCCAGTTGCAATCCGTGGGATCATGGACGCGCACGTCCGTGAAACCCTATTTGGCCTATGCAACTTTTTCGACGTCATCTCTCGGAAGTCTGTTGGCGTGAGGCAACTCAGAAGGCTACAGGAAGAGATCGTGGTGATACTATGCGAGCTTGAGATGTACTTCCCGCCCGCATTCTTCGACGTTATGGTGCATCTGCTGGTTCATATCGTGGACGATATCATCCAACTCGGGCCGACGTTCCTGCACAGCATGATGCCGTTCGAAAGGATGAATGGTGTCATCAAAGGATACGTTCGCAACATGTCACTTCCAGAGGGAAGCATAGCCAGGGGCCTTCTGACCGAAGAGTGCATCTCCTACTGCACGAATTATCTAGGCATCGAGAACCCCGTTGGTCTGCCCGTCAACAGGCACCTCGGCAGGCTCGCTGGATGGGGTCACCGTGAGGGTCGCCGCGAAATGCATGTCGACTTCGAGGGTCGACTCGCCGACTTTGAAAGAGCAAACCTAGTCGCGCTACAACACATAGACGTGGTCGATCCTTGGGTGGTAGAGCACAAAACCTTTATTGAGAAGACGTACAATGACCGAGGCCAACAGAGGACGGACGGAGATATAATGAAAGAGAACAACTCATGTTTCACGCGTTGGTTCAAGCAGAAGCTTCTGTCGTACCCTTTACATGAGGATTCTTCCGCGGAAGAACAACTCATATTCGCCTTGTCACAGGGCGCCGAGCACAACCTGATGACCTATGAGGCATACGATATCAACGGCTACACATTCTACACCGAGGCCAAGGACATGAAGAGTGATGGTTATCAGAACTCCGGGGTAACGATGGAATCCTACACCGGTAATGACAAGGACAGATACTACGGAAGGATCGAGGAGATCTGGGAGCTAAGCTACGCTGGAGAGAAGGTCCCGATGTTCCATGTCAGATGGGCCAAGAGCGTCCTAAAAGAAGACCGGTATTTCACCACCATGGTTATACCCAAAGGCAAATCCAAGACCGCGGGCGCAAACGTCACCGCGAAAAATGAGCCATGGGTATTGGCTTCCCAAGTTGACCAATGCTTCTTCATTACCGACCCGTCAAAGACCAGTCGTGTTGTCGTGAGGAGAGGCAAAAGGAAGATCATCGGAATGGATGGAGTAGCCAATGAGCAAGACTTCGACAAGTACGGCGACCCGAGGATCGAACATGACGACGATGATGAAGTAGCAGCATACACCACAAGAAGAAGCAGGACCACCCTACCTAAAGGACGTCCGTTCCACATAAGAACTCCATTTGTGAAAAAGAAGGGCAAGAAGATTGTGAACAGATAGCTAGCTAAGATCGATTGTATTTAAATCGAAGCCTTCATTTCTCGATTGTATTTCATGGGCACTTTTTGAACTCTTGAATGTTTTTAAATTTCATGGACACTCGATCTCGATCCCCCTCCATCTCGATCGCTATCCCACCTCGCCAGATCCGGTCCCCCTCGCCGCCGAGCACTCCCCGCTCCATCGGCCGCCGCCGCCGACCCCCCGCACCCTCCCCTGCTAAACCACCGCCGACGACCCACCGCACCCTCCCCCGCTCCACCGGCCGCCGCCGCCGACCCCCCGCACCCTCCCCTACTCAACCGCCGCCGACCCATGAACTCATGATATATTCAAAATAATAAATTTGATGATATTTTTTCATATTCATAAATATTTTCAAATAACAAATTTGATGATATTTTTTAAAAAAATATTACTTTTTTATAAAAAATATTACTGTTATGATTTAAACAAGTTTGAACATATTTAAACACAAATAAGTGTCAAACAGCATTTCAAATGCATAAAAAAAATTTGGGGAGCCTGGGAATCAAACCCAGGACCTCCTGGTGGGTGTGCTGCGTGCTGACCAGTCGGGCTAGTGGGTGTGTTCTGATGGGTAGTGGATTAGGTGGGATATATACCAGACCAGTCGGGCTAGTAACTAGAACACAATACTAATGGCGCACCAGGGGGTGGTGCGCCATTAGAATCTCCATACTTATGGCACACTAAGGTGCGGTGCGCCATTAGTAATCGAACCCATCCATATCGCCCCCCACCGCACCCTCCCTCTCTCATCTCCCTCGCCAGATCTCCCCTTCCCTCTCCCTCCCTCAAGCGCCCCGACGCCGCCGCCCCCGCGCCAGCCCCGCTGAGCCGAGCGCCACGCCCCCGACACCCTCGACGCTCGCGCCCCCGACGCCCCCGAC
>LR738714.1:845586125-845597320 GCA_902687465.1 Secale cereale | reverse complement strand
CAACGCCACCGATGCCTCCCCACCCCCCCGGACGAGCCCCTCGCCCTCTGCCGCGGCCTCGCCACCTCCCCAACGCCGCCGCCCGGAGCTACGCCGGCGACCAATCCATACGCAGGTAGCCATCACTCCTCCCTCCTTCCTCTCTAATCACCACCACAAAATTTTAGGTTTAGACATTTGAAGAAAGTCATGGTTTAGACTCTGGTTAGGGGATTTTTAATTAGTGTACTCAGTCATTTTAGGAATTATTAAGCCATCTTTTAGATTTTAGTGTGCTCATTCATTTTAGGAATTATTAAGACATTTGAGTAAGTTTGGCTTAGGACAAACCTAGAACTTGTATTTTGAAACTAGCGATGCTAGACGTACGTAGATATTTTAAGTGTTTTAACAGGAAGACATACGTGGAAGATTAGGATTGGGCCTAAGGAGATTTTTTTTTTCAATGTAAACTAACAATAAAACTTTTGTAAGTTTATGTAGGTGTAGGATTTATTTATTTTTGAACGAAGCAGAGGCCTGGTCAACTAGACAATGCACTCTTATGACAAGAATATATACTTCCTCCATTCCCAAATATAAATCTTTAAGAGATTCAAATGGGGACTACATATGGATGAATATAGACATATTTTACAGTGTAGATCCACTCATTTTGCTCCGTATGTAGTCCTTTTTAAAATCTCTAGAAAGACCTATACTATTTAGGAACAGAGTAATATATTTGAGATGCTGCAGTACTACACCCAGTTGCCTTGTGTTGGAAGCAAATAGGTTGCTTCACCAAGCTTTTACTCATGTCATATGCTTAACCTGCAATGCACTACTTGTCTTCGAAGTTGAAACTTAACTACACCTCAATTAGCAACTAAGGTATATATGCAGATTCAGTGAAAGAGTAGTGGCATCCAACACTTGTGCGGTAAACCGAGGTGCAGCTAAATTTCAAGATAACTTTCAACTCATGTCATATTTTTAGAGAATATATGATCCTAGGATAATCTTTTGTTATTTAGAGAATGTGACTCTGGAATATTTTTTTGTTCTTTTTTATAGAATATCACCCTAGGATAATCCATGCAACAAACCTGAAATAATCATATCTTTGTTTCATATATAGCCTGAATCAGAAGAGTATATTAAGTGATGATGTACTGCATTTTTTCCTTTTCAAATTACAATTGGACAGAGCAATCAAAAGTATTAGTCAAATGCAATTACAATTACATCTCCATTTACCATACCCCTCACACTCACTCACACTCACTCACTCATCTCCTTCCTCTCTAAATCACCACCACAAAATAATTGTGAATGACTGAGCACACTAAAATCTAAAAGATGGCTTAATAATTCCTAAGAACTGTCCAAATCAATACTACAGCTGTAATGTTTGTTAGAAGGAACCCAAAAAGGGCCTTGCAATTCCCAGGTTCAATCTGGGCCAGCTTTCTTGAATAAAAGTCATCTGGCTACAGAGTCGTCTCGATAGCACTTGGTTTGGTGTTGCGAAAGAGCTCGTTAGTTTTTATCTCCTTCCATCTTATTGGAAGACATGTTAGTGCTTGCTGTCATACTTTGGCATGCCATAGTCGGTGACAATTTCATCTTTTTCAAAACCCCTTTGGCTCTAGCCTTTACTAGTATGGTAGTCATGTTTGTGTCGCGATACTAGCATGTCTGTTCATCTAGATCGGGGAGAGTAGTTAGCAGTTAGCGGGAGCCACCCCGCGATACTAACCTTTATTTGCATGTCCTAGTTGATTACAAAATAAATATTCAGTTAGCAGTTAGAGCGGGAGCATTACGAATAGACCTGCTACTTATAATCTTTCGTTAATTCAAAATAGGCTTACAAGGGGCTAGTCCTAGTTAGTATTTCTCAGACTAGGCTAAGTCTGATCTGGTTGTTATGCTCTTACTCTCAGCTAGCAGCCTGTTCCAGTTGACTCCTTTTAATTACTGCTGCATATATGGCAATTTAGACCTGGCATAAGTTACACTTGACAAGAGTATCTTGCACAATTTCTGTCTTTTGTGTTACTGTTCATTTCTGAATCTGGTCTCAGTCTGAGGCATGGTTTATGGTTTATAGTCTCATATATATTGTATTTATACATCTCTGTGGAGGTTAATTTGATCCTAAATAAAAGATGCTTGAACATTGGTGGACCCTTACCTAATGCTCTTGTTCTCCTGTTTACCAGCTTCAACTCTAGTTAATTTGGAGTTAGGGTTGGTTACGTTTATTCGCTGTCATCCCAAGTGAGATCTTTAGTTCATTTAGCCTATTGGTGGGCTTGATGTTCTGTTGGGGTTTTAGGTTTTAGGTTTTTTTTTCATGTACACTAGTACTACTTGTATGTCACACTAGCACAATGATAATAATGGTGGTCATGTATTTGGTTCCTTGTTGTAAATATTTGAACTTCAAAGTATTGTTTTACAAGCTTCTGGAACTTTTTCTTAACTGTTGATGCTGCTGTTTTGCCTGTATTCACTTCTGTTGCTGCTGTACTTGTGATGATGTTGTACTTGTGATGATGCTACTTGTGATCTTCTGAAATGACCCATTGGCGACTTCATTAGGCGGGATAATGATTTTGCAGGTACCCCGAGAGGCCCTTGAGTTTGCTGGAATGTCGATTAACTTCCGTTCCGGCAAATTCGGGTACTCCATATGTCCTATTTTCAGCAAAGGTCATGCTGAAATTTTCCGTGAATTTTAGCATGACTTTGCTAAAAATAGGACATATGGGGTACTTGTGACTAATGCATGGGCCGGGGTATCTTAGTAGTTAATTAAGTAGGATCAAGTGCCCCTTTATTCTAGGTGCATTAAACCATAGGCGGCAATAGAGCCAAGTGATTAGGCCCAACTTATAATTCTCCTTCCCAGCTTAGCTTTTAGGATGCCTCGGTGTGGACAAACCATAAATTCTAAAACCTTGGCTTTTAGGGTGCCTCGGTGTCGATAAAAACTGAAACGATGAAAGCTTAGGCTTTTAGGGTGCCTCGGCGTCGAAAAACCGTCAATTATAAAAGCTTAGCTTTTAGGATGCCTCGGTGTCGACAAACCCTAAATGATGAGACCATGATCTTGTTCCTGGACAATAACCAACTTTTTGACCAAACTTTGTTCCTACTTAGAGAGAAACATGGCCAATAACGATGAGGCCGGGGGTTCGGGCGGCAAGGCATTCTGGGAGCTGTCCCAGGAGATGGAGGAACAACCTCACTTGTATGAGGACGCCGCCTTCCCCACCGATCCTGAGACCATTGATGGTACCGCCGAGGATGACCCCACTGATGCCACCATTGATGGTGCCGCCGAGGATGCCACCACTGATGATGGCGGCGCACGCACAGATGGCAGCCAACCGAAGAGGCAACTGAAGGACCGGCGCCCGACCGTCCTCCGCACCCTCAAGGAGAAAATTACTGAAGTGGACTCCGACGGGAATCCAATGGCGCCCGAACGAATAGTCAAGGGGTACTCGCTTCAGCTCGGGTGCATTCTCCAGAGCATCGTCTCGATCAACACCGAGAACCTGAGGCATCCTGACCGAGGGAATTTGCGCAACCTCCTCTTCACGAAGGTCCACGAACGATACACGTTCCCCGCTGAATTTTAAAACACAAGCCTCAAAGGGAATAAAGTGAACAATGCTGCCCTCACGAAGATGAGCAAGGCCCTGTCTACTTGGAAAAGCAATGTGAAGAGAATGATCGAGAAAGGTGAGAGTTATGAGAAGATCAAGGAGAAAAATCCTTCGATCACCGAAGAAGACTACAACGACTTCAAGATCAATTGCTCGAGCACCGCACACTCCGAATCAAGTCAGTGGGGGAAAGAAATGCGGGAGCTGAACTTAGGGGAACACACACTCGGTCCCGGCGGTTCCAGAGTGGCGGAGCCTATATGGGACAAGGAGGAGGCGGACCGTGCCGAGCAAGGCCTACCGCCCCCTTTGATAAATACGGTGACAAGCAGACCAGGAACTTTGTCAGGGCCTGGTACAAGAAGGACCCGAAAACAAAGGAGCTTACCACGGATCCGAAGACCAGGGCGCTTGAGCTTGTTCAGGTAAGGAATACACCCCCCGCGTTATTAGCTCCATATGGTTGCATTCTAATTAATGAAGCCAAATTTCTAAATGGTTCACATTCCTTCCGCAGGCGACTGAAAGCAGTAGCGCGGGGTCGACTAAGAGCAACCCTTGGGACACAACTCTAAATAGGGCGTTAAATGTAATGAAGAACAAGGATAAGCTCAGTAAGCCGACGTCAGCTGGTCGTGTGGCCGGCAAAGGCTTGTCGACAAAATGGTCGTCATACTATAACGCTGGTGGGCGAAAGGAGAAAAAGACCAGCTCGGAAAGCCAAGCGCGCGAGGTTCAAGAACTCAAGGCACAGATGGCGCAGATTCCGGAGATTGTCCAAGAGCAAGTGCAACAACAGGTCGGAGCGACGATCACCGCCATTGTGCCTACCTTGATCGAGGGGTTGAGTGCGTGGATTGCGGGCGGCCAACAGGGGCCGCCCCCGATTCCTAGCTTCACGGCCAGCAACTCGCAGAACGCGATGGCGGGGCCATTGGTGTCTCCGGCGGAGGCGGCATTGGTGTCTCCGACGCCGGCACGGGAGCTTAATGCACCCGGGTGTACGCCGGCCGGCACCTCTGCAGCAAGCGGCCCCTCTGTCAACTGCACGCCCGCCGTTGGCGGTGCCTCGACATTAGCCGAGCTCGACGCCATCATCACGGTAACTAATTAAGCCTCTCTCGGCCGAGGACTTCATCTCCTTGCCTTTGACTGGGCATCCTTGACGCCCTACATGTTTTCGCAGGGCGCCGCCGACGTTCCGTGCACTCTCCTGCACTTCGTGAACAACGAGTTGGTCGATGTCGCCGAGGGCAAAATCATTCATCCGGGCAACCCCTTGTTCCACGGTACCCAGATGCCACCCAATTTGTTTAGGGTTCAACTGGTTCGGGTGCTGCCAGGCTGCGACGAGGTGTTACCTCCGATTCGACCCGTCGGGGCCGACGATGATGACGTGATGATCCTCAGCGCCTGCCTGAGCTGGCCCCTCCTTTGGCCGAAGAGCCAGATTTGTTTGGGGGCGGGGGACACCACCCCAAAGACAACACCGCCAGTCGTGCCGGCGCCAAGTCGGCCCCATGGCAAGACCGCCGCAACGGTGCCGGACATCCCTATGCCACTGGATCCAAACATGCATATGGCACAGGATCAGAACGATGACGACGACGATGCATTTGCCAACGTCGATCAGTACTTTGCCGATCATGGGTACGGTGGCGACTTCATGGGGCCTCCTTCTCAAGAACCCAACCCAACAAAAGACGTGCGCGATCTAGCTGGTACCGCAGAGAAGCCAAGTTGCAACAGGCGTCGTCTGCCGTTCAGCTCTCAGGAGACACCTCCAGCTGCCGACTTCACCGAGCCTCAGATAGGCGAGGTGCGAAATATTATCAGCCCCAACACACTCAAGAAGGCGGTCTGTGAGCAGAACTCGGTCCCATTACAGGAGAAGAAGAAGGCACGCAAAAGAAAGACTAACAAGGGTGCGAGCCAGCCGGCACCGAGTATGATCCGTGCTCAGGACGGGCCACCTTCACCTGAGGATGTAATGAGGAGGGTGCATGTGGCGGGTTGGCCGATGCTACCGACAAATATGCTCGATGCTGCAACCGATGCTATGCGGAGTCTGCATGACAGTGTTCTTTCTTTGGAGAAGCGGCGTCTCAGAGAGAAGGATGTGGCATACCCTGTTTTCGCGGCCAAGGTGCCAGAGGGCAAGGGCTTTGTGGATAACTCCATCGGGGGTACGGTCGTCCTGCGGTTTGATGACATCCACGCTATGTTGAACCTTCTTCCGCTGCACTACACCTTCGTTCGGCTAGTTTCGCTGAGTATGGAGATGCGGATCATTCGCGACAAGACCCCGGACATTGTGATAGTTGACCCCTTCTACATGCGTGCCAAGATCTTGGGCAGCGCTGGGGACCGCCAAGTCGCGAGTTCTTACCTCGAAGGCGTCATTCTGGCAAACCGAGATAAGGATAACTTCCTCGTGCCTTACTTTCCCGAGTAAGTCCTCCGCCTCAACCGCCCCGTAACATATGAATTCTTAGATTTCGATCGTTTTTCTTTTAACATTCCATGTTTTCTGCAGTGACACACATTGCACGCTCATCGTCCTAAGCCCCAAATATTCCATGGCCACGTATTTCAACCCGGACCGTCAGTCGAACGTAGACTACACAAATCTCAAGAAGGTTCTTGATGATGTTCTCCCCGGCTACGCCAAATCTGGAGGCACCTTCACCAGGCCTATTCGTAAGTACGGCAAGCACGTGTTCTCCCACAATACGACGTTCTGCTGCGTCAAGCAGCCGCCTGGCGGTCAGAAGGGTGCCTACTACGCCATCCATCACATGCGGGCGATCGTACGGGACCATCATCAACTTCTGCTACCGAGTAAACTCAAAGATTGGGCCGCGAGCGTGTCGGCAATCCAGGACGCGGACATCAGACAAGAATTCTTTCGCATCCAGTCGGAGTTTGCGGAAATCATCCATCAAGATGTCCTTCGTACCTCGGGGCAGTTCTACCTCAGAAATCAACCGTCCAACAGTGACATCGACACAATGCTACAAATGCAGGCTGACAACGCCCGTGATTTCATGACTCCCACAATAGACGGCGGCTTCATCCACGCTCCGGTACCTTGAGTCGAGTCGAAAGCAGTGATGCTGTGTCTAGTTCTGAAACATCGATTGGCTCATGTTGTAATTAAACTGTAATGAACTTTTAGTATGTCTCTTTGGTTTCGAGAGTCGTTCAACTTAGATGTAATCGATGCTATTGATGTCTTGCTTTTCTCTTTCGATCGTTCTGTTGCATACTTATATATTGCTTATGTATTGTCTGTGAATTGGTACTAACGTTTTGTTTGGCTAGTGCATAGCGATGCCGTCGTATGTCGTGAACAAGGGTAAGGTTCCCGGAGTCTACGACGACTGGGAGGAGTGTCGGAGACAGGTTCACCGATTCAGCGGTAACAGTTAGAAAGGGTACACCACTAGGGCCGAGGCCGAATCTAGATACGCCCGCTATCTAGCGGGAGAGGGGAGGGAGCGTTGGAGGAACCGGATGAAGACGAGTTTCATCGTGATGATGCTCATCGTGATGACCGCAGCTCTCTTCTATGTGATGGTAGTTTAGATGATCGATATCGACTTGTAATGTGAAGACAAACTCGCTACTCGCGGTCTCGAGACTTGTAATATAATGTTCTATCTTTGTTCGGTCTTTTCAATTCAGAGACTAATATGATGAATTGTATTCGGAGACTAAAATGATGAATTGTATTCAGAGACTAATCTTCTATTGTATTCGATGAATCTGTTGTTGATGTGTGCTGTCTATATTCTGTCCAATTATACATTTTGTAACCTGTGCAAAAAACAGAAAATAAAAAAATAAAAAACCTAATATTCATACTAATGGCGCATCACATCACAGTGCGCCATTAGTATGCCAAAGGATACTAATGGCGCATCATTAGACAGTGCGCCATTACTATGCCGAAGTTACTAATGGCGCATCTTGTTGCCGTGCGCCATTAGTATGCCAAAGCACCTGGGTATACATGGCCCCCTGGGAGTCATACTAATGGCGCACTGCTGTGTATGCTAATGGCGTATCTGTGGTGCGCCATTAGTATAACAGATACTAATGGCATGGCACTAATGGCGCACCACTAATGCGCCATTAATGGCCGAATTAGGTGCGCCATTAGTAGGCTTTTTCCTAGTAGTGAAGCCTGCAGTTGAGAGGAGCTCGAGTGGGTGGGCGCAGCAGCGCTTATAAACCACACCCGAGCTCTCTCAACTAGCGAGGTGGGACTAAACATCCCACCGCAACCGCGCCAGCACAGGGCCTTTGGTCCCGGTTGGTGGCACCAACCGGGACTAAAGGGGGGAATTGGTCCCGGTTCGTGGCACCAACCGGGACAGTTGCCCCCCTTTTGTCCCGATTGGTGCCACCAACCGGAACCAAAGGCCGCCGCTTCCCGCCCTTTGGGCTGCTGAAAAAGTCCTTTGGTCCCGGTTGGTGGCTCCAACCGGGACTAATGCCCACCTTTAGTCCCGGTTTGTGGCACAAACCGAGACTAAAGGCATTACTATATTAGTTCACACTTAGGAAATTCCAGTCTCATCTCCGCCCCGACGTCGACGCCGCCAGGCTGCCCCGACGCCGACGCCGCCCCCGCCGTCGCCTCGCCCGTGCCCGTCGTCGCCATCGCCCGCGCCCTTGCCGTCGCCCGTCGTCGCCCGCGCCCCTGCCTCGACGCGCGCCGCCCGCTCCCCTGCCCCGACGCCATCCTCGCCGCCGACTCCTCAGCTTGGTCCGGCAGCTGGCGCCCTCCCTTTGCAATTTTTTTTCATATATATAGCCGGTCTATTCTCATAACATTATGAGAATAATATTTTCATAACACTTTTCGAACTGCACAGATACTGCAACACGGAGACCAGTGAACTTCATCTTTAAAAAACTGTACGTGTTGTTTTTTCGGTACCTTTTTTGCTCTAGTTTTTTAACCGTTTATCGGAATTATGCGTGTAATATACCGTTGAAAAGATATGGAGTAGACGCAACTTCGCCATGTTGAACACTTTTCAAAATTCATCATAGTTTAAGAGCAGTTTCGAAAATCGTGTGGCTCACAACGAATGTTTGTGTTTTTCTTCTAAACCGCTCGCTGGAACGAACCAAATGATATACCGTTGGATAGATATCGTCGAGGCGCATCTTTTTCATATCTATTGTTTTTTCTAATTCGCTACGCTTTAAGAGCAGTTTTGAATTTAACAAATCGCGAAATTATGTTTTTTCGAATTTTTTGCAATTTTCGGTTCTGTTTTAGCTTCAGTTTTTTAACCGTTTGTCGAAACGAGGCATGTGATACGCCGTTGGAAAGCTACGAACGAGGCGCAACTTTCATATGTTGAAATGTTTTTGAGATTCCTTACGGTGTTTAGTTAATTTTTGAAAATCGTGCGGCTGATTTCGAAGGGCAGCGGCCGTTTTTTCGTAAAAATTTTACAAAACGTTGGTGGAAATAATCCAAATGATACGCCGTTGGAAAGATATCGTCGATACGCTACTTTTTCACGTAGAACACTCCCTCTAATTCATTACGGTTTAAGAGCAGTTTTGAAAATAAAAAAACGCGTACACTCTGTTTTTCACGACAACAAAATCGACGCGTGCACTGCATCGGACAGAAAAGCGCACCGCTTCAAACTGAAAACCGCACTGCATCAGACGCAAGAAAACGGCTTGTTTTTTTATGTGCGTGCACCGGGAGAATGGACGAGAGGGCTCAGTGAGTGGACTCCATATTTTTTTCTTTTTCCTCTTTTACTGCATGCGCAAAGATAGTGTACTGCAATTTTTCTTTTGGCAAAACGTTTTTAAGTTTGCACGGTTGAGGTTATTGAACTGCAATATTACTTGTTGCCTTTCTTTCTTATTTTTCATGAATGTTTCGTGACTGCAAACACGAGACAACTATATTGCATGATTCGTTTTGTCTTTCCTCATTATTTTTTGTCAAGGTGTCCGGAGTGCATAGTCGAGGCAAGTGCACTACATTGCGTTCTATATTTTTTTTGTCAACAAGGGCTTGCTGAATTTGTTTTTATCGGCAACTTCTCGACAACTAACTGCCACCGTCGAGGTAGCGACTGTCTCCAGTAGTACCTGCGAACTGAACACGCCGAAGTGCCCGGGCCCGACGGTGGCAGTCCACCATTCAGGAGATGCAGTGCAGTTGTGTTCGTCGAGCAGCACGAGCATGGGCAATGAACTTCATTGCGTTTACGCACTTGTTCGAGCTGCACGACCAAGGCCACGGAGTGCACGGTTGTGGTCGCCGGACTGCACGAGGAGATGAGGGAGCGGGCGAGCTCGAACGGAGACAAGGTCGCATGCCGTGACGGTTGACAGGGGAATCAGGGGATCCTCCCCTTCACGTCTCCAGCGTGCTGGAGGAGCAAGGCGTGACGGTTCCCGGCAGGCCACAAAGTCGGAGTTGCTCGCGCCCAGATAGCCAACGTAGCTTTAATGGAGGCGCTGGATCCGGTGTTAATGGTCGTGTCCGGGCCACACCGCATGGTGGTGGTGGTGGTTGGCGGGGATGGGGGAGGGGAGGGGCGGCGGCGATCTAGGCCGCTCCCGCGGTAGAATGCTGGGAGGGGAGGGTCGGCGGCACTCCAGCCGCTCCCGCGGTAGAAGGTGCGGAGGGGAGGGACGGTGGCGTTCGGGTGTGGGTGTTAGGAGAATAAGCTTTTTTGTTATGAGAATAAGGTCTTAAGGGGTGTTATGAGAATAGACCCACCCTATATATATATATATATATGCTTGTTTTTATATATATATGTAATGATTTTTTTATAGAATATGATGTTTTTTTCATAGATGATCACATATATGATGTATGCACGAATGTGA
The DNA here is from genome assembly GCA_902687465.1 of Secale cereale. Classification (NCBI taxonomy): domain Eukaryota; kingdom Viridiplantae; phylum Streptophyta; class Magnoliopsida; order Poales; family Poaceae; genus Secale; species Secale cereale. The sequence goes on along the minus strand of LR738714.1, from coordinate 845,586,773 downwards.
ATGAAATATGATGTTTTTTTATTCATAAAATATGATGTTTCTTTAATTCACAGATTTTTTTTTTGTCCATGAGAGAGGCGGGGACGTTGAGGGATCATAGATGTATTTTTTCAGAATTTTCTATCGTGCATAGATGGATTTTAGACCACGGGAGCACCCCCTCCCTATCGTTGCAAAATTTGCTAAGTGATATTAAGAAGGAAGAAAAGGAAGGATAGGAAAGAAGAAAATAAGAAGAGCAAAGAAAGAAGAAGAGGAGAGGAAGAAGAGGAGAAATAAATACAAGAAGAAGAAAAAAGAAGAAAAAGAAGAGGAGAAGAAGAAAGGAATAGTGGAGAAGAAGAGAAAATAGAATATATTCTATTTTTTCTTCTTCTCCTCTATTAATTCCTTTCTTCTTCTCTTCTTTTTTTTCTTCGATCTTCTCCTCTAGCTATTCCTTTCTTCTTCTCATCTTTTTATTTCTTCTTCTTTTTCTTATGTTTTATCGGGTTTGTCGTCGTTGATATACCCCTCCCGATAACTTCAACACGAGGGGGGGGGTGGATATACCCCCTCCCCGATAATATTATTTTCCCATGTACGTACGTATGTCGTGTTGATATAAACTCCCGATAACTTCAACACGTGGGTGGTGGGTCGATATAC
>LR738714.1:845566694-845585913 GCA_902687465.1 Secale cereale | reverse complement strand
CTCCCTGATAATATATATTATTTTCCCATGTACGTATGTCGTGTCGATATAAACTCCCGATAACTTCAACACGTGGGGGGGGGGTCGATATACCCCCTCCCGATAACTTCAACACAAGGGGGGGTCGATATACCCCCTCCCGATAACTTCAACACGTGGGGGGGGGGTCTGTCGTCGTAGATATACACCCTCCCCGATAACATTATTTTCCCGTGTATGTTTCTTGTCGTTGTCGATATTACCCCCTCCTTGAAGCGTTCTCGAGGGCACCCCTAACCCTTGAAGCATTGTCGAGGCCACCCGAAACCCTAGAGAAGCAGCGTCGAGGCCACAAATTAATATGATTCCTTACTGTGATTAGCTAGCTAGTTCTACGTTTGCCACTAATATATCCATCTATCATGTTTGAATAATAATTGCCATGTTGTAAATATTTGTAGAAACTATGGACACCCCCCGAGATGAAGCACAAGAAGCGTTGTTGCTGGACATAATCGCAAACGGACGTGATGCCGTCTTGTCGTTTCTCAACGAGAACGATGATCTGGTGGAAAGAGAGGGTGAAGAAGCAAGCTATGATTATGATGGCTCCGGTGACCCAATGCAGGTGCAAGAAGTAGACCGTGAGGACGGGTCCGATGACCCAACGCCGGTGCAAGAAGGAGACTGTGATGACGGCTCCGGTGACCAAACCGAGTCCGGCTAGGTATATATATTAGTTAAGCCTGTGCTGACTAGTTAATTGATGCACATTCATTGTTTTGGTATGTACACATATTAATTAACTCTCGTCTTTGTTCTTTTTTCTAGCCCTCTGGATCGAGCACAACTTCTGTAAGGAGACGAGGCCCGAAGAAAAAGTTGAGCTCGGATGAAAAGTTTGAGATCATAGAAATCGCGCGCAACGGCCAACCGATTGAACCCATTCGGGCAAAGAACGCATTTGTTGCTCAGTGCGGGGTTCTGGTTAGTGACAAGCTCCCGATCAGCATCCAGCAATGGTTAAAGCCGGCTATAGAAGACCCTGAGGTGTCTTATGTCACTGATATGCAGAAAAATAATCTTTGGACTAAGCTAAAGTCAAATTTCACCCTACCGCCAGAGGATGATCCAGTGAAGCCAGTTAAAGAGCAATGAATCAAGTCTTTTGCTCTTACGAAGATGGCAGACCTATTCAGGAGGTGGAAGAAATACCTGAATAGGTTTGTCGGCAAAAAAGAGACACCGGAATTCAAGGGCATATATGAGAAGATCATAGATGACTGGCCCGCATTTGTGGCCTACAAGACATCGGAAAAGAGTAAGAAGATGTCGGCGAGAAACAAGCAAAATGCTGCGAAGAAGAAGCATCACCATCGCACGGGGTCAGGTCGCTACCTCAAAGCCCGGCCTAAGTGGGCCAAGGCTGAGAATGATCTGCTTGATAAAGGGATCCAACCAGAGACAATGAACTGGCCAGACAGTTGCCGGACTTGGTTCTTCGGGGCTGGCGGAACCTTGGACCCTATATCAGGGAAGTGCATTTGTACGGACGAGCAATTAGAATACCAGTCAAGAAGCTTCGGCACTATATCAAAGCAGCGCAGCAAGGGACGTTCGTTCCCGACAGAGAGAACGACGAGCTCACAATGGCCCTCGGGAATCCTGAGCACCCTGGACGGACACGAGGCACGCCAGGCTCCGTTCCGTGGAGGGCTAGGTTTCCGGCCGCAGGCGGTTACAAATGCCACGAGAGGAGGAAGAATGTGCAGTAGACTGAAATGCAGGCGCTGCACGCTAGGATGCAAGCAATAGAGGAACGAGAAGCAAATCGCAGCAAAAGAACTACCGAAGCTTCCCCCGAAGCTACCCCGCCATCTCAGCGGAGAAGCAGTGTGGCTTCCACCGAGCTGCTTCAGCCGGAGCATGTCTTGATGGCTCCTGCCAGCTATCCCGTGGATGCTATCACGGAGTCTCAAAATTGCCACCTTATGACGCAATGAATTAATATGATGGTCAAGGCGGCTGTTGGCTCTGTTTTTCCTCCTGAACCCGGCGCAACTTTTCACTGCCGGCCGATTCCAGAAGGATGTGCTAGGGTGATGGTGGATGAAATAACGGAAGGATTTGAGGACCTCCAGCTTGACCACCCTACCGGTGAAGGGGAGACTCGGCTGGGTTCTTCTCTGAAGACTCCATGCCTATGGCGGAAGGACCTCATCAACCTTCTTAACTGGACGCCTCCGCCTCCTCCTCCTCCTCCGACGAGTCAGGGCACTCTGCTTCCTCCACCGCCTTCTCCTCCGGCGAGTGACGATTAGGGCACTCGGCCGGCTCCTTCTTCGGTGCGTGGCGGCACTCCGCCTCCTTCTCCGCATGCGCTGGCGCACCCGAGAAGCCAGCCTCCTCCTTCTCCGCCTCGTCAGAAGGGTGGAAGAGACCCGTCGCCGCTCCGGCTGCTCCGGCGCGTCGTAGCCCTTCTCCTCCGCCGCGTAAGCAAGGAAAGAAGACTGCCGCTCCGTCTGGTCTGCCGGCGTCTAGCAGTACAGCCAAAGGCGGGAGGCAATACATATTCGGTCCTTCTCTCAAGCATCTAGAGAAGTTACCATACGAGAGGTCCGACGAGGAAAACGCTAAGATCGCTAAAGCTAAAGTGAAGGACTGGTTTCAAGGGTTGAAAGCACAGAGACATCCACCTCCGAAGGAGAAGATAGATCCGGTGAAAGCAAAGAGCACTCTGGCTGCCCTGAAGAAACCACCAAAGTCTCCGCCGAAAGACAACTATGACCGCATTATTGAAAAGTCATTTCACGAAGCGAAGCGGTCGGGAAGTACTAGAAGTGATCAAAGGTTAGCAGAAGGACGAGCTGGGAAACAAATTGCCCAGCTCGGCGAACAAGCGGACCAATCGTGCCCCCCGCTCAAGGTGTCTAGCGACATCGTCGCTAATGATCCGAGGATCGTGCCCGGTTATAGCAATCTTGGAGATTACCTGCCCGACGATGTACATTATGACTTCTTGGAGGTGCAGATACAAAGATACGAGTACGGGAAGCCTCTCGTCAAAGATGAAAGATCTCTATCAATGATGATGCGAAGATTGCATGATTGGTACTTGAAAATCTGCAGAGAGTCTGGGGGGAGGGATACTTTGTATGTGAGAGTTAAAAGGGAGCATGACCTCGTTGGAATTGAACTGTTGCCTATTCCGAGGAGTTCTTTGAGTTTTTCAATCAATTGGCCCTCGATAAAGCAACGGTCACCTGCTACTGTCTGTAAGTAGTACTACTTCTGTCATTAAGTCTCTCTATATAGCTCAGCTCTTTCATTGCATGTATTTATAATTATCCTCACTATATTATGCACATTGAAGATCGTCGAATTGAAGAAAAGACAAGTCGGTGATATTGGGTTCATTAACACATATCTCATAGATGCAACTGAGGTTAAATTTCGTGCCGTAGATACCGAGGCCAACTTGCTACGATCGTTGGTAATAAATGAAAACAAAGATATAATACTCTTTCCTTACAACTTCAAGTGAGTGTTACTGTCTTGTGCATATTCAGTTTCCCTTATATATTAGTCAAGGTTATAGTAATGTAATTGATGAGTTAATGCATGCGTGCGCAGCTTCCACTATATTCTCCTAGAGATTAAGCTTGAGCAGGGAGTAGTAACTGTCTTGGACTCTAAACGAAAAGATCCCCAGGAGTATGCGGACATGACTCAAATGCTCGAGAAGTAAGTTAAATCGATTATTATCCACCATGCATATCAGCAACTTTGTTCATTTCTGATATCAAGTAATTGTTTTCTTTGTGTGGCAGGGTATGGAAAAATTCACCAAAAAAGCTCCGGGACTGCCGAAGCAGCTGGAATTTAGACACCCGAAAGTAAGTACTATAGTAGCATGTTCCGCACATCTCCTATTGATTCAAGCGCTAGTTTCATCAATACCATTTGGCATTCTTGCTTATCAGTTTGATTGACCTCTATTTCTTGTAAAGTGGTTGTGGCAGGAACAAGGGAATGATTCCTGTGGATACTACGTTTGCGAGTCCATCCGCCACACGACCTGTGAGCGAGGCTACTCTGACGAACAATTTGAAGTGCGTAAGCAATAATATTCACAATTTTATTTCATTACCATCATTTGTGTTGAGGCAAATAAAATCATGCGAGGCTTTTTATGGGCTGCCAGACCTAAATTCGAGGCTTTTCATGGGCTGCCAGGCCACTGAGTTAAACCATTTTACAAAGCCTGTTTAGATGGACCTCACATTAACCAATCGTCGTTTTAACATTAACAAATTCAGGGTCTGTAAAAGATTGACTTGTCAAACGTTCGGTGGGTCATACCAGGTTTACCTGGACGGAGTGACTTACTTGATGCAGGCAGGTTAACCCGGGGGTTTAGGTGAATATACCTGGCTTCCAAGCCTGGCTTGATAGCCTATTACAAGGGCCTTAAAAACTCTTTGTTGCTGTGCAACAAGTGCCCCCAAGTAACATTGTGAGCTGTGCTCAGTGGGTGCCTATGTTTGAGTTGTGATGTGCATCAATCTCTCTTTTGCCCCTTGTGATAATATTGGCTTGATTGCCAGATTACCGAAGTAACCAGAGCTGTGTTCTTATGATAATATTGGCTTGATAGCTGGATCAAGAGGGTAGTCAGAACTCCGCTTTATAAACAGAAGCCCCCAAGTGATATATTTCCGAGCTGTGCTCATCGGGTACCTATGTTTGAGTTGTGTTGTGCAACAAACTCTCTTTGGTCCCTTTAATTTTTCCCGAGAACTCGAACTTGTGAGAGATTATTCTTTTGAACCGGAAATTCTTAAACCGGATATTGAGAGCTTAAAAGTTTTGTGGGAGAAATCTTTCCCTTGAACCGGATCTTAAACCAGAATCTTCATTTTCAGCTGGAATTTTTCTAACGGCCTTTAAGCTCGAACTTGAGAGAGAGTAATTCTTTTTAAACCGGAGATTCTTAAACCGGATTTGAGAGCTTCAGAGCTTTGTAGGAGACAGATTTCCCTTGAACCAGATTTTAAACCAGATATTTGAGAGCCTCAGTAAGACTGATGTCCTTTGAGCCGGATTTTAAACCGGATTCCTTTCTGATGACCTGGAAACTTCTTCATTGAGCCGAGATTTTGTAATTGTCATATACTTTTTAAGCCAGAAATTTTCTGACAGCCTTTAAATATTCATCAATATACCAGTTGCCTCTGGGACCAGGTTATCTTTCCCTCCATCGTCCTGGGGTTCTTAAATTTGCTGAAACTGACAAGATTTGCTGAGTCATGTCATCGTAGCCCCCGAGTCTTAAGACGACTCGAGGAGTTGTCTGTATTTGACCATAGCAGAAGGTGTATATCATTGGTGTTGATAGTGCGATGTGAATCGACAAAAGGTTCAAGTGACTGTAGCGGGTTATAAATGATCCTGTATGAGCCATGTCAGCAACTCGGCCAATGGTTCCTTCCAACTGGCGATTTGAAGTTAACCAAACTGTAGTGGCGGCGACTTGTGCGCCTGCCCATTGAGCCACCCAGTGCAGACAGCGGTTGATAGTATTTGATAATTTGCCTCCATTTTGTTGAAAGAAAACCGGGCTACCCAAGCTGTGACTTGCTCACACTCAATAAACAGCTCATGCAGACAGGTGCGGCCTTGAATGTTGATGTAGACCAGGCCGCGAGAGTCGGACAGCAAAGACGACCGCAACATTAGAGGCGATATAGATAAATGAGTCGGCCACGACATTATGAGCCGGTGCAGTCTGGTGAACCGGCCACGGGGGCGGACGGGTGAGTTGTCTGTGGCATTGTAAAACCGGCACAGATGGGTGAGTCGGCCTTTAAATTTGCACCAATATGGCAGTTTAGGGTCCTGCATTTAGATAACTTTGCAAGCCGAAGTAATTGCTCTTTTAAAGAAAGCAATATATAATAAAAATATACTGGATGGATTTCACCTGATATGTTAGGCCAGTATTTATCCGCCATAGAGTTGATGATCAGTTGACCACCATGGTGAAGCGGTGCGGTAAACCGTGCAAATGGGCAACTTGGCCGGCTGAGGATGACTTGAAATGAGATCGGCGAAGCCAAGGTGGCAGCTTGAGGCGTGCTTGGCAGACGACAATGCAGGGCGGCGATCGTAAATCTGAATCGATGATCTTTGAGCTGACGTAGATCCTCTCAAACCAGCTATTCATCACCCAGAAAATTTGTGAACTTCTCGATCCTTTGGAGAAATCCCTTCAAGAACTCAACACCATCGTGCGCGATCCCCACGGTGGGCGCCAACTGTCGTGGAATTGTCACGGCAGATGTCCTAGTGTGAGGACTTAGTCGTGAGGCCAACACATCCATGTGGTAGCTTGAGAGGGGTTGAGCGGAATTGAGAGACGGAACACAAGACAAGGATTTAGACAGCTTTGGGCCTCGGGAAACATCATCCGGTAACAACCCTACATGCTGTTTGTGGCTAGGTCTGATTATCATCACGAGAGAGTCATCGGTAAACCGGCTCTTTGTGTCTAACCCTAGAGATTGTTTGTTGTTTCCTGTCCCTCTTTGGGGAGCCCTTCCCCTCCTTATATATGTTGAAGGGGCGGGTTACATTACTAGTCCTAGTAGGATTAGTATTACTCTATTACAAGTGGAGTCCTAGTCTTGCTTCCTTTGTAGGAGAATATTCCTTTGTGCTTTCCTCATAAACCGTCCCACCATAACATGAACTGGCCTTCTGGGCCTTGGGCCTTGTCATCCGTCCGTCGTCCGCCGGGTTACCAGTGAGTCATACTAACTAGGCAGGTTGCTTGTAAACCGTCTGGTCAGGGCGGGTCGCCAGTAAATCGCCAAGTGTAAACCGTCTCAAGTAAACCGCCAAGTCCGACCGGGTTATATTTCCGGCCGGGTTATACCGTGGGGTATATCCTCGACAAACCCCAAAAAATTCCAAAATTAAACACAACACTCATGTTGTTCTATGTTGACAGTACAATTTTTTTGAAAGCAATAAGAGGCAACAGATATCGTCCCGTCCCCAAAGGTGGCATGTTCCCTACTGAAACCATCACGCTTGTTATGAGAAGCTCTGGTTTGTGAGAAGCTTATACCCAAACCTACCCCAAATGGGACAATTATTTTACCACGACATGTTGATGCCGCTCCATGATAGCATGCCAAGTTTCATGAATTTTAGACGAGTTCTGGATTTACTAGAATTTAAAAACTAGATATCTCAACATTTTGCCGGCAATCAATAGTGCCCTGGTGTTTGAATTTCATTCCCATTTCTTGCATGGGACCTAGAAATTCACCCAAGGACACACATGTGATTTTTCAACCAACTTTGGTGCACTAGACATGTGCTGGTAGTTCGAATTTGAATTATGCACATTAAATGCCCAGAAACCCAATTAATGTATAAAAAAGGCCAAACGAACCCCGAAAAATTCCAAAATTAAAACAACACTCCTGTTGTCATGCACGGCCTTCATAAATCGAACCATCACCGAGGAAGTTCCATGCTTTCGAGAGGGAAATCCCCAAGATTGAAGGGGAATCTAAATTTCCGGTCTAGTTTATCATTGAGTTTTTTCCAACGATCAACACACCGCCTCAAATGCAATGTGTACAAATTTGACATTGTCCGCGCTCATTTACCATATTTATGTGATTATGTGCATTTTCTAGGCATTAATGGACATAATTCAACTTCGAACAATCGGTGCATGAAAAGTTGCACAAGAATGGTCTGGAAAACCATGCTCGTGTTATTTAGTACATTCTGAAGCCTTTTACAAGGAATGGGCAGCTATTTCAAGGAAATGTGTGGCAATAGTCAACCATAAATGCGTCGTTTACTGGGTTAACAACTATACAAAAAATGAAACACATGGTTGGAAAACAAGACGCCTGGCGTGGTGCCATGGTATGGCCTCACCATACCCTGGTAAAAATTGGAGAATGTTTTCCTATGTCGTGATGCACGCATTTCATAAAATCGAGGGGGAAATCACCAAGATTGAAGGGGGGGGGGGTCATAATTTCCTTTGTCCTTTGTCCACGAGTTTTTTTCTACGATGAACATACAACCTGCAAATCACTATGTTCAAATTTGGCTCTTTTCCGGGTTCATTTCCTATATTTAGGGGATTATGTGCATTTCCTAGGCATTAATGCATATAATTCAAGTTCAAACAATCGGTGCATGAAAGGGTGCACAAGAACGGCCTCGAAAACCATGCTCGTGCCATTTAGTAAACTCACATTCCTTATACAAGGAAGGGACATATATTTCAATGAAATGTGTGACAATAGTCAACCATAAACATTTGTTTATTGGGTTTTCAACTATAGAAAAAATGAAATAAATGATTGAAAAACATGACTCCTGGCATGGTGCCATGGTATGACCTCACCATGCACTGGTAAAATATAGAGAAGGTTTGGCTTATGTCATCATGCTCGGCCTTCATAAATCGAACCATCGCCGATGAAGTTCCATGCCTTCGAGAGGGAAATCCCCAAGATTGAAGGGAATCCAAATTTCCGTCCTAGTTTGTCATTCAGTTTTGTTTGAATGATCAACACACCGCCTCAAATGCAATGTGTTCAAATTTAACATTTTTCTGGGCTCATTTACCATATTTATGTGATTATGTGCATTTTCTAGGAATTAATGGACATAATTCAAATTCAAACAATTGGTGCATGAAAAGGTGCACAAGAATAGTCTGGAAAAACCATGCTCGTGTTATTTAGTACATTCTCATGCCTTTTACAAGGAATGGGCAGATATTTCAAGGAAATGTGTGGCAATAGTCAACCATAAGAGCGTCGTTTACTGGGTTAACAACTATACAAAAAATGAAACACATGGTTGGAACACATGACGCGTGGCGTGGTGCCATGGTATGGCTTCACCATGCCCTGGTAAAAAATAGAAAATGTTTTCCTATGTCGTTGTGCATGATACGTCTCCAACGTATCTATAATTTTTTATTGTTCCATGCTATTGTATATTCTGTTTTGGACGTTTAATGGGCTTTATTATACACTTTTATATTATTTTTGGGACTAACCTATTAACCCAAGGCCCAGTGCAAATTGCTGTTTTTTGCCTATTTCAGTGTTTCGCAGAAAAGGGATATCAAACGGAGTCCAAACGGAATGAAACCTTCGGGTGAGTTAATTTTCGACCGTATCTACCCAGAAGACTTGGAATACACGCGAGGGAATGAGAGAGGCGACCACGAGGGTCCAGGGCGCGTCCAGGGGGGCAGGCGCGTTCCCCACCCTCGTGGGCCCCCTCTGGCTCCCCCGATGCCATTCTTCCTCCTATATATATCCATGTACCCTGAAAACATCGAGGCAACAGAGAAAACCTGAATTCCACCACAGCAACCTTCTATTCCCGTGAGATCCCATCTTGGGGCCTGTTCCGGAGCTCCGCCGGAGGGGGGATCCATCACGGAGTGCTTCTACATCAACACCATAGCCTCACCAATGAGTTTTGAGTAGTTTACCATAGACCTTCGGGTCCATAGTTATTAGCTAGATGGCTTCTTCTCTCTTTTTGGATGTCAATACAAAGTTCTCCTCGATCTTCGAGGAGATCTATTCGATGTAATCTTTTTGTGGTGTGTTTGTCGAGATCCGATGAATTGTGGGTTTATGATCAAAATTATGTATGAACTATATTTGATTCTTTTTCTGAAATCTTTTATGTATGATTATAATATCCTTGCAAGTCTCTTCGAATTATTGGTTTGGCTTGGCCTACTAGATTGATAGTTCTTGCAATGGGAGAAGTTCTTGGCTTTGGGTTCAATCTTGCGGTGTCCTTTCCCAGTGACAGCAGGGGCAACAAGGCACGTATTGTATTGTTGTCATCGAGGATAAAAAGATGGGGTTTATATCATATTGCTTGAGTTTACCCCTCTAAATTATGTCATCTTGCTTAAAGCATTACTCTGTGCTTATGAACTTAATACTCTAGATGCATGCTGGATAGATATTCTCATCACTATGCACTTTTCTATCAATTGCTCGACAGTAATTTGTTCAACACCGAGGAATTCTGCTATCATGAGAGATGCCACTAGTGAAACCTATGGCCCCCGGTTCTATTGTCAATATATTAATCTTCCATCTACTTTACTTTGCTTTATTTACTTTCTGTTCTTATACCAAAAAATACCAAAAATATTATACTATACTATCTATCAGATCTCACTTTCGTAAGTGACCGTAAAGGGATTGACAACCCCTTATCGCGTTGGCTGCGAAGTTCTTATTTCTTTGTGCCAGTGCGAGGGACTCGCGTGTGGTCTCCTACTGGATTGATACCTTGGTTTTCAAAAACTGAGGGAAATACTTACGCTACTGTGCTGCATCACCCTTTCCTCTTCGAGGGAATACAACGCAAGCTCGAGAAGTAGCAAGAAGAATTTCTAGCGCCGTTGCTGGGGAGGCTTACGCAAAAGTTACATACCAAATACCAATCACAAACCCTTATCCTTCGCATTACATTATTTGCCTCTCTGAAATGATCGATATGGTTGACAAGAGAGGGGGGGGGTGAATAGGCAACTACCATTTTTTTTGCTTTTCTAAACCAAATTAAAACTTAGTAACAAAGTAAGTTGTCTAGATATGCAACTAAATGGACAACCTATATGATGCAACAATAACAACCACACAAGCAAGCAAGCTAAGGTATACAAAGAAAGCTTGCACAAGTAAAGGTAAGAAACAACCACAAGTGGAGCCAGTGAAGACGAGGATGTGTTACCGAAGTTCCTTCCCTTTGAGAGGAAGTACGTTTCTGTTGGAGCGGTGTGGAGGCACAATGCTCCCCAATAAGCCACTAGGACCACCGTATTCTCCTCACGCCCTCGCACAATGCAAGGTGCCGTGATTCCACTAGTGGCGCCCTTGAAGGCGGCGACCGAACCTTTACAAACAAGGTTGGGGCAATCTCCACAACTGAATTGGAGGCTCCCAACGACACCACGAAGCTTCACGACAATGGAATATGGCTCCGAGGTGACCTCAACCGTCTAGGGTGCTCAAACACCCAAGAGTAACAAGATCCACAAGGGATTAGTGGGGGGAATCAAATTTCTCTTGGTGGAAGTGTAGATCGATGCCTTCACAAGCAATCCCTAGGAAATCAACAAGTTTGATTGGCTACGGAAAGAGATCGGGCGGAAATGGAGCTTTGAGCAACAATGGAGCTTGGGGTGGAAGAGGTGACTCTTCTTGAGGAAGAAGACTCCCTTTATATAGTGGAAGGACAAATCCAACCATTATCCACCAACGCTGCCCGCAACACGCGATACTACCGCACTTAACGTGCGGTACTACCGCACAACCCTGCGGTACTACCGCACCGGGTGCGGTACTACCGCTGGCGCGACATGAGCCAGATCTATCCCCTGTTGCGTTAAAACAACGGGAGGTAGTACTGCCAGAGCGGTACTACCGCATGTCCTTACGGTACTACCGTAAGACAGGGTCAGACTGGTCGGGGAAGAGTGCGGACTACATAATTTACGTCCGCGGCTTCTTCCGCAGAGTTACGGTCCATGCAACCGCATAGGACGCGGAAGTACAAAATTACTTCCGCTCCTACTACCGTACTAGTTACGACGCTGGGGCCGGTCACACATGGTACTACTGTGTCCTTGGCACGGTACTACCGCAATGTGCAGTACTACCGTAACCCTTGAGCGGTACTATCGTGGGGCCGTGCAGTACTACCGCCTTCTTTGAGCGGTACTACCGCATGCCTAAGAGTGGTAGTAGTAGGACACCACTGTTTTTGCAAAGACAAGGAAAAACAGCCGGAGCTCCAGAGAAGCGAAAGAAAGGTGGTGCAAATGAATAGATGTGTACGTGTTGATTCCACCCAAACCTTTCTGAAGCGGACCCCCTCTTAATAGTACGGCTTTCCTATGACTCTATTCCACCGAAAAGAAACAAAAGGAAACACCGTGTTCAAAAGGTTCTGAGGGGCACTGAATCGTCTTGTGCCTAGGTGTGAGATACCTGAAAAGCTCAGTGCACACGATTAGTCCGCAAAAGCATTGCCATCAATCACCAAAACTACTTAGGGAGAAATATGCCCTTACAATCTCCCCCTTTTTGGTGGATTGATGACAATACGGGATTTGCACAAAGATATATATAACAAAATAGTAAGCAAACCCAGCATGATTATAAAATACTAGTCGTCAACCCGTGCAACTGCACGGGCTAGACATTATTAAAGGACAAAAATATTCAAGTAATTTTTATAACATTTATTATTTGTTGAATTATAGATTGGAGAAAATAGAAAATACTCAAAGTTTATTAGCCACAGCATTAATCAACACTCAAGGAATGGAATGCATTTCTCACATTCTTAAGGGTCAACTTTTTAACAGTTCACATTCTTGGTTTCGTATTTTATATTCATTGGAAAATAATAGTGTGAAAAAATAGTATGTACACATTTAGGACTTAGCTGGAAAATCCATGGACAGTATACCTCTAAAGTTTTATCAGATAGAGAATGAAGCCAATAAGGATTGTATGGTGAATAATAATAACAATGACCATAATCCTCTTGCAAAAGGGGTTAGAAATATTAGTGTGTCACTAACTTGACATGTCATAATATGATTCTAATTGTGGTTGTCAAGTTTTCCTATGCATAAAAGCAAAGTGTTCATTTTAGTTCATGTCCATGTATACTTATTAATAGAAATATCTGCTACTAAAACAATAGGTCTACAAATGGAGGTAAATTTTCAACGGGATGAATTGTATCATGTCAGCGTGAAGGAAGGATGTTATTATTAATTTATCGCATCGTAATTCTCTTTTTTATAGGAAAATCACTGTGTCATTCGAGTTATAGAATCCCTCCATACTTGTATTTTCCTTCCCCAACATAAAAAATAAATGTAATATATGTAATAGTCGTGTACCAAACCAAGATTTTTCTATTTATCACGTGCATTTGTTATAACCGTAAGTGATATGGAATTTTATTTTAGTTGATAATTAAGAGTCCTCTACCAAGACAGAGTAGGAAATTTTGAAGCCATCATATCTACCTGGGTCTACATGATCTATAATTATTCTTTAGTCCGATCGAATATAGAAAGCAAGTGATGAGTTTCCAGATAAGATCATAAAGGCCCGTTCTTACTTTAAGATACTTCGGCACCATGCCTGATACTTTATTATATCCATAACCCACACCTAATATAGATCAGTAGTTGTTCTGCCTATTGATTTTCTTCAACGTCTTGATTCTTGGGCACTCCATGCTCGTATTATTCAGAAATTGCATCTAGCAATAATAAGTCTCACTTGAAGTGTCAGGATCTGTGAGAATCAAATGTGGAAAATACGATTTGGATATAACATATCTTACAAAAAAAATCTCTGCAATCAGCATCAGCTATTGTTCCTCCAGCTACTTTTCAGTATGCACAACCTGAAAAGCATGTGCAGCTCCGAGAAGAAGACAGATGTTCCAAGATTGGAGCTAGGCAGAGAAAAAGAGCCACTTTGTATACCTCGTTGTTGTGCTGAAAGGAGTTCCGTCTGGTAGATTTTGTCCTCATAAGAGTTTAGCTGTTGTTACTTGCAGGCTACATCCAAGAGAGGCATCAAGCCACACTGATGATCCGGGCTCCTGACTTCTCCTGCTGCTACAGAAGCTCCTCCACCGGTGTGCACTTGCGATTGGCAGCATTGACGTCCGGGTCATCAGCCATGCGTGCCACTCAGGGCGGGACACGTTGTCGTTTAGCAACCGCTCCGTGAGGTGGCGGCGGCCGCGGCGCTGCATGCACACATGCGCCGACTCGTGAATGGCTCCGCCTTTTAGGCCGTCCTCTATGGTGAGAGGTACGATGTGGTGAGTCACATGATGCTCAATGGTGCAGGATCCCTAAGAAACAAACAAACAAATGCTCTGTTATATGAGATTAATTCTCTAAAACAATGATTTAGGACATACATCACACCTTAAATCAGGGAAACCACCACCTAGCTATCCAAACAGCCTCTCTCTCTATTTATATGAGAGTCTGGGACTGCCATAACCTGGCGGGCTCGTGATAATTTTTAATTGTTTTGAGAATCGTGACTTGTCTGTATTGCTATTTAAGTTTTGACTCATGAGAGGTTTTCTTTTTTGTGACATGAGTCGTGGGAGGTTGGTACTGCCATAACGTAGAACGGAGGAAAGGGATCGTGGCGTTTAGTTTTTTTTTCTCCCAAGGGTTAGATGGGTTGATCTCCACCGTAATAATCCGGTCCCACTATGATAAATGGCTCATAATTTCTAATTAAGGTGGTAATTTCTAGGGAGTCACAAATTAGTATAGGTATAGATAGGTAAGCTCCCCCTAGATGTGTGCATACTTATGAAGATGCTTTGGACTGCACATCACACATACTAGGATCAACGCCCCCCCCTATATTTTATAAACAACATACTCCTTGCAACTAAGAATATGACTCTACGCATGGATGTAAAGAGGATACTGTGAGCACATATTAACAGGGCAAGTGAAGCATAAGCTCACAACCTTGCAGATAGCACAGACATAATAACGAGATAAGGAGCAGAGTGCATATGTCTCACACCATATGATAGGTCTCACACACACACGACACAAACCAACGAAAGCAAACAAGGTTCGACCAACGAAAGAAAATAAAACGCGGCACAAGAGACACACACGCAAATCCTACACTCTCCCCCTTTGGCATCGGGACACCAAAAAGGGGCAGAGAGGACACCTAAGACATAAGTGGTAGCTCAGGCGGAAGAGATCAGTCGTCACGCGCCTCGTCGGTCTCCTGCTGCTCCTCCTCGGAATCTGACCACTTGTATCCCTGCTTGGCAATCCACTCAGCCTCTGGAGTAATGTTTTTCTCAGACCCACTAGACACATCATCGCCAAAAGTCCTTAGGATCTTCTTGTCGCGCCAGCGAACCTGCTTTTGAGCAACATGTGCCTTGTATTGGCCCTTGGCCTACATACAGAATAGAGCCTTCATCTTGCTATTTTGCCTTTTAGCCCACGAGGGCTCGGACGATGGGGGAGCATACCCTCCAGAACTATCCTCATCAGCTGCCTCCTCCGCAATTTCCTCCTCATCCACATCCATCTTAGCCGCAGCAGCCTCCGCACGGGTAGTGGTGTTAGCCCATCGACTCTTGATGCGAAGCTTGACATGCTCATGACGAATCCAGTGAGGAGCCTCAAACTCTTCATCTGGATAGAGCTTCTCCCAAGTCCTGGTGATCAGCAGAAACAGATATGGACCATAGATAGGCACTTTGCGGGTGAATATCGCAAAGCGGAGCTCACACCAAATGACATGTGAGATATCAAGTGGTTGAGTCTGAGCACTACGGGCCTCCTCACACATAAGCATCATGTCCACGAGGTATGAATGTACCTTGTCCTCTTCCCCAATGCGAGGAGACAGTGAGTTGCGGAAGATCCTATGCATAATATCCAAAAAAGGGTTCATCAGCCAAGTCTTTTTACCACTTGCGAGCGTCTTCTCCACATAATAGGGCAGCAGCCGGTCCTTGTTGGCAGACTCTTGATTGGCATGAGGGCGAACTCCAATAGGAGTGTGGAGCCCCTCATCACCAACCTGAAGCAGATCCATGAAATCCTTCCAAGTAGCAGTCATCTTCTATCCATTGGTCATCCAAGTCATGTTGCGTTCCTCCTTAGGATGGAAGTGATCCGAAGCAAAGAACCGGGCCACAATCTCTGGGACAAAGTCCATATGAAAAGACATGATGTGCTCAATGCCAAACTGCTCCACAAGATCTAGAGCCACAGCAAAATAGGCCCGGTGCTCCTCCTTCCTCATGTGATTCATGTCAATCCAGTGTGCATCCACATATAAGTTGTGTTTGCTCTTGAGCACTTCCGTGAAGATAAGATACTGCTGCTTGGTCCAAGACAAATCAACTCCATGGAACTTAGCCCAGGGATTTGCATAGGGATTGATCTTCCTCCTAGCGATGAACTCTTGTGATGGAATCTTATCCATGCCGATTGTTGGGTCCTTGTTCTTGGTGGCAGTGGACTTGGTTCTGCATTGGGGGGCATTGGAGCCCTCAGGAACATCATCCTGTGTGCGCAGATGCTTTGACCCTGTGTCATGGCTGTGATTCGAGCGACGGACATTGGAACCGGAGCCACCACCTATGACACAAACACAAGAACACGAAAGAGAAACAGAGAGAATCAATGCAAAATCCACATCAAAGCACAAGAAACATGTAAAAATGATAATAAGTATGGGCTATGAAGAAGGTGTGGAGTGAATGGTAGTACTGCTCGAAGATGCGGAAGTAAAATTTTAGTGCCGCACCGGGGGCGGTAGTACGGCGCAGGAGTGGTACGGTAGTACTGCATCAGGAGCGGTACTAAAAGTTTACTTCCCCGTCTAGCATGGTAGTACCGCGCCAGGGAAGCGGTAGTACCGTGATGCGTTAGAGCGGTAATACCGTGTCAGGAAAGCGGTAGTACCGTGATGCGTTAGAGCGGTAGTACCGCGGGCAACCTGCGATAGTACTGCTCGGGGTCAGATCCGAATGCGGATCTGATCTATGAACGCGTAAGACAAACAAGCGGTACTACGGTTGATCACAATTCCTTTGTAGCAACATACTGACTAGCATTTCTACTGCACAACTACTCTCCTACACCCTAATCTTCCATGGATAAGGTCTACAAGAACAAAAGAACAACATGCATCTCCCCAAAACCTAGAGACAACAAAAGGGCAAGAGAAGAGGGGATTTTCGGGAGAAACCTTGTTCCATGGCAAGAGGGTGAGGTGGGGAATGATCCCACCGGTCGGAATGCGAGGAGAGTGGCCGGAGACGGAGATCCGGCGAGGTCCTTCGGCGCTGTTCTTGAGAGAGAGAGAGAGAGAGACGACGTGGGGAAAAGGAGTTGAATGGGTATGGGGGAGTTAGAACTCCCCCTGCCCGCTTATAACCCCCACCCGTTCAAAACGACGCGGTAGTACCGCGTATCATTGCGGTAGTGCCGCCCGGGTGGAAGTACCACTCGCAGGGCGGTAGTGCCGCTCTCCAGCGGCAGTAAAATATTACTACCATGCTGGATGCGGTAGTACCGGTAGGCTCTCTTACGGTAGTACCGTGACTGACCACGGTAGTACCACTCCCCCAAGAAAGTGCAAGTTTCGACCAGGAAAGCTTAAGCAAGGCAACTACGGAGAAGAGCACACAAACAAGGCAACTAGAAGGAAGGACAACAGACCACTAGAACAACACACGATACACCCTTGTTTGAAGGAGGTCGGTGGCCGGAGCCACCTATGTTTAAGTTACTTGGTATGGCACCGTGAAGAATTATCCTTGGGCCCATGAACAACACTCGTCTTGAAACATTAGTACCATCTAAAATTGCAAACAACAAAGACTTGATTGATTTATTGTCAGTGTATTGGGAATGCCACCTATGGGATCACAAGAATCCCTACTACGGTTGCGGGGCGCGAGGTTGAGAGAAGAGCGGATCCAACAGATAGCACACGGTTCCTTAACCCAGGTTCGGGCCGCGAGGATGTGTAAAACCCTACTCCTGCTTTGGTGGATTATATGTTTGTGTTCTTCAGCTAGCTACGGGGCGTGAGGAGCTCCAAAAAGCCGAATCCTCCTCCTGGTCGCCTCGGGCCTCCTTTTATAGGTAAAAAGGGGTTGCCACAGTGGCACACAGGATGTGGAAAGGGTACAGTGATGCGAGGTTATCCCTCGCATTACATGACAAGGCGCATTTAATGCGCCTTGCTTAGGTGTCCTTGCTTTATCGGGGACGGGGGAGACATCCGTCTTATCCCTCGCCGCTCCTTCTCGCGTCGACACGCGCCCTGGCCAGCGATGCCTGAGATGCCATGTAGGCAGACAAGCAACTGAGGTGGCGCAATGGTGGGTCTCCACGAAGATCTGCATGTCGCCATGCAGGTGCCTGCCCAGCTGGTTGGGTCAGCAGCTGCATGGGGCGGTGGAAGCTTGGTTGGCATGGGCCCGATGGTGGCCCTGCGGATGTCCTCGGCAAGGGCCTTGCCGGGGCCTCGACAAGGGCCTTGCCGCGGCGCCTGCTGTCATCCCCGGCAAGGTGCTCTCCGGACGTCTTGTGGCCTTCCTTGGCTGGGATCCCGCCAAGGGTCGTCGTCTTCTTTGGGTGTATCTGATCTTGAATGTCTTCACAAAGATCTGCATGCCACTACGGGGATGCCTCCCGAATCCTTGCCCCATGGGGGCAGTGGACTCAAGGGTGATCCGCTCCGTAGGCATGGGGCGAGTTGCCGTGGCAAGGGTCTTGCCGGGGCAGCTAAAGCCGGCCCCGGCAAGGATCTTGCTGGGACTGCTAAAACTGGCTCCCGGCAAGGACCTTGCCGGGGGAAGCCGCTTCATCGCTCTGCTCTTTGTGGTCCTGGCTTTGGGCTTCAGTTGCATCGAGCTTCAGTCTTACCCTGGCTCACCTCCCTTGCCAAGGTTGGTGTGGCGGTGCCCGTGGCTCAGACTGCCCGTGCACAGTCATAGGGGTACAAAAGGTGTACCCTCCTTTTTGTACACCGACAGGAGCCCCCGGGCCTGGGCCACACATAAGCGCGACGCGTTGTTGGGCTAGGCCCAGAACGGTGCGCGGGCAGGCGGGACGGTTTTTACCGTGGTTAGATTTTCCGCGCACTGTGCGCGCGCGGGGTGGAGGGGCGTGCGTGACGTGGGCGGCATGCGGGGCGGTTTCCGCAGGCATGCGTCACGTCGCAGTAAATGCGAAAGGAGGCGACACGCGTTTCCCCTCCATAAGAAGGAATAACCGCGGGCGCGCTGCTCACTTCCTCCGTTTTCCTCGCGCCTCTTCCAATCTCAGAGCCGCCGCTTCCTCTCTTCCTCCCTTCCGAAGCTTTCGCTGTCGCCTGCCGCCGTTGCTTCGCCATCCCCCTCCCTCAGCCCTCCAACTCAGCCGCCATGGCGTCCAAACCCGCCAAGGGCAAGTGGGTGGCCAAGGGCACCAGGTCTGTGGAGCCGCCGGAGGGCGCGCTATCGGGGGACCAGACGAAGCCTGCCTTCTTCATCCCGTCGACGGTCGACGTCCACGAGCTCCGGGCTGCCTTCAAGCCCCTTTGGGGGGTGAAGACGGGGG
>LR738714.1:845508975-845566611 GCA_902687465.1 Secale cereale | reverse complement strand
ACATCCGGCGACGCGCGTCATTGATACGTCCAAAACGTATCTATAATTTCTGCTTGCTCCATGCCTCTTTTGTGTGATATTGCTATGATATTTATGCACTTCCATACACTTTTGATCATATTTGGACTAACCTATTAACTCAGTGCACCCCAGTGCCAGTTTCTGTTTTCTGCTGTTTTTGTATTTCAGGTTTTCCCATTACTTAAATTGCCAGAAAAATTCCGGGAAAAATATATAAAAAATCAGCGCTCCAGAAGCTTCCACGCGCCAGAAGTGGGGCCAGAGGGGAGCCGGGGGCAGCCCAGGCGGCCTGCCCACGCGGCCCCCCCTCCTGGCCGCGCCGGGGGGGCGCCTGGGCCCCCCTTACCTCCTCTGGTGACCCCCTTTGGCATATATTTACACCGCGTCCCGAAACCCTCGAGGACGGAGACCTTTTTCGCGATCTCATCTCTGTTCCGCTGCCGCTGCACTTCCAAGATCGGGAGCACCAGGAGAACTCTTCCCGGCACCCTGCCGGATGGGAGAACCACCACCAGGAGCTTCTCCACCACCATGGACGCTTCCCGGATGAGTTGTGAGTAGTCCCTCTTGGACCATGGGTCCATGACCAGTAGCTATGTGATGTTCTCCTCCCCTCTTTGTTCTTCATCGATTAGACCTCGTGAGCTGCCCTACATGATCGAGGCACATATGTAATCCTTATGCTGTTGCTATGCTGAGTTTGCTGGGATCCGATGGATTATGAGATTATGTTCAGATTGTGTGTGAGTAATATATTTGATTCACCTCTTTAATATTTATGTTCTTGAGTAATTCTTGCATGTTCTCCGTTGCTGTTTATTGCTTTGGCCAAGTAGTAGGTAGTAACTCCAAGAGGGAACGTTATGCTTGATTGTGGGTTCATGCCCCTCGATGACTAGCTTGAGTGACAGAAACATGAGTCTAGGGGATGTGCTGTTGCCACAAGGGGGAAAAAAACGGGGCTTATACTTGCGGGTGCAAGGATTGTTTACTTTACGCAAAGTTCTTTTAATGCAGTTGTCTGTTGCTTTGAGTTTACACTATGGGTGGGACTCACAACTTAATACCAGCGAGATGTTCTGGATAGATATCTCAAGGTGGATGATTAGTAGTAGATGCAGATGGATTTCGGTCTACTTGCCTTGGCGTACCGCCCATGCTTTTGAGCCTCTACCTTTCTTGCAGCATAGTTAGCATTGGTTTGCGCACATAATCCTGTCAATTGCCCAGCTGTAATTCGTTTACCTCGCTTAGCTGTTTTATCGTCTTTTGGGGAGAGAGACATCACTAGTGAACATCATGGGACCCCGGTCCATATTACCATCACTGATCACACCCGTTATTTACTTTCTGTTCATATTTACTAGTTGCAGTCATACCTATCACTATTATCTCTTGCGTTTGATCCTTTGTAAACGACAAGGCCGGAGGGATTGACAACCTCTCTGTACTCATTGGGAGCAAAGTTATTTGTATCTGTGTGCAGGTCCTGTCAAGCAAAATTCTCTGGCGCTATTGACACCTTCTTGTTGACCCTCGGAGTCTCATGGGATTCGATCCTTGCTATATTTGCCAAGGGAGAACTACCGCTACGCTACATCTCAAACCTTCCACTTGGGGTAACCAACGAGGGGCGAGAAGCCATCAAGCAAATATTTCTAGCGCCGTCGCCGGGGACTCCACTCTTCAAGATAGGGGAGTTGCACGCTATCTTTTATCTTTGCTTTTTAGTCTTGTTAGTTTACCTTTCAGTTTTGCTTTAGTTTCCTTCTATCAAAAATCACAAAAATAGTTATCTTGCTTGTTGCTGCTATGGGTTCCACCGAGAACACCAAGTTGTGTCACTTCACTAGTCATAACAACGATGACTTTATCTGCACTCCTATTACTACACCTGCCACTTCAGCACCTTCTTATGAAATTAAACCTGCTTTACTGAACCTTGTTATGAAAGATCAATTCTCCGGTGCTGGAGATGATGCTGCTTTACACTTAAATAATTTTGTTGAACTCTGTGATATGCAAAAGTACCAAGAAATAGATGGTAATATTGTTAATCTTTAGCTTTTTCCTTTCTCCTTGAGAGGAGGAGCTAAAATTTGGTTTCAATCTTTGCCTAGGAATAGCATAGATTCTTGGGACAAGTGCAAGGATGCCTTTATTGGGAAGTACTATCCACCTGCTAAAATTATCCAACTAAGGAGTAACATAATGAATTTCAAACAATTAGATAATGAACACGTTGCCCAAGCTTGGGAACGCATGAAATCTCTTGTCAAGAACTGCCCTACTCATGGTTTGACTACTTGGATGGTTATCCAAACTTTTTATGCAGGCTTGAACTTTACCTCGCGGAACTTGTTAGATTCGGCCGCGGGAGGAACCTTTATGTCAACTACACTTGGTGCTGCCACGAAGCTTCTCGATGAGATGATGACCAATTATTCCCAATGGCACACCGAACACGCTCCAACGGGTAGGAAGGTAAACTCTGTCGAGGAGATTTCCTCCCTAAATGAAAAAGTTGACTTGATCATGTCTCTACTTTCCAAGCAATCTTCTGTTGATCCTCGTGATGTTCCTTTAAATTCTTTGATTGCTCAAGATCAAGTAGATGTGAACTTTATCTCTAGAAACAATTTCAATAACAATGCTTATAGGAGCAATTTTGGTAGCAACCCTAGACCGTTCCCCTCTAATTCCTATGGGAACAACAATGCTTATCCTAACACCAAGAACTCCACTTCTGAACTAGAGATTATGCTTAAAGATTTCATCACTACCCAAAAAGCCTTCAATAAGAATGTAGAAGAAAAACTAGCCAAACTAGATAATCTCTCTTCGAAGATAGACAATTTAGCCCATGAGGTAGAGTTGCTTAAAATTAGAACTTCTCCTCTTGAGGAGAGGAAGACCACTCCTATGAATGCTATTCAAGTGCAAATTAATGAAAACATTAGGATGTTGGCTAAACTTAAAGAGAGATGGGCTATAGAAAAGGAGGAAGAAGATAGAATTAAGAGCCTTCCTACCCACCGCACTGTTGCTACTATCCAAGTTGTTGAGGATATCCAAACTCTTAGCACCCAATGCACTCCTGGTCCCATTGGACCTATTAATGGTGATGTTATAACCTCAACCGTAGAAACTCCTATGACCATAGAACATACCAAACAAGTGAGCCTAAAGGACACCACTACCACCTTACTTGATAGTAGTGACCTTGATTTTGATAATTGCACCCTTTCTGAAGTTATTGATTTTCTTCACAAGATGTCTAGAGATCCCCACACTAGCACGCTTAATCTTGCCTTCACGGAGCATATCACTAATGCTCCCATCAAAGCTAGGGAGGAGAAGCTTAGGGTAGAAGCCTCCATACCTAGAAAGCTAGAGGATGGCTGGGATCCTATGATTAAAATTAAGTTGAATAACTTCTCTTGCTATGCTTTATGTGATGTTGGAGCTAGTACCTCCGTTATGCCCAAAAGAATATATGATATGCTTAAATTTAAACCTTTTGATTCTTGTTCTTTTGGTGTTCGTCTTGTTGATTCTTCCATAAAGAAACCTTTGGGGAGGATCGACGATGTTCTTTTCATTGTCAATGACAATTATGTTCCCGTTGATTTTACTATTATGGATATTGAATGTGAACCTTCTTGTACAATAATTTTGGGACGTCCTTTGCTTCGCACCGTTGGTGCTATCATTGACATGAAGGAGGGGAATATAAAATTCCAATTTCCTCTCAAGAAAGGGATGGAACACTTCCCTAGAAAGAAGATTAAGTTACCTTTTGAGTCCGTTATACGGGCTAACTATTCTTTTACTCTTGATAAAACTTGATCTCTTTGCATTATGCCTAGCTTAAAGGCATAAAAGAAAGCGCTTTTGGGAGGCAGCCCACAATGAATAAAGTTTTATTTTGCTTTTGTTGTGTCTTGATGTTTGTTACTACAGTAGCATCATCATTGTATCTTTATGTAATGCCCAGGATGGGACTATACCTCCTACGTGTCGAGGCACGACTTAAAGGTATAAGCCCATCCTAGAATGATCTCAAGTTTGGTATCTTTGCACGACTCATGTAAAAGAGGGATTAAATTGCAAAAGGAGATAGTTGGCTTTCACTCGCCACTTCACACAATACATTACATAAGCATAACATCATTCAAAACATCACAACCCGACTACGGGCGAAGATCAAAAGAAAGATACCAAAACAACATAAAGCCACAGGTCAGGATCGAATCCTAGTAGAAACCACTACTGATCGTCGAAACGTCACAAGCATACGGCCACTCTCTTCATCGAGCTCCCGTTGAAGCTCTGAGCCAGCTCTTGCTTCATTCTCGGCTGAACCTGCATCTGGTGTTGTAGTATCTGTGAGCCACGAGGACTCAGCAATCCCATAACCATGGGTATCAAGACTAGCAAAGCTTTATGGGTAGGAAGAGGTAAAGTGGTGAGGCTGCAGCAGCGGCTATGCATAATATGGTGGCTAACTTACTAGTACCAGAATAAGATGAGCATCTACGCAAACGGTCGCAAAAGTAGTGATCGCTAAAGATCCTGAACTACATACGAGTCAAACATAACCCCACCGTGTTCTCTTCTCAAAATGAAAAGAGACAGTCACGGTTACTCACACAGTTGTGTGTTTTACTTCGAATCCTCTGTCAAGTTTTCTACAACCGGACATTAACAAATTCCAATCTGCCACATAACCGCGAGCACGGCTTTCGAAAGGTCATAACCCAGCAGGGGTGTCCCAACTTAGCCCATCACAAGCTCTCACGATTAGCTGAAGTGATAAATATAATATCATCACCCCTTATCTTAGGGAAATCCGATCAGGCTCGGCATCCCGGTAGCACAAGACATTTCGACAATGGTAAAACAAGTCCAGCAAGACCTCCCGGTGTGTAGACACCCTGATAGTAGCCGCGCGTATCTAGTCTCAGGACAGGACCGGATGGGCGATGCTACAGGTATACCAGATACCTCGGGTTTCCCCAAGGCGGCCCCGCAGGCTCCCCGTTTGGGACCAACACCATCAGCACTGGCCCCCCCTGCTATGTAGAATTAAGAATCCTCGGGGACGCGACCCCCTATGCAATTTTAATTAATTAATTAAGTTGTTATTATGAGGCAAATTAAAACCAATGTTGGGCCTTGCTGGAGGAGTTTTATTCAAAGTCGAACTGTCAAGGGGTCCCCATCCACCCATCGTGTAAGGAACGCAAAATCAAGGAACATAATGCCGGTTTATCGGCGCCTAAGGTGGCATGAGTGGAACAAAACACCGAGCAAAAGGCCAAGCCTTCCACCCATGCCCAGTATATAGGTGTGTTAAAATAATAATTATAGATATTGTGATATATCCAACAACAAGTTCCCACCTGGAACGAACTTCATCTTCACCTGCAACTAACAACGCTATAAGAGGGGCTGAGCAAGCGGGTAACATAGCCAAACAGTGGTTTTGCTAGGAAGGTGTCAAGGTTAGAGGTTTCATGGCAACAAGGAGAAGCTGACATAAAAGATGGGTAGCGCGACATGTAACGATAGCATCGAGACAACTAAGCATGGCAATGGTAGTAAAGGTATCCAAGGGTATGATCATCTTGCCTGGGATTCCACAAGGGAGAAGAACGGATCCATGAAGAAGACGAAGAAACATAGACGAGCGAATCCTCACAACTCCGGAACGAAACCGAAGCTAACAAGAGAAGCAACCGGAAAGAAGCAAACAACACGGTAAACACACATATCATAAACATGGCATACGATGCACATCCAAGTATGATGCATGTCCGGTTTAAACATGCATGGCATGGCAAAGTGCACAAACAACACTACAAGTTAAGTGGAGCTCAAAATGCAACAAGTTGCATATTGACGAAACACCACATTTATTTATTTAGTTGACTCTCATTAATTACAAGACAAGGTTAAATGTTTTAGCATGGCAAGAGGTGAAGCATAATAAACTACACTATTTAGACATTTTAAATGAGGCCGGAAAATAACAACAACATATCCGGAAAATCCCCATGAGCATGTTTAGCAATTATTAAAGCAACAACAATTAAATATATAATGTTGTTAACATGATGCGGATGACATGATCAAGTTTATGCAATTTTAGTTAAAGGTTAAAGAAGAGATATGGAGCACTTGTCACCGTGGTGGAAGGAAAGGGTGCCACGGCAACGATCCGAAAATGATGCAACGGCAACATCTCGGTTCCGGTAACTCGGTGAGAGACCGGTGCAAAAAGGTGACGGAGACGTGAGCGAGACATGCAAGAAGATGGGGTGATCCCGTTGCCGGGTTCCCACGGGTCGGCGACGAGGCAACCGAGGAACATGGCAACGACGAAACGGGCACGGTGCACACAAGGGCAAACATCTCATACAACCACATCACAAGCATTCCACGGGTCATCGTCTCGGGTTATACCTTCGAAGCGTGCGTTTCGGGGCGGTTCGAGATCGTAGTGGAAGTAGAGGAAGTAGTTGTTCACGTTTCCGAAGAGGAAGTAGCCGTTCACATTCCGTTTCGGAGAGGTACTTGTCGTTCACGTGGCGGTAGTGGAAGTAGTTGTTCACGGGGTCTTCGATGGTCGACGGTAGTGGTACACATGTTGTCGGGGTACTTGTCGTTCTCAAGTGCTCCGGGTGTCGCGGTACTTGACGATTCCGAAGACCGCGGTCGTCGGGGTACTTGGTCGTGGTACTTTTGTCTTCCACTCGCCGGTCTTGACAAAATGAAGGGGAACTTGATGATTCCTCGTGTAGTCGAACTTGCCAAAACTTGGGGTCCTCGTCCACTTGGCGAAAACAAAAAAAAATAGCAGCAGGTCTTGGCGCTGCAGAGGAGGGGAACCGAGGAGCTGCGGCCACGGGGACGACGAGGGCGCCATGGCGCTGGAGAAGAGGAGACGAGGCAGCAGGCTCCAAGGCGAGGCGAGGAGGCAGCCAGGCGCGAGCTGCAGGAGGGCGGCGAGGAGGGGTTCTGGCCGGACTGCTCCGGTGCGGGATCTGGCGCGGAGGCAGGGCCGAGCGGAGGCCGGCGACCTTGTGATGGAGAGGCGCGGGAGAAGGCGCTGGGGCGTCCTGGCGGCGGAGGGCCTGAGGGCCAGCGCCCTGGTAGTTGGCCGCTGGAGGGAAGGCAGAGCGGCGAGGTGCTGGCGATGCGGCCTGGGCGCTGGAGGGGGCGACGCGGCGCTCGAGGAGGAGGCCAGCGGGTGCGCTGAGGTCGAAGCAGGGCGGCGCTCGGGGCTGGAGGCGCGGTCGCGTGGCTGGAGACGGAGGGAGGAGGGAGCCTGGCCGCGGTGGGGACGGGACGCGGCGGCCATGGCGCTCGGGGAGGCGAGCCTAGGCGGCGACGAGGCAGGGTGGCGACGGGGATCGGGCGAGCGGGCAGGCTGCGGCTTCGGGCGAGTGAGAGAGCGAGAGGGCTCGTGGGAAAACGCATGGCGGCGCTGAAGAGGGAGCGAAGGGAGCGGCTGAGGGGGGGAGGAAGGATCGAGCGAGGGCTAGGGTTAGGTCGGGCCAGGAGGCTGATGGCCAAGAGGGAGATGGGCCTTGAGGCCGCGGGAGGCCTGGCCGCTGGAGTGGGCCTAGAGCTGGATCTAAAGACTGGAGGGAGGTTTGGGCCTCTCTTTTGCGGCTGCTCTGTTTTTTTATAAAAAAAAAACAAGCAGACTCAAACCTGGTGAAGAAAAAGGAAAATGGATAGGGGCTAGGAGAAGGTTTTAGCTAAGATAAAAAATATCCCTAGGAACCTGGAATTGTTGGCTATTTTAATAAACTCCTTTGGCAATTTTTAGAGACTACTAATTTATGCAAGTTTGAAAATAACTCAAACTTGAATAAACCCGTAGACCAACCAAAGCACTTCCAAAAGATATGAAGAAAATGGAGGAGGTGGTCTTGGCATGACCTAGGATTTATAGGAAGAAATTGAACATTAATGGAGGTAGCGAAGAACTCACTTGCATGATGAAGTAAAAGAATAAGAGGAAGAAGAAGAAGAAGGATGGGTGTTGCATGGGACATTTGTAAGTGTGTTGGGTTAATTCCAACGAATGGAATATTTATTAATATAGCTCCCTAAATATCGGGAGGATATGTTTTAAAGAGAAGTCACACTTCCCTCGATTTAAATGGACCGAAGGTCCACACAATTTATTTAGGTTGAGATGCAAAATAAACATGACATGATGGCATGATGACATGATGCGATGCAAGAATAAAAACACAAGCACAAAAGAAACACACGAAAGGGCCCGGAACATCTGGAATCTCTGGAATCCTGTGGAATCTTCTGGGACGTCGGTCTTCGGGCATCACAACTCTCCCACACTAACAGAGGATCTCGACCCAAGATCCTAGAGATGGCACCGGGTAAAAAAACGGAAGAGGAAGAGGTAAAACAAAGTTGCTTCTTTGACAGACGAGTGAAACCAAAGAACCTTGAGAGGATGAACAAGTTTAAAGAAGAATACCATGGAGATGAACGAATATGAAAACTCCGTTAGAAAAGAGGAACAAGGAACATTATGAGAACCTTGTAGGTTGAAAGACATGAAACAAGATCTTACGAACCAAAAGAATATGAAACCGCAATGGTATAGCCAAGGAATAAGAATGACAGAATTTGGACAGCACTCCGTCTGAAAATGGAAGGAATTAACGTGAGCTTGAGGAGATGGAGTGATACTTGATGAAAACAACAACACACAGCCTCCGGAACATTGACAGAATGGCACAAGGGGTAAGAAAGATTCAGACAGCACTCCGGTTAAAAGAGAGTTAAAACTTGATAAGATGAGAGAATTAGAATGGAGAATACCACGTTCCGGTTAAATAGATAAACAAGGAAAAGAACATGATCTCGATAAAACGATATGATGGTGTGGAGAGAGCAACATCACAAAGCCTCCGGAACGAAAGAATACAATATAAATCAAAGAAAGAAAAGAATGGAGAAGAAAAATGACAACTTCTCTCAAAATTGAATTTGGAAAAACATCCTTACGAAGAAGGGTTGAACGGAGTTGTTGGAAAAATCAACAACGAAAACGAATAAGCTCGTTGTGGGCTTATGGAAAACATCTCAAAATTATGAGGTGACAACCGGCCACTAACAGAAACGAATTGCTTGGATTGAGATCAACGAGACGAAAAACTTATTTCACCGGAATGATAAATGAAGTTGGGTCATTTATAAGCACCATAATTAGCAACAATCCTTAGGGACAGCTTTTAGGTGAAATACAACCCAAGATAACTCCAATGAATAAATTGAATGATTGGAAAGATCTCCTGAACAAGGAAAATGATGGGTTTAAATATCTCATTCTTGACAACTTGTGAATCATAAAACATGAAGGAAAATTATGAAGAATGACATAACACCACCTGAAAAGATAAGGTAGAAAGGATTGCAATTGGAATGCATGATGAAGAATGCTTGAGCTCCAACAAGAATCTTGATGAAGACTTCGAGGATGAATTGAGTCATGATGAACCATCATGAAAACTCCGGTAATGAAAGCATGAGAAGTGAAGATGAAAAGAATAAGATTCAAGGCCTGCGATGAATTAGATGGAGGTTTGAAATGATAATTGAAATAACTTGGAGCTCCGGAAAACAAGATGAACAACTTAGGACCGAGAATATGATATGATGAACAAACTCCAGACAAAAGAATTAAACACTTGGAAGAACAAGAATAAGAATTATGTTGTGAGTATCCTTCACCAATTTAAATTGATGACAACCAATGGATTTGGCATACAACTTATTCTCGTTGCAAAGAATTAAAGATAGATCTCGCAGAAGCTTGTGTAAATCTTCAACGAACCACCGGTAGGATTGTGAAAAGAACAAATGAATTAATACGATAACAACGGAAGAGTAAACTTGAAAGAACCACCGTAAGAATATGGAGAAGAACGAAGAGGCATCAATTAAGAATAGTTGGAGGTCGAAGTTGCAAACTGAGAACGAAGAAATATTCTGAAATGATGGCCTTCGAAGGATCACAAAGAAAAGAATTCATGAAGAATCTTGAGAGAACGGGCCAAGATTTAAGAGAAACTCTTCTCCGATTTTCAAATCAGAGAAGACAATGAAATACACCACCATGAATTGTATAGACACTCCGTAATGAAGGATTAAAAGGTTGAACCAATGATGAAAAAGAATTTGAAAGCGATCTTGGAGAAGGCATGTGACTGATGGGGATCATTCTTACGTCACATTTTGAAAAGAATTTGAGTATAACTCCGGAAAAATTGAAAGAGTCAGGTAAGATCCTGGAAAAAGACCTGTGGGTTAGGGCCCACTCAAGAAATCACCGTTGAAAAAGATTGCTTGCGAGATATAGCACCGGTTGAATTAAATGGCTTGAATAAGATGACAATCTCAAAATAACTTGAACGGATTAAGAATGGAATCACGAATCTTTAGCACTCTGGATATGAATAGCAAGAGGAGAATGATTAATTGGTGCACCGGAATAAGAAAGCATTGTGAAATGAGGAAAAAGGATAAGATCAACACCGAAATCTTGAATTACATCCACCGGCAGAATTATGAGAACAAAAGAATGATGAACTTGAAGCTCTTGAGCATCTTCACGATAAATCACCTGATAAGAACATCGAAGGAAAATAATGAAGAACCATCACATGAATAAAATGGATACTTCATTTGAGAATTCTTGCTCTGAGAAGAAGAAGGGTGGGAGGATGGGGAAAACAAGGACAACTTGGGATGATTGAAACATACAAATCGTCAGATTTCTCAAGGGCTTCCTTATGGAATAACTTGAAGAGAAGGCACACCGGTTGAAAAGGATTAACAAGAAGATCTCGATGGTGAAGAAGAATTAGCACTCCCATAGAAATATGAGAACACCGATTAGGAAAAGGTATGGAATCAACATTTGACATCGAAGCAACTCGAATACCAGGAACAAAACAAAAACAAAGGATAGATATGTTTATGAAGAAGATTATGTTGCAACATATCTATCCGAACAGAGAATTGAACGAATGAATTCCGCAGGTACATCAACTTGACGAGAAGCCACTTGGAGAACAAAATGAAAATAAAAAGGAACAAGGAACAGATAGAACAAATACAAGATAGAAGCTTCGTTCGACATCTTCGTGCTGAAAGCTCATGGAACGTGTTACAAAAGGGTTTTGCAATCCCCGGATCAGCATAGCCAAGGACCCTTTAAGATGCAACTCCCGATCAGAACAAGTCCATAAAACCACTTCACTCAATGTAGAACCCCGAACTTCATATCATGCATTCGTTGGAAGAATGCCTAGAACTACTGGATGAACCCACCTATTAATTTCCGAAAGTTCCCAGTTATGCAATCAGGTGTTGGGGATACAGGGGAAGCACCGCGCACTCAACTCTAATCCTACATCCAGCTGTATCCATCCTTCAACACATAACCAGTTATCTCCGGAAACCGTTTACCTCGGACCTTCGAAACGCATCTACTATACAAGCTATGGCAATACTCTCGAACTACCTCCCCAGTACTGGGTGATGTCGGGGTTATCTTGCCACTAACCGCATAGGAGAGTTTTCGATGTCGGCCGTCTTAAGTATTCTAGTACTGCCGCGATGGATTTGTGACGACAACACCTCGGAGCTCAACTCCCCGGGACACTGCCACAACCCCTAATGTCAGGAGGCATCGAGAACAATGTTCTCATCACAAAGACATCGAAACAATCCCACCAATACTCGCGAGATCCAAAAAAAATTGGTGCAATTTTTGAAAGTAGAAGAGGCAAGAGTAGTCGTCAGGAGTCCTCACAAGAATGAAAGGGGATGAGGAGCTAAAGAAATCCTACTCTCCGATATATATATAGGACTCAAAACATTTCCAAGTGTGTGCCTAGACTCAACCCTCAACGAATCAATCAATCAGTGGGGGCTTCTAGGTCGGAGAAGGCTCTGATACCAACTTGTAACGCCCCGGACACACCCGCCGGTGGTCGTTACTCCTAGCGGGATCTAGACTGGCCTCACATATAAATACTAGTCTTTTCTACGCACTTTGTCCTCACTCGTGCGCACCCGGGAGCAACTTCCCGGTCGGTCACCCATCCTGAAACTACTCCAAGCTGAGCACGCTTAACTTTGGAGTTCTATCCGAATGGGCTCCCGGAAAAGAAGGAATTCCTTATTAATATGAGTAGTCTATCATCCCTAATAAGCCAGGCCATCACATACACCCTCACTCAGAGGAACCGACGTCCTCGTCGGGCCACAGCAACGTTCCCTCTTGGCACAACCGTCTGTGCTTCCAGGACAGCACATGTGCCATGTCGTGTGCCACAACGGGTCACAAACGTCATGCACAACATGACTGCAAACTGTCTACAAACATCCGTGTAACCGCGAGGGTCGGCTCTGATACCAACTTGTAATGCCCAGGATGGGACTATACCTCCTACGTGTCGAGGCACGACTTAAAGGTATAAGCCCATCCTAGAATGATCTCAAGTTTGGTATCTTTGCACGACTCATGTAAAAGAGGGATTAAATTGCAAAAGGAGATAGTTGGCTTTCACTCGCCACTTCACACAATACATTACATAAGCATAACATCATTCAAAACATCACAACCCGACTACGGGCGAAGATCAAAAGAAAGATACCAAAACAACATAAAGCCACAGGTCAGGATCGAATCCTAGTAGAAACCACTACTGATCGTCGAAATGTCACAAGCATACGGCCACTCTCTTCATCGAGCTCCCGTTGAAGCTCTGAGCCAGCTCCTGCTTCATTCTCGGCTGAACCTGCATCTGGTGTTGTAGTATCTGTGAGCCACGAGGACTCAGCAATCCCATAACCATGGGTATCAAGACTAGCAAAGCTTTATGGGTAGGAAGAGGTAAAGTGGTGAGGCTGCAGCAGCGGCTAAGCATAATATGGTGGCTAACTTAC
The DNA here is from genome assembly GCA_902687465.1 of Secale cereale. Lineage (NCBI taxonomy): Eukaryota > Viridiplantae > Streptophyta > Magnoliopsida > Poales > Poaceae > Secale > Secale cereale. The sequence goes on along the minus strand of LR738714.1, from coordinate 845,553,588 downwards.
GAGTACCAGAATAAGATGAGCATCTACGCAAACAGTCGCAAAAGTAGTGATTGCTAAAGAACCTGAACTACATACGAGTCAAACATAACCCCACCGTGTTCTCTTCTCAAAATGAAAAGAGACAGTCACGGTTACTCACACAGTTGTGTGTTTTACTTCGAATCCTCTGTCAAGTTTTCTACAACCGGACATTAACAAATTCCAATCTGCCACATAACCGCGGGCACGGCTTTCGAAAGATCATAACCCTGCAGGGGTGTCCCAACTTAGCCCATCACAAGCTCTCATGATTAGCTGAAGTGATAAATATAATATCATCACCCCTTATCTTAGGGAAATCCGATCAGGCTCGGCATCCCGGTAGCACAAGACATTTCGACAATGGTAAAACAAGTCCAGCAAGACCTCCCGGTGTGTCGACACCCTGATAGTAGCCGCGCGTATCTAGTCTCAGGACACGACCGGATGGGCGATGCTACAGGTATACCAGATACCTCAGGTTTCCCCAAGGCGGCCCCGCAGGCTCCCCGTTTGGGACCACCACCATCAACACTGGCCCCCCCTGCTATGTAGAATTAAGAATCCTCGGGGACGCGACCCCCTATGCAATTTTAATTAATTAATTAAGTTGTTATTATGAGGCATATTAAAACCAATGTTGGGCCTTGCTGGAGGAGTTTTATTCAAAGTCGAACTGTCAAGGGGTCCCCATCCACCCATCGTGTAAGGAACGCAAAATCAAGGAACATAATGCCGGTTTATCGGCGCCTAAGGTGGCATGAGTGGAACAAAACACCGAGCAAAAGGCCAAGCCTTCCACCCATGCCCAGTATATAGGTGTGTTAAAATAATAATTATAGATATTGTGATATATCCAACAACAAGTTCCCACCTGGAACGAACTTCATCTTCACCTGCAACTAACAACGCTATAAGAGGGGCTGAGCAAGCGGGTAACATAGCCAAACAGTGGTTTTGCTAGGAAGGTGTCAAGGTTAGAGGTTTCATGGCAACAAGGAGAAGCTGACATAAAAGATGGGTAGCGGGACATGTAACGATAGCATCGAGACAACTAAGCATGGCAATGGTAGTAAAGGTATCCAAGGGTATGATCATCTTGCCTGGGATTCCACAAGGGAGAAGAACGGATCCATGAAGAAGACGAAGAAACATAGACGAGCGAATCCTCACAACTCCGGAACGAAACCGAAGCTAACAAGAGAAGCAACCAGAAAGAAGCAAACAACACGGTAAACACACATATCATAAACATGGCATACGATGCACATCCAAGTATGATGCATGTCCGGTTTAAATATGCATGGCATGGCAAAGTGCACAAACAACACTACAAGTTAAGTGGAGCTCAATATGCAACAAGTTGCATATTGACGAAACACCACATTTATTTATTTAGTTGACTCTCGTTAATTACAAGACAAGGTTAAATGTTTTAGCATGGCAAGAGGTGAAGCATAATAAACTACACTATCTAGACATTTTAAATGAGGCCGGAAAATAACAACAACATATCCGGAAAATCCCCATGAGCATGTTTAGCAATTATTAAAGCAACAACAATTAAATATATAATGTTGTTAACATGATGCGGATGACATGATCAAGTTTATGCAATTTTAGTTAAAGGTTAAAGAAGAGATATGGAGCACTTGTCACCGTGGTGGAAGGAAAGGGTGCCACGGCAACGATCCGAAAATGATGCAACGGCAACATCTCGGTTCCGGTAACTCGGTGAGAGACCGGTGCAAAAAGGTGACGGAGACGTGAGCGAGACATGCAAGAAGATGGTGTGATCCCGTTGCCGGGTTCCCACGGGTCGGCGACGAGGCAACCGAGGTACATGGCAACGACGAAACGGGCATGGTGCACACAAGGGCAAACATGTCATACAACCACATCACAAGCATTCCACGGGTCATCGTCTCGGGTTATACCTTCGAAGCGTGCGTTTCGGGGCGGTTCGAGATCGTAGTGGAAGTAGAGGAAGTAGTTGTTCACGTTTCCGAAGAGGAAGTAGCCGTTCACATTCCGTTTCGGAGAGGTACTTGTCGTTCACGTGGCGGTAGAGGAAGTAGTTGTTCACGGGGTCTTCGATGGTCGACGGTAGTGGTACACATGTTGTCGGGGTACTTGTCGTTCTCGAGTGCTCCGGGCATCGCGGTACTTGACGATTTCGAAGACCGCGGTCGTCGGGGTACTTGGTCTTGGTACTTGTGTCTTCAACTCGCCGGTCTTGACAAAATGAAGGGGAACTTGATGATTCCTCGTGTAGTCGAACTTGCCGAAACTTGGGGTCCTCGTCCACTTGGCGAAAACAAAAAAAAACAGCAGCAGGTCTTGGCGCTGCAGAGGAGGGGAACCGAGGAGCTGCGGCCACAGGGATGACGAGGGTGCCATGGCGCTGGAGAAGAGGAGATGAGGCAGCAGGCTCCAAGGCGAGGCGAGGAGGCAGCCAGGCGCGAGCTGCAGGAGGGCGGCGAGGAGGGGTTCTGGCCGGACTGCTCCGGTGCGAGATCTGGCGCGGAGGCAGGGCCGAGGGGAGGCCGGCGACCTGGTGATGGAGAGGCGCGGGAGAAGGCGCTGGGGCGTCCTGGCGGCGGAGGGCCTGAGGGGAGGCAGAGCGGCGAGGCACTGGCGATGCGGCCTGGGCGCTGGAGGAGGCGACGCGACGCTCGAGGAGGAGGCCAGCGGTTGCGCTGAGGTCGAAGCAGGGCGGCGCTCGGGGCTGGAGGCGCGGTTGCGCGGCTGGAGACGGAGGGAGGAGGGAGCCTGGCCGCGGTGGGGACGGGACGCGGCGGCCATGGTGCTCGGGGAGGTGAGCCTAGGCGGCGACGAGGCAGGGTGGCGACGGGGATCGGGCGAGCGGGCAGGCTGCGGCTTTGGGCGAGTGAGAGAGCGAGAGGGCTCGTGGGAAAACGCCTGGCGGCGCTGAAGAGGGAGCGAATGGAGCGGCTGAGGGGGGGAGGAAGGATCGAGCGAGGGCTAGGGTTAGGTCGGGCCAGGAGGCTGATGGCCAAGAGGGAGATGGGCCTTGAGGCCGCGGGAGGCCTGGCCGCTGGAGTGGTCCTAGAGCTGGATCTAAAGACTGGAGGGAGGTTTGGGCCTCTCTTTTGCGGCTGCTCTGTTTTTTTTATAAAAAAAACAAGCAGACTCAAACCTGGTGAAGAAAAAGGAAAATGGACAGGGGCTAGGAGAAGGTTTTAGCTAAGATAAAAAATATCCCTAGGAACCTGGAATTGTGGGCTATTTTAATAAACTCCTTTGGCAATTTTTAGAGACTACTAATTTATGCAAGTTTGAAAATAACTCAAACTTGAATAAACCCGTAGACCAACCAAAGCACTTCCAAAAGATATGAAGAAAATGGAGGAGGTGGTCTTGGCATGACCTAGGATTTATAGGAAGATATTGAACATTAATGGAGGTAGCGAAGAACTCACTTGCATGATGAAGTAAAAGAATAAGAGGAAGAAGAAGAAGAAGGATGGGTGTTGCATGGGACATGTGCAAGTGTGTTGGGTTAATTCCAACGAAGAAGAAGAAGAAGTCACACTTCCCTCGATTTAAATGGACCGAAGGTCCACACAATTTATTTAGGTTGAGATGCAAAATAAACATGACATGATGGCATGATGACATGATGCGATGCAAGAATAAAAACACAAGCACAAAAGAAACACACGAAAAGGCCCGGAACATCTGGAATCTCTGGAATCTTGTGGAATCTTCTGGGACGTCGGTCTTCGGGCGTCACACTTTACTTTTCAGCTTTGTGCCAAGTTTAGCCTCTGATTGCAAGAAAGTTCAAAAGTTGTGACGTGCTGTCCAGGAAACAGATTCTGTCCTTGGACCGAAAAATTTGTATAAAATCACCAGATCATCTTTTTGGTCTGAATGTTTTCGACAGCGTGCTCTATACAATTGGCTTTCGGGCGTCTGTTCTGAGTTTTTTGATTTGAGTTGCAGAAGTGCCCCGAAAAAATTATTTACTACCTGCTGGTCTGTTTTTCACAAATTCTGTCCTGTTTTGCCTTTTCTTCGTTTTGCAAACCTTGAGCTTGCTTTTTCTTTGCAAAAACCTTTTGGCAATCTTGAGAAACAGTAGATCTTCAAGATTATCCTTATTTCCAGCAAGGAAAAACTATTTTATTATGGGTACTAACCTCGCTAATCAGATTATGATGAGTTATGTATGAAGGGAGTTTTCAAGTGTGCGAGGGAAGATGATAAAAAGATTCAGGAGTGTCAAACGCTCAAGCTTGGGGATGCCCTCATGCACCCCCAAGAAATATTCAAGAAGACTCAAGCGTCTAAGCTTGGGGATGCCCCCGTGCATCACCTTCTCCATCAACAATTATCAGTTCGTCTTTCGTTCCACTATATTTTAATCACTTCATGCGTTATGTGCTATGCTTGGAGCGTCTTGCTCTTAGTTTCCTTTTTAGTTTCCTTTAGCTTTGCTTAGTGTTCATAACGAGTTAGAACCCAGCTTTCTTTGTGTGGGAGAGAAACACGCTCCACTTCAACCTAGAACACAACATAGGATTTTCATGTTTATCTTTGATGTGTATGTTCTTTGTCTTTCAATAGCTACTGTCATGTTTAGCTCTTAGTTTTCATGCTTTTCTTTTTAAAGAGCTTTTGTTTAGTTGGTTGCTTCTGGAACTCTCTTGATTTATCATGCTTATCTTGTTAAGAGAGTTGGCTTCTGTGGCACTGGTTGATATGTCTATGATAAAAATGCTATGTGCATAATGGTGCTTAGTAGTTCATGATTTCTTATGGTTAGTCTCAAATAGCTGGGGGTTCTTAATGTGTTATTGAAGTACCAGCATGATTTGTTTGCCTATGATGTGGTATGGTTTAGTGATATCTTCCTCCAAGAATTTATTTTGATTGACTTGGCATATGCTCACGCATATTTAAGACTGTAAAGAAAGTCTATCAAGCCTTGATGATCTTTAATTTCTGAGTAGCGATATAACTTCCATGCCCGATTCAATGTTGCTTTGTCGCTCTGCATGATTATGACCGTCATTGCTCTCTTAGTTGGTCGCTCCCAGTCTTTTGCTAGCCTTCACCTGTACTAAGCGGACTGACTGCTTGTGCATCCAAAATTCTTGAAACCAGTTATGCCATATGAGTCCACCATACCTTCCTATATATGGTATTTACTTGTCATTCCTAACGCAGACTTTCTTGTATCATCTCGAAATTATTCAAAAGCATTTCTCTTTTGTGCCTCTGTTTTAGCTCATGAGGAAGTAGTAGTTAATTCATGATCTTTTTAAGTTGGACAAGTTTTACCCCGGGATTGCATGTCTAATCTGCAAACCCCTAATACGAGAAGGAACTGGCAATGAGTGCGCCCGGCTCATAAAAAAATACAACAAACAAACCCTCCTTCACGCTTTGTTCATGAGAAATCAGAAAACTTTTGGCAGTGATAAACAAAGGAGATTAAGGGGATGTGATCGTCCCCGTGCGGGAGCCGTTCCTCGAAACTTGTCCAGCTCGAGAAGTAATTGAGTTATCTACTAGCATTCGTTGACGAAATATGCACCTCCCAAAAATCATTTTTACCTCTGTTTTTAAAAAAACCAAGAGCTCTGGTACATGTTTAGTCTTTGTTTCCAACCACGGGTTTTCAACCTTGCCATCAAAATCCACGGTTCGAGAGTCTCCGCCTTCTTTCTTCAAAGCACCAACTATTGAGAGCATGATTGTCATTCTGAGTTTAATGTGCATTGTCCCAAAGTACCATTGTCTTCTGCATGATTATGATATCGTTTATTCTGAAATCATTGTATCTAGTCGTCACTTAAACTTCGCAGGTGCTCCTGCATTTATGTTTTGCTTCACTAAAGGGGGCAAGCGAGGTATCACTTTGTCATGTTTGCACACACTGCTCACTACAAATCTATTGGGTATTTCAGTATCATATTGTAAAACTTTCAGTTCTTTGTGATATTCTCATGAGGCAACTTAATTACTAAAGATTCATTATCTCAGTAAGCATTTGTCATGTGACTGTGAAAAGTTCTTATATGGTCGACAGCATGTCACCACAGAAATTATGCTTGTTATCATTTACCTACTCGAGGACGAGCAGGAATTAAGCTTGGGGATGTTGATACGTCCAAAACGTATCTATAATTTCTTCTTGCTCCATGCCTATTTTGTGTGATATTGCTATGATATTTATGCACTTCCATACACTTTTGATCATATTTGGACTAACCTTTTAACTCAGTGCACCCCAGTGCCAGTTTCTGTTTTCGGCTGTTTTTGTATTTCAGGTTTTCCCATTACTTAAATTGCCAGAAAAATTCCGGGAAAAATATATATAAAATCAGCGCTCTAGAAGCTTCCACGCGCCAGAAGTGGGGCCAGAGGGGAGCCGGGGGCAGCCCAGGCGGCCTGCCCACGCGGCCCCCCTCCTGGCCGCGCCGGGGGGGCGCCTGGGCCCCCCTTACCTCCTCTGGTGACCCCCTTTGGCATATATTTACACCGTGTCCCGAAACCCTCGAGGACGGAACCCTTTTTCGCGATCTCATCTCTGTTCCGCCGCCGCCGCGCTTCCAAGATCGGGAGCACCAGGAGAACTCTTCCCGGCACCTTGCCGGAGGGGAGAACCACCACCGGGAGCCTCTCCACCACCATGGACGCTTCCCGGATGAGTTGTGAGTAGTCCCTCTTGGACCATGGGTCCATGACCAGTAGCTATGTGATGTTCTCCTCCCCTCTTTGTTCTTCATCGATTAGACCTCGTGAGCTTCCCTACATGATCGAGGCACATATGTAATCCTTATGTTGTTGCTATGCTGAGTTTGCTGGGATCTGATGGATTATGAGATTATGTTCAGATTGTGTGTGAGTAATATATTTGATTCACCTCTTTTATATTTATGTTCTTGAGTAATTCTTGCATGTTCTCCGTTGCTGTTTATTGCTTTGGCCAAGTAGTAGGTAGTAACTCCAAGAGGGAACGTTATGCTTGATTGTGGGTTCATGCCCCTCGATGACTAGCTTGAGTGACAGAAACATGAGTCTAGGGGATGTGATGTTGCCACAAGGGGGAAAACAACGATGCTTGTACTTGCGGGTGCAAGGATTGTTTACTTTACGCAAAGTTCTTTTAATGTAGTTGTCTGTTGCTTTGAGTTTACATTATGGGTGGGACTCGCAACTTAATACCAGCGAGATGTTCTGGATAGATATCTCACGGTGGATGATTAGTAGTAGATGCAGATGGATTTCGGTCAACTTGCCTTGGCGTACCGCCCATGCTTTTGAGCCTCTACCTTTCTTGCAGCATAGTTAGCATTGGTTTGCGCACATAATCCTATCAATTGCCCAGCTGTAATTCGTTTACCTCGCTTAGCTGTTTTATCGTCTTTTGGGAGAGAGACATCACTAGTGAACATCATGGGACCCCGGTCCATATTACCATCACTGATCACACCCGTTATTTACTTTATGTTCATATTTACTAGTTGCAGTCATACCTATCACTATTATCTCTTGCGTTTGATCCTTTGTAAACGACAAGGCCGGAGGGATTGACAACCTCTCTGTACTCGTTGGGAGCAAAGTTTTTGTATCTGTGTGCAGGTCCTGTCAAGCAAAATTCTCTGGCGCTATTGACACCTTCTTGTTGACCCTCGGAGTCTCACGGGATTCGATCCTTGGTATCTTTGCCAAGGGAAAACTACCGCTACGCTACATCTCAAACCTTCCACTTGGGGTAACCAACGAGGGGCGCGAAGCCATCAGTCATTCCGGCCGCTTGCACCGAACCTGGCCCAAATCGGTATCCCTTCTTCGTCGACTACTTTTCTTGCGGGTTATGTCCCCCCTTCTCCGATTTCTTCTGTGATATCATGCATACCTTTGGCTTCCGCCTCTTGCTTTTCACTCCGAACGCGATGGCGTGCATGGATTTCTTCGCGCACCTTTGCGAACGCTTCGTCGAGGTGCAGCCCAACACGGCGCTCTTCCGCCACTATTTTACCCCTCGGATCCAGCCAGGAGGTGCTGTCTCTGGATGCATCACCTGGATTCCGAGATCCAAGGGAGCGTACCCGGACGGCGCCGTGAAGGAGAGGTGGGATGAATGGCGCGGCCGGTGGTGCTGGATTGAAGAAGAAGACCCGCCAAGATTCTGCAAGGTCCGACGAGTGCTGCCGGTCCGTGGCAGTGACTGGAGCGACGTCGACGCCGCCGACGGGAGGCTCACTGTCGCCACCACCAGGATTCTACGGCTTACCCAGGCCGGACTCACCCTTGAGATGATCGGGGCGGACTTCATTCGTCGTCAGATCGCCCCGTTGCATAACAAGGGGAGCCCAGCCTGGCTCTTCAGGAATCCCGCTGACGTTATGCGACTCCGCCCCAGCCTCGACCACAACTTTACGGTGATGCGACATGCCCATTTCTGCCAGTGGCTCTTCCAGCTTGATGTGGGTCGCGACGGCGAGGTCGAGCGGACCGGCAAGGCTGCGAGGGCTGCCGTAAAGGCCGGCAAGGCCATCAAGTGGTTGTTCTTCAAGCTGCCAGCGGGGGTGGTCCCGCCGTGCAACAATTCGCGCCAGTTCGAGATCATCACCATGATGCCGGACTGCAACGCGCATGGTCCTGTCCCGAGCTGGAGGGAGCCGGTGGACGAGGACGTGCAAAAATTCTTCGACTCTCTGGTCGAGGTGTACGTCAAGCCTGATGCCGAGTGGTGGCTTGTCATGGACACCACCCAGGCAGAGCTTGACTACATCGCCACTAGGGCGAGGGAGGCGCAGCTTGCCATGGAGGCCGGCAGCGCCGGGGGTGTGGAGGACAAGGCCGCAATGGCTGCGGAGGAGGAGGAGCTCGCCCAGTGGGCGGCGGCCGCCGGGGAGGCCAGCAGCGCCAACACTGGAGCTCCTCTTGTTGAGGACACGGCCGACGAGTCGTCGGAGGAGGAGGGCGTGGCGGCGGGCTCGACACCAGCTAGGGGAAGAGGGTGAGTCCTGCGGCGGGTTAGTTCCGGCGAGCCGGTCCGGCCCGGTAGGGCCACGCAGCCTCAATTGACCCTGGAGGGGTCCGGGTGCCACACGAGGGCCACGGCAGCGAGGAGGCTAACGAAGGCCGCCGAGAAGAAGAAGGCAACATCCCCTTCTCCATCTGGGCGCGCACCAACTCCGCCTTCTTCGCCTCCCCCGGCAGACGTTGACTCGGATGTCGACGCGGAGTTCCCTTTTGACCTTGGGCCTCTCAGCCCGAACAGGAAAAGGAAAGCGGTGGAGGAGGACGAGATGGACGATGAGTAAGTACTCCGTTCCTTACGGCCATTTCCATCCCCCTGAACTATGCCACTCATCTTGATCTGTTTTGCTTCTTCAGGGATGCAGAGACGTTGGCCCAGAGGATAAAGAGGGCGAAGGCCTCGGCGAGCAGCCAGCCCCCGGCTGGGGCTTCAGAGACACCACTAGTGGTGTTGAGCAGCCCGGACGGCAGCCCCCGGCACAGCCCCCAGCGTAAGTTCATCATCCTCTTCTTGCTCGACATGCAGTAGGTGTTTGATGCTATGGTGCTGACCTTGTCGGTTTTGTAGGACGGGAGCGGCAGCAGGAGGAGCCGCATGGGGCTACCCCCAACACACCACCGCCCATCGACTACGCCGCCGCGAGGGGCGTCCCCGAAAAGGGCACCAAGCATGGATCCCACATGCATGGAGGAAGAGGGGAACTTGGGCGCTGGTGGCTCTGCCACGGCGCCAGGCGCCGGCCGGGAGGGGACTTCTGCTTCACAGCCTGGCACTAGTGAGTCGCCTGTCTTCTGTCTCTGCTTTTCCCTTATTCTTTTTCTTGTCTTCATCATCCCCATCACTGCCCGGGCCCTCCTTCAACAGATATGGAGGACGTGGACGCCGTCATCGGGGAAGTTGCTGAGGAGGCCGCGGCGGAGGCCGACAGGATTGCCGCTGAGGAGGCCGCCAAGGACGCTGCCGAGGCCGCCGCTGATAAGGCCGCCAAGGATGCCGCTGAGGGTGCCAGCGGTGGGCCTGCCGGGGAGGCCGGCAAGGCCACAGCCAAGGTAGAGGCGGTTGATGATCAGCCTTCTTCCTCCACAACCTCGGGCCCCGGCAGGTATCTGAAGGTGGGCGACGATCTCTTCGTCCAGCTTGCATGGGCGTCAAGTTCCCGAGCGCCTGCCGGAGGGGAAGTCTTCGACGGCGAGGTGCTCGGCGCCATCGGGCCCCAGGTTGTCGACGAACCGGGCATCGGCGGCGATGGTTCCCAAGAAGAGCAGCTCTTCCGGGCTATGGGGGCCAATTTCCGGAAGCTCCAAGCGATCTACAGTGCCCGTCTAGACAAGGTTAAGTCCAGGATGGCAACGATGGATGAGGCGGAGGTGGACTTCAAGGCGCGCGTTGCTAAGGCGCAGACCTGGTTTCACCAAGCTCGCGAGGAGCAGAGAGCCTTCCAGAAGGAATTGGCCAAGCGCGATGCAGAGCTCATCATGAAGATGTCTGACATCGAGAAGGCCCAGGAAGAGGCGGCGAACTTGGCTGCCGCGGACGAGGCCGCCTGGAACCAGCATCATGTCGCTTTGGATTCCCAGGAGGAAGACCTCTCCGCACGCGAGGCGAAGCTTGCCACAATGCTCTGCGACAAGGATGAGGAGTTCGAGGTCCTTGTCGAGCGGCGGACTCACGAGCTGGGGCAAAGGCACAAAGAGGCACTCGATGCCCAGGCTCTGGTCCATGCCGGCAAGGTGAAGGAGCTGGAGGTATAGCGGGACGAGCTGAAGGAGCAGGTCCTCAAGCTGTCCGACGAGAGGAACACGCTCAACTGTGCCTTGGCAGAGGCACACAGAGCGGCCATCAGCAGGGCTGGGGAGCTCTTCGAGGCACAAAACTCCATCATAGATCTCAAGCTGAGGCAGGAGGATCTCGAGAAGATGTTGTTGGAGAGCTCGGCTCGGGAGGAGACCTTGACCAGGAGCCTGGAGGAGGAGAAGCAGCTGCGGGCGGACGAGGCCGCCTCCCACCAGGAATACGTGGCGGGCGAGAATAGATGGATCAGTCGGCTGGAAGACATCGCCGGCAGGGTCACCTCGCAGTTGGCCCACATGGGGATGCCAAACGTGAGGTATGCCCCTGAGTGGAGCGGGACCGTCAACGCCAAGCCGACCCTGTTCTTCGAGGGCGTCCTCGGCGCCTTGGCTGATCTTCACTCCAACAGAACGGCCACGCTGGCCGGGGAGGCACGGCGACTTTGCCAGGGGGTCATGACCAAGGTCCTCACCAAGATGGCGTACTGGAATCCCGCCCTCGACTTCGAAGCCACGATGGATAGCTTGCCGGAGGATGCTGACCTCACGGTGCTCAAGGAGCGCATCAAGCCCGTCATCAGCTGCATCGACGAAATCAAGAGGGTGGAGGGCCAGCGCCGGGAATAGGCATCCCGTTCTTCTTCGCCGCTGCGGGTTCATGACCAAGACAAATTTTATCTTTAGTTAGAACCGCAGCGATGACATGATGTAATATAACTTTGAAACATTTTGGGATTATGCATTCTATTTTCCTGTTTGTTTTTTCTTTGTACGTCCATCCTCGCTAGCTGGGTAGGCTTGCTGGCGCAAAAAACTCAGGGCGGCGTCTTGGGGACGGGTCCCCATTGGCCTGCCGGGCGAGCGTGCTGCCGGGTGAGCCACCTTGCCGCCCTTAACGCAGCCGCTCGAACTGTCGAATTTGACTCGAGTCAGAGTCGAGAGCCTTTCCAATTGCGGAAGGCTACCCTACCGTTTCCAGCGCAGCCGTTTGAACTGTTGAGCGGACTCGAAACAGAGCAAAGGCGTTGCCGATCGGGAAGGGCCCCATTTGCGTGCAGGTTTCTTTTTTTACAAAGAACGACCGCTCCGAGGATAATAACCTTAAATAATAGGATGGAAATATCCAGGGTTCAATATAACTTAGCTTCTATTTGTAGCCGCTCGAGTGCTGATCTTTCGGCCTCCTTCCTTCTCAAAGGGCCACGAAGACGAAAGAGCGCCGGGCCAACAACTAGTGCCGATTCTCACAACTGCGCCCCCCTACCTGGCGCGCCAAAGATGTCGGTGTATTGGGAACGACACCTATGGGATCACAAGAATCCCTACTACGGTTGCGGGGCGCGGGATTGAGAGAAGAGCGGATCCAACAGATAGCACACGGTTCCTTTACCCAGGTTCGGGCCGCGAGGATGCGTAAAACCCTACTCCTGCTTTGGTGGATTATATGTTTGTGTTCTTCAGCTAGCTACGGGGCGTGAGGAGCTCCAAAAAGCCGAATCCTCCTCCTGGTCGCCTCGGGCCTCCTTTTATAGGGAAAAAGTGTTGGGGAACGTAGTATTTAAAAATTTTCCTACGATCACGCAAGATCTATCTACTAGATGCATAGCAACGAGAGGGGAGAGTGTGTCTACGTACCCTCGTAGACCGGGAGCGGAAGCGTCAAGTGACGCGGTTGATGTTGTCGAACTTCTTCGCGATCCAACCGATCAAGCACCGAACGCACGGCACCTCCGCGTTCAACACACGTTCAGCTTGATGACGTCCCACGAGCTCTTGATCCAGTTGAGCTTCACGGGAGAGTTACGTCAGCACGACGGCGTGGTGACGGATATGATGTATCTACCGACGCAGAGCTTCGCCTAAGCACTGCAACGGTATGACCGAGGTGTGTTTCTGTGGAGGGGGGCACCGCACACAGCTAAAACAATTCAACTTGTGTGTCCTAGGGTGCCCCCCTGCCCCCGTATATAAAGGAGCAAGGGAGAGGCCGGCCCTAGAGGGGGCGCGCCAAGTGTGGGGAGTCCTACTAGGACTCCCAAGTCCTAGTAGGATTCCCCTTTCCTTTCCGGAGTAGGAGAGAAGGAAAGAGGGGGAGAGGGAGAAGGAAAAGGGGGCTGCACCCCTTGTCCAATTCGGACCAGAAGGGGGGCACGCGCCTCCTTCCTTTTGGCCTCTCTCTTCTATTACCGTAACTCCCCAGTACTCCGAAAATACCCGAATCACTCGGAACCTTTCCGATGTCCGAATATAGTCGTCCAATATATCGATTTTTATGTCTCGACCATTTCGAGACTCTTCGTCATGTCCCCGGTCTCATCCGGGACTCCGAACTCCTTCGGTACATCAAAACTCATAAACTCATAATACCGATCGTCATCAAACGTTAAGCGTGCGGACCCTACAGGTTCGAGAACTATGTAGACATGACCGAGACTCATCTCCGGTCAATAACCAATAGCGGAACCTGGATGCTCATATTGGCTCCTACATATTCTACGAAGATCTTTATCGGTCAAACCGCATAACAACATACGTTGTTCCCTTTGTCATCGGTATGTTACTTGCCCGAGATTCGATCGTCGGTATCTCAATACCTAGTTCAATCTCATTACCGGCAAGTCTCTTTACTCGTTCCGTAATACATCATCCTGCAACTAACTCATTAGCTGCAATGCTTGCAAGGCTTATAGTGATGTGCATTACCGAGTGGGCCCAGAGATACCTCTCCGACAATCGGAGTGACAAATCCTAATCTCGAAATACGCCAACCCAACAAGTACCTTCGGAGACACCTGTAGAGTACCTTTATAATCACCCAGTTACGTTGTGACGTTTGGTAGCACACAAAGTGTTCCTCCGGTATTCGGGAGTTGCATAATCTCATAGTCATAGGAACATGTATAAGTCATGAAGAAAGCAATAGCAGTAAAACTTAAACGATCATAGTGCTAAGCTAACGGATGGGTCTTGTCCATCACATCATTCTCCTAATGATGTGATCCCGTTGATCAATTGACAACTCATGTCTATGGCTAGGAAACATAACCATCTTTGATCAATGAGCTAGTCTAGTAGAGGCATACTAGGGACACTCTGTTTTGTCTATGTATTCACACATGTACTAAGTTTCCGGTTAATACAATTCTAGCATGAATAATAAACATTTATCATGATATAAGGAAATAAATAATAAATTTATTATTGCCTCTAGGGCATATTTCCTTCAGTCTCCCACTTGCACTAGAGTCAATAATCTAGCTCACATCGCCATGTGATTTAATACCGATAGTTCACATCGTTATGTGAATAACACCCATAGTTCACATCACCTTGTGACCAACACCCAAAGGGTTTACTAGAGTCAATAATCTAGTTCACATCGCTATGTGATTAATACCCAATAGTAATGAGGTGTGATCATGTTTTGCTTGTGAGAGAAGTTTAGTCAACGGGTCTGTCACATTCAGATCTGTATGTATTTCGCAAATTTCTATGTCTACAATGCTCTGCATAGAGCTACTCTAGCTAATTGCTCCCACTTTCAATACGCATCCAGATTGATACTTAGAGTCATCTGGATTTAGTGTCAAAGCTTGCATCGGCGTAACCCTTTACGACGAACTCTTTATCACCTCCATAACCGAGAAACATTTCCTTAGTCATCCAGTTACTAAGGATAATTTTGACCGCTGTACAGTGATCTACTCCTGGATCACTATTGTACCCCCTTGACAAACTCATGGCAAGGTACACAACATGTTTGGTACACAACATGGCATACTTTATAGAACCTATGGCTGAGGCATAATGAATGACTTTCATTCTCTCTATATTTTTCTGCCGTGGTCTGGCTTTGAGTCTTACTCAACTTCACATCTTACAAGTCAGGCAAGAACTCCTTCTTTGACTGATCCATTTTGAACTACTTCAAAATCTTATCAAGGTATGTACTTATCGAAAGTCTTATCAAGCGTCTTGATCTATCTCTATAGATCTTGATGCCCAATATGTAAGCAGCTTCACCAAGGTCTTTCTTTGAAAAACTCCTTTCAAACACTCCTTTATGCTTTCCAGAAAATTCTACATCATTTCCGATTGACAATATGTCATTCACATATACTTATCAGAAAGGTTGTAGTGCTCCCACTCACTTTCTTGTAAATACAGGCTTCACCGCAAGTCTGTATAAATCTATATGCTTTGATCAACTTATCAAAGCGTATATTCCAACTCCGAGATGCTTGCACCAGTCCATAGATGGATCGTTGGAGCTTGCACATTTTGTTAGCACCTTTAGGATTGACAAAACCTTCTGGTTGCATCATATACATATCTTCTTTAATAAATCCATTAAAGAATGCAGTTTTGTTATCCATTTGCCAGATTTCATAAAAATGCGGCAATTGCTAACATGATTTTGACAGACTTAAGCACCGCTACGGGTGAGAAAGTCTCATCGTAGTCAACTCCTTGAACTTGTCGAAAACCTTTCGCAACAAGTCGAGCTTTGTAAACAGTAATATTACCGTCTGCGTCGGTCTTCCTCTTGAAGATCCATTTATTTTCGATGGCTTGCCGATCATCGGGCAAGTCAACCAAAGTCCACACTTTGTTCTCATACATGGATCCCATCTCAGATTTCATGGCCTCAAGCCATTTTGCGGAATCTGGGCTCATCATCGCTTCCTCATAGTTCGTAGGTTCATCATGGTCCAGTAACATGACTTCCAGAACCGGGTTGCCGTACCACTCTGATGCGGAACGAACTCTGGTTGATCTACGAAGTTCAGCAGAAACTTGATCTGAAGTTTCATGATCATCATCATTAGCTTCCTCACTAATTGGTGTAGGAATCACTTGGAACTAGTTTCTGTGATGTTCCACTTTCCAATTTGGGAGAAGGTACAATTACCTCATCAAGTTCTACTTTCCTCCCACTCACTTCTTTCGAGAGAAACTCCTTCTCTACAAAGGATCCACTCTTAGCAACAAAGACCTTGCCTTCGGATCTGTGATAGAAGGTGTACCCAACAGTTTCTTTTGGGTATCCTATGAAGATTTACTTCTCCGATTTGGGTTCGAGCTTATCATGTTGAAACTTTTTCACATAAGCATCGCAGTCCCAAACTTAAAGAAACGACAACTTTGGTTTCTTGCCAAACCACAGTTCATAAGGTGTCGTATCAATGGATTTAGATGGTGCCCTATTTAACGTGAATGTAGCTGCCTCTAATGCATAACCCCAAAAGCGATTGTGGTATATTGGTAAGAGACATCATCGATCGCACCATATCTAATAAAGTACGGTTATGACGTTCGGACACACCATTACACTGTGGTGTTCCAGGTGGCGTGAGTAGTGAAACTATTTCACATTGTTTTTACTGAAGGCCAAACTCGCTAACTCAAATATTTTACCTCTACGATCGTATCGTAGAAACTCTTATTTTCTTGTTACGATGATTCTCCACTTCACCCTAAAATTCTTTGAACTTTTCAAATGTTTCAGACTTGTGCTTCATTAAGTAGATATACCCATATCTGCTCAAATCATCAGTGAAGGTCAGAAAATAACGATACCCGTCGTGAGCTTCAACACTTATTGGTCCGCATACATCAGTATGTATGATTTCCAACAACTCTGTTGCTCGCTCCACAGTTCCGGAGAACGGAGTTTTAGTCATCTTGCCCATGAGGCATGGTTCGCAAGCACCAAATGATTCATAATCAAGTGATTCCAAAAGTCCATTACTATGGAGTTTCTTCATGCGCTTTACACCAATATGACCTAAACGGCAGTGCCACAAATAAGTTGCACTATCATTATTAACCTTGCATCTTTTGGCTTCAATATTATGAATATGTGTATCACACGATCGAGATCCAAGAAACCATTTTCATTGGGTGTATGACCATAGAAGGTTTTATTCATGTAAACAGAACAACAATTATTCTCTAACTTACATGAATAACCGTATTGCACTAAACATGATCAAATCATATTCATGTTCAACACAAACACCAAATAACACTTATTTAGGTTCAACACTAATCCCGAAAGTATAGGGAGTGTGCGATGATGATCATATCAATCTTGGAACCACTTCCAACACACATCGTCACTTCACCTTTAACTAGTCTCTGTTCATTCTGCAATTCTCGTTTCGAGTTACTAATTTTAGCAACTGAACCGGTATCAAATACCCCGGGGTTGCTATGAACACTAGTAAAGTACACATCAATAATCATTATATCAAAATATACCTTTGTTCACTTTGCCATCCTTCTTATCCGCCAAATATCTAGGGCAGTTCCACTTCCAGTGACCATTTCCTTTGCAGTAGAAGCACTTAGTTTCAGGCTTGAGTTTAGCTTTGGGTTTCTTCATGGGAGTGACAACTTGCTTGTCATTCCTTTTGAAGTTCCCCTTTTATCCCTTTGCCCTTTACTTGAAACAAGTGGTCTTATTAACCATCAACACTTGATGCTCTTTCTTGATTTCTACCTTCGCCGATTTCAGCATCGCGAAGAGCTCGGGAATTACCATCGTCATCCCTTACATATTATAGTTCATCACGAAGTTCTACTAACTTGGTGATAGTGACTAGAGAACTTGTCAATTACTATCTTATCTGGAAGATTAACTCCCACTTGATTCAAGTAATTGTAGTACCCAGACAATCTGAGCACATGCTCACTGGTTGAGCTATTCTCCTCCATCTTGTAGGCAAAGTACTGTCAGAGGTCTTATACCTCTCGACATGGGCATGAGTATGAAATACTAATTTCAACTCTTGAAACATCTTATATGCTCCGTGGCGTTCAAAACGTTTTTGAAGTCCCGGTTCTAAGCCGTAAAGCATGGTGCACTTAAACTATCAAGTAGTCATCATACCGAGCTTTTGTCAAAACGTTCATAACGTCTGCATCTGCTCCTGCAATAGGTCTGTCACCTAGCGGTGCATCAAGGACATAATTCTCTGTGCAGCAATGAGGATAATCCTCAGATCACGGAACAATTCCGCATCATTGCTACTAACATCTTTCAACTTAGTTTTCTCTAGGAACATATAAAAAATAAACATGGAGCAACATCGCGAGCTATTGTTCTACAACATAGATATGCTAATACTACCAGGACTAAGTTCATGATAAATTAAAGTTCAATTTAATCATATTAATTAAAGAACTCCCACTTAGATAGACATCCCTCCGGTCATCTAAATGATCACGTGATCCAAATCAACTAAACCATGTCCGATCATCACGTGAGATGGAGTAGTTTCAATGGTGAACATCTTATGTTGATCATATCTACTATATGATTCACGCTCGACCTTTCGGTCTCCAGTGTTCCGAGGCCATATCTGCATATGCTAGGCTCGTCAAGTTTAACTCGAGTATTCTGCGTGTGCGAAACTGGCTTACACCCGTTGTATTTGAACGTAGAGCTTATCACACCCGATCATCACGTGGTGTCTCGGCACGACGAACTTTCGCAACGGTGCATACTCAGGGAGAACACTTATACCTTGAAATTTAGTAAGGGATCATCTTATAATGCTACCATCGTTCTAAGCAAAATAAGAAGCATAATAAGATAAACATCACATGCAATCAAAATATGTGACATGATATGGCCATCATCATCTTGTGCTTTTGATCTCCATCTTCAAAGCACCGTCATGATCACCTTCGTCACCGGCGCGACACCTTGATCTCCATCGTAGCATCGTTGTCGTCTCGCCAACTATTGCTTCTACGACTATCGCTACCGCTTAGTGATAAAGTAAAGCAATTACATGGCGATTGCATTTCATACAATAAAGCGACAACCATATGGCTCCTGCCAGTTGCCGATAACATTACAAAACATGATCATCTCATACAAAACCGTATAACTCATCATGTCTTGACCATATCACATCACAACATGCCCTGCAAAAACAAGTTAGACGTCCTCTACTTTTTTGTTGCAAGTTTTACGTGGCTGCTACGGGCTTAGCAAGAACCGTTCTTACCTACGCATACAAAACCACAACGATGTTTCGTCAAGTATGTGCTGTTTTAGCCTTCACAAGGACCGGGCGTAGCCACACTTGATTCAGCTAAAGTGAGAGAGACAGACACCCGCCAGTGACCTTTAAGCAACGAGTGCTCATAACGGTGAAACCAGTCTCGCGTAAGCGTACGCGTAATGTCGGTCCGGGCCGCTTCATCTCACAATACCGCCGAAGCAAAGTATGACATGCTAGTAAGCAGTATGACTATTATCGCCCACAACTCATTGTGTTCTACTCGTGCATATCATCTACGCATAGACCTGGCTCATGATGCCACTGTAGGGGAACGTAGTATTTAAAAATTTTCCTACGATCACGCAAGATCTATCTACTAGATGCATAGCAACGAGAGGGGAGAGTGTGTCTACGTACCCTCGTAGACCGGGAGCGGAAGCGTCAAGTGACGCGGTTGATGTTGTCGAACTTCTTCGCGATCCAACCGATCAAGCACCGAACGTACGGCACCTCCGCTTTCAGCACACGTTCAGCTTGATGACGTCCCACGAGCTCTTGATCCAGTTGAGCTTCACGGGAGATTTACGTCAGCACGACGGCGTGGTGACGGATATGATGTATCTACCGATGCAGAGCTTCGCCTAAGCACTGCAACAGTATGACCGAGGTGTGTTTCTGTGGAGGGGGGCACCGCACACGGCTAAAACAATTCAACTTGTGTGTCCTAGGGTGCCCCCCTGCCCCCGTATATAAAGGAGCAAGGGAGAGGCCGGCCCTAGAGGGGGCGTGCCAAGTGTGGGGAGTCCTACTAGGACTCCCAAGTCCTAGTAGGATTCCCCTTTCCTTTCCGGAGTAGGAGAGAAGGAAAGAGGGGGAGAGGGAGAAGGAAAAGGGGGATGCACCCCTTGTCCAATTCGGACCAGAAGGGGGGCACGCGCCTCCTTCCTTTTGGCCTCTCTCTTCTATTCCCGTAACTCGCCAGTACTCCGAAAATACCCGAATCACTCGGAACCTTTCCGATGTCCGAATATAGTCGTCCAATATATCGATTTTTACGTCTCGACCATTTCGAGACTCCTCGTCATGTCCCCGGTCTCATCCGGGACTCCGAACTCCTTCGGTACATCAAAACTCATAAACTCATAATACCGATCGTCATCAAACGTTAAGCGTGCGGACCCAACGGGTTCGAGAACTATGTAGACATGACCGAGACTCATCTCCGGTCAATAACCAATAACGGAACCTGGATGCTCATATTGGCTCCAACATATTCTACGAAGATCTTTATCGGTCAAACCGCATAACAACATACGTTGTTCCCTTTGTCATCGGTATGTTACTTGCCCGAGATTCGATCGTCGGTATCTCAATACCTAGTTCAATCTCATTACCGGCAAGTCTCTTTACTCGTTCCGTAATACATCATCCTGCAACTAACTCATTAGCTGCAATGCTTGCAAGGCTTATAGTGATGTGCATTACCGAGTGGGCCCAGAGATACCTCTCCGACAATCGGAGTGACAAATCCTAATCTCCAAATACGCCAACCCAACAAGTACCTTCGGAGACACCTGTAGAGTACCTTTATAATCACCCAGTTACGTTGTGACGTTTGGTAGCACACAAAGTGTTCCTCCGGTATTCGGGAGTTGCATAATCTCATAGTCATAGGAACATGTATAAGTCATGAAGAAAGCAATAGCAGTAAAACTTAAACGATCATAGTGCTAAGCTAACGGATGGGTCTTGTCCATCACATCATTCTCCTAATGATGTGATCCCGTTGATCAAATGACAACTCATGTCTATGGCTAGGAAACATAACCATCTTTGATCAATGAGCTAGTCTAGTAGAGGCATACTAGGGAAACTCTGTTTTGTCTATGTATTCACACATGTACTAAGTTTCCGGTTAATACAATTCTAGCATGAATAATAAACATTTATCATGATATAAGGAAATAAATAATAAATTTATTATTGCCTCTAGGGCATATTTCCTTCAAAAAGGGGTTGCCACAGTGGCACACAGGAGGTGGAAAGGGTACAGTGATGCGAGGTTATCCCTCGCATTACATGACAAGGCGCATTTAATGCGCCTTGCTTAGGTGTCCTTGCTTTATCGGGGACGGGGGAGACATCCGTCTTGTCCGTCGCCGCTCCTTCTCGCGTCGACATGCGCCCTGGCCAGCGATACCTGAGATGCCATGTAGGCAGACATGCAGCTGAGGTGGCGCAATGGTGGGTCTCCACGAAGATCTACATGTCGCCACGCAGGTGCCTGCACAACTGGTTCGGTCGGCAGCTGCATGGGGTGGTGGAAGCTTGGTTGGCGTCGGCCTGATGGTGGCCCTGCGGATGTCCTCGGCAAGGGCCTTGCCGGGGCCCCGGAAAGGGCCTTGCCGCGGTGCCTCCTGTCATCCCCGGCAAGGTGCTCGCCGGAGGTCTTGTGGCCTTCCTTGGCTGGGATCCCGCCAAGGGTCGTCATCTTCTTAGGTTGTATCTGATCTTGAATGTCTTCACAAAGATCTGCATGCCACTACGGGGATGCCTCCCGAATCCTTGCCCCATGGGGGCAGTGGACTCAAGGGTGATCCGCTCCGTAGGCGTGGGGCGAGTTGCCGCGGCAAGGGTCTTGCCGGGGCAGCTAAAGCCTGCCCCGGCAAGGATCTTGCCAGGACTGCTAAAACTGGCTCCCGGCAAGGACCTTGCCGGGGGAAGCCGCTTCGTCCCTTTGCTCTTTGTGGTCTTGGCTTTGGGCTTCAGTTCCATTGAGCTTTGGTCTTACCCTGGCTCTCCTCCCTTGCCATGCTTAGCGTGGCGGTGCCCGTGGCTCAGACTGCCCGCGCACAGTCATAGGGGTACAAAAGGTGTACCCCCCTTTTTGTACATCGACATTTATGCATAATGGGGGGAGGAAGAGTTCATTGAGAGAACAATACCCCCCTATGTCCATGCCTACACCTAGGCAAGATAATCAAGTTGAGTGGGAGGAGTGTGTGCAAGGTTTCAATCCACATTTCTTAAATCTATGATATTTAGCTCATGCCTTAACTCGCGAAATCTTGCTTCATCCAATGGCCTCGTGAAGATGTCTGCAAGGTTGTCATGAGTGTTGACATAATGAAGCTCTCTTTCTCCTCGCTGAATATGATCCCGGATGAAGTGATACAGAATCTCAATATGCTTCGTCTTGAAGTGTTGCACCGGGTTGAGAGAAATCTTGATGGCACTTTCATTGTCACACGGAAGAGGCACTTTGTCACAAGTGACACCGTAATCCTTTAAATTTTACCTCATCCATAGAAGTTGTGCACAACAACTGCCAGCTGCCACATACTCTGCTTCGGTGGACGAGAGAGACACACAACTTTGCTTCTTGGAAGACCAATTTACCAAAGAGAAACCAAGAAATTGGCACCCCCCCCGGAAGTGGACTTCTTATTGACTTTGTCTCCCGCCCAATCCGAATCAGAGAAACCTACAAGGTTGAAGTTTGCTCCTCTTGGGTACCATAAGCCAAAGTTTGGGGTATGAGCCAAATATTGAAAGATTCACTAGACTGCCACAAAGTGACTTTCCTTAGGTGAGGCTTGAAACCATGAACAGATTCCCACATTCAACATAATATCCGGTCTAGATGCACAAAGGTAAAGCAATGATCCAATCATAGACCGATATACCTTTTGATCCACCACTTTACCATTGGGATCAATGTCAAGTTGGCACTTGGTAGGCATTGGAGTAGTAGCCGGCTTGACCTCACTAAGATTAAACCTCTTGAGCATGTCTTGAGTGTATTTGGCTTGTTTGCTGAAGATTCCTTCTCTTCTTTGCTTAATCTCAAATCCAAGGAAGTACTTCAACTCTCCCATCATGGACATCTCAAAATGCGTGGTCATGAGTGCGGCAAATTCACCATTGAAAGCTTTGTTAGGTGAACCAAAGATAATATCATCAACATATAGTTGGCAGACAAACAACTCCCCTTTGACCTTCTTAGTAAAAAGAGTGGGGTCGATTTTCCCAATTTCAAACCCACAATCTTGCAACAACTCGGTAAGATGCTCATACCACGCACGTGGGGCTTGTTTAAGGCCATAGAGCACCTTATCAAGTTGATACACGTGATTGGGGAACTTAGGATCCTCAAACCCCGGGGGTTGTTTGACATACACTAACTCCTTAATAGGACCATTAAGAAACGCACTTTTCACATCCATTTGTTGCAATTTAAAGTTATGATGAGAAGCAGAGGCAAGTAACAAACGAATAGATTCCAGGCGAGCAACGGGGGCAAAGGTTTCACCGTAGTCGATACCCTCGACTTGGTAGCCTTGAGCCACCAATCGAGCCTTGTTGCGAATGACAATGCCGCGAGCATCTTGCTTGTTCTTAAAGATACACTTGGTTCCAATGACATTATGGTTCTCCTTTGGCCTTGGCACCAGACGCCACACTTTGTTGCGCTCGAAGTTATGGAGTTCTTCATGCATGGCATTGAGCCAATCGGGATCTTAGAGCGCCTCACAGACCTTTTGAGGTTCAACACAAGAGAAAAAAGCTTGATGAGCACAATATTTTGCTAATTGTCTACGAGTGCTTACCTCCTTTGTGATGCTTCCAAGAATATTCTCCATGTGATGCTCTGTAGAAAAGAGCCTGGAAGCAACTTTAGCAGCATGACGCTCCAATTGCTCTTCAAGTGATAATTGAGGAGCTACGAGTTGATCATCTTGAGTGTCGTCAAGAGCTTGATCTTGATCTTGAGCTTCCTCTTGATCTTGATCTTGCTCAGAGGAGGGAACTTGACCTTGTGCATCATTTGGCGGCTCACCACCATCTTGTGGTTGATCTTGTACTTGGCCTTGTTCGTCCGGTTGAGGGTCTTCACTTTGTTCTTCGGAAGCTTGTGGGTCTTGGGTTGATGATGGTTCCACTTGAGTGGAACATTGTCCTTCTTCTTTGGCCACAAGGGGTTCCTCAATGGGTAGGATATAACCAACACCAATTCTTCTTATGGCTTGAGGAGGAATTTCATCACCTACATCACAAGTACCACTTTGCTCCACTTGGGAGCTGTTATTCTCATCAAACTCTAGGTTACACGTTTCCTCAATGAGTCTATTGGACTTGTTGCGGACACGGTAAGCATGAGAGTTTGTAGCATAACCAACAAATATTCCCTCATGAGCTCTAGATTCAAATTTACACAAACGAGCACCTTTCTTGAGGATGAAACACTTACACCTGAACACCCGGAAGTACTTGAGATTGGGCTTGTTACCGGTAAGAATCTCATACTGAGTCTTTTTCAAGCCCTTGCGGAGATAGAGCCGACTGGATGCATGACAAGCGGTGTTGATGGCTTCGGCCCAAAAGTTGTATGGAGACCTGAATTCTGCCATCATGGTCCTCGTCGCGTCCATCAATGTCCGGTTCTTTCTCTCCGCTACACCATTTTGGTGAGGGGTATAAGGTGTGGCATATTGATGTTTGATCCCCTCCTCACTAAGAAACTCATCTGTCGTGGAAATAACACGGCAGATGTCCGGTTTAACGGACTTGATGATGAAACCGTCGCACGGGTTAGCTTGAAAGGATTCATGGCACACAAAGGACACAGAGGATTATACTAGTTCGGCCCCTTCAGAGAAGGTAAAAGCCTACGTCTAGTTGGTTTGGTATTGCTTGGGCGTCGGTTTACAGGGAGCGAATTCGCTTTGCCTGTGCCTCGACGGGTTAATTGTTGCCTATCCCTGAACCGTCCAGGCCGTCCCTTTATATAGAGGCAACGCCTGGTCCGGTTTACAGAGTCCCGAGGCCGGCTCATAATCGTGTCCGCCTCGGTCTCTGTCTTTTCTTTCTTATCTCTCAAGTTACATCTCTTGGCGGTTTACAAACCATACTTCTATACATGGGCCTTGAACTATCATGGGCCGTAATCTCTACTGAAATATTAAAACCAAGTATAATATAACTAAGCCAGTTTACAGTGTCCGGTTTATACCTACTAACCATATCCCTGACATTAGGCCCCAGAATGATTTGAACTTGTTCACATCAGTCTTCTTTGTCTTGTATAATTTTTCTTCTTTATCTTCATCTTTATGTAAACCGGCTCTGACGTCATCCTCCAAGATCATTAAAGTCTGACAATGATATCATCTCCGCATTTAACGCCGTGAGCTGTACTGTAGCGTATTTTAAGGGTTATCCCGAAGATCGAGGCGTCACGGGATCTTTATCCGATTTTCTGTCTCCTCGATTCTTGCTCTTGTCGTTTCAGATTTGACTTCTGGCTATAAATACTGCCACCCCCCATTCATTAACTCCTTCTCACTTCGTCCTCTTCCTGCGTCTTCTTCCTCCGTCGCCGCCCGAACTCAACCGCCGCCGACGACTGCCGGATCTCTAGTCCTCGCCCGGCCGCTGCATCAACCTGAGCTTCGACCAGATCAATCTTCGTCGTCGATTCTCGCTGTCCCAGGTGTGTTCATCCTTCTTATTGTTGATCTGCATCTGCGAGCGCTTCTCCTTGTTCTTCCGCCATTAGGGCTTCCAACATAAGCTTCGCTTCTTCGTAGATATATTCCTCATAGAGTATTTGTGATCTTTAGGCCCTAGTCAACAGATCTTCCGCTTAGTACTAGCTTAGATCTCACCGTCTATATGTAATGCTGTAGATTTATCCGTTCCGCCATTAGAACCCTCATCGAAGCTTCATCTTGTTCGTTCTTTGAGCCCGTGATTCGTAATAATTTTGCTTTTCGATCTTCTCCATTTTTACTCTGCTGTAGATGCGTCGAATCTTCATTGCTCCTGTCTGGCATGTAAATCCATATTTTTAGTATAAAGTCTGCGTAGCTTTTCTTGCATACTCTTAGATTAGTTTCTTTTTCCTCAGCATACTCAGATCTTTCCCCCTTAGCAATCTTTCGGAAACCTATTTTTCTCCTTGGTAGATTCACTAGGCATGTTCCGGTTTAAGTTGATATGCCACATACTTCGCGAAACTCTGTAACTTGATGCAATGGTTAAACGGTTCCTCTTCAACTGCCATTAACCGGAAATGATATAACCTGTTTTTATAATTGCCGGTTTAACTACGCCGACTAGTCCTCAGTTTAACCCGTTGCGTAACTTTCATAAATAGATTCCGGATTACCGCACTTTCATAATCCGTTTCTGTATTTTATCTTCTCCAGCACTCTGTTCTTTTACTGCAATGGCTAAGCAATATGTCTCCTGCGATTGGGTCCCTTCTGTTGTTACTGAAGATGACTTAATCAGGCTGTCTAACATCGGTACATTAGGGCCTCAGTCTGAGTTAAAATGGCGTGCTCCGGGTAATGAATGCCCTCCTACTCCTAGATCCGGGGAAGTCATCGTGTTTTTAGATCATATCTCTAGAGGCTTCTCCCCCCCCCCCCGGTTCAAGGTTTTTCCGGGACGTTCTCGCCGCTTTCCAGCTACACCCACAGGATATCGGACCCAATTCCGTTTCAAACATTTGTGATTTTCAAGTATTCTCTGAGGTGTATCTCCAAGAGGAACCTTCAGTTGATTTATTCCGGGATTTTTTTCATGCAAACCGGCGCACTGAATTTACCAGCGGGCCTCACCAAGAACTTGGTGGGATTAGTATTCAGAAGAGGAGGGATGCAGTCTTTCCTCATGCCGCTTTACATACTCATCCGAAAGATTGGAACAAGTCCTGGTTTTATTGTGTAGATACTTCTCCTGAAGGTGAAAATCCTTTGCCGGGTTATCGCGAAACTCGTATTCCGGCGAATCACCCCTTGCCACAACGGCTTAGTGCTATTGAACGGACCCGGTTCTCATCACAACTCTCCAAACTGAGAGCTTTTATGGCAAATGGTCTGATCGGTACTGATTTCCTTCGCTGCTGGCTATCTTGGAGCATCCTTCCCTTAAGCCGGCGTCCTAAGCTAATGTGCAAATACTCTGGTAAACCGGATGATCCTCAGAGGTTTACCAAGGATAAGCTCTCTGAATCGGAGGTAGTGGAGTCCGCAAAAAAGATTGTCAATCCTTCCTTAACAGATTGCACTAAGGTTGGCTTGGCTCCGTACTTCAAGAAGAATAAGCTGCCCGAAGTAAGTTTTTCATTGCCCTGTACTTGTAAACCGTCCTCTTTGAACCGTCTTTCAATCGCCCTTGCTTTTTCAATTAGGCTGATGACCCCTTCTGGAGGAGAAAGCCTCAGGAAAAAACCGTAAAGCAGGCTCGCCGGAAAACCCCTGCAAACAAAAAAAGGAAAGCAGCCGTCGATGCCGGTTCGCCTTCTGAGGATGATGATCCGGACTCCGAGGTATGCTTTACTCCGGTTTAAATTCTCGCTTTCATGTACTTGTAATCATATCTAATGATACCTTTTCACCGGAACTGCCTGAAGGCGATAATCCGGTCGAGATTGAGGTAACTCTTATTTCTTCTGATTCAGAACCTCCTCCTCAAAAAAATCGTCGGACTGTCAGGAAATATCAATTTTCTCATCCTTATGCTAAGTTAGATCCTAACTTTACTTTGAAGAAGCAACAGCACGAAGCCTTTCGCCGGACCACTCGCCACAGTGGCCTGGCGGTGGAGTCATCTGGGATCTCCTTGACTCCGGTTCGAAAGCGCCGTGCTGAGGTGATACTCTCTCCGACTCCTCTTCATCCCAAAGCCGGACTTATCCGAAAACCCCTTAAACCGTCTGATCCTGACTATCAGGAAACTCCGCTGTCTTCTTCCGGTGAATCAACCGCTACACAGCTTCCTCCTTTGAAGACCGTCCCGGGGTAACTCTCTTCACCTTTTCCGGTTCATGACACCCCCCTTTTTCTTATAATGCTAACTTATTTTGCATGTTTTCCAGCAAACCGAAACCCAGCAAAAAGCCCAAGGTGAATAAGCCTGTTGCTGACCCTTCTGTTGATGAACCGGTGATTGATCCGTCCACAGTTGTTCCTCCAGAAGGTACTACTGCAGCTCCGGTTGAAGAACCTGCTCTTGAAACTCCTCTTACAGAAAACGTCCAAGATCCACCAAGTCCGGCCCGGGTTAATTCTCCTCAGGTTAACCCGGCGTCTCCTGATCCGGCTCATGTTGACGTTACTCCTCCCAAAGTACCCACTTCTCCTGATGTCGTGGTTACTGGTACCGCTTATGTCACTCCAGCTGAGCCCACCGTTTTAGCAAAACATACAGCTAAAGCGGAAAAGATAACTCAAGAAAAAGGGAAATGGAGTACTGATATATCCAGTCTTTCCAGCATGAGCGCTCAAGATATTTATTCCGGGTATTTGAACTGGCTCCACAGCAGTCGGGATTATGAAGCCAGCTTGGTGAATTTGATGAGAGAAAAATACGAGGTAAATTTCTTCTTCTGACTTTGCTTTTTTGACGCATCTCTATCTCTTAGCAGCCCCCAAGTTCCGGTTTAGCTGCTTTACTGAAGGTGATCCGGAACTTCGTAGTTTGAATTGCTGATTCATACATTAGCCCCCAAGTATCAAGTAGATAACTTGGTTATGTAGTTGATACTTGTAACTTCAACTTGTCTGTATTGCTTCAACTGCCATTAGCCCCCAAGTGTCAAGTAGACAACTTGGTTGTGTGCTTGAGACTTGTACTTTCAAATTGTCTTTGCTGTATTGCTTCAACTGCCATTAGCCCCTAAGTGTCAAGTAGACAACTTGGTTGTGTGCTTGAGACTTGTAATTTCAAATCTTGCTTTTGAACTTTGTCTGCAGGCTGAGCTGAACCGGAATGCTGTGGAGATCAACGAACTTCGAAGCCGGCTTACGTAGACTGAGTCAGCCGCTTCAAAGGCTAAGAAAGAACTTCAAGTGAGTTTAAAGACTGCTGAAGACTTGAAAAAATACTTTGAAGAGGAGCGGACTACTTTTGAAGTCCAGAAAAAAGATCTTGAGAAACGTGTTCAGGATGCCGAAGGAGCACTTAATCCGGTTACTGAAGAATTGACCGGGTTAAAGCGCCAAATTGACTTGATGACCTCTGCTATTTTTGGTAAGTATAATTTGAACTTCTGTCCTTATCTTTGTAACCTATGACTTGCACCGGTTTAACTTTCATTGTTGTATGTAGGACGCCGTGTCTCCCATCTTGGGGACGACTTACGGAAAAAACTCAAAGCCTGCTATACCTTGGTCGAACAGTTATACTCCGGAACGCAACGGATTATCAGTGCCACTTCATTTGGTAAACCGGCTCCTTCAACCATCCAAGATACTTTGAATTGTTTGTCCATTCTACCGGCTCGTCTTGAAGAGGTTAAGAAATCGGCCGCTCGAGGAGGTGCTCTTCTGGCCCTTACGAGGGCTAAAGCTTGGGTCCCGGACCTTGATCCGGCGGAGGTGTTAACCGGATTTCCTGATACCAAGGAAGACAGTTCAACTTTCAATGAAAAAGATCTTTATGCCCTGACAAAGGAGATGCGTCCCCTCGCCAGCAAGCTTGCAGTGGAATCTGACTTGTCGCGATATCATCCATCATACAACCTGCAGAACGAGCGGGTGGAGCGACCGGTTTACGATATTGTAAACTTAATCCCGCCGGTTCGTCCTCACACCTTTGCTCCTGATATTGATCCTGTTGAGCTTATCAACGATGAAGTATATTTCCGTGCCTTGGCAAAGATTGATTGGCGTGCACCGGACTTCCAACCGCTTCACGAGGATGAAGACGTTCCGGATCAAGACGGTGGCCAGCCATCTCAGCAAGGAGAAGCACAATCTTGAATGTTATTGTTATAACCGTGATTGTTATTCCGTCAAACAATGCTTCCAACTATTTGGCTTTTGATGCCTTGTAATAGGTTTAGCTGAGACTTAATGTGCTGTGATCCGACATTTTGTCTTTATGAAGTATTCGTCCGTTGACCTGTTGTCTGATGCGGGTGCCTTGTTCTGTTCATAAAAATATCGAAAAATATGTCCCAGTGGCGTACCACTGGACGGATTAACTTGTTCTCTTGAAGCATGTAATAAGCAAATCTTAAAAATAACTGTTATACCTGAAATGTATGTAACTTTAAACCGGTCAGGATGCAAAAGTCACCTTAATCGGTCTTCATCAATCCTAATAAACACTTGAAACTCTTCGGTCCATCTTGTCGATAAATCTGGCTCATCTTGTTTCAGAAAATTGTAACTTGTGCCTGATACGCCATCCGGGTTTTAATGAACACCGGGCTTGATCACAACTGGGCCGGGTTAATAAACTCTGGTCATTGTTTTGTCTCATACTGGTGACTTATAGTCAAAACCAGGCCGGTTTTAAAAAACACCGGTCATTATAACTGATCATGTGGTGCCAATTTGTTGGCTCATCATGAAGGTCGATCCGGGTTATGATGAACGCCGGTTTAATTCTCGCTGGTGTTCATGACCCAGACTTATAACTTTATAGATAGGTGGTCAACTTCTGGAGCTGTTCCACTCGGTTCAAAAGGTTATAGAACACAAAAAAACACCAAGAAACACACAATTTTTGTAAATCAGACCATGTAGTCGAGGCTTTTTCAAAGAGCTGCCAGGCTCAAAGCAAGGTTCAGCCAAGGTGTAGTTCTTGAACTCGGTGCCGTTGTCACTTCGGATCATCAAGATCTTTGCCTCATGTTGACATTGAGCTTCATTTGCAAAGTTGATGACGGTTTGTTGGGTCTCACTCTTCTTCTTGAAGAAATATACCCAAGTGTATCTTGAATAATCATCTACAATCACCAAGCAATACTTTCTACCCCCAAGACTATCAAAGGGTGGAGGCGCAAAGAGATCCATGTGAAGGAGGTCTAATGGTCTTTTTGAGTAGATGATAGTCTTGGGAGGGTGAGCCTTCTCATGTAACTTTCCTTCAATACAAGCACTACAAGCACGATCTTTAGCAAAGCTAACATTTGTTAGTCCACGGACATGGTCCCCCTTGAGAAGAATTTGCAATGATCTCATATTGACATGGGCTAACCGGCGATGCCAAAGCCATCCCACGTCAACTTTAGCCATTAGGCAAGTCGCGGTCTTAGTGGGTTGCTCCGAGAAGTTAACCACATAGAGACCATTCTCGACATGCCCAACATAGGCTACTTTAAGAGTCTTGCTCCACAAGAGGGCCACGGTATCAATATCAAAGAATGTGGCAAAGCCCATGAGTGCAAGTTGACGAACAGAAAGTAAGTTGTATGCAAGGGACTCAACAAGCATGACTTTCTCGATCGTGAGATCATGAGAAACAACAACCTTGCCAAGCCCCAATACCTTAGAAGATGAAGCATCACCCCATTCAACATTGGTGGCCATAGATGAACCTTGATGCACGTCCACCACCAAGTCTTTGCTTCCGGTCATATGATTTGTGGCTCCACTATCGAGCAATGATACGTCTCCAACATATCTATAATTTTTTATTGTTCCATGCTATTATTTATGATGTTTTGGATGTTTAATGGGCTTTGTCATACACTTTTATATTATCTTTTGGGACTAAGCTACTAACCCAAAGGCCCAGTCCAGATAGCTGTTTTTGCCTGTTTCAGGGTTTTACAGAAAAGGCATATCAAACGGAGTCCAAACGGAATGAAACCTTCGGGAGAGATATTTTTGGAGAAAATCACGCACGGGAGACTTGAGAACCACTGACTAGGGCTTACGTGGTTCCCATGAGGGTGGGGGCGCCCCCCCCACCTGTAGGGCGCGCCCCCTGCCTCCTGGGCCCCATGTTTGGCCCTCGGTGCCCTCCTTCCTCCTATATATGCCTACGTACCGCGAAACCATCAGAACAATAGAGAAAACCATAGTTCCACCGCCGTAACCTTCTGTTCCCGTGAGATCCCATCTTGGGGCCTGTTTCGGAGCTCCGCCGGAGGGGGGATCTTCCACGGAGTGCTTCTACATCATCATCATCACCTCACCCTGAGTTGTGAGTAGTTTACCACAGACCTTCGGGTCCATAGCTAGTATCTAGATGGCTTCTTCTCTCTCTTTGGATCTCAATACAAAGTTCTCCTCGGTCTTCGAGGAGATCTATTCGATGTAATCTCTTTTTGCGGTGTGTTTGTCGAGATCCGATGAATTGTGGGTTTATGATCAAGATTATCTATGAGAAATATTTGGTTCTTCTCTGAACTCTTTATGTATGGTTATAATATCCTTGCAAGTCTCTTCGAATTATTGGTTTGGTTTGGCCTACTAGATCTATAGGTCTTGCAATGGGAGAAGTGCTTGGCTTTGGGTTCAATCTTGCGGTGTCCTTTCCCAGTGACAGTAGGGGCAGCAAGGCACATATTGTATTGTTGCCATCGAGGATAAAAAGATGGGGTTTATATCACTAAGTTTGGGTTTATCCCTCTACATCATGTCATCTTGCTTAAGGCGTTACTCTATTCTTATGCTCGATGTGTGGAGTAATAGTAGTAGATGCAGGATCGTTTCGGTCTACTTGTCTCGGACATGATGCCTATATACAATGATCATGCCTAGATAGTCTCATAATTATTCGCTTTTCTATCAATTGCTTGACAGTAATTTGTTTACCCACCGTAGAATATCGCTATCATGAGAGAAGCCACTAGAGAACACTATGGCCCCAGGGTCTATTCTCAACATATCAATCTACAATCTACTTTACTTTTCCACTTTTACTTTCTGTTCTTATAATCAAAAATACCAAAAATATCAAACTATCATCTCTATCAGATCTCACATTCGTAAGTGACCGTAAAGGGATTGACAACCCCTTATCACGTTGGTTGCGAAGTTCTTATTTGTTTGTGCAGGTGTGAGGGACTCGCGCGTGGTCTCCTACTGGATTGATACCTTGGTTCTCAAAAACTGAGGGAAATACTTACGCTATTGTGCTGCATCACCCTTTCCTCTTCGAGGGAATACAATGCAAGCTCGAGAAGTAGCAACCAGCCATGACCCCCCACCGGAAGCAAACTCCTACAAGAGATAAATGCTTGGGTTTAGGTACCCATTTGGTAATGGGT
Source organism: Secale cereale (assembly GCA_902687465.1). NCBI lineage: Eukaryota > Viridiplantae > Streptophyta > Magnoliopsida > Poales > Poaceae > Secale > Secale cereale. Next base: position 845,520,720 of record LR738714.1, on the reverse strand, counting down.
CCTTTGAGGTTAGTAACAAGGTCCTTTGGAACCCAAATAGACCATTCAATGTACTCATAAGAAGAAGCAACAAATTTAGCAAAAACGTGTCCATCACTAGCACGGCATAAAACATATGAAGGATTAAAGTCGCCGGCTATGTTTGATGGCATGGTGGGGTTTTCCTTGACTCCACCACTCTTCACATTGATCTTCTTCTTAGGATCACCCTCTCCCTCTTTCACAAAGGTTTGCTTGAGAGGAGGAGGTTTCTTGGTCTTGTCGTTCTTCTTCTTCTTGGGCTTGGGAGCAAACCCAATTCCTTCCTTTGCCACAACTTCCTTTTGATTTCTCAAAAGATTGTTGAGGTTCTTCTCACCTTGTATACATGACACAAGACCTTTCTCAAGTTGCTTCTTCAACTTGGCAATCTCTTCAACAAGATGCACATGCTCGCAACATGGGTTAGTAACATTTGCATTATCTATTAAAGCCATGCAAAGAAGGATAGCTTTCTCCTTGGTTAGCGAAACTTGAAGTTGATCATGAGATTCCTTGAGGTTAGTATGTACACCTTTCAAGACCTTGTGAGCCTTGTCAAGCGTAACAAACTCCTCCTTGAGTCTAGCATGGTCAACCACAATCTTTGCCTTTTCCGAATTGAGCACACGAGAGACAACTAAAGCATCATCAAGACCTTTCCTTAATTTAGCATGATTATCGTTGTGTGACTCCTCAAGAGCCAAACGAAGAACGCGCTCTTCCTCAAGAGCATTAGAGAGATCCGATATCTCATTGGCATAGTCTCGACTATGACCCTCCATTTTAGAGATGGTCTCCTCGTGAGCCTCGATCATGTCATTGGCCTCACCGAGTTGTTCCAAGAGAGCAACAAAGTGCTTCTTGGGTTTGCCCTTGAGTTTACTCATAAACAACTCAAATTCATTTTCTTCCTCCTCTGCCCCCTCACTCTCATCAATACAATCCGTCAATGAAGGATTAGAGGTGATGGTAGAATTGATGTTGGGGGTTACCTTGTTGGTGGCCTTAGCCATGAGGCACTTGGCGATGATGTTCTCATTTGGTGAGTCAAAGAGAGATGAACGTGGAGTGGTTGCAATGGCAATGGTGGCCATACTGACCATCTCATCCTCTTCATCATCATCATAATCCTCAACATATTCTTCTTGGGCCATCAACCCTTTTGGAAGGGTCTTCTTGTTGATTTTGTTCATGTTGGGATAAGACTTGTCTTTGTCCTTTCGGATAAGTTTGCCTCCATTGTCTTCTCTTTTCTCGTATGGGCAATCTACAACAATGTGGCTCACATTTCCACAGTTGTAGCATGTCCTCACTCGTTTCATGCCCTTGTTGCCACTTGAATTGTTCTTGTTGAAATTTTGCCTTGAGTTCTTCTTGTTGCCCCAAAATTGTCGTGATGCAAGAGCCATGTGCTCATGATAGGCATATTTGGTGTCTTTGGGGCAACTATCATCTTCATCCTCTTCATCCTCTTCTTCCACGCAATCCTTGTCCTTCAAGGCAAGGTTAGGCTTCTTTGATCATTGAGCTCGTAATACCGCATTGTCGGCGGTCTTGTCCAAGATCCTCATGGCAACGAACTCATCCAACACTTAACTTGACGACAAACTGTGGAAGTTCGATTGATACGTCTTCAACGTATCTATAATTTTTTATTGTTCCATGCTATTCTTTATGATGTTTTGGATGCTTAATGGGCTTTTTTATACACTTTTATATTATTTTTGGGACTAACCTATAAACCCAAAGACCCAGTCCAGATTGCTGTTTTTTGCCTATTTCAGGGTTTTACAAAAAACGAATATCAAACGGAGTCCAAACGGAATGAAACTTCGGGAGAGATATTTTTGGAGCAAAATATGCACGGGAGACTTGAGAACCATGGAATAGGGCTGACGTGGCGTCCATGAAGGTTCCCCCCCCTCCTACAGGGCGCGCCCCTGCCTCGTGGGCCCACGTCTGCCCGGTGCCCTCCTTCCTCCTATATATACCTACGTACCCTGAAACCATCAGAACAAGAGAGAAAACCCTAGTTCCACCGCGCAACCTTCTGTTCCCGTGAGATCCCATCTTGGGGCTTGTTCCGGAGCTTCGTCGGAGGGGGGATCTACCACGGAGTGCTTCTACATCATCATCATCGCCTCACCATGAGTTGTGAGTAGTTTACCACAGACCTTCGGGTCCATAGTTAGTATCTAGATGGCTTCTTCTCTGTCTTTGTATCTCAATACCAGTTCTCCTCGGTCTTCGAGGAGATTTATTCGATGTAATCTCTTTTGCGGTGTGTTTGTCGAGATCCGATGAATTGTGGGTTTATGATCAAGATTATCTAGGAGAAATATTTGGTTCTTTTCTGAACACTTTTTTGTATGATTATAATATCCTTGCAAGTCTCTTCGAATTATTGGTTTGGTTTGGCCTACTAGATCTATAGTTCTTGCAATGGGAGAAGTGCTTGGCTTTGGGTTCAATCCTGTGGTGTCCTTTCCCAGTGACAGCAGGGGCAGCAAGGCACGTATTGTATTGTTGCCATCGAGGATAAAAATATGGGGTTTATATCATATTTCTTGAGTTTATCCCTCTACATCATGTCATCTTGCTTAAGGCGTTACTCTGTTCGTACGAACTTAATACTCTAGATGCATGCTGGATAGCGGTCGATGTGTGGAGTAATAGTAGTAGATGCATAATCGTTTCGGTCTACTTGTTTCGGACGTGATGCCTATATATAATGATCATGCCTAGATATTCTCATAAGTATTCGCTTTTCTATCAATTTCTCGACAGTAATTCGTTTACCCACCGTAGAATTCTGCTATCATGAGAGAAGCCACTACAGAAACCTATGGCCCCCGGGTCTATTCTCAACCTATCAATTTACAATCTACTTACTTTTCCTCTTTTTACTTTTTTTCTTATATCCAAAAATACCAAAAATATCAAACTATCATATCTCACTTTTGTAAGTGACTGTAAAGGGATTGACATCCCCTTATCGCATTGGCTGCGAAGTTCTTATTTCTTTGTGCAGGTGCTAGGGACTCGCGCATGGTCTCCTACTCGATTGATATCTTGGTTCTCGAAAACTGAGGGAAATACTTACGTTACTCTACTGCATCACCCTTTCCTCTTCGAGGGAATACAACGCAAGCTCGAGAAGTAGCAAGAAGAATTTCTGGCGCTGTTGCCGGGGAGGCTTACGCAAAAGTCATATACCAAGTACCTATCACAAACCCTTATCCTTTGCATTACATTTATTTGCCTCTCGTTTTCCTCTCCCCCACTTCACCCTTTCCATTTTATTTGCCCTTATTTTTGCTGTGTGTTTGCCGTTCGCTCGCTTCTTGTTTGCTTGTGTGTTGGATTGCTTGCTTGTCACTATGGCTCAGAACGATACCAAATTGTGTGACTTCTCCAATACCAACAATAATTATTTTATTAGCACTCCGATTGCTCCTATTACCGATGTTGAATCTTGTGAGATCAATTTTCCGGCCTTCCTAGTGAAGATGCCGCTACCCATCTAAACAACTTTGTTGATTTGTGTGATATGCAAAAGAAAAGGGATATTGATAACGATATTGTTAAATTGAAGTTATTTCCGTTTTCACTTAGATATTGTGCTAAAACTTGGTTTTCCTCTTAGCCTAGAAATAGTATTGATTCGTGGAATAAGTGCAAAGATGCTTTTATCTCTAAGTATTTCCCTCCTGCTAAGATCATCTGTCTTAGAAACGTTATTATGAATTTTAAGCAACTAGATCATGAGCATGTTGCACAAGCTTGGGAGAGAATGAAATTAATGATACGTAATTGCCCTACACATGGTTTGAACTTATGGATGATTATTCAAAACTTTTATGCTGGCTTGAATTTTGCTTCTAGAAATCTTTTAGATTCGGCCGCAGGAGGCACTTTCATGGAAACTACCTTAGGAGAATCTACCAAACTCCTAGATAATATTATGGTTAATTATTCTCAATGGCACACCGAAAGATCTACTAGTAAAAAAGTGCATGCTATTGAAGAGATTAGTGTTTTGAGTGGAAAGATGGATGAACTTATGAAATTATTTACGCTAAGAGTGCTTCTTCTGATCCTAAAGATATGCCTTGATCCACGTTGATTGAAAATAATAATGAATCTTTGGATGTGAATTTTGTTGGTAGGAATAATTTTGGTAACAATGCTTATAGAGGAAACTTTAATACTAGGCCTTTTCCTAGTAATTCCTCTAATAATTATGGTAATTCCTACAATAACTCTTATGGAAAGATGCCTTCTGAATTTGAAACTAGTGTTAAGGAGTTTATGAATTCGAAAAAGAATTTCAATGCTTTGCTTGAAGAAAAATTGCTTAAGATTGATGAATTGGTTAGAAGTGTGGATAGAATTACTCTTGATATTGATTCTTTGAAACTTAGATCTATTCCACCTAAGCATGATATCAATGAGTCTCTCAAAGCCATGAGAATTTACATTGATGAATGCAAAGAAAGAACAGCTAGGATGCGTGCTAAAAAAGAGAGTTATATAAAAGTGTGTTCTTCTAGTTATCATGAAAATAAAGATGAAGATCTGAAAGTTATTGATGTGTCTCCTATTAGATTCTTGTTCTCTAGTATGAATCTTGATAAAGATGGAATTGGAGATGAGTCTACTTTAATTAAAAGGTGTCCTAATGATTCTGAGTTTTTAGATCTTGATGCTAAAATTGTTAAAAGTGGGATAGAAGAAATTAAAACTTTGCATGGTGATGAACCCACTACTTTGGATTTCAAGGGATTCAATTATGATAATTGCTCTTTCATTGATTGTATTTCCTTGTTGCAATACGTACTAAACTCTCTGCATGCTTACAATCAAAATAAAGCTTCTACCAAACACATAGTTGATGCTTTGATGCAATCTTATGAAGAAAAACTTGAATTTTAAGTTTCTATCCCTAGAAAGTTTTATGATGAGTGGGAACCTAGTATTAAAATTAAAGTTAAAGATCATGAATGATTTGCTTTGTGTGATTTGGGTGCAAGTGTTTCCACTATCCCAAAAACTTTGTGTGATTTGTTAGGTTTCCATGATCTTGATGATTGTACTTTAAATTTGCATCTTGCGGATTCTACTATTAAGAAACCTATGCGAAGGATTAATGATGTTCTTATTGTTGCCAATAGGAATTATGTGCCCATAGATTTCATTGTTCTTGATATAGATTGCAATCCTTCATGTCCTATTATTCTTGGTAAACCTTTCCTTAGAACGATTGGTGCAATTATTGATATGAAGAAAGGAAATATTAGATTCCAATTTCTGCTAAGGAAAGACATGGAATACTTTCCTATAAAGGAAATTAAATTACCATATGAATCTATTATGAGAGCCACTTATGGATTGCCTTCCAAAGATGGCAATACCTAGATCTATCAATGTATCGTGCCTAGCTAGGGGCGTAAAACGATAGCGCTTGTTGGCAGGCAACCCAATTTTATATTTTTTTGTTTTTGATTCTGTTTTGTAATAAATATTGCATCTAGCTTCTGTTTAGATGTGGTTTTGTGTTTTAATTAGTGTTTGTGCCAAGTAGAACCTTTGGGAAAACTTGTGTGATGTTTATACGATCTTGCTGTGACAAACAGAATCGTTAGTGCTCACTAGAATGGTCACCGGATTTTACTGGAGTGTGTTATTTAGTTAATTCTTTTTGCAGATGATTAATAGACAAATTCCTCACGTTTACCAATTTATTTCAATTTTTTGGAGTTACAGAAGTATGTGAAAGTTACAGATTACTACAGACTGTTCTGTTTTTGACAGATTCTGTTTTTGTGTGTTGTTTGCTTATTTTGATGAATCTATGAGTAGTATTGGGGAGTATGAATCATAGAGAAGTTGGAATACAGTAGTTTTAACACCAATATAAACAAAGAATGAGTTCATTACAGTACCTTTGAGTGGTGGTTTGTTTTCTTATACTAACAGAGCTCACGAGATTTTTGTCTAAGTTTTGTGTTGTGAAGTTTTCACGTTTTAAGTATTTCTTTGATGGACTATGGAACAAAGAGTGGCAAGATCCTAAGCTTGGGGATGCCCAAGGCAACCCAAGGTAAAATTCAAGGACAACCAAAAGCCTAAGCTTGGGGATGCCCCGGGAAGGCTTCCCATCTTTCGTCTTCATCCATCGTTAACTATACTCGGGACTATATTTTTATTCACCACATGATATGTGTTTTACTTGGAGCGTCATGTATAATTTGAGTCTTTGCTTGTTAGTTTGCCACAGTTATCCTTGCTGGACACACCTTTTTGAGAGAGATAAATATGGCCTAGGAATTCTTAGAACACTCTATGTGCTTCACTTATATCTTTTGAGCTAAATAGTTTGCTCTAGTGCTTCACTTATATCTTTTAGAGCACGGTGGTAATTATATTTTGTAGAAATTGTTGATCTCTCATGCTTCACTTATATACTTTTGAGAGTCTATTGAAACAGCATGGAAATGTGCTTTGGCTATAAAACTAGCCTTCGCATGATAGGCATCCAAGATCAATGTAGTAAAAACTTTCATACTAAGTGCATTGAATATGAAGAAAAGTTGGATGCCTGATAATTGTTTTTGAGATATGAGGATAGTGATATTAGAGTGATGCTAGTGGAGTTATTACGAAATTGAGAAATACTTGTGTTAAAGTTAGTGATTCCCGTAGCATGCACGTATGGTGAACCGCTATGTGACGAAGTTAGAGCATGAGGTATTTGTAGTGTCAACCTTTGTGTGGAGGTCGGGGGCGCGCGATGGTTAACTCCTACCAACCCCCCCCCCCCTAGGATCATGCGTTGATTGCTTTGTTTTGATGACTCGTAAATTTTTATAATAAGTATATGAGTTCTTATGAATAATGTTGAGTCCATGGATTATACGCACTCTCACCCTTCCACCATTGCTAGCCTCTCTCGTAGCGTGCAACTTTCGCCTTTACCATACACCCACTATATACCTTCCTCAAAATAGCCACCATATACCTTCCTCAAAACAGCCACCATACCTACCTATCATGGCATTTCCATAGCGTTTCCGAGATATATTGCCATGCAACTTTCCACCGTTCCGTTCATATGACATGCTTCATATTGTCATATTGCCATGCAAGATCATGTAGTTGACATCATATTTGTGGCAAAGCCACCATGTATAATTTTTCATACATGTCACTCTTGATTCATTGCACATCCCGGTACACCGCCGGAGGCATTGATATAGAGTCATACTTTGTTCTAGTATCGATTTGTAATATCGAGTTGTAAATCTATATAAGTGTGATGATCATCACTATTAGAGCATTGTCCCATGTGAGGAAAGGCCAAACAAAATAAAAGGCCACTCCAAAAAAAAGAAAAAAAGAAAAAAAGAGACAATTGCTATTATCTTTTTCCACACTTGTGCTTCAAAGAAGCACCATGTTCTTCATGATAGAGACTCTCATGTTTAGTCACTTTCATATACTAGTGGGAATTTTCATTATAGAACTTGGCTTGTATATTCGAACGATGGGCTTCCTCAAATGACCTAGGTCTTCATGAGCAAGCTAGTTGGATGCACACCCACTTAGTTTCTTTTGTTGAGCTTTCATACATTTTTAGCTCTAGTGCATCCGTTGCATGGCAATCCTACTCACTCACATTGATATCTATTGATGGGCATCTCCATAGCCCGTTGATACGCCCAGTCGATGTGAGACTATCTCCCTCCTTTTTGTCTTCTCCTCAACCACCATTCTATTCCACATAGTGCTATATCCATGGCTCACGCTCATGTATTGCGTGAAAGTTGAAAGGTTTGAAAGAATAGAGTATGAAAACAACTGCTTGGTTGAAACCGGGGTTGTGCATGATATGAATATTTTGTGTGATGAAGAGGGAGAATAGCCATACTATATGATTTTGTAGGGATAACTTTCTTTAGCCATAGTATTTTGAGAAGACATGATTGCTTTGTTAGTATGCTTGAAATATTATTATTTCTTATGTCAATATAGACTTTTGTCTTGAATCTTTCAGATCTGAACATTCATGACACAATTAAGTGAATTTCATTGAAAATTATGTTGGTTAGCATTCCACATCAAAAATTATGTTTTATCATTTACCTACTCGAGGACGAGCAGGAATTAAGCTTGGGGATGCTTGATACGTCTCCAACGTATCTATAATATTTTATTGTTCCATGCTATTATTTATAATGTTTTGGATGTTTAATGGGCTTTATTATACACTTTTATATTATTTTTGGGACTAACCTATAAACCCAAAGGCCCAGTCCAGATTGCTGTTTTTTTGCCTATTTCAAGGTTTTGCAGAAAAGGAATATCAAACGGAGTCCAAACGGAATGAAACTTCGGGAGAGATATTTTTGGAGCAAAATATGCACGGGAGACTTGAGAACCAAGGAATAGGGCTGACGTGGCGTCCACGAGGATGGGGGCGCGCCCCCTGCCTCATGGGCCCCACGTCTGGCCCCCGGTGCCCTCCTTCCTCCTATATATACCTACGTAGCCCGAGACCATCAGAACAAGAGAGAAAACCCTTGTTCCACCGCCGCAACCTTCTGTTCCCGTGAGATCCCATCTTGGGGCCTGTTCCGGAGCTCCGTCGGAGTGGGGATCTACCATGAAGTGCTTCTACATCATCATCATCGCCTCACCATGAGTTGTGAGTAGTGTACCACAGACCTTCGGGTCCATAGTTAGTATCTAGATAGCTTCTTCTCTCTCTTTGGATCTCAATACCAAGTTCTCCTCGGTCTTCGAGGAGATCTATTTGATGTAATCTCTTTTTACGGTTTCTATCGAGATTCGATGAATTGTGGGTTTATGATCAAGATTATCTATGAGAAATATTTGGTTCTTTTCTGAACTTTTTTATGTATGATTATAATATCCTTGCAAGTCTCTTCAAATTATTGGTTTCGTTTAGCCTACTAGATCCATAGTTCTTGCAATGGGAGAAGTGCTTGGCTTTGGTTCAATCTTGCGGTGTCCTTTCCCAGTGACAGTAGGGGCAGCAAGGCACGTATTGTATTGTTGCCATCGAGGATAAAAAGATGGGGTTTATATCATATTGCTTGAGTTTATCCCTCTACATCAAGTCATCTGGCTTAAGGCGTTACTCTTTTCTTATGAACTTAATACTCTAGATGCATGCTGGATAGCGGTCGATGTGTGGAGTAACAGTAGTAGATGCAGAATCGTTTCGGTCTACTTGTCTCAGACGTGATGCCTATATATAATGATCATGCCTAGATATTCTCATAAGTATTCGCTTTTCTATCAATTGCTCGACAATAATTCATTTACCCACCGTAGAATTCTGCTATCATGATAGAAGCCACTAGCGAAACCTATGGCCCCCGGTCTATTCTCAACATATCAATCTACAATCTACTTTACTTTTTCGTTTTTTACTTTTTGTTCTTGTATCCAAAAATACCAAAAATATCAAACTATCATATCTATCAGATATCACTTTCGTAAGTGACTGTAAAGGGATTGACAACCCCTTATCTCTTTGGCTGTGAAGTTCTTATTTGTTTGTGCAGGTGCGAGGGACTCGCGCGTGGTCTCCTACTGGATTGATACCTTGGCTCTCAAAAACTGAGGGAAATACTTATGTTACTGTGTTGCATCACTCTTTCCTCTTCGAGGGAGTACAACACAAGCTCGAGAAGTAGCACCAGGCTTTGGCGAATGACGGAGGACATGGCCTTGTGATAAGGCATCGTGGCCCTGAGAAACTTGCACTTGATCCAATTATCATCCATGTCCTTGCACCCATGATCTCTGATTGAAACCGCAAGAGTGGTTAATCTCCGATAAAGTTCACGGGGATCTTCATCTTCGATCATGGCAAACTCAGCGGCTTCATCTTGCACAACTTCATAGTTTGAGCGTTGAATGCTGGCGCTTCCCTTGTACATGGAACCAACATGCTCCCATGCTTCCTTGGCCACGGTGAAGGGTCGAAGATGTGCAATGTGTTCGGGAGGAATAGCATATTGAAGTATGCAAAGAACGGACTCGTTGAATTGATGATCCGCAACTTCTCTCGGAGTTAAGTTGTAGGGATCATGCGGGTAGAAACCTTGCTCAATGATTCCCTAAAGATTAGTAGAACAATGATTAAAATGATGTCTAAAGTGAAACATCCAAGTAGCAAAATCAGAATTTTTCACAAACTTAGGAGGAGGACCAACCGATTTTAAATACGGAGTAGGAATGGGTCCTCCATAATGGGTAGGAGGAGCGGAGTGGGCAAAAATGCCACTCCCATTCTTAGTACCCGGGACATGCTCACTACTAGCTTCTCCCTTGTCGGGAATAGCACCCGACACGTGTTGGAAATATGCCCTAGAGGCAATAATAAAATGGTTATTAATATATTTCCTTGTTCATGATAATTGTCTGTTATTCATGCTTGAATTTTATTGTACGGAAACAATGATACATGTGTGAATACATAGACCACTACTTGTCCCTGGTAAGCCTCTAGTTACTAGCTTGTTGATCAACAGATGGTCACGGTTTCCTGGCCATGGACATTGGATGTCATTGATAACGGGATCACATCATTAGGAGAATGATGTGATGGACAAGACCCAATCCTAAGCCTGGCACGAGATGGTGTAGTTTGTAATGCTAAAGCTTTTCCAATGTTAAGTATCTGTTCCTTAGACCATGAGGTTGTGCAACTCCCGGATACCGTAGGAATGCTTTGGGTGTGCCAAACGTCACAACGTAACTGGGTGGCTATAAAGGTACGCAACGGGTATCTCCGAAAGTGTCTGTTGAGTTGGCACGAACCGAGACTGGGATTTGTCACTTCGTATGATGGAGAGGTATCTCTGGGCCCAGTCGGTAAGACATCATCATAATGAGCTCAATGTGACTAAGGAGTTAGTCACGGGATGATGTATTACGGGACGAGTAAAGAGACTTGCCATGACGAGATTGAACAAGGTATCGGTATACCGACGATCGAATCTCGGGCAAGTACTATACCAATAGACAAATGGAATTGCATACAGGATTAAGTGAATCCTTGACATCGTGGTTCATCCGATGAGATCATCAAGGAACACGTAGGAACCAACATGGGTATCCAGATCCTGCTGATGGTTATTGATCGGAGAGTCGTCTCGGTCATGTCTCCGTGTCTCTCGAACCCGTAGGGTCTACACACTTAAGGTTCGATGACCCTAGGGTTATAGAGATATATGCACACGGTAACCCGAATGTTGTTCGGAGTCTCGGATGAGATCCCGGACATCACGAGGAGTTCCGGAATGGTCCGGAGGTAAAGAATTATATATAGGAAGTCCAGTTTCGGCCATCGGGAGAGTTCCGGGGGTCACCGGTAGTGTACCGGGACCACCAGAAGGGTCCCGGGGGTCCACCGGGTGAGGCCACCCATCCCGGATGGCCCCATGGGCCGTAGGGGGAGGGGGGCCAGCCCATAGTGGGCTGGCGCACCCCCTTGGGCCACCCCCCTGCGCCTAGGGTTGGGAACCCTAGGGGTGGGGGCGCCACCCTTGCCTTGGGGGCAAGTCTCCCCCTTGGCCGCCGCCCCCCCAGGAGATCTCATCTCCTAGGGCCGACGCCCCCCTGGCCCCAATATATAGTGGGGGGGAGAGAGGCCAGCCGCACTTCAGCCCCTGGCGCCTCTTCCCCCCC
>LR738714.1:845474904-845508893 GCA_902687465.1 Secale cereale | reverse complement strand
CCCCCGTTACACCTCTCCCTCCTCCCGCAGGACCTTGGCGAAGCCCTGCAGCTTTTCCCGTTGCATCCACCACCACGCCGTCGTGTTGCTGGATCTCCATCAACCTCTCCTCCCCCTTGCTGGATCAAGGAGGAGAAGTTGCTGTACCATACGTGTGTTGAACGCAGAGGTGCCGTCCGTTCGGCGCTGGGATCATCGGTGATAAGGATCACGACAAGTACGACTCCATCATCCATGTTCTCTTGAACGCTTCCGCTCGCGATCTACAAAGGGTATGTAGATGCACTTTTTTTATGCTCGTTGCTAGATGACTCCTTAGATTGATCTTGGTGAAGCATAGGAAAAAATTTGAATTCTGCTATGTTCCCCTACAGTGGCATCAGAGCTAGGTCTTTGCGTAGCATCTTGCACGAGTAGAACACAAACAAGTTGTGGGCGTTGATTTTGTTCAATTCTCTTGCCGCTACTAGTCCAATCTTGATTCGGCGGCATCGTGGGATGAAGCGACCCGGACCGACCTTACACGTATGCTTACGTGAGACAGGTTCCACCGACTGACATGCACTAGTTGCATAAGGTGGCTAGCGGGTGTCTGTCTCTCCCACTTTAGTCGGATCGGATTCGATGAAAAGGGTCCTTATGAAGGGTAAATAGAAATTGACATATCACGTTGTGGTTTTGGCGTAGGTAAGAAACGTTCTTGCTAGAAACCTATAGCAACCATGTAAAAACTTGCAACAACAATTAGAGGACGTCTAACTTGTTCTTGCAACATGTGCTATGTGATGTGATATGGCCAAGAAGAAGTGATGAATGATATATGTGATGTATGAGATTGATCATGTTCTTGTAATAGGGAATCACGACTTGCATGTCGATGAGTATGACAACCAGCAGGAGCCATAGGAGTTTTCTTATTTTATTGTATGACCTGTGTGTCACTGAATAACCCCATGTAATTACTTTACTTTATTGCTAAATGTTAGCCATAGTAGTACAAGTAATATTTGGCGGACGACTTCATGAAGACACGATGATGGAGATCATGATGATGGAGATCATGGTGTCATGCTGGTGACAAGGTTGAGCATGGTGCCCCGAAGATGAAGATCAAAGGAGCAAAATAATATTGGGCATATCATGTCACTTTATTTGATTGCATGTGATGTTTATCATGTTTATGCATCTTATTTTCTTAGAACGACGGTAGTAAATAAGATGATCTCTCACTAAAATTTCAAGAATTGTGTTCCCCCTAACTATGCACCGTTGCTAAGGATCGTTGTTCGGAAGCACCACGTGATGATCGGGTGTGATAGGCTCTAACGTTCGCATACAACGGGTGTAAGCCAGATTTATACACGTAATACACTTAGGGTTCACTTGACGAGCCTAGCATGTGCAGACATGGCCTCGGAACACGGAAGACCGAAAGGTCGAACATGAGTCGTATAGAAGATACGATCAACAAGAAGATGTTCACCGTTGATCACTAGTCCGTCTCACGTGATGATCGGACACGGGCTAGTCGATTCGGATCATGTATCACTTAGATGACTAGAGAGATGTCAATCTGAGTGGGAGTTCATTAATTTTATTTAGATGAACTTAATTGTCATGAACTTGTCTAAAATCTTTACAATATGTCTTGTAGATCAAATGGCCCATGCTCATGTTGCCCTCAACTTCAACGCGTTCCTAGAGAAAACCAAGCTGAAAGACGATGGTAGCAACTATACGGATTGGGTCCGTAACCTGAGGATTATCCTCATAGCTACCAAGAAATCATATGTCCTTGAAGCACCACTAGGTGAACGCCTGGCAGTCACGTTGTGATGATTACTCCCTGGTTCAGTGCGGCATGCTTTACAGCTTAGAATCAAGGCTTCAAAAGCGTTTTGAGCACCACGGAGCATATGAGATGTTCCAAGAGCTAAAAATGGTTTTCCAAGCTCATGCCCGAGTCGAGAGATATGACGTCTCCGACGCATTCTATAGTTGTAAGATGGAGGAGAATAGTTCTGTCAGCGAGCACATACTCAAATTGTCTGGGTTGCACAATCGCTTGTCTCAGTTGGCAATTAATCTCCCAGACGAAGCGGTAGTTGACAGAATCCTTCAGTCGCTCCCACCTAGCTACAAGAGCTTCGTGATGAACTTCAATATGCAAGGGATGGAGAAGTCCATTCCCGAGGTGTATTCAATGCTGAAATCAGCGGAGGTGAATATCAAGAAAGAACATCAAGTGTTGATGGTCAATAAAACTACTAAGTTCAAGAAAGGCAAGGGTAAGAAGAACTTCAAGAAGGATGGCAAAGGATTTGCCGCGCCCGGTAAACCAGTTGCCGGGAAGAAGCCAAAGAATGGACCCAAGCCTGAAACTGAGTGCTTTCATTGCAAGGGAACGGGTCACTGGAAGCGGAACTGCCCCCAAATACTTAGCAGATAAGAAGGCCGACAACGTCAAAGTATATATGATATACATGTTATTGATGTGTACCTTACTAGCGCTCGTAGTAGCTCCTGGGTATTTGATACCGGTGTAGTTGCTCACATTTGTAACTCAAAGCAGGAGCTGCGGAATAAGCGGAGACTGGCGAAGGATGAGGTGACGATGCGCGTCGGGAATGGTTCCAAGTTCGATGTGATTGCCGTCGGCATGCTACCTCTATATCTACCCTCGGGATTAGTTTTAAACCTTAATAATTGTTATTTAGTACCATCTTTGAGCATGAACATTGTATCTGGATCTCATTTAATGCGAGATGGCTACCCATTTAAATCCGAGAATAATGGTTGTTCTATTTATATGAGAGATATGTTTTATGGTCATGCCTCGCTGGTCAATGGTTTATTCTTGATGAATCTCGAACGTGATGTTACACATATTCATAGTGTGAATGCCAAAAGATGTAAAGTTGATAATGATAGTCCCACATACTTGTGGCATTGCCGCCTTGGTCATATTGGCGTCAAACGTATGAAGAAGCTCCATGCAGATGGACTTCTAGAGTCTCTTGATTATGAATCATTTGACACGTGCGAACCATGCCTCTTGGGCAAGATGACCAAGACTCCATTCTCCGGAACAATGGAGCGAGCGACCAACTTATTGGAAATCATACATACCGATGTGTGCGGTCCAATGAGTGTTGAAGCTCGCGGAGGCTATCGTTATGTTCTCACCCTCACAGATGACTTGAGTAGATATGGGTATGTCTACTTGATGAAACACAAGTCTGAGACCTTTGAAAAGTTCAAGGAATTTCAGAATGAGGTCGAGAATCAACGTGACAGAAAAATAAAGTTCTTATGATCGGATCGTGGGGGTGAACATTTAAGTCACGAATTTGGCACGCACTTAAGGAACTATGGAATTGTTTCACAATTGACACCGCCCGGAACACCTCAGCGTAATGGTGTGTCTGAACGTCGAAATCGTACTCTGTTGGACATGGTGCGATCTATGATGTCTCTCACCGACTTACCGCTATCTTTTTGGGGATATGCTTTAGAGACTGCCGCATTCACTTTAAATAGTGCTCCATCAAAATCCGTTGAGACGACACTGTATGAACTTTGGTTTGGCAAGAAACCTAAGCTGTCGTTTCTGAAAGTTTGGGGTTGCGATGCTTATGTCAAGAAACTTCAACCTGAAAACCTCGAACCCAAATCGGAAAAATGTGTCTTCATAGGATACCCAAAGGAAATGATTGGGTACACCTTCTACCTCAGATACAAAGGCAAGATCTTCGTTGCCAAGAATGGATCCTTTCTGGAGAAAGAGTTTCTCTCGAAAGAAGTAAGTGGGAGGAAAGTAGAGCTTGATGAGGTGACAGTCACCCCTTCCGAACCGGAAAGTAGCGCAACGCGGGAAATTGTTCCTGAGGTGCCTGCACCGACTAGGGAGGAAGATAATGATGATGATCATGAAGATTCAGATCAAGTTACTACTGAACTTCGAAGGTCCACAAGGACACGTTCCGCACCAGAGTGGTACGGCAACCCTGTCATGGAAATCATGTTGTTAGACAACGGTGAACCATCGAACTATGAAGAAGCGATGGCGGGCCCATATTCCAACAAATGGCTTGAAGCCATGAAATCCGAGATAGGATCCATGTATGAAAACAAAGTATGGACTTTGGTGGACTTGCCCGATGATTGGCACGCCATAGAAAATAAATGGATATTTAAGAAGAAGACTGACGCGGATGGTAATGTGACCATCTATAAGGCTCGGCTTGTCGCTAAAGGTTATCGACAAGTTCAAGGGATTGACTACGACGAGACTTTTTCTCCCGTAGCGATGCTGAAGTCCATCCGAATCATGTTAGCAATTGCCGCATACTTTGATTATGAGATATGTCAAATGGACATCAAAACGGCATTCCTTAATGGCTTCCTCAAGGAAGAACTGTATATGATGCAGCCAGAAGGTTTTGTTGATCCTGTGAATGCTAACAAGGTATGCAAGCTCCAGCGCTCTATCTATGGGCTGGTGCAACCATCTCGGAGTTGGAATATTCGCTTTAATGATGTGATCAAAGCGTTTGGGTTTATACAGACTTGGGGAGAAGCCTGTATTTACAAGAAAGTGAGTGGGAGCTCTGTAGCATTTATCATATTATATGTGGATGATATACTGCTGATGGGAAATGATATAGAATTCTTGGAAAGCATTAAGGCCTACTTGAATAAGAGTTTTTCGATGAAGGACCTTGGAGAAGCTGCTTACATATTAGGCATCAAGATCTATAGAGATAGATCGAGACGCCTCATTGGTCTTTCACAAAGCACATACCTTGATAAGATATTGAAGAAGTTCAATATGGATCAGTCCAAGAAAGGGTTCTTGCCTGTATTGCAAGGTATGAGATTGAGCACGGCTCAATCCCCGACCACGGCGGAAGATAGAGAAAAGATGAGTGTCATCCCCTATGCCTCAGCCATAGGTTCTATCATGTATGCCATGCTGTGTACCAGACCTGATGTGAAACTTGCCATAAGTTTGGTAGGGAGGTAGCAAACTGATCCCGGTATGAAACACTGGACAGCGGTCAAGAACATCCTAAAGTACCTGAAAAGTACTAAGGATATGTTTCTCGTTTATGGAGGTGACGAAGAACTCGTCGTAAAGGGTTATGTCGATGCTAGCTTCAACACAGATCTGGATGACTCTAAGTCACAAACCGGATACGTGTATATTTTGAATGGTGGGGCAGTCAGCTGGTGTAGCTGCAAGCAGAGCGTCGTGGCGCATTCTACATGTGAAGCGGAGTACATAGCTGCTTGCAAAGCAGCGCGGGAAGGAGTCTGGATGAAGGAGTTCATCACCGACCTAGGAGTCATTCCAAGCGCGTCAAACCCGATGACTCTCTTCTGTGACAACACTGGAGCTATTGCCATTGCCAAGGAGCCCAGGTTACACAAGAAGACTGTCGGGGAAACTGATCGCCCACGAACACCTATGAGACCGGAGCCCCTTTTCGGTACGGCAAGGGAGCGGAGGGTGCACGAAGAGCGGATCGAGGCGAGCACGCGAGCAGTTTACCCAGGTTCGGGCCGCACGGATGCGTAAAACCCTACTCCTGCCTTGGTTTGTATTGTGTTCTTGGCTCGGGAGCAAGAAGAGCTATAGTGCTTGTCGCTGGCTACACCGAGCGTGAGAGTGATCGAAGATCGGAACCTCCTCTACGTTGCGCATGGGCCTCCTTTTATAGGTCAAAGGGGTCACCGACAGGTGGCCACGTAGGTGAGGGTAAAAACGTAAAAATGATGGTAGTTGTAACAGTGCATGTACAGTGCTCTGTACCTAACCCTGACGGCAGGGGACAAGGGCATTAAATGCCCGTCGCCGTCGCCCCGAACAGTGCAAAAAGCGTCCGTCAGGGTGTCTCCATTCGCCACGACGGTGGCCTCGTCGTCGCGGCTTGCCACCGTGTACCCCAGGCTGCACAGCCTTCCGCCACGTGCCCCTGGAAGGGCCCCAGGGCGACGCATGGCCGGATGAGCTGGAGCGCGGGCACATAGTGGAAGCTTGCCGTGGCAAGCGCCTTGCCGCGGCCGCTACCTTGCCGCGCCCGGGAGCTTGTCGCTCTCCGGGCTTTGCCGCGATGCGCGGGGCGCCGCGATAAGTCTCCTGAAACGCCATGCTTGGCCTTCCTGACAAGCTCCTCTTGCCAGGGTCTTGTGCCGAAGGGGTGGTCTTGAGCCTGTAACGGCCTTCCCGGCAAGCTCCTCTTGCCGGGGTCTTGTTTCTTTAGCTTGAATACTTTGTTCTTGAATGGCCTCAAAGGGATCACAGTGGGCCTTGGCGGGCGCGTGGCAAGCCCTGCCACGGGACGCTGCTACTGCCCGTGCACAAGTTGGGATACTAAGGTACCCCTACTTTAGTACACAGACAGGAGCCCCCGGGCCTGGGCCACACACGGTGCCGAGCGCTGTTGGGCCAGGCCCAGAACAGTGCACGGGCACACGCGGCCCACGGCGCGCCGTATCCCACTCTGTATCCACCGCGCCCCTCCCTAACGGCACGCGTCGATTGCGGCGTCGTGGGAGAAATCGTGGCCTGTTTCTTTAATGGGGGAAATGCGGAACGCCCCCCTTTTCCCCTTAAAAGCAGGGGAAACAGGGGTAGTTCCCTCCATTCATCCATTGCTTCTTCATCCTCCAGAAACCCCCGCCGATCTCCTCCTCCTCGAAGGTCGAAAGAGAGCAGCGCTCCGCCCTTCCTCCGCCGCCGCCAGTCTCTCCAGCGCCGTCGACTTCCCCCGCCATGGCCCCGAAGGGCGACAATGCGAAAGCCGCGAAGACCGCCAGGGCACTGAAGTTAGCGGCAATGTGGAAGAAGATGGTGGTCTTCCCGCCGAGGCTCGGCGCGAGGGAGCTGAAGGACTCCTTCTACATCTTCTGGTCGAGGGAGACAAAAGCGCACCCGCGCACCAGGGTACTCCCCGCCGAGGCCTGCGACATGTTCCCGGGAGGGTACGCCTATTTTGCTCTGTTCTTCCATTGCGGACTCTGCCCACCATATTCCGAATTCTTCTGTGATATCATGAATACCTACGGGTTTCATTTCCTTGATTTCACCCCAAACACCGTCTTGACCATGGCCGTTTTCGCACATCTGTGCGAGAACTTTGTCGGAGTGTACCCCAACGTAGCTCTTTTCCGCCATTACTTTACGCCTCGGGTCGAGTCTGGGTCTCCTTTATCCGGCGGGATCTCTTGGATCTTTAGGCTCCATAAGAAAGAGGCATACTTGACTGGGGAACTCCGCGGCAAGTGGGAGGAGTGGAGGGCCAACTGGTGCTGGATCATGGAGGACGCCCCAGAGCAGTTCACTTCCCCGCGCCAAGTTGCAATAGTGCGCGGCAATGACTGGAGTGACCTGGCCCCTAAGGACGACAAGCTGAAGATAGCCACCACTAGGATCCTTTGCCTCCGGCAAGCCAAACTCACTGTAGGGGCTGTCGGAACTGATTTCCTTCGCCGCCGCATCGCTCCCTTGCAGGAGAGGAAAAGGCCTGCTTGGGAATTTGGAAACGCGGCAGACTTTATGAGGCTGCGCCCAGGCCTTAACTACAACTTCACTGTCCTGGAGCTCAAGGGGATGCTCCGTGAACTATTCAAGCACGACCCAAACATCCAGAGTGGTTTGCATTGCCGCGGGGGGTAGTTCCGCTACGCAACAATTCGTCGCTCAGCGCTATCCGCGCGGCGATGCCATGGTGTGACTCCCATGGAATTGACCCCACTTGGCGGGAGCCTTCTGACGAAGCCGTGCAAACATTCTTCGACAACTTGGTGGAGCTGCCAATCAATCCCGACGAGAAGAAGGGCCTCACCCGCGACACCACCGACGAGGAGATGGCTTATATTGCCACCAGGTTGGAGGAGGCAGCCGCAGCCGCGGCCACGGGCGAGTTTGGGTATACCTTGGAGGAGGCGGATGCAGCGGAGGCGGTAAGTCTGGCCGAGGAGGAAGAGCTCCTCAAACTGATAAAGCCTGTCGGGCAACCCGCCGGAACGAGCGAGGCTGCCGAGCAAGGCACAGAGTCGAGCGGGCCCGTCGAGCAGGGCGCCGAATCGAGTGACTCTGCAGAAGACTCAGGTGGGTCTCTGAACCTTGGTTCTTCTTCATCCTCGGGAAGTTCATCGCCGCCGGCAAGTCCTCCGGCTCCAGCGAGAAGGCGCCTCCGCAAAGCCGCAGATGTAGCGAGGCAGCCGGCGGGCCAGCAGCCGCAACGCCGTCCGACACGCGCCACCGCGGCGGGCAAGGCCGCCAAGGGAGTGCCCCGTGCTTCAGCAGCGGCCGAAGGAGGATCTTCCCGCGCCGGCTCCACCGCTCCCTCCGCCCCTTGGGCCTCGGCGACAACTGGAGCGGGGTCCTCTCAGACCACCGTCCCTGCTCCCACCAAGCGGCCGAGGGCGCCTACTCCTCCAGCTCCTCGCGCCGGGACGCGCGAGGCGGATTTCGACTTCTCCGTGCTCAGTTCCGACGAGAAGGAGGAAGAGTAAGCACTATCAACTCTTGTTTCCTTCGATTTTTGTTGCTCTTGTCTTGAATTTTCTTTGTCTGATTCTGTTTATGTCTGTCTTCTAGGACCCTGGCCCAGAGGGCGGCGAAGAGGGCCAAGATCCCGGTGGTCGATCTTGAGGATGAGCCCGTCGCAGCGGCAGGGGATGCGCCAGCGACAAGCTTGCCGGACCAGGCAACTGCTCCGCAGAGCAGCCCCCAGCGCAGCCCCCAGCGTAAGTCTTCTGTTCACTTCTTCGTTTGTCGGGCACGCGCAGGCTTCTCATCCTTGTTAATCTTTTTGCTTGTTTGTTGACTTGTGCAGAAGCAGAGCAGCAGCCTCAGGATCCCCAAGAGGTCGCTCCCGACGAGCCGCATGTCTCGGCCTCTCCGCCAAGGAGGAGCTCCCCGGCGAGGGAGGGTACTTCGCCAAGGGTGAGCACTCCGCCAAGGGCGAGTACTCCGCCAAGGGCGAGCACCCCGCCAAGGGAAGGCACCAGCGGCCCTCCGCCAACGAGGGCTACCACCACGCCGCCAAGGGAGGAGTCCCCGGCGAGGAACCCCGTTGAAGAAGAGGCCCGCGCAGGTAACCCTTGTACTTTTCTTCTCTTGAATTTCTCTTTTTTGGATATTTGCGTGACAATTATTTTCTATTTTCCTATTCTTTTCTTGTCTTCAGACTCGTCCGCTCCAGAGCCTATGGAGACGGAGGCCACCACCGAGGAGGCCGCGCGCGGCAATGCTGGTGACGCCGCGGCCACCGAAGAGGCGATCGGTACCGACGAGCCTGCCGTTGAAGAGGCAGCCAGGGCCGCCGACGCGGCAGCGGAGGAGGGGATCGGCGGTCGCACTGACGGCCCTGAGGCCGCAGGAGCGTCAGACGCTATGCCGACCGCCGACCCTGCTGCTGCCGCGGCCGGAACTGGCGCCTACCTGGAGGCTGGAAACGGGGTCTTCATTCAGCTCTCGTGGGCATCTTCGTCAAGGGCGCTCGCGAAGGGAGAAGTCTTCGATGGGGAAGTCCTCGCCTCCGCCGGGCTAAAGTTCGTCGACGCGCCCGGCAACAGCAGCGAGCCCGAGGAGGAGCGGCTCCTGCGAAGGCTTCTGGCTCTGTACCGCGCCAGGCAGGCCAAGCTGGAGTCCCGAGAGGCTCTGGCCGCCAAGGCGGGCGTCGACTTGGAGAAGCGCGCCGAAGAGCTCCGGGCCGCCAACCAGGCGGCCCTCCGATCCTTGGCGGAGGAGCGGGAGGAGCTCGCCGAGGCGCATCAGGCGTTCATACTCGAGAAGGCCGAAGCAGAGGAGCAGCAACGGCTCGCCGCCGAGGAGCTGTCCCGGCGGGAAGGAGAGCTAACGCAGCGGAAGGTCGACCTCGACAGCCACGAGGACGACCTTGCCGCGCGTGAACAGTCCCTTGGCGGAGCTCTGCAGGAAGCGAGGGACGTCGCTGCAGCTGTAGAGACCGCCAAGAGAGACTTGGAGGCGAGGGTGGCGCAACTGGAGATCCATTTGAAAACAAGCGAGGAGAAGGTTGCTGCGCTCACGTCGGAGAGGGAGAAGGACGCCCACAGCCACTCTGAGCTGCAGGTCCGTCTCTCCGACAAGAGCAAGGAGCTCGCCATCGCCAAGGATTCCGTTCCAGACTTGGAGTTGAAGCTGTCCACCCTCACCGCGTCACTTGACAGCGCCATGAATCGGGAGACGAAGCTGAAGGAGGACCTCAGGGCTGAGAGGGCGCTGTTGGACAGCGCCGCCCTCACTCAAAACAACTTCAGGCAGACGGTGGAGCAGTGGACCGAGGGGCTTGTCGC
This sequence comes from Secale cereale, assembly GCA_902687465.1. Classification (NCBI taxonomy): domain Eukaryota; kingdom Viridiplantae; phylum Streptophyta; class Magnoliopsida; order Poales; family Poaceae; genus Secale; species Secale cereale. The sequence goes on along the minus strand of LR738714.1, from coordinate 845,498,564 downwards.
CGCCGCCGCTGACATCGACAGGGAGTTAGCGGGGTTGGGGACGGAGCACCTCGGGTACTCCCCCGACGAGAACCTCCCTCACGGCGCCAAGTTGAGCTTGTTCTTCAGGGGAGTGGCGCCGGCCCTCGAGCAGCTCCGGGAGAGGATCCCCACGCAGCTGGCGAACGAGGCGTGCAGGCTTTGCACAGGAGTCGTGGAGAGGGTGCTGACGAAGATAGTCTACCGCAACCCAGGACTCAACCTTGAGAACGTCCTCAGGACCTTGCCGCCCGACGCCGACCAGGAGGCGCTCAAGGCCCTTGTCACACCCATTGTGGCCAAGGTGGGCAAGATCAGGAGAGTTGATGGCGACCGCGTAGACTAGGCTGTTTTCTTTCCGCTTCCCTTGTCGTTGCCAACCATGTCATGGACAAAAATCTATTAGTGCTGCGACAAGTTGCTTTTGTAATATAACTCTATTTTGGGTAGTTAACGCAGTGTTATTTCCATTACTTGACCTCTTTGCTTTGTATGCTTTTACCCTACGCTTTTAGGGAACTTGCCGGCAAAGGGACCCTTGCCGCGAGCGCTGAGTGCGGAACTTCAGCAGGCTGCCGGCAATGCCACTACCGGCAAGAAACCTTGTCGCAGCTAGTCGCAGCACACTTAGGTTGTTGAGCGAACTCGAAAACAAAGTAAGGGCGCGACACTTGTCGCAGCACACTTAAGCCATTGAGCGTGCTCGAAACAAAGTAAGGGCGCGGCTAGCTACGAGTAGGTTCCTCCGCGCAGAGGTTTTCCATACAAAGTGTGGTCGTTCAAGGAAGATAACTTTAAAATTTTGAATGCTCAAACTTTGGCAACTTAGCTTTTGTGTTGTTCGCTTCCCGGCAAGGCTAGGCTTTCTTGAACGGCACTTGGTCCATACCACTGTCTCCTTCCCCCCCGGAAACTTGTGCGTGAGGAAAACTTCTTCTGCTTGATAGAAAAGAAAAAGGGAGGAAACATAGATATGGAGCCTTGCGTCTCATTATTGCTTACCGGGGGCGCGTGCTGCACAGAATGTCAGATAATTCATGCAAGAAAAGCGAAAAGGCATGGAATCGACAAGTTGTGCATGGCACAAAAGTTTTACTGATGCACGGGGTCTGCGCCCGGCTTTGTACAAAGGTTTATATGCAACAGCGGAAAGACTTGTACAAAAGGTGGTTGCCGGAGCGGATCACGGCAACCGCGCCTTATGGGTGAAACTTGCGAAGGTGCTCAATGTTCTAGGAGTTGCTCACCGGTAAGCCCTCTTCGGTCTCAAGGCGGACAGCGCCGGGCCTTGTGACTTGTCTCACCCGATAAGGGCCTTCCCACTTCGGCGTCAACTTGTTGGAATTCTTGGCGGACTGAACGCGTCGAAGAACAAGGTCGCCTTCCTCGAGACTTCTGGCTTTAACTTTGCGGCTATGGTAGCGGCGCAAAGCTTGCTGGTATCGAGCAGCTCGTACAGCAGCCTGAAGACGGTCCTCCTCAAGGAGCAGTGCGTCGTCTTGCCGCAGCTGCTCTTGCTCGAGCTCATCGTAAGCGAGCACTCGAGGCGACCCGTATAGGAGTTCCGTGGGGAGAATTGCCTCTGCTCCATAGACAAGAGCAAAGGGTGTCTGTCCAGTGGCTCGATTTGGTGTCGTTCTGATTGACCAAAGAGCCGCCGGCAACTCCTCAATCCAGTTTCTTCCGCATTTGTGCAGCCTGTCGAAAGTTCTTGTCTTGAGTCCGCGCAGCACTTCAGCGTTTGCCCTCTCCGCTTGACCATTGCTCCTCGGGTGAGCAACAGAAGCGAAGCAGACCTTGGCGCCAAGGTCTTGGACGTATTGCATGAAGGTGCGACTTGTGAATTGCGTGCCATTGTCGGTGATGATCCTGTTAGGGATTCCGAAACGGCAAACAATTTACCTGAAGAACTTGACTGCTGACTGTGCGGTGACCTTCCTCACTGGTTCCACTTTCGGCCACTTTGTGAACTTGTCGATGGCAACGTACAAGTACTCAAAGCCCCCGGCTGCGCGGGGAAAGGGGCCGAGGATGTCGAGCCCCCAGACCGAAAATGGCCAGGACAAAGGGATCGTCTGGAGAGCTTGAGCTGGCTGATGTATCTGCTTGGCATGGAACTGGCACGCTTCACACTTGGTTACTTGTGCAGTTGCATCTTGGAGGGCTTCTGGCCAAAAGAAACCTTGCCAGAACGCCTTGCCGGCAAGTGCTCTTGCGCCAATGTGGTGGCCACATATGCCTCCATGTATCTCTGCCAACAGCTTTTGCCCATCTTCCCGGGGAATGCACTTCAGTCTAACACCGTTGAGTCTTCTTCTGTACAGTTCATTGCCGATGAACTGATACATACTTGACTGCCGGGTTATTCTTTCTGCTTCTTCTGGCTCTTCGGGAAGTTCTCCAGTTTGAAGGAAACGGACAATCTGCTGCGCCCATGCTGGAGCCTGAGGCTCAACAAGAAGGACTAAAGGCATCAGTGCTGCTGCAGGAACGTCAGCTTCTACGGCAAGAACTTGTGGCTCGGCCGGAGCTTGACGTTCCCCGGCAAGCTTGCCAGGGCAAAGCTTGTCGGGAACGCCTGCTTCAACTGTACAAACCCTTGGGGTCTGCAGGAGCAGACTGTTCCTCAGCAATTTTGTCGTTGATCTTGGGGACCTTATTGGCGGCGACTTCGGGAAGCTCCGCCGGTAAGTAGTCACCAGAGACCAACTTTCTCTTCTTACTTTGTCCAATTGATGGTGTAACAGATGGTTGAGTTAACTTGAGCACAAAGATCCCTGGTTCCACAGGTAGCTTTAGTGCAGCACACTTTGACACGCCGTCTGCGATGTCGTTTTGAGCTCTTGGAACATGCTCCATCTGCAAGCCTTCAAAGTGTTCTTCAAGTTTCCTCACTTCGTCGACGTATGCCTCCATCAACGGACTCTGGTAGCTCTTGTTTACTTGTCGGACAACCAACTGCGAATCACTCCGCACAATGAGCTTCTTGATCCCAAGTTCCGCTGTGATTCTGAGGCCGGCAAGCAAACCTTCATACTCTACAGTATTGTTTGTTGATTGCTCCTTGGGAAAATGCATCTGGACAACGTACTTGAGGTGCTCGCCGGTGGGCGCGACAAGCAGCACGCCGGCGCCGGCGCCTTGCAGCAAGAAGGCACCATCAAAGTACATTATCCATTCTTTGCTCACTTCTTTGACGGGGATGCTTGTCTCTGGAATCTCTTCGTCTGGCGTTGGTGTCCATTCTGCTATGAATTCTGCCAATGCTCTGCTCTGGATAGTAGAAGTACTTTCAAACTTGAGGCCAAAGCTTGACAGCTCCAGTGCCCACTCGACAATCCTGCCTGTTGCTTCTGGATTTTGCAATATCCTTTTCAGCGGAAAGCGAGTGACCACTGTTATCTCATGTGCTTGTAAGTAGTGGCGCAGCTTTCTCGAGGCCATGAGGAGGCCGAAGAGCAGCTTCTGCACCCCAGAGTATCTTGACCTAGCCCCCTGCAAGAGGGAACTGACAAAATAGACTGGGCGCTGCACCATCTTCTTCCGCACCTCTTCTTGCGTCTGCGCAGACTCATCCTTGTCGGGGCCAGAGCTTGTCGGGGAAGCCCCCTGCTTGTCGCTGGATGTGCTCGCCGGGGCTGTGGGCTCCTCATCTGCCTCCCTTTCCGCTACTAACGCAACACTAACCACTTGATTGGTTGCTGCTAAGTACAGCAGCAACTTCTCTTGTGGTCTAGGTGCGACAAGTATTGGAGTGGAGGATAGGTACCCTTTCAAGTCTTGCAGCGCTGCCTCCGCTTCCGGAGTCCATTTCATTGGACCTGCCTTTTTCAAGATTTTGAAAAACGGCAGGGCGCGTTCTGCAGACTTAGAAATGAACCTGCTGAGAGCAGCCACGCAGCCAGCAAGCCTTCGTACATCCTTGACGCGCTTCGGAGCTTCGATCTGCTCGATGGCTTTGATCTTGTCGGGATTGGCTTCAATCCCTCTTTGGGACACAAAGAACCCGAGAAGCTTGCCGGAGGGGACTCCGAGCACGCACTTCTCGGGGTTAAGCTTGAGTTGTATCTTGTGCAGATTCGCAAAAGTTTCATCTAGATCTTGAATCAGGGTATCTTTGTCCTTGCTCTTGACCACTATATCATCCATGTAAGCTTCTACATTCCTGTGTATCTGTGGCTCAAAAGCAGTGTGGACTACCCTCGCAAACGTTGAACCGGCATTCTTCAATCCAAAGGGCATGCGTATGAAGCAATAAGTGCCACATGGAGTAATGAACGCGGTCTTCTCTTCATCTTCTTCAGCCATAAATATCTGGTGGTATCCGGAGTATGCATCAAGGAATGAAAGCAACTCACATCCAGCCGTGGAGTCAACGATCTCGTCAATGCACGGCAAGGGAAATGGATCTTTGGGACAAGCTTTATTCACATCGGTGAAGTCTATACAAAGCCTCCACTTCCCATTTGCTTTGCGCACAACAACAGGGTTGGCCAGCCACGTGGGATGAAGTACACCTCTGACAAGGCCTGCCGCTTCCAGCTTCTTGATTTCCTCAGCGATAAACTCTTGGCGCTCCACCGCTTGCTTTTTGACCTTCTGATTGATGGGCCGCGCGTGAGGACAAACGGCAAGCTTGTGCTCAATCACTTTCCTGGGAACACCGGGGATGTCAGACGGTTGCCATGCAAACACGTCGACATTCGCCCGCAGGAAAGCAACGAGCGCGCTTTCCTATTTAGGATCGAGCGTGGCACTGATGGTGAAAGTACCACCAGTGCCGTCCTCCTTGGCGGACACCTTCTTGGTTGCAGGCGGAGCTGCCATTCCTTTCTTGCACTTGCCGGTGGAGCTCGATGGTGCGTCCTCGACGGCAGCGCAGCACTCCGAAGAGGTGCGTTTGCCGGAGTGGGCCCCAGAGCCCTTGCCGGACTTGGTCTTGCTCTTCCCCCCGAGAGCTTCAGCGGCAAGTGTCTTACTGTCCGTTGCGGCTGCTGCGTCCCGGTAGATCTTGTCGGCACAGATAAGCGCGTCCTTCTTGTCACCGGGGACAGAGATGACGCTTATCGGGCCTGGCATCTTGAGCATGGTGTAGGCGTAATGAGAGGCCGCCATGAACTTGGCGAGCGCCGGACGGCCAAGTATCACATTGTATGGCAACGGGATATCGGCAACGTCAAAGGTTATCCTCTCAGTCCTGAAATTCAGCTCTCCGCCAAAGGTTACTGGCAGTGTGATTTTCCCCTTCGGCTTGCTCCTTCCCGGGTTGATCCCTTGGAACGTGCCGGTCTCCTCGAGCTCGCTGTCAGGGATCTGTAGCTTCCAGACCACAGCAGAGGAGATCAGGTTGAGGCCGGCCCCGCCGTCAACCAACATCTTGGTGACCTTGAGGTTGCGGATGGTTGGTGAAACCAACATCGGTAAACACCCGACCGCAGTTGTGCGGTCAGGGTGGTCCTCAATGTCGAAGATGATAGGCGTGCTGGACCACTTCAGGAGTTTGCGTGACTCGACGGGTGGCTCTGCTGCATTAACTTCCCGCACCCATTGTTTGAGTTGGCGGTGGGAAGTATGCAGAGAGGCACCTCCATCGACGGACAGAACTTCTGTGGCCTTCTGGAACTCCTGCTCGCTGTTGTCTCCGTCATCTATGTCTTCATCGTCGTCTTCGTCTTCGTCCTTGTCGCGGCCGCGGGGAGGTCTATCTCCTTGCCGCTGCTTGGCCTTGCCGCGACGTCCTCCCCGGCCATTGAATGGCCGCTTCTTGCCGGACTCTCCTCCACCTCCTTGGGCCTTCTCCTTGTCGCGTCGCTCGTACTTAGCCTTCTGCTGCTCGACGAGGTACTCAACCCTTTTGCAGTTCTGGAGATCGTGGCCCTTGGTGCGGTGGATCTTGCAGTACTGCTTGTCGGAGCCGTCCTGCTTGTCGGCGGCCGCTATAGTGGTAGCTTCCTTGCCAGAGCCACCAGCCTGAGCTTTCTTGGCGCCGGCCTCCTTGCCGGACTGCTCAACGACCAGTACTTCCTTGTTCTTCTATTTCTTGTTGTTTCGCCGCCGGTTCTTCCTTGCCGGGGTGGCATCCTCACTATATGTTCCTCCTGCTCCAGTATCCTCTCCGGGGAGTCTCCTCCCCTCTTCAGCGCGTGCGCACTTGTCGGCCAGGGCATAGAGCTCACTGACGTCTCGTATCTTGCACATCGCCATTTCCTCCCTCATCCTGCGGTTACGCACGTTCTGATGGAACGCGCTGATAACCGCAGCAGGGTGGACGTCCGGGATGTTGTGCTGAACGCGGCTGAATCTCTGGATGTACTTTCGCAGGGACTCTCCTTCCTTCTGGGCAAGTATGTGGAGATCACTTTCCTGGCCATGGGGCTTGTGGCCGCCCGTGAAGGCGCCGACAAACTGATGGCACAGGTCGGCCCAAGAAGAGATGGAGTTCTCCGGCAAGTGCATGAGCCAAGATCTGACGTTTGGCTTGAGCACGAGCGGGAAGTAGTTCGCTAATATCTTCTCGTCGCGTCCCCCGGCAGCCTGCACCGCAATGGTGTAGACGCTGAGGAACTCTGACGGATGAGTCTTGCCGTCGTACTTCTCGGGTACGTCGGTCTTGAAGTTCTTCATGCCGGGCCACTGGACTTGCCGCAGCTCACGGGTGAACGCAGGGCAGCCCGCCGCGTACGGCAAGTCGCCTGGTTCTCCGGGCGCGTGCATGTCGACAGCGGGCCCAGCGCGCTGGTCGGATTGTCGCCGCGCTTCTCTTCGACGCTCGATGCGAGTTCGAGCGTCTTCTTGTCGTCTATCGTCGAGGACTTGGCGTTGATCGCGGCGAGCTCGCGGATCCGACGACGCCGTGGAGCCGTCGTCGATGTTGATCCGGCGAGGCGGCGATTTCGGCCTTCGGGGCGGGGAGTGCATGGTAGTTGCACCCCCTGCGGTCTTGTCTCCATCAGCCCGCGCCTGGCTGACTTGCCGCGGCCGCGACGTCGTCGGCTGCTGCGGCGTGTCGTTGTTGGCGAAGGCGATGAGGCACTGGATGGTGGACGTCCAGTCTTCGGCCTTGTCTGCCGCTGGAGGGAAATCGAGGAGCAGCTGAGCTCGAGCTAGAGCTTCTGCTGGAGTGGAGGGGAGCGGTGGCGAGCGGTGCGAGGAGCGAGATATGCTCGGACTTCTAACTGCGTTAGAAGGAGTAGGGTCTCATCCCGGCGACCGCGCCTTGCTCGTGCCAGCACGTTGGCCCTGAGCGTCCCGCGACCCGCCAACTTGACCTTTGCCCAGCAAGCGGATGGTACCTTGCGTACCATGTCGCTGCTGGTCCGACACCTCCTGAGAGGGGCGCGGTGCATGCACGGACGCCGAGGTCTTGGAATGCGCCCGGTCGTCCGTCTTGTCCTTGGATTTGGTGGCGCCGTGAGTTTCCTCACCGGCGTCCATCCTTCCGCCAGCGTCTACCCCACCGACCGTTGGCTCCGGTGGTGGTGGGATCGACGCAGACGGGCCTGCTACCTCCGAAGCCTTCTTCTTCGGTGGCATGTCGATGAAGTTGATGAAGTTGCTGAGGATTTCGCCCGCGTGAACGCCGGATCAGGTTCGCACAACCTCGACGCCCCCTACCTGGCGCGCCAAAGATGTCGGGGAAACTGATCGCCCACGGACACCTATGGGACCGGAGCCCCTTTTCGGTACGTCAAGGGAGCGGAGGGTGCACGAAGAGCGGATCGAGGCGAGCACGCGAGCAGTTTACCCAGGTTCGTGCCGCACGGATGCGTAAAACCCTACTCCTGCCTTGGTTTGTATTGTGTTCTTGGCTCGGGAGCAAGAAGAGCTACAGTGCTTGTCGCTGGCTACACCGAGCGTGAGAGTGATCGAAGATCGGAACCTCCTCTACGTTGCGCATGGGCCTCCTTTTATAGGTCAATGGGGTCACCGACAGGTGGCCACGTAGGTGAGGGTAAAAACGTAAAAATGATGGTAGTTGTAACAGTGCATGTACAGTGCTGTGTACCTAACCCTGACGGCAGGGGACAAGGGCATTAAATGCCCGTCGCCGTTGCCTCGAACAGTGCAAAAAGCGTCCGTCAGGGCGTCTCCGTTCGCCACGACGGTGGCCTCGTCATCGCGGCTTGCCACCGTGTACCCCAGGCTGCACAGCCTTCCGCCACGTGCCGGATGAGCTGGAGCGCGGGCACATAGTGGAAGCTTGACGCGGCAAGCGCCTTGCCGCGGCCGCTACCTTGCCGCGCCCGGGAGCTTGTCGCTCTCCGGGCTTTGCCGCGACACGCGGGGCGCCGCGATAAGTCTCCTGAAACGCCATGCTTGGCCTTCCTGACAAGCTCCTCTTGCCAGGGTCTTGTGCCGAAGGGGTGGTCTTGAGGCTGGAACGGCCTTCCCGGCAAGCTCCTCTTGCCGGGGTCTTGTTTCTCTAGCTTGAATACTTTGTTCTTGAATGGCCTCAAAGGGATCATAGTGGGCCTTGGCGGGCGCGTGGCAAGCCCTGCCACGGGACGCTGATACTGCCCGTGCACAAGTTGGGATACTAAGGTACCCCTACTTTAGTACACCGACAAAGACCAAGCACATCAAGCACCATTTCAACTCCATCCGGAATTATGTTCAAGATGGAGACATAGATATTTGTAAAGTGCATACGGATGTGAATGTCGCTGATCCGTTGACTAAACCTCTTCCACGGGCAAAACATGATCAACACCAGAACTCTATGGGTGTTCGATTCATCACAATGTAACTAGATTATTGACTCTAGTGCAAGTGGGAGAATGTTGGAAATATGCCCTAGAGGCAATAATAAAATGGTTATTATTATATTTCCTTGTTCATGATAATCGTCTGTTATTCATGCTTGAATTGTATTATACGGAAACAATGATACATGTGTGAATACATAGACCACTACGTGTCCCTGGTAAGCCTCTAGTTACTAGCTCGTTGATCAACAGATGGTCACGGTTTCCTGGCCATGGACATTGGATGTCATTGATAACGGGATCACATCATTAGGAGAATGATGTGATTGACAACACCCAATCCTAAGCCTAGCACAAGATCGTGTAGTTCGTAATGCTAAAGCTTTTCCAATGTTAAGTATCTGTTCCTTAGACCATGAGGTTGTGCAACTCCCGGATACCGTAGGAATGCTTTGGGTGTGCCAAACGTCACAACGTAACTGGGTGGCTATAAAGGTACACAACGGGTATCTCCGAAAGTGTCTGTTGAGTTGGCACGAACCGAGACTGGGATTTGTCACTCCGTATGACGGAGAGGTATCTCTGGGCCCACTCGGTAAGACATCATCATAATGAGCTCAATGTGACTAAGGAGTTAGTCACAGAATGTTGTATTACGGAACGAGTAAAGAGACTTGCCATGACGAGATTGAACAAGGTATCGGTATACCGACGATCGAATCTCGGGCAAGTACTATACCGACAGACAAAGGGAATTGCATACGGGATTAAGTGAATCCTTGACATCGTGGTTCATCCGATGAGATCATCGAGGAACACGTAGGAACCAACATGGGTATCCAGATCCTGCTGATGGTTATTGACCGGAGAGTCGTCTCGGTCATGTCTACGTGTCTCCCGAACCCGTAGGGTCTACACACTTAAGGTTCGGTGAGGCTAGGGTTGTAGAGATATATGCACACGGTAACCCGAATGTTGTTCGGAGTCCCGGATGAGATCCCGGACATCACGAGGAGTTCCGGAATGGTCCGGAGGTAAAGAATTATACTCCCTCTGTTCCTTGATATAAGGTGTATAGTTTTTTGAGAAAAAATCCGAAATATAAGGTGTATTGTGTTGCACCACTCGTTTGGATAAGTTTTTTAGGGATTTGATTACATTTCCTTATACCTAGCAAGCTCCTATATTTTTTCATGTCAATTAGTCAGGTGTAATCTCACCTAAAACTTGTGAAAATTTTCCTCCACGTACGTTCTTTAATTTCCGTGCCAAAAACTATACACCCTATATTTAGGAATGGAGGGAGTATATAGGAAGTCCAGTTTCAGCCATCAGGAGAGTTCCGGGGGTCATAGGTAGTGTACCGGGACCACCGGAAGGGTCCCGGGGGTCCACCGGGTGGGGCCACCCGTCCCGGAGGGCCCCATGGTCCGTAGGGGGAGGGGGCCAGCCCATAGTGGGCTGGCGCACCCCCTTGGGCCACCCACCTGCGCCTAGGGTTGGGAACCCTAGGGGTGGGGGGCGCCACCCTTGCCTTGGGGGGCAAGTCTCCCCCCTGGCCGCCGCCCCCCCTAGGTGATCCCATCTCCTAGGGCCGGTGCCCCCCTGGCCACTATATATAGTGGGGGGGAGAGAGGCCAGCCGCCCCTCAGCCCCTGGCGCCTCTTTCCCCCCCCCCCCTACACCTCTCCCTCCTCCCGCAGGACCATGGCGAAGCCCTGCAGCTTTTCCCGTTGCATCCACCACCACGCCGTCGTGCTGCTGGATCTCCATCAACCTCTCCTCCCCCTTTGCTAGATCAGGAAGGAGGAGACGTCAATGTACTGTACGTTTGTTGAACGCGGAGGTGCCGTCCGTTCGGCGCTGGGATCATCGGTGATAGGGATCATGATGAGTACGATTCCATCATCCACGTTCTCTTGAACGCTTCCGCTCGCGATCTACAAAGGGTATGTAGATGCACTTTTTTATGCTCGTTGCTAGATGACTCCTGAGATTGATCTTGGTGAAGCGTAGGAAATGTTTTGAATTCTGCTACGTTCCCCAACAACAAGTTGGTAGTGGGACGAGCCACTTCCAACGGTGCGGTGGATAATTTGAGTCCCTCAAGTAATTCCTTAAACATACCTTTGACCTCGATCGCTAGTGAGTCTTTCAATGTGTCCATAGCCATATTTAACTCCTCACGAGAGACCGCGGTTCCCCCATCGGACGTAGGCAAAGGCGGAGTTCCACCGGAGTGTCTCTCCGTCTCGACTACGTTGTCACCCATACTCTTTGGACGGTAAAGTCCTTAAAAAGAGACGAGGCTCTTAATCCAATTGAAAGGATCGATATGGTTGACTAGAGGGGTGGTGAATAGGCAACTAACAATTTTTTTGCTTTTCTTAACCAAATTAAAACTTAGAAACAAAGTAGGTTGTCTAGATATGCAACTAAATGGACAACCTATATGATGCAACAATAACAACCACACAAGCAAGCAAGCTAAGGTATACAAAGAATGCTTGCACAAGTAAAGGTAAGAAATAACCACAAGTGGAGCCGGTGAAGACGAGGATGTGTTACCGAAGTTCCTTCCCTTTGAGAGGAAGTACGTCTCCGTTGGAGCGGTGTGGAGGCACAATGCTCCCCAAGAAGCCACTAGGGCCACCGTATTCTCCTCACGCCCTCACACAATGCAAGGTGCCGTGATTCCACTAGTGGTGCCCTTGAAGGCGGCGACCGAACCTTTACAAAGAAGGTTGGGGCAATCTCCACAACCGAATTGGAGGCTCCCAACGACACCACGAAGCTTCACCACAATGGAATACGGCTCCGAGGTGACCTCAACCGTCTAGGGTTCTCAAACACCCAAGAGTAACAAGATCCGCAAGGGATTAGTGGGGGGAATCAAATTTCTCTTGGTGGAAGTGTAGATCGATACCTTCTCAAGCAATCCCTAGGAAATCAACAAGTTTGATTGGCTAGGGAGATAGATCAGGCGGAAATGGAGCTTTGAGCAACAATGGAGCTTGGTGAGGAAGAGGTGAGTCTTCTTGAGTAAGAAGACTCCCTTGATATAGTGGAAGGACAAATCCAACCGTTATCCACCAACTCTGCCCGCAACACGCGGTACTACCGCACGGCCCTGCGGTACTACCGCACCGGGTGCGGTACTACCGCTGGCGCGGCATGAGCCAGATCTAGCCCCTGTTGCGTTAAAACAATGGGCGGTAGTACTAACGGAGCGGTACTATGATAACCCACAAGTGTAGGGGATCGCAACAGTTTTCGAGGGTAAAGTATTAAACCCAAATTTGTTGATTCAACACAGGGGGAGCCAAAGAATACTCTTAAGTATTAACAATTGAGTTGTCAATTCAGCCACACCTGGAAACTTAATATCTGCAGCAAGATAGTTTAGTAGCACAGTAATATGATAGTGGTGGTAGCAGCAATAAAGGTAAAGATAGTGTTTTTGTAGTTTTTGTGATAATAGCAACAGAAAAGTAAATAAGCATCTAGCAATATAGGTAAAGCTCGTAGGCATTGGATCGGTGATGGGAAATTACGTCGGATGCAATTCATCATGTAGAAGTTATAACCTAGGGTGACACAGAACTAGCTCTAGTTCATCAATGCAATGTAGGCATGTATTCCGAATATAGTCATACGTGCTTATGGAAAAGAACTTGCATGACATCTTTTGTCCTACCCTCCCGTGGTAGCGGGGTCCTATTGGAAACTAAGAGATATTAAGGCCTCCTTTTAATAGAGTACCGGACAAAAGCATTAACACATAGTGAATACATGAACTCCTCAAACTAAGGTCATCACCGAGAGTGGTCCCGATTATTGTCACTTTGGGGTTGCCGGATCATAACACATAGTAGGTGACTATAGACTTGCAAGATAGGATCAAGAACACACATACATTCATGAAAACATAATAGGTTCGGATCTGAAATCATGGCACTCGGGCCCTAGTGACAAGCATTAAGCATAGCAAAGTCATAGCAACATCAATCTCAGAACATAGTGGATACTAGGGATCAAACCCTAACAAAACTAACTCGATTACATGATAGATCCCATCGAATCCATCACCGTCCAGCAAGCCTACGATGGAATTACTCACGCACGGTGGTGAGCATCATGGAATTGGTGATGGAGGAAGGTTGATGATGACGATGGCGACGATCTCCACTCTTCGGAGCCCCGAACGGACTCCAGACCAGCCCTCCCGAGAGAGATTAGGGCTTGGCGGCAGCTCCGTCTCGTAAAACACGATAATTCTTTCTCCTTGATTTTTTTCACCATGAAACGGAATATATAGGACCTGGGGATACGTCGGTGGGGCATCGGGGTGCCCTCGAGGCAGGAGGGCGCGCCCTGGGAAGGGGGCGTGCCCCCCACCCTCGAGGACAGCCCGTGGGCCCCCCGGTGTGGATCTTCTTGTAGGTATTTTTTATATTTTCTGAAATAATTCTCCGTTGAATTTCAGGCGATTCCGAGAACTTCTTATTTTTGCACAAAAACAACACCATGGCAGTTTTGCTGAAAACAGCGTCAGTCCGGGTTACTTCCATTCAAATCATGCAAGTTAGAGTCCAAAACAAGGGCAAAAGTGTTTGGAAAAGTAGATACGTTGGAGACCTATCATACTACCGCACGTCCTTACGGTACTACCGTAAGACAGGGTCAGACTGGCCGGGGAAGAGTGCGGACTAAATAAATTACGTCCGCGGCTTCTTCCGCAGAGTTACGGCCGATGCAAAAACCCGACACGGTACTACCGCTTGCTAGAAGAGGTACTACCGCGTAGGACGCGGAAGTAAAAAATTACTTCCGCTCCTACTACCATACTAGTTACGACGCTGGGGCCGGTCACACGGTACTACCATGTCCTTGGCACGGTACTACCGCAATGTGCGGTACTACCGTAACCCTGGAGCGGTACTACCGTGGGGCCGTGCGGTACTACCGCCTTCTTTGAGCGGTACTACCGCATACCTAACAGTTGTAATAGTAGGATGCCACTATTTTTGCAAAGACAAGGAAAAACAGCCGGAGCTCCAGAGAAGCGAAAGAAAGTTGGTGCGAATGAATAGATGTGTACGTGTTGATTCCATCCAAACCATTCCGAAGCGGACCCCCTCTTAATAGTACGGCTTTCATATGACTTAATTCCACCGAAAAGAAACAAAAGGAAACACCGTCTTCAAAAGGTTCCGAGGGGCACTCAATCGTCTTGTGCCTAGGTGTGAGATACCTGAAAAGCTCAGTGCACATGATTAGTCCGCAAAAGCATTGTCATCAATCACCAAAACTACTTAGGAGAAATATGCCCTTACACTCTCGTTTAACTCTCCCCCACTTCACCCTTGCCATTTTAGTTGCCCTTCTTTTTCCGTGTGTTTACCGTTCACTTGCCTCTTGTTTGCTTGTGTGTTAGATTGCTTGCTTGTCACTATGGCTCAAAACAATACCAAATTTGCGACTTCTCCAATACCAACAATAATGATTTTATTAGCACGCCTATTGCTCCTTATCGATGATGAATCTTGTGAGATCAATTCTACCATGTTGAATCTTGTCATGAAAGATCAATTTTCTGGCCTTTCTAGTGAGGAAGCCGCTACTCATCTGAACAACTTTGTTGATTTATGTGATATGCAAAAGAAGAGGGATACGGATAATGATATTGTTAAATTAAAGCTATTTCCGTTTTCAGTTAGAGATCGTGTTAAAACTTGGTTTCCCTCTTTGCCTAGAAATAGTATTGATTCATGGAATAAGTGCAAAGATGCCTTTATCTCTAAGTATTTTCCTTCCGCTAAGATTATCTCTCTTAGAAATGATATTATGAATTTTAAGCAACTAGATCATGAGCATGTTTCACAAGCTTGGGAGAGAATGAAATTAATGATACGTAATTGCCCTACACATGGTTTGAACTTAAGGATGATTATACAAAACTTTTATGCTGGCTTGAATTTTGCTTCTAGAAATCTTTTAGATTCGGCCGCGGGGGGCACTTTCATGGAAACCACCTTAGGAGAAGCTACCAAACTCCTAGATAATATTATGGTTAACTACTCTCAATGGCACACCGAAAGATCTACTAGTAAAAAAGTACATGCTATTGAAGAGATTAGTGTTTTGAGTGGGAGGATGGATGAACTTATGAAATTATTTTCTACTAAGAGTGTTTCTTCTGATCCTAATGATATGCCTTTATCCACGTTGATTGACAATAACAATGAATCTTTGGATGTGAATTTTGTTGGTAGGAATAATTTTGCTAACAATGCTTATAGAGGAAACTTTAATCGTAGGCCTTTTCCTAGTAATTCCTCTAATAATTATGGTAATTCCTACAATAACTCTTATGGAAATTTTGGTAAGATGCCCTCTGAATTTGGAACTAGTGTTAAAGAGTTTATGAATTCGGAAAAGAATTTCAGTGCTTTGCTTGAAGAAAAATTGCTTAAGATTGATGAGTTGGCTAGAAACGTGGATAGAATTACTCTTGATGTTGATTCTTTGAAACATAGATCTATTCCACCTAAGCATGATATCAATGAGTCTGTCAAAGCCATGAGAACTTCCATTGATGAGTGCAAAGAAAGAACCGCTGGGATGAGTGCTAAAAAAGATTGCTTTAGGAAAGCGTGTTCTTCTAATTATCATGAAAATAAAGATGAAGATCTGAAAGTTATTGATGTGTCTCCTATTAGATCTTTGTTTTCTAGTATGAATCTTGATAAATATAGGACTGGACATGAGTCTACTTTAGTTAAAAGGCGTCCCAATGATTCGGAGTTTTTAGATATTGATGCTAAAATTGTTAAAAGTGGGATTGAAGAGATTAAAACTTTGCATAGTGAAGAACCCACTATTTTGGATTTCAAGGGATTCAATTATGATAATTTCTCTTTAATAGATTCAATTTCCTTCTTGTAATCCATGCTAAATTCTCCCCATGCTCATAGTCAAAATAAGGCTTTTACCAAACACATAGTTGATGCCTTGATGCAATCTTATGAAGAAAAAGTTGAATTAGAAGTTTCTATCCCTAGAAAGCTATATGATGAGTGGGAGCCTACTATTAAAATTAAAATTAAAGATCATATTGTGCGATTTGGGTGCAAGTGTTTCTACAATCCCAAAAACTTTGTGGGATTTGTTAGGTTTCCATGAGCTTGATGATTGTTCTTTAAATTTGCATCTTGCGGATTATACCATTAAGAAACCTATGCGAAGGATTAATTATGTTCTTATTGTTGCCAATAGGAATTATGTGCCTGTAGATTTCATTGTTCTTGATATAGATTGCAATCCTTCATGTCCTATTATTCTTGGTAGACCTTTCCTTAGAACGATTGGTGCAATTATTGATATGAAGGAAGGAAATATTAGATTCCAATGTTTGTTAAGGAGAGGCATGGAAAACTTTCCTAGAAAGAAAATCAAATTACCTTATGAATCTATTATGGATTTCCTACCAAAGATGGCAATACCTAGATCTATTATTGTATCGTGCCTAGCTAGGGGCGTTAAACGATAGCGCTTGTTGGGAGGCAAACCAATTTTATTTTCTTTGTTTTTACATCTGTTTAGTAAGAAATATTGCATATAGATTCTGTTTAGATGTGGTTTTGTGTTTTAATTAGTGTTTATGCCAAGTAGAACCTTTGGGAAGACTTGTGTGTAGTTTATATGATCATGCTGTAAAAAACAGAAACTTTAGCGCTCACGAGATTGGCGGTAATTTTTTACTGGAGAGTGCTATTTAGTTGATTCTTTTCGCAGATTATTAATAGACAAATTCCTGACATTTACAAATTTATTTCTATTTTTTGGAGTTACAGAAGTATTCGAAAGTTACAGATTACAACAGACTGTTCTGTTTCTGACAGATTCTATTTTTCGTGGGTTGTTTGCTTATTTTGATGAATCCATGAGTAGTATCGGGGGGTATGAATCATGGAGAAGTCTAAATACAGTAGGTTTAACATGAATATAAACAAAGAATGAGTTCATTACATTACCTTTGAGTGGTGGTTTGTTTTCTTATACTAACGGAGCTCACGAGATTTTTGGCTAAGTTTTTGTGTTGTGAAGTTTTCAAGTTTTGAGTATGGCTTTGATGGACTATGGAACAAATAGTGGCAAGAGCCTAAGCTTGGGGATGCGCAAGGCACCCCAAGGTAAAATTCAAGGACAACCAAAAGCCTAAGCTTGGGGATGCCCCGGGAAGGCATCCCCTCTTTCGTCTTCATCTATCGGTAACTATACTCGGAACTATATTTTTACTCACCACATGATATGTGTTTTGCTTGGAGCATCATGTATGATTTGAGTCTTTGCTTTTTAGTTTGCCACAATCATCCTTGCCGGACACACCTTTTGAGAGAGATAAATATGATTTAGAATTTATTAGAATACTCTATGTGCTTCACTTATATCTTTTGAGCTAGATAGTTTTGCTCTAGTGCTTCACTTGTATCTTTTAGAGAACGGTGGTGGTTTTATTTGGTAGAAATTTTTTATCTATCATGCTTCACTTATATATATTTGAGAATCTTTTAGAACAGCATGGTAATGTGCTTTGGTTATAAAACTAGTCCTAATATGATAGGCATCAAAGATGGGTATAATAAAAACTTTCATATAAAGTGATTGAATATGTTAAGAAGTTTGATACTTGATGATTGTTTTGAGATATGAGGATGGTTATATTAGAGTCATGCTAGTGGATTAATTATGAATTCAAGAAATACTTGTGTTAAAGTTTGTGATTCCCGTAGCATGCACGTATGGTGAACCGCTATGTGACGAAGTTGGAGCATGATTTATTTTTTGAGTGTCATCCTTTGTGTGGAGGTCGGGATCGCGCGATGATTAACACCTACCAACCCTTCCCCTAGGAGCATGCGTTGAATACTTTGTTTTGATGAATCACAGATTTTTGCAATAAGTATATGAGTCTTTATGACTAATGTTGAGTCCATGGATTATATGCACTCTCACCCTTCCACCATTGCTAGCCGCTCTTGTACCGCACAACTTTCGCCGGTACCATACACCCACCATACCTACCTATCATGGCATTTCCATAGCCATTCCGAGATGTATTGCCATGCAACTTTCCACCGTTTCGTTCATATGCCATGCTTCATCATCATTCACATAGAGTCATATTTTGTTCTAGCTTCGAGTTGTAATCTTTGAGTTGTAAGTCAATAAAAGTGTGATGATCTTCATTATTAGATCATTGTTCCATGTGAGGAAAGGCCAAATAAAAAGAAGATGGCCCAAAAAAATAGAGAGGGGCTAATAATAAAAAGAGAAAGCCCCTCCAAAAAACAATGAGATAAAAGAGAGAAGGGACAATGCTACTATACTTTTCCACACTTGTGCTTCAAAGTAGCACTATGATCTTCATGATCAAGAGTCTCTTGTTTTGTCACTTTCATATACTAGTGGGAATTTTCATTATAGAACTTGGCTTGTATATTCCAACGATGGGCTTCCTCAAATGCCCTAGGTCTTCATGAGCAAGCAAGTTGGATGCACACCCACTTAGTTTCCTTTGATGAGATTTCATACACTTATAGCTCTAGTGCATACGTTGCATGGCAATCCCTACTCACTCACATTGATATCTATTGATGGGCATCTCCATAGCCCATTGATAGGCCTAGTTGATGTGAGACTATCTTCCTCCTTTTTGTCTTCTCCACAACCACCATTCTATTCCACCTATAGTGCTATATCCATGGCTCACGCTCATGTATTGCGTGAATGTTGAAAGGTTTGAAAAAAAATTGAGTATGAAACAATTGCTTGGCTGAAACCGGGGTTGTGCATGATATGAATATTTTGTGTGATGAAGAGGGAGCATAGCCAGACTATATGATTTTGTAGGGATAACTTTCTTTTGCCATGTTATTTTGAGAAGACACGATTGCATTGTTAGTATGCTTGAAGTATTATTATTCTTATGTCAATATAGACTTTACTCTTGAATCTTTCGGATCGGAAAATTCATGACACAATAAAGAAATTACATTGAGAATTATGTTGGGTAGCATTCCACATCAAAAATTTTGTTTTTATCATTTACCTACTCGAGGACGAGCAGGAATTAAGCTTGGGGATGCTTGATAGATCTCCAACGTATCTATAATTTTTTATTGTTCCATGCTATTATATATTCTGTTTTGGATGTTTAATGGGCTTTATTATACACTTTTATAGTATTTTTGGGACTAACTTTCTAACCCAAGGCCCAGTGCAAATTGTTGTTTTTTGCCTATTTCAGTGTTTCGCAGAAAAGGCATATCAAACCGAGTCCAAACGGAATGAAACCTTGGGGAGAGTTATTTTTGGAACTGTATCTACCCAGAAGACTTGGAGTACATGCGAGGGAACGAGAGAGGCGGCCACGAGGGTCCAGGGCGTGCCGAGGGGGGTAGGCGCGCCCCCCACCCTCGTGGGCCACCTCTGGCTCGCCAGATACCCTCCTTCCTCCTACATATATCCATGTACCCCGAAAACATCGAGGCAACAGAGAAAACCCTAATTCCACCGACGCAACCTTCTGTTCTTGTGAGATCCCATCTTTGGGCCTGTTCCGGAGCTCCGACGGAGGGGGGATCCATCACGGCGTGCTTCTACATCAACACCATAGCCTCACCAATGAGTTGTGAGTAGTTTACCACAGACCTTCGGGTCCATAGTTATTAGCTAGATGGCTACTTCTCTCTTTTTGTATCTCAATACAAAGTTCTCCTCGATCTTCGAGGAGATCTATTCGATGTAATCTTTTTGCGGTGTGTTTGTCGAGATCTTATGAATTGTGGGTTTATGATCAAGATTATCTATGAACTATATTTGATTCTTTTCTAAAATCTTTTATGTATGATTATAATATCCTTGCAAGTCTCTTTGAATTATTGGTTTGGTTTGGCCTACTAGATCTATAGTTCTTGCAATGGGAGAAGTGCTTGGCTTTGGGTTCAATCTTGCGGTGTCCTTTTCCAGTGACAGCAAGGGCAGCAAGGCACGTATTGTATTGTTGCCATCGAGGATAAAAAGATGGGGTTTATATCTTTTTGCTTGAGTTTATCCCTCTACATCATGTCATCTTGCTTAAAGCATTACTCTGTTCTTATGTACTTAATACTCTAGATGCATGATGGATAGTGGTCGATGTGTGGATTAATAGTAGTAGATGCAGAATCATTTCGGTCTACTTGTCACGGACGTGATGCCTATATATAATGATCATTCCTAGATATTCTCATAACTATGCGCTTTTCTAACAATTGCTTAACAGTAATTTCTTCACCCACCGTAGAATTCTGCTATCATGAGAGAAGCCACTAGTGAAACATATGGCCCCCGGGTCTATTCTCAACATATTAATCTTCCATCTACTTTACTTTGCTTTATGTACTTTCTGTTATTATACCAAAAAATACCAAAAATATTATACTATCTTATCTATCAGATCTCACTTTCGTAAGTGACCGTAAAGGGATTGACAACCCCTTATCACGTTGGCTGCAAAGTTCTTATTTGTTTGTGCAGGTGCGAGGGACTCGCGCGTGGTCTCCAACTGGATTGATATCTTGGTTCTCAAAACTGAGGGAAATACTTACGCTAGTGTGCTGCATCACCCTTTCCTCTTCGAGGGAATACAACGCAAGCTCGAGAAGTAGCAGTGCACGCCTTTAATAAAATTGAACCATCACCGAGGAAGTTTCATGGTTTCGAGTGGGAAATCACTAAGATTGAAGGGGGATCCAAATTTCCTTTGTCCTTTGTCCACGAGTTTTTTTTTCTACGATGAACATACAACCTGCAAATCACCGTGTTCAAATTTGGCACTTTTCCGGGTTCATTTCCCCTATTTAGGGGATTATGTGCATTTCGTAGCCATTAATGCACATAATTCAAGTTCAAACAATCGGTGAATGAAAGGGTGCACAAGCACGGCCTGAAAAACCATGCTCGTGCCATTTAGTAAATTCTCATGTCTTTTACAAGGAAGGGACAGATATTTAGATGAAATGTGTGGCAATAGTCAACCAAAAACATTTGTTGATTGGGTTTTCAACTATAGAAAAAAAGAAATAAATGCTTGAAAAACATGACGCCTGGCATGGTTCCATGGTATGACCTCACCATGCACTGTTAAAAATTAGAGAAGGTTTGGCTTATGTCATCATGCACGGCCTTCATAAAGCGAACCATCACCGAGGAAGTTCCATGCTTTCGAGAGGGAAATCCCCAAGATTGAAGGGAATCCAAATTTTTGTCCTAGTTTGTCATTCAATTTTTTCGAAACGATCAACACACCGCCTCAAATGCAACGTATTCAAATTTGACATTTTTTCGGGCTTATTTACCATATTTATGTGATTATGTGCATTTTCTAGGCATTAATGAACATAATTAAAATTCGAATAATTGGTGCCTGAAAAGGTGCACAAGAACGGTCTGGAGAACCATGCTCGTGTTATTTAGTACATTTTCATCCCTTTTACAAGGAATAGGCACATATTTCAAGGAAATGTGTGGCAATAGTCAACCATAAACGCGTCGTTTACTGGGTTAACAACTATACAAAAAATGAAACACATGGTTGGAACACATGACGCCTGGCGTGGTGCCATGGTATGGCCTCACCATGCCCTGGTTAAAATTGGAGAATGTTTTCCTATGTCGTGATGCACGCCATTCATAAAATCAAACCATCACCAAGGAAGTTTCATGGTTTCAAGTGGGAAATCACCAAGAATGAAGGGGGTCCAAATTTCCTTTGTCCTTTGTCCACGAGTTTTTTTCTACGATGAACATACAACCTACAAATCACCGGGTTCAAATTTGGCACTTTTCCGGGTTCATTTGCCATATTTAGGGGATTATGTGCATTTCCTAGGCATTAATGCACATAATTCAAGTTCGAACAATCGGTGCATGAAAGGGTGCACAAGAATGGCCTGGAAAACCATGCTCGTGCCATTTAGTAATTTCTCATGCCTTTTACAAGGAACTGACAGATATTTCGATGAAATGTGTGGCAATAGTCAACCACAAATGTTTGTTTATTGCGTTTTCAACTATGGAAAAATGAAATAAATGCTTGAAAAACATGACGTCTGGCATGGTGCCATGGTATGACCTCACCATGCACTGGTAAAAATTAGAGAAGGTTTAGCTTATGTCGTCATGCACAAACTTCATAAATCGAACCATCATTGAGGAAGTTCCATGCTTTCGAGAGGGAAATCACCGAGATTGAAGGGGAATCCGGCCGACGATCTAACAGTTCTTCCGGCTTATCCTCATCCTCAACTGCCCCAACGAGGATGAGGATGTGCCTCCTCTTCTCCACGACCAGGATTTGCGGCAAGCCATCTACAAGCTCTTTGTCGGTTTCTAGGACAAGGTGTTCAACTGACTCCGGCTTCCCTGCAAGACGATGCCGGACATTTTCGGCCTCCTCAGCCCCGTCTCCAAGATCATCCTCAACGCCCTCACCCTCCTAAACCCCAACACCCTCGTTGATGCACCCACCACTAAGAGTAAGAGGGGGTCCAAGAGAAAGAGATACATACCCGGTTTCGACCACTGGCACGAGGTATGCAACCAAGTCCTGCCAGTCTCATGGCTATCCTTGTGACATACTTCGGATGCCTCAATGAGGCACAGGCCATCGTCTACCTCTACAGTGCCGAAGCCAATCTCCTCCTCAATGTCATGCTCGTCCCGCACGATCTCTACTATGCGGAGGCAGAGGCACTGGACCCTGAATCCGACGGGACGCATACCGCCCTCAAGTGGGCGGCCACCTCAGCAGGTCACCGTTTGCCCAACATCTTGGCTCAGGTCATGGCAATCCGGCTCAAACATGGCGACCTCGATCGTGTGAGGAAGCAGTTTTCAGCCAATACCCCTCTCACGGTTGAGGATGTCTGAGCAATCTACCGTGTATTGCACATGATGATGATGACCACGATGTCTATTCACAGTATTAACCACACCAAAAATGGGTTGGTTGACACTATTGGAAAAAGTACTAGCCACAACTTTCGTTGGCGATGCGCTATTTTCAACCGACGCCAGCACTAGTTTTTTCAAATAGTGATGGCGTTGGCTTATTTGGTATGACATTAGTAGGGACATGGTGCTGGCGCTCCATAATGGTTAAACATCACAGGTATACGGGTCCCACAGATAGTAGAAAGCGTAGTATAGTGCTAGTGTGGCATAACAAAGAACGCCAGAACAATTATGTTTAGTTGTGGCATAACTTGGGTTGCCACGCTAGTACTATATGACGCGGGGTCCATTTTTATATTATATTGTAGTTTAATTATTTTTTCTGGAATTACTTTTATTTACAACTATTTATGTTTAATTGATTAGAATGTGTTTCATTTTGTCTATGTGAATATTATTGTATTATATTTTGAGAAATCATTTTTTCCTTTTTATATGTTGGTAGGTGGTGATCATTTTAATATTATATTGTAGTTTTTCTAATTTACATTATTTTAATTGGATTTTTTGACATTTTTTAAAATATATTTAGTATTTTAATTTTTTATTAGATTAAGAATGTTGTGCAGAATTTATATTATTACTCTATTATGTGTTTAATAATATTACTTCATTATTTGTTTTTAGTAAAGTAGAAATGTTGTATTGCTTTTATTAAAGTAAGTAATTTTTATGTATGTTTTTTTTTGTATATTGGACCGAGCCCAAAAATTAAGGGGGCAACGGCCACCTCGCCCCACTACTCCCTCCTCTCTCTGCCCCGCGCCCGTTTTCTCTCTATGTTTCCTCTCTCGTTCCCCTTTGTTCTGTCGACGCCGCCACTCCGATTCCAGCTAATTCCGGTGGTGAGGTAACAGCTAATCTCTCTCTCTCTCT
>LR738714.1:845422095-845466710 GCA_902687465.1 Secale cereale | reverse complement strand
AGAGCCTTGTACTTATGGCGTAGCTCAGAGGACTGCAGCTAAGCCCCCGAGTGAGAGTGTTGCTCTTCACTCGGAGTGGTTTTTCTAACTTAGGCGATTACGGGGTCGCAACTAAGCCCCCGAGTGAGAGGGTTGCTCTTCACTCGGAGTGGTTTTTGTAACTTAGGCGATTACGGGGTCGCAGCTAAGCCCCCGAGTGAGAGGGTTGCTCTTCACTCGGAGTGGATTTTGTAACTTAGGCGATTACGGGGTCGCAGTTAAGCCCCCGAGTGAGAGGGTTGCTCTTCACTCGGTGTGGTTTTTGTAACTTAGGCGAATCAGGTTCACGACTAAGCACCCACTGGGGGATTTGAGGACCGGCATCTTAGAAACCAACAATCATTAAGGAATTGCTGCAAACTTGTCTTTGAAAACAAACTGGAAGATTCTTATTACAACTCGACTAATTGAGTGCTTCAAGTATAGAACCGGCGGAGCAGGTCCGCGTTCCACGAGCAGGGTTCATCTTTCTTCTTGGCGACGTTGTAGATGTGATACGCCCCATTGTGCAGTACCTTGGTGACGATGAAGGGGCCTTGCCAAGCCGGGGCAAGTTTGTGCGGTCGCTTCTGTCGTACTCGGAGAACCAGGTCTCCCTCCTGGAATGCTCGGCTCCGGACATTGCGAGCATGGAATCAACGCAGGTCCTGTTGGTAAATGGTCGAGCGGATCAAAGCCATCTCCCGTTCTTCCTCCAGGAAGTCGACTGCATCTTGACGGGCTTGCTCTGCTTCTGCCTCGGAGAATAGTTCCACTCAGGGGGCATTGTGCAACAAATAACTCGGTAGCACGCCCTCAGCTCCATAGACCATGAAGAAGGGGGTACGGTCAGTCGACTGGTTCGGAGTTGTCCTCAGCCCCCATAAGACAGACGGCAGTTCAGTCACCCAAGCTCCGGCGCCATGCTTGAGGTCGCGCATAAGCCGCGGCTTCAGGCCTTGGAGGATCAAACCATTCGCTCTTTCTACTTGTCCATTCGACTGCGGATGCGCTATGGAGGCGTAGTCGACCCGCGTACCTTGGGAGGAACAGAAAGCTCTGAATTCGTCCGAGTCAAAGTTGGAGCCATTATCCGTGATGATGCTATGGGGGACTCCGTATCTGAATATCGATTCTCTGATTAAGCTGATGGCAGTGCTTGAGCCGAGGTTCTTTATGGGCTTGGCTTCGATCCATTTGGTAAACTTGTCGACTGCCACGAGCAAGTGAGTGAATCCACTTCTGCCTGTTTTGAAGGGACCGACCATGTCCAACCCCCAAACTGCAAACGGCCAAACCAACGAAATGGTCTTCAAGGCAGACGCCGGCTTATGAGACATGTTGGAGTAGAACTGGCAGCCCTCGCACTTGTCTACAATATCTTTTGCCATCTCGTTAGCTCGGGGCCAATAAAATCCAGCTCGGTACACCTTGGCCACTATAGTCCGAGAGGAAGCATGGTGGCCACAAGTCCCCGAGTGAATTTCGTTCAGAATTAGTCGACCTTCTTCTAGGTTGATGCAGCGCTGAGCGACTCCTGTGACACTCTCTCTATAGAGCTGACCCTGAATGACAGTGAAGGCTTTGGATAGACGGACGATCTGGCGTGCTTCCTATTCATCCTCTGGGAGTTCTTGTCTGAGTAGGTATGCTATGTATGGCACAGTCCAGTCAGGCGTGATCACCAAAATCTCCATGATTAGGTCGACCACTGTAGGCACTTCAACTTCAGTCGGATCAGATGCGCTGATTGGCTGTGGGGGTTCCTCCGTGAAGGGGTCTTCTTTGACTGAGGGGGTGTGCAGGTGCTCCAAAAACACATTCTTGGATATAGGCTTCCGAGTGGACCCTATCTTCGCGAGATCGTCAGCAAGCTGATTCTTGATTCTGGGCACATGATGGAGCTATAAACCTTCAAACTTCTTTTCCAGCTTTCGCACTGCACTGCAATAACTGGTCATTGCCGGGCTTCTGACGTCCCACTCCTTCATCACTTGATTGACCACTAAGTCTGAGTCGTTGTAGACCATCAGGCGACGGACGCCGAGTGAGATGGCCATACGCAACCCGTACAAAAGCGCCTCGTATTCAGCTTTGTTGTTTGAAGAGTCGAAGTGGATTTGAAGGACGTAACTGAGCTTGTCGCCCCTGGGGGATACCAAAACCACGCCTGCACCGGATCCATTCAACATCTTGGACCCATCAAAGAACATAGTCCAGTGGTCCGACTGGATCTGAGTCGGCTACTCCTGTTCGACCCATTCGGCCACAAAATCTGCTATTGCCTGAGACTTGATAGCTTTCTTCGCTTCAAACTTGATATCTAGCGGAAGGAGTTCAATCGCCCATTTTGCCACTCGACCGGTTGCGTCTCGGTTGTTCAGGATTTCTGACAGTGGGGCGTCGCTGACGACTGAGATTGAATGATCCGAGAAGTAATGAGCAACTTTCTTTGCGGTCAAGTAAATCCCATACACAAGCTTCTGGTAATGCGGGTATCTTTGCTAGGAGGGAGTCAATACTTCGTAAATGTAGTAGATTCGACGTTGGACTTTGTAGGCTTTGCCTTCTTCTTCCCGCTCGACCGTGAGTACAGTGCTAACAACTTGTCTGGTGGCTGCGATGTACAGTAAAAGAGGCTGCTTGCTGACTGGGGCAGCAAGCACCGGCTGGGTGGAAAGTAGGGCTTTGAACTCTTCAAACGCTGCTTCAGCTTTAGAATTCCACTTGAACTTTTCAGATTTCTTCATCAGTCGATAGATAGGTAATGCCTTCTCATCGAGACGAGAAATGAACCGACTCAATGCGGCCAATCAACCAGTTAGCTTCTGGACGTCGTGTATACGCTCGGGACGCTTCATTTGGAGGAAGGCACTGACTTTTTCTGGGTTGGTGTCGATTCCTCGTTCTGAAACAAGGAAACCAAGTAGCTTACCGCCCGGAACTCCAAATGTACACTTCGACGGATTAAGCTTGATATCGTAGCTTCTCAAATTTCTGAATGTCTCAGAGAGGTTAGTCAGCAGGTCGGAACCTTTGCGTGATTTGACCACGATGTCATCCATGTACGCTTCCACATTCCGACTGATTTGCTTCAAAAGGCATTTTTGAATCATGCGAATAAAGGTGGCGCCGGCATTCTTGAGACTGAAAGGCATGGTGACATAACAAAAACACCCGAACGGGGTGATGAAGGTTGTCTTGATTTCATCGGGTACAAACTGTCGGATCTGATGATACCCGGAATACGCATCCAGAAAGGACAAACGCTCGCATCCCGCAGTCGAGTCGACTATCTGATCGATGCGGGGGAGAGGAAAATGATCTTTCGGGGAGGCCCGATTGATATGCTTGAAATCGATTGACATGCGGAGGGATTTGTCCTTCTTGGGGACCATGACCACATTGGCGAGCCACTCGGAGTGGTAGATCTCACGGATGAACTCAGCTGCCAGAAGCCGAGCCACCTCTTCGCCAATTGCTTTTCTCTTCTCCGCGGCAAACCAACGGAGATGTTCCTTTATGGGCTTCACTTTTGGGTCAACTCGCAAACGGTGCTCAGCCGGTACCCTGGGTACACCTGGCATGTCCGACGGTTTCCATGCGAAGATGTCCCAGTTCTCACGGAGGAACTAGATGAGCCCCTCTTCCTATTTGCTGTCGAGTGTAGTTGAGATGTGGGTCGGTGCTGCATTGGAATCGGTGGGATGAATGTGCACGGGCTTCATCTCTCCCGCCGACTGGAAAGCTGACTCGGAAGCCGGCTTCTTAGCCCGCAGCAAATCACTCGGATCCACATTCTTCTGATACTCTTCCATCTCTACCGTTGACATCTGCACGTCAGCAATTTTCAAGCCTTTCTGGAAGCACTATTCCGCTTTCTGCCGGTTCCCTGTGACGGTTATTACGCCGTTGGGCCCCGGCATCTTCAACTTGAGATACACATAGCATGGTCGAGCCATGAATCTGGCGTAGGCGGGCCTACCCAGAATGGCATGATAGGCGTTGTTGAAGTCCACCACTTCAAACGTCAGCTTCTCTTTGCGGTAATTCTTTGAATCGCCGAAAACCATGTCGAGTGAGATTTGGCCAAGTGAGTCAGCTTTCTTTCCAAGGATGACCCCGTGAAACCTCATGTTACTCTTGCTTAGCTTGGACATCGGAATGCCCATCCCACGGAGGATTTCAGCATACAGAATGTTCAGGCCACTACCGCCATCCATCAGGACCCTGGTCAAACGAGTGCCCTCGACAACTGGTTCGACCTCCAGCGCTTGCCGCCCAGGGGTAGCGATGTGTGCAGGGTGATCAGACTGGTCGAATGTGATGGGGGTCTTGGACCATTTCAGATACGTCGTTGTTGTCGGGGCAACCATGTTGACTTCTCTGTTGATAACTTTCAGTCGACTCTTGCTTTCAACGTCAGCAAAAATCATCAAGGTGGAGTTAATCTGGGGGTAACCTCCATCCCCTTCTTTGTCCTCGGTCTCCTCTGATTCCTTTTCCTTCTCAGTCGACTAATCTTTCTGGAAGCTCTGGATCAGGAGTCGGCACTGTCGAGTGGTGTGCTTGGGATAAACCAAGTTCCCTTCTTCATCCTTCTTTGTGTGGATAGGACACCGCAGGTCGAGCACGTCATTCCCTGCTTGATCTTTCACTTTCTTGGGGACCCAAGGTCCCTTAGGCTTTCCTTTGCCCTTTCCTTGGTTAAAAACCGCGGCTTCGCCTTGAGCTGCCGGCTCAGCCTTGCGCTTAGGTTTCCGATTGGAGTTCTGGACATCTTGACCAACTGGCTTCTTGCCACTGCGGAGTCGATCGGCCTCTTCGCCGTTGGCATACCAACTGGCTATTTCCATCATCCGGGACAGGGACATATCTCATGTTCGACCGAACTTCAGGTTCAGCTCTCTATACCACACGCCCTCCTTGAAGGCGCAGACTGCTTAGTGCTCGGATACGTTCTCCATCGTGTGATGCAAGGTGGTCCACCTTTGGATGTAATCTCTCAGGGTTTCATTCGGCTTCTGTATGTAGTGTTGCAACTCCGCGAGCCCTGCGGGCCGTTTGTAGGTGCCTTCGAAGGTCCTGATAAACACTCGGGCCAGCTCTTCCCAACTGTAAATGCTCCCAGAGGCCAACTGATTCAGCCACGCCCGGGCCGAACCGCCCAACATCAGGGGAAGGTGCTTCATGGCCACGTCATCATTGCCGCCGCCGATCTGCACAGCCACTCGGTAATCTTCGAGCCAGGTGTCTGGCTTTGATTCTCCGGTGAACTTACTCACTCCCGCCGCCAACCTGAAATTTGGGGGATCTCAGCGGCCCTGATGCCACTGCTAAAGCATTCGGGTCCAGAGACAGACGCTCGGCTTCCACTCGGACGATCTCTGCCTTGCTCTTCTCTGTATGCTTTGTTCCTGTCGACCAGTCCCTGCACAAGAATAGATCTTGCATCAAAGCCGGGCCTTCTGGGATCTGGGGGAATCCTCCGCTCGTCGTCGCGTAAGTGCCTGCCTTCGTGTCTCCTAGGCGAGTATGATCCGCTTCCCGGAGGAGGCGTAGGCACTCGACAGCGGTCATTGTGACCGAGTCGACGATCATACTGCTCATCATTCCGACCCAGATGCTGGTCTTGACGGGGTCCACGGTCTTCACGCCTCGGGGGCGATCTTGGGCTGTGAGCTGACCAAACAGTGTCCAGTGCCACTGATCTGTTGTGAATCATGTTACACAACTGAGAGACAGACGCGTTCTGCTCTCCTGCCGTCCGAAGCAGCGCCCGGATCTGCTGCAAGCATCTCCCAGCCTCCGATTGAGACGGCTGGATAGAATCCACGATGCGAGCAACGGCTTCAAGGTTCTGGACGGGCGTCCGTAACACCTGAGTCTCGCGCGGGAACGACTGCCGCGGCCGTCGACTGGATTTCGGAATCATTCGGCGGGCCCGTTCGTCGAGTGAGCGCTGGACATTCTCCAGTCGCGCGCGCTCAGCCACGGTGGCTAGGCGTGTGGCTTTCAGGGCCCGAGCCTCTGGGGAGTCTACCACGATAGGGGTGAAAAGTGCATCTTCATTGCGGCGGCAGAGCTCGTCCCTCTGCTCGGCAGTGAGGAGTTGGGGAATGTACCCGTCGTGGTCGAATGACTGACCATTGCCACTGCCGCCATCTCTGTCGTGAGGGTATCCTGGCGGACTGCGACGTGAGTCGACCATGAGAACCTCGGCTACGGGATCATTGCTCCCGCAGTCGGAAAGCGAATCTGCGGGCTCAATCGACGGATCGACCGGCCCGTAGAGGTAGTCGTCAGGCTCGATGGCCGCAACTTGAGGGGTGGCCATCTGGCGGGCCACCGCGTGTTTCACCCACCGCTGGAGCCGGGAGCGACCGGATCGCTTGCGGCGGCGTCCAGCGGGGACGACAGATGACGATAGAGCCGATCGGTACTGAGTCGACGGCTGCCAGAGAAGGACGCCGCAGGGCCAACGCCTCGACGTCGAGGGGGGCCTCCTGGAGCCAAGCGGAGTCGTCGGCGATGAAGACGAACGCGCCGAGTCGGATCTCGCGGCCCAACGCCAGACCACCATCGGAAACCATGATGATGGAGGTCGGAGAAAGGTTTGCAACCTCACCGAAATGCTAAGACACCCTGCCCCACGGTGGGCGCCAACTGTCGTGGTTCTAAGTCTGACAGTACGAGTAGGGGGTACGTAAGAGGAGGCAAGGCCCTAGCTACTGTGAGATTGTACGCAAGATGTTTACGAGTTCAGTCCCTTCTCGAAGGAAGTAAAAGCCCTACGTCTCGGTGCCTTGAGGCGGTCGACTGGAATGTATAGGGGTGTTTGAGTTACAGGGGGTGCAAACCCTTGTACCGGAGGAGGGGGTGGCTTATATAGAGTTCGCCAGGACCCCAGCCATCCCCAAGTTACAAAGGGTTCAATGTACATAAAGGCAGGGCGTTACTAATAATGCCTGCAATAAAGAGTGGTGAAGGCATTCATTGTCATAGAATGAATGCCAGACCGTTGCTGTCCTAAGGGACCTTTGACCTTCAGGGGTCGAGTGTCTTTGAATGGTCGAGTGGAGTTAACTCATCTGGGAGGGGGTGTTCGGTCAAGTGATATGTCCTCTTGGGCCGCCACAGTCGACCGACCTTGTTGTCCTCGAATTTGTCCTTTGAGCTTCTGGGGTAGTGACCTTGGGTGGGGTAACTGGGTCAGGCCCGTGACCCTACCCTAAGTCCGTAACATCATCAGGTTTTACCGCGGCAACCTCTCCACCACCTTTTTGTGCGAGTTTTCCGGCGCTCCGGCCGCGCTGGGCGGGATACAGGCGGCTGTGCGCCCACCACGCCCGCCAGGTGTTCGGCGTTTTGTCTGCTCGGCGATGGACTCCGAAGACGAGAAGGCGCTCACGGCGCTGCTGGAGGACGAAGCAAATGCCGACGTCCAGGACAAAGAGCATCTCATGGTACACGCCGCCCTGGCCGGCCTACCAGCGAGCAATGCAAAGCCGCGGCGAGGTGGCTCGGCACCGGAGCGATTGAAAGCAAAGAACCGACATCGACTGGAAGGCTATTGCATGATCTACTCCGACTACTTCGCTGACGCTCCACTACACGGCGATAATGTATTTCAGCGCCATTATCGAATGAGCCGAAAGCTTTTCCTCAGGATTGTGATTTCCATTCAGGAGTTCGACAGCTACTTCAAGTGCAAGAAGGATTGCACCGGCAAACTTGGATTCACGTCAATCCAGAAGTGCACAACAGCTATGAGGATGCTTGCATACGAAGCTCCCGGTGATTCACTCGACGACTATGGGCGCATGGCCGAGTGCACGACCATTGAGTGTTTCTACAAGTTCTGCAGGGCAGTGGTGGCAGTGTTTGGACCGCAATACTTGCGATCACCCAATGCTGAAGACACTGCTTGGATCCTAGCATAGAATGCAGCAAGAGGATTTCCTAGGATGCTTGGAAGCATCGACTGCATGCATTGGAAATGGAAAAATGTCCATTTGCTTGGAATGGGATATACAAAGACGCCAAAGGCGGTTGCGGTGTGGTATATGAGGAAGTGGTCACACAGGACCTCTGGATTTGGCACTCCTTATTTGGTATGCCCGGAACTCACAATGACAGGAACGTGCTGCATTGCTCCCTTGTCTTTCCCAAGCTTCTTGAAGGTCATTCTCCTCCGGTGAACTTAGAGTTCAATGGACGACACTACAACAAGGAATACTATCTAGCAGATGGCATCTATCAGAGATTGTCCACATTTGTGAAAGACTATCTCGAGCCCTGTCCCAGTAGGCAAGAACTCCCACTTTGCCAAGGTTCAGGAGGCTTGCAGGAAGGATGTCGATCGGGCATATGGTGTGCTCCAATCTCGATTTGTTGTTGTCCGGTACCCCACTCAGACCTGGTCGAAAGATCAAATGTGGGAGATCATGACTTGCTGTGTCATCTTGCTCGACATGATCATTGAGAGCGAGCTGGAAGAGCTAGTGTTTGACACTGAACCATATTACAGGCAGGGTCCTCTTGCCCAAGTAGATCATCTGCTATCGGCAACCTGGACTGCCTTCCTCAATATGCGTCAGGAGATCTGAGACCCACAGCTGCATCAACAACTGCAGCAGGATCTGGTGGAGCACCTATCGGTTTTGCCATATCCGTGTGGCCATGTAGGGCTAGTCACTAAAGTGACCCCGTGTCGATGCAGTCATGTCGTCGTCTACGACGCGGTCGATGCCATCGTCTTGACGCGGTCCTTGCCGTCGTCGTGGTCGCGTCTTGCAGAAAACTCTGTCAGAGGACGCTAGGTGTCCATCTTGTGGACGATGCAGCGGCGGAGTGTCGATGAGGATGCTAATGAAGACCACACTGATGTAGACCTTGGCGATGAAGTGTCGGTGATGGTGTTGCCATGGCATGTCGACGATAATGCGTCGCTTGGAGGCGTCGCTCGTGACGACAAAGTGTCAATGCTGTGTCGAAGAAGCCGATGAAGAATTGCATCTCTTTCCACACCGACCTGGCGTCTGGATGGTGTGTGTTGACGTCGCTTCTCGAAGATATGCTTGATGAAGATCTTGACTCGTAGTCAGCTTGGTGAAGTGTTTCGGCTCGCAGCCGGGCTAGTCGTACAGGTCGATGAAGTGGCACACAGGGTCGATGCAGAGGTGTCGATCGGTGATGTAGATGTCCATGCAGTTGCATCAGGCCGGCTCGGTGTAGATGTGTTCGGCTGGCTGCACCTCTCCGTGTTGGTGTCGATGTGCCGCAGAACTGCTACTGCTTGACGGCGCGTCTGTTTGTGAGATGCCAATGCTGGAGATGGCGCGGGTTGATGAACGTGGAGCCAGGTCTTAATGAAGCCCGATGCCGATGCCATCTGGTTGGAGCTCGGTCATAGCATGCCCATGGACCCGCCACATGCATGTATGGCAATTGATTGCATCAGCATGCACTTGGTCGTGCCATGCATGTATGTGAAGCTGGTGCATCTGCCGATCTGCGTGATGTAGTTTTGGGTGTAGTAGGATGCACGATGAAGTCGCCGGAGCGGAAGAAACAGCCCTCCCGTGATCTGGACCGGGGTTGTTGGAGATGTCGGCTCGTTCGGAAGACCGGTTGTGCTCCCGTGTACGCGTGTGCGAAGAAGCAGACGCGCACGGCCGGACCGATCCAACCGAGGGTGCCAGCATGTTCATGCCGGCTGCGTCGATGACGTACACGTAACACAAACTACATCAGAAGGGCAAAGAACATAGAAATAAGCCCAAGAGCTCTTACCACGAAGAGCAAATGGAGCACCCCTGAAGGGCGCAAATCTAGAGTTGCTGTGATGTTTCTCCATTCCTGCCCAAAAGAACTAAAAATAATACTCCTACTTAGCATGAACATTCTTTAGTAACAAAGAATATGATTAGCAAGGTCCTGTTAACCGAGTTTAGGAAAGCAAATTAATGTCCTGAAGAAGCCAAGATTAACTGCAAATAGTGAACTTTATTTTTGAGAACATAGATCAAGTACTGGACGATGCGTGCGGCCACTTTATTAATTATTCACACAAGACCTTACAAAGTCATATAACAGTAAGACTAAAGCCACCGGCTAGGCGACATCTGTCGCTACTCCTATCTAGTTGATGAAAGGATGCTGATAGTCTGGGTCTAATACCAAACAGACCTCGCAGCCAAACCTAAACATCTAAGACCTGAGGTCCCAACCAGGACGCCTGCCGGGTTTGGGGCACCTACCAGTCCGGCGCATTCCTCAACCAAGACGCCTGCCGGGTATGAGGCCGCCGCAGCCACCTGCCACCAGTCCATCTTCAGAGCTGTACTGTTGCATCTACCGTGCAAGGTCTTTCCACCATCGACGCCACCACGACACCAGACAGCATCATCCTCGTGCATGAGTCCATCCTCGCACATCGGACGCCGAATCTGCACTGCGCCACGCCGTCGAGATCCGTCACCATCAATGTGTATGATGAAGCGCCGCTCCACCAAAGAAACCGTCCGCTGGTCCAGCGAGAACGAGTGCACCTCCAAGAATGTCGCCCCCAAGGGGATAACGACACATGATTGCCGCCAACATGTAGATCTAGAGTTATGAAAACTAGAGTTATGAAAATGTAGATCTAGAGACAAAGGTAACCAAGGCATGAAGGATGCAGAGGGGGAGGATGTGATGCCTGCGATAGGCGTGGAGGCAGGTTGTGGAGAGGAAGCCCTAACTGTTGCTGGTGTGAATGTTGCGCAGGAGGCGACCCATCGGGAGGTGGGCAGAGACAGGCCGCATTCCTAAGATAAGCGGCATGGCTGAGGCCCAAGGGCAGCTCATAGAGGGTTGGCTCTTGGCCAAAAGACGGATCAATTGCACCGAACATTGCTTAGCATATTTAGGGCATCTCCAGGTGAACCCAATTCTCCCCTATATTTCCATATTGGGGACCCCCTATAAATATTCTCCCCTATATTTTTTCCATTGTCAGCTGATCCCCAACTTTTCATCCCATGTATGTCGTTCCATCATATTATAATAATATATCATATAACTAACTAACTAACAATATATTCATAACCGCTAGTTTTCCATGAGCATTATTTTGAGCGTCTAGTTCTAGAGAACACTTGGTACTTAGCATTGTCGTAGTTAATTTGTGTGGACTGGTCGGTCCATAGCCATGGTTTTTACTCCTCAAGTTGAGGAGTGTTTTCCACGTTAAGTCTTGTTTCCCATGTGCATATTGTTCGTGTTGTTATTCCTCTACTCACTTGTTAGTTGAAGCTCTCCTGAAAGTTAACTACAAATGGAGGGGGTGTTGGGGAACGTAGCAGAATTCAAAAAAAATCCTACGCTTCACCAAGATCAATCTAAGGAGTCATCTAGCAACGAGCATAAAGGAGTGCATCTACATACCCTTTGTAGATCGCGTGCAGAAGCGTTCGAAGGAACGTGGATGATGGAGTCGTACTCTTCGTGATCCTCGTCACCGATGATCCCAGCGCCGAACGGACGGCACCTCCTCGTTCAACACACGTACGGTACAGCGACGTCTCCTCCTTCTTGATCCAGCAAGCACTAGTAGAAAACAGGGCATTGGTCCAGCCCATTAGCCCCGGTTCAATCTAGAACCGGGACCAATGGGGGTACTGGACCCGGTTCGTTAGCCCAGGGGGCCGGCCGGGCCACGTGGGCCATTGGTCCCGGTTCGTCTGGACCTATTGGTCCCGGTTGGAGCTAAAAACCGGGACCAATGGCTCTTGCTCCTGGCCCACCACTATTAGTCCCGGTTTGTTTTATGAACCGGGACCAAAGGCACCCCTTTAGCCCCGGTTTGTAGCACCAACCGGGACCAGTGAGTTGCCTATATAAACCCCCTCACTCAAGAGCAGAGCTCACTGCTCTGTTTTTTTTCTGGCCGAGGGGGAGAGGGGTTAGTGGTGCTCTAGCTCACCTCCTATGCACACAACATGTTCGGTGGAATGCCCGAGCCACACTAGTTAAGCTTTTCTCCTCTCGAAGCTCTATTTTCTCCGAGATTTGTCTAGGTTTAGCGGTCCGTCACGTCCCGTCCCCGTCTTCGCCGCCGTCGATCGCCCCCGCCGATCTCGTCACCGGCACAACCGTGGTGAGCCTCTTGTTATGTCCATGCTTTTCTTACTTTTATTATTGCTTTAGATAGATATTTGTCTAATTTTCTTACGTTTATTATTGCTTGTTATTATATAGTGCGATGGTTTTGATATCCGCCCACGTGGGCCCTCGTCCGGTCTACGATTCGGATGTGGTATATTATCTTTAATTTATAACTATTTGTTTTAGTGCTTATGATAGTTATGCCGACCAACCTGACATGCATAGATGTTTTATTATGTCTAGGAGGTAGTTGAACCGGAAATTCCAACCGACCCTCTTGTGGAGAGGTTAAATTTAGTTGAAGAGGAAAACATTTCGTTAAAGAAAAAATTGGAAAAAATGGAGGAGGAGAAGATGGAATTGGAGTTGCATGTTGCGGAAGTTATCGATGATCACAAGATCAAGATGGAACCTATTGTCGAGAGGTTAAATTTAGTTGAAGAAGAAAACAAATTCTTGAAGGAAAAAATAAAATAAATTGTGGACGAGAAGATGATATTGGAGTTGCATGTTGCGGATGTCGTCGATGATCACAAGATCAAGATGGATGCAATGCGGTTGAAGATTAAAAAGATTAGAAAATATGCCATTAATACCGAGGCTTGGTATCATTATGCCGTTGGATCAATTGTTACCTTGGTTGCGATTATGATAGCATTTGTTTTCGCGTTGAAATGTTTTACATAGTTTCGATGTGTATGGAGAGCTATATATGTTGTTAGATGAGAACTATATATGTATGTACTTTGGTTTTAATGTGATGATGAACTTTTATCCATTTGGTCACTTAATTATCTATTTATGATGTTCTGTAATGGTTTTTGACACACTTAATTATATATAAATGCACGCAGATGAACCGCCAATGGATGTACGGTGACAGACACACCTCCGAGTACATTAAGGGCGTGCGTGAGTTTCTAAATGTGGCAGAGGCAAACAAGCAGAATGGTTTTATGTGTTGTCCATGCACTCAATGTGTGAATACGATGTCTTAATCTAACCGAAAAATCCTTCACTCCCACCTGCTTTACAAGGGTTTCATGCCACACTATAATGTTTGGACGAGGCACGGTGAAATAGGGGTTATGATGGAAGACGGCGAAGAAGAAGAGTACGATGACAACTATGTGCCCCCTGAATACGGTGATGCTGCAATGGGGGGAGCTGGTGAAGATCAAGAGGAACCAGACGATGTGCCCAATGATGCTGCAACGGGTGAAGCTGCTGAAGATCAAGAGGAACCAAATGATGATCTTCGCCGGGTCATTGTCGATGCAAGGACACAATGCGAAAGTCAAAAGGAGAAGCTGAAGTTCGATCGCATGTTAGAGGATCACAAAAAAGGGTTGTACCCCAATTGCGAAGATGGCAACACAAAGCTCGGTACCGTACTGGAATTGCCGCAGTGGAAGGCAGAGAATGCTGTGGCTGACAAAGGATTTGAGAAGCTACTGAAAATATTGAAGAAGAAGCTTCCGAAGGATAACGAATTGCCCGACAGTACATACGCAGCAAAGAAGGTCGTATGCCCTCTAGGATTGGAGGTGCAGAAGATACATGCATGCCCTAATGACTGCATCCTCTACCGCGGTGCATACAACGATCTGAACGCATGCCCGGTATGTGGTGCGTTGCGGTATAAGATCAGACGAGATGACCCTGGTGATGTTGATGGCGAGCCCGCCAGGAAGAGGGTTCCTGCGAAGGTGATGTGGTATGCTCCTATAATACCACGGTTGAAACGTTTGTTTAGAAACAGAGAGCATGCCAAGTTGATGCGATGGCACAGTGAGGACCGTAAGAAAGACGGGAAGTTGAGAGCACCCGCTGACGGGTCGCAATGGAGAAAAATCGAGAGAAAGTACTGGGAGGAGTTTGCAAAGGACGCAAGGAACGTATGGTTTGCTCTAAGCGCGGATTGCATTAATCCTTTCGGGGAGCAGAGCAGCAATCACAGCACCTGGCCCGTGACTCTATGTATGTATAACCTTCCTCCTTGGATGTGCATGAAGCAGAAGTTCATTATGATGCCAGTTCTCATCCAAGGCCCTAAGCAACCCGGCAACGACATTGATGTGTACCTAAGGCCATTAGTTGAAGAACTTTTACAGCTGTGGAATGGAAACGGTGTACGTGCGTGGGATGAGCACAAACAGGAGGAATTTGACCTAAAGGCGTTGCTGTTCGTGACCATCAACGATTGGCCCGCTCTCAGTAACCTTTCAGGACAGACAAACAAAGGATACCACGCATGCACGCACTGTTTAGATGACACTGAAAGTATATACCTGGACAAGTGCAGGAAGAATGTGTACCTGGGCCATCGTCGATTTCTTCCGACCAACCATCAATGTCGAAAGAAAGGCAAGCATTTCAAAGGCGAGGCAGATCACCGGAAGAAGCCCGCCATACGTACCGGTGATCACGTACTTGCTATGGTCAATGATTTACACGTAATCTTCGGAAAGGGCCCCGGCGCACTAGCTGTTCCGAATGACGATGAGGGACACGCACCCATGTGGAAGAAGAAATCTATATTTTGGGACCTACCCTACTGGAAAGACCTAGAGGTCCGCTCTTCAATCGACGTGATGCACGTGACGAAGAACCTTTGCGTGAACCTGCTAGGCTTCTTGGGCGTGTATGGAAAGACAAAAGATACAGCTGAGGCACGGGAGGACCTGCAACGTTTGCACGAAAAAGACGGCATCCCTCCGAAGCAGTATGAAGGTCCTGCCAGCTATGCTCTTACGAAAGAAGAGAAAGAAATCTTCTTTGAATGCCTTCTCAGTATGAAGGTCCCGACTGGCTTCTCGTCGAATATAAAGGGAATAATAAATATGGCAGAGAAAAAGTTCCAGAACCTAAAGTCTCATGACTGCCATGTGATTATGACGCAACTGCTTCCGGTTGCATTGAGGGGGCTTCTACCGGAAAACGTCCGATTAGCCATTGTGAAACTATGTGCATTCCTCAATGCAATCTCTCACAAGGTGATCGATCCAGAAATCGTACCAAGGCTAAGGAGTGATGTGGCGCAATGTCTTGTCAGTTTCGAGCTTGTGTTCCCACCATCCTTCTTCAATATCATGACACACGTCCTAGTTCATCTAGTCGACGAGATTGTCATTCTGGGGCCCGTATTTCTACACAATATGTTCCCCTTTGAGAGGTTCATGGGAGTCCTAAAGAAATATGTCCGTAACCGCGCCAGACCAGAAGGAAGCATCTCCATGGGCCATCAAACAGAGGATGTCATCGGGTTTTGTGTTGACTTCATTCCTGGCCTTAATAAGATAGGTCTCCCTAAATCGCGGTACGAGTGCAGACTGACTGGAAAAGGCACGCTTGGAAGGGACTCAATAATATGCAGGGACGGTTATTCTTGGTCTCAAGCACACTACACAGTTCTACAGAACTCTACATTGGTGACCCCGTATGTCGATGAACACAAGAACAGTCTGCGCTCCAAACACCCGGAGCAGTGCGACGACTGGATTACACGTGAACACATCAGGACTTTCAGCAGTTGGTTGGAAACACGTCTCAGAGGTGACAACACTGTTTGTGATGAGTTGTACTTGTTGTCCAGGGGACCATCTTCGACTGTATTGATTTACAAAGGATACGAGATAAATGGAAATACATTTTACACGATTGTCCAAGATCAAAAGAGCACCAACCAAAACAGCGGTGTCCGCTTTGATGCAACAACCGAGAGGGGAAAGGACACATATTATGGTTACATAGTGGACATATGGGAACTTGACTACGGACATGATTTTAAGGTCCCTTTGTTTAAGTGTAAATGGGTCAATCTGTCAGGAGGCGGGGTACAGGTAGACCCACAGTACGGAATGACAACAGTGGATATGAAAAATCTTGGATACAATGACGAACCGTTCGTCCTAGCCAATGATGTGGCACAGGTTATCTATGTGAAGGACATGTCTACCAGACCGAGAAAAAGAAAAGATAAGGAAGCGAATACATCATACGATGAGCCAAAGCGCCACATAGTTCTTTCAGGAAAAAGGGACATCCTGGGAGTGGAGGGCAAGACAGACATGTCTGAAGATTATGAAAAGTTTCATGAAATTCCTCCCTTCAAAGTCAAGGCTGACCCAAGCATCCTGATAAACGATGAAGATTATCCATGGTTACGGCGCAATAAGCAAATGACACAAGCGAAGAAAAAGTGAAGAGTTATTTCCGCAACTATTATTACTTTCGCCTAATGATGAAGTATTGGTTTGTTGAATCCTTTGACACTAGACAAAATGTGACATGAGGGGGTCTAGGGTTGTGGATCGCCGAGCAGTCGGGGGTCGAGGGGTCGAGAGAGGTTGCCTAGCTAGTGTCAAAGTATTGAAGAATTCCATGACTTCATCATTTGCCAGAAGTAACCGGGGCATGTTGGTACGAAGTTATGCAAAGATGTTCTGGAACGGAGTTCCTGATAGGATAATCCGTCTTTTGTTACGGATTATCTTATCTGGGACTTCGTTCCAAAACAACTTTGGAGAGCTTCGTACCATCATGCTACTGTTACTTTCGCCTAATGATGAAGTATTGGTTTGTTGAATCCTTTGACACTAGACAAAATGTGACATGAGGGGGTCTAGGGTTGTGGATCGCCGAGAAGTCGGGGGGGTCGAGAGGTTGCCTAGCTAGTGTCAAAGTATTGAAGAATTCCATGACTTCATCATTTGCCAGAAGTAACCGGGGCATGTTGGTACGAAGTTATGCAAAGATGTTCTGGAACGGAGTTCCTGATAGGATAATCCGTCTTTTGTTACGGATTATCTTATCTGGGACTTCGTTCCAAAACAACTTTGGAGAGCTTCGTACCATCATGCTACTGTTACTTTCGCCTAATGATGAAGTATTGGTTTTGTTGAATCCTTTGACACTAGCTAGACAAAATGTGACATGAGGGTGTCTAGGGTTTGTGGATCGCCGAGCAGTCGAGGGTTGAAGCTAGTTCTACGTTTGCCATTAATATATCCATCTGTCATGTTTGAATAATAATTGGCATGTTGTAAATATTTGTAGAAACAATGGACGACAACACCCGAGACCTAGCACAAGAAGCGATGTTGATGGACATAATCGCAGACGGACAAAATGCCGTCAGGTCGTATCTCAACGACACCGATGAGCAGGTCGAACAAGAGCTGCGGCTGGAAGATCTAGGCTATGATATTGATGAATTCGGTGACCCAATGCACATGGAAGAAGTAGACCGTGAGGACGGCTCCGGTGACCCAATGCCGGTGCAAGAAGGAGACCGTGATGCTGGCTCCGGTGACCGAACCGAGTCCGGCCAGGAGGTATATATGTTAGTTAAGCATGTGCTGACTAGTTAATTGATTCATTCATTAACTCTCGTCTTTGTTCCTTTTCTAGCCCTCCGGATCGAGCAAATCTTCGCTAAAGAGACGAGGAGCGAAGAAAAAGTTGAGGCCGGATGAAAAGTTTGAGATCTCAGAAATCTCGCGCTCCGGCGAGCCGATTGCACCCATCCGCACAAAGAACGCATTTGTTAATCAGTGCGGGGTTCTGGTTAGGGACAAGATCCCGATCAGCATCCATCAATGGTTAAAGCCGGCTGCAAACGACGCTCAGGTGACTTATGTCACAGATATGCAGAAAGAAGATCTTTGGAATGAGCTGAAGTCAAACTTCGTCCTACCGCGAGAGGTTGATCCGGCGAAGCCAGTTAAAGAGGACTTAATCAAGTCTTATGCACTTTCGAAGATGGCAGACCAATTCAGGGCATGGAAGAAAAAACTGAATACGTTTGTCAGAGAGAAAACGACTCCAGAATTCGTGGGCATATATGAGAAGATCAAAGATGACTGGCCCGCATTTGTGGCCCATAAGAAGTCGGAAAAGAGTCAGAAGATGTCGGAGACAAACCGGATAAATGCTGCAAAGAAGATGCATCACCATCGCACGGGGTCGGGCGGCTACCTCGTAGCCCGGCCTAAGTGGGCCAGGGCTGGGAATGATCTGCTTCAGAAAGGGATCGAACCAGAGACAATGCACTGGCCAGAACGTTGCCGGACTTGGTTCTTCGGGGCTGGCGGATCCTTGGACCCTGTAACAGGGTGGTGCATTTGGACGGACAAGCAAATGGAAACACCACTCAGGAAGATGCGGCAGTATATCAAAGCAGCGCATGCAGGGACGTTCATCCCCGACAGAGAGAACGACGAGCTGACAATGGCCCTCGGGAATCCTGAGCACCCTGGACGGACACGAGGCACGCCAGGCTCCCTTCCGTGGCGTGCTGGGTTTTCGGACGCAGGAGGCTACAAATGCCACGACAGGAGGAAGAAAATGGAGATGACCGAAATCCAGGCGCTGCGGGCCAGAATACAAGCGATAGAGGAACGGGAAGCAGATCGGGAAAGAATTGCCGAAGCTTCCCCCGAAGCTACCCCGCCATCTCAGCGGAGAAGCAGCGTGGCTTCCACCGAGCTACTTCAGCCAGAGCTTGCCTTGACGGCTACTGCCAGGAATCCTGTGGATGCTATCACGGAGGCACAAAATTGCCACCTTATGGCACAGTGGATGAATCTGAAGGTCAAGGCGGCTGCTGGCTCTGTTTATCCTTCTGGACCAGACGACACTTTTCACTGCCGGCCGATTCCAGAAGGATATGCTAGGGTGATGGTCGACGAAATAACGGAGGGATTTGAGGAGCTCCAGCTTGACCACCCTACCGGTGAAGGGGAGACTCGGCTGGGTTCTTCACTGAAGACTCCATGCCTATGGCGGAAGGACCTAATCAACATTCTGAACTGGACGCCTCCGCCTCCTCCTCCTCCTCCGACGAGTCAGGGCACTCCGCCTCCTCCACCGCCTCCTCCTCCGGCGAGTGACCATCAGGGCACTCCGGCTCCTTCTCCGGCGAGTGACCATCAGGGCACTCCGGCTCCTTCTCCGGCGAGTGACCATCAGGGCACTCCGGCTCCTTCTCCGGCGCGTGGCGGCACACCGCCTCCTTCGCCGCCGGCGCGTGGCGGCACTCCGCCTCCTTCGCCGCCGGCGCGCCCGAGCAGACAGCCAGCTCCTCCTTCGCCTAATCAGCAAGGGCGGAAGAGACCTGCCGCCGCTCCGGCTGCTCCTGCTCCGGCGCCTAAGCAAGTAAAAAAGACAGCCGCTTCGTCTGGTCCGGCGACGTCTACCAGTACAGCCAGAGGCGGGAGGCGATGCAGATTCGGTCCTTCTCTCACGCCTCTAGAGAAGTTACCGTACGAGAGGTCCGACGAGGAAAACACGAAGATCGCTGAAGGCGAAGTGAAGGACTTTTTTGAAGGGTTGAAAGCACAGAGACATCCACCTCCAGAGGAGAAGATAGATGCGGTGAAAGCAAAGCGCACTCTTGCAGCCCTGAAGCAACCAGCGAAAAGTAAGCCGAAGGGCAACTATGACCGCATTATTCAAAAGACATTTCAAGATGCCAAGCGGTCCGGAAGTACAAAAAGTGATCAGAGGTTAGCAGAAGGGCGAGCTGGGAAACAAATTGCCCAGCTCGGCGAACAAGCAAACCAATCGTGCCCCCCGCTCAAGGTGTCTAGCGACATGGTCGCTAATGATCCGAGGATGGTGCCCGGTTATACCAATCTTGCAGATTACGCGTCCGACGATGTACACTATGATTTCATGGACGTGCAGATAGAAAGATACGAGTACAAAAAGCCTCTCGTAAAAAATGAAAGATCTCTATCAACGAATATGCGAAGATTGCATGATTGGTACATGAAAATCTGCAGAGAGTCTGGGGGGAGGAATAACTTGTATTTGAGAGTTAAACCTGAGCATGACCTCGTTGGAATTGACCTGTTGCCTGTTCCATTTGAGGAGTTCTATCAATTTTTCAATCAATTGGCCCTCGATAAAACAACGATCACCTGCTACTGTCTGTAAGTAGTACTACTTCTGTCATTAAGTCTCTCTATATAGCTGATCTTCATTGCATGTATTTATAATTATCCTCACTATATTATGCAGATTTAAGATCGTCGAATTGAAGAAAAGACAAGTAGGTGATATTGGGTTTATTAACACATACCTCATAGATGCAACCGAGGTTAAATTGCGTCCCGGCGATACCGAGACCAACTTGCTACGATCGTTGGTGGTAAATGAAAACAAAGATATAATACTCTTTCCTTACAACTTCAAGTGAGTGTTAATGTCTTGTGCATATTTGGTTTCCCTTATATATATCAGTCAAGTTTATAGTGATGTAATGATCTCATGCATTCGTGCGCAGCTTCCACTATATTCTCTTAGAGATTAAGCTTGAGAAGGGAATAGTAACTGTCTTCGACTCTAAACGTAAAGATTCCGA
Source organism: Secale cereale (assembly GCA_902687465.1). NCBI lineage: Eukaryota > Viridiplantae > Streptophyta > Magnoliopsida > Poales > Poaceae > Secale > Secale cereale. Next base: position 845,446,174 of record LR738714.1, on the reverse strand, counting down.
GGAGTATGCGGACATGACTCAAATGCTAGCCAGGTAAGTTAAATCGATCAATATTATCCACCATGCATATATATCAGCAACTTCATTTCTGATATCAACTAATTGTTTCCTTTGTCTGGCAGGGCTTGGAAAACATTCAGCAAAAAAGCTCCGGGACTGCCGAAGAAGCTACAATTTAGATACCCGAAAGTAAGTACTATATAGTAGCATGTTCCGCGCGCGCATCTCCTATATCTTGATTCAAGCGCTAGCTAGTTTCATCAATACCAATTTGGCATATTCTTGCTTATCAGTTTGATTGAGCTCTATTTCTTGTAAAGTGGTTGTGGCAGGAACCCGGGAATGATTATTGTGGATACTACATTTGCGAGTCCATCCGCCACACGACCTGTGAGCGGGGCTACACTGATGAACAATTTAAAGTGCGTAAGCAATCAATAATATTCACAAATTTATAGCATGCATCATTTCATGTATTGACCCCCTACTTCAAATTAGATGTTTCGGATGCGGGATGAACTCCTAACACCAGATCGTCTGCGAGCAATTCAAGAGGAATTGGCGGCATTCTTCCTTGAACACGTGATCGCTGAAGACGGAGAATACTATGTGGACCCTGCATCCATGTGTTAGGAGATTATTTTTGTAAGAGATAATTATTGTATATATGTGCCCGGTAGTGTCGGATCGATAGATATACGAGAACTTGTTGTTCGACCAATCTCTCGGAGAAGGAGAGGTGGTCGATATTATTACTTCTCTCTGTATGCATATATATATATATGTTGATTATATATACGAGATCTTCTGTTCCTTCGTTTGCTTAGTATAGCTAGCAGCTAGCTAGCTAGCTAGCGTGACTCTAGTCCATATATATACATATGTGTAGTATGTAGCGTCGACCAAAAGCACGGACATAAGAGAGAACACTTCTCTCTATTAATTAGCTAGCTAACACAATATATCAAACACCTAAATTAACCCCCAAAACCTAAAACCCCCCCTCCCCTTTCAAAAAAAAAAAACAAAAACCACAGCTACAGAAATGCTGACACGTGCATGCCTTTTGGTCCCGGTTGGTACCACCAACCGGGACTAAAGCCCCTCCTGCCTGGACTCGGTGCACAGGCCACGTGGACACCCTTTTGCCCCGGTTCTGGATTGAACCGGGACTAAAGGGTCAGAGCATTAGTACCGACCCTGTTGCCCCGGTTCCAGAACCGGGGCTAAAAGGCCAAATGAACCGGGGCTAAATCCCCTTTATCTACTAGTGAAGGGCGGAGGAGAGGTTGACGGAGATCCAGCAGCACGACGGCGTGGTGGTGGATGCAACGGAAAAAGCTGCAGGGCTTCGTCGGCGCCCTGCGAGAGAAGTTGGAGGTGTGACGGGAGGGGGAGAGGCGCCACAGGCTTGAGTGTGGCTGCCCTCTCTCCCCCCACTATATATAGGGTGCCAGGGAGGGCGCCGGCCCTAGGAGATGCAATCTCCTAGGGGGGCGGCGGCCAGGGGGGAGAACTTAGTGGTTCAACCCTAGGCGCATGGAGGGGGGCCATGTGGGTGCGCCAGCCCACCAGGGGATGGCCCCCTTCCCCTTGCGGCCTACGGGGCCCTCCGGGATGGGTGGCCCCACCCGGTGGACCCCCGGGACCCTTTCTGTGGTCCCAGGACACTCCCGGTTACCCCCGGAACTATCCCGATGGCTGAAACTGGACTTCCTATATATCATTATTTACCTCCGGACCGTTCCGTAACTCCTCGTGACGTTCGGGATCTCATTCGGGACTCCGAACAACATTCGGGTTTCCATGTGCAAGTATCTCTAGAACCCTAGCGTCACCGAACCTTAAGTGTGTAGACCCTACGGGTTCGGGAGACACGAAGACATGACCGAGACGACTCTCCGGTCAATAACCAACAGCGGGATCTGGATACCCATGTTGGTTCCCACGTGTTGCTCGATGATCTCATCGGATGAACCACTGTGTCAAGGATTCACTCAATCCCGTATGATATTCCCTTTGTCTGTCGCTACGGTACTTGCCCGAGATTCGATCGTCGGTATGCCCGATATCTTGTTCAATCTCGTCATGGCAAGTCTCTTTACTCGTTCCGTAATCCATCATCCCGTGACTAACTCCTTAGTCACTTTGATCTCATTACGATGATGTCTTACCGAGTGGGCCCAGAGATACCTCTCCGTCATATGGAGTGACAATATCCCAGTCTTGGTTCGTACCAACTCAACAGACACTTTCGGAGATACCCGTTACGTACCTTTATAGCCACCCAGTTACGTTGTGACGTTTGGCACACCCAAAGTATTCCTACGGTATCCGGGAGTTGCACAACCTCATGGTCTTAGGAACAAATACTTGACACTAGAAAAGCTTAAGCCTTACGAACTATACGATCTCGTGCTAGGCTTAGGATTGGGTCTTGTCCATCACATCATTCTCCCAATGATGTGATCCCGTTATCAATGACATCCTATGTCCATGGTCAGGAAACCGTGACCATCTGTTGATCAACGAGCTAGTAACTAGAGGCTTACCATGGACACGTTGTGGTCTATGTATTCACACATGTATCGCTGTTTCCGTACAATACAATTCAAGCATGAATAACAGACAATTATCATGAACAAGGAAATATAATAATAATCCTTTTATTATTGCCTCTAGGGCATATTTCCAACAGTCTCCCACTTGCACTAGAGTCAATAATCTAGTTACATTGTGATGAATCGAACACCCAGAGAGTTCTGGTGTTGATCATGTTTTGCCCGTGGAAGAGGTTTAGTCAACGGGTCTGCGACATTCAGATCCGTATGCACTCTACAAATATCTATGTCTCCATCTTGAACATAATTCCGGATGGAGTTGAAACGGCGCTTGATGTGCTTGGTCTTCTTGTGAAACCTGGGCTCCTTGGCAATGGCAATAGCTCCAGTGTTGTCACAGAAGAGAGTCATTGGGCTTGACGCGCTTGGAATGACTCCTAGGTCGGTGATGAACTCCTTCATCCAGACTCCTTGTGCTGCTTCGCAAGCAGCTATGTACTCTGCTTCACATGTAGAATGCGCCACGACGCTCTGCTTGCAACTGCACCAGCTGACTGCTCCACCATACAAAATATACACGTATCCGGTTTGTGACTTTGAGTCATCCAGATCTGTGTCGAAACTAGCATCGACGTAACCCTTTACGACGAGCTCTTCGTCACCTCCATAAACGAGAAACATATCCTTAGTCCTCTTCAGGTACTTTAGGATGTTCTTGACCGCTGTCCAGTGTTCCATACCGGGATCACTTTGCTACCTCCCTACCAAACTTATGGCAAGGTTCACATCAGGTCTGGTACACAGCATGGCATACATGATAGAACCTATGGCCGAGGCATAGGGAATGACACTCATCTTTTCTCTATCTTCTGCCGTGGTCGGGGACTGAGCCGTGCTCAATCTCATACCTTGTAAAACAGGCAAGAACCCTTTCTTGGACTGATCCATATTGAACTTCTTCAATATCTTGTCAAGGTATGTGCTTTGTGAAAGACCAATGAGGCGTCTTGATCTATCTCTATAGATTTTGATGCCTAATATGTAAGCAGCTTCTCCAAGGTCCTTCATTGAAAAATTCTTATTCAAGTAGGCCTTTAATTATGCTCTCCAAGAATTCTATATCATTTCCCATCAGCAATATGTCATCCACATATAATATGAGAAATGCTACAGAGCTCCCACTCACTTTCTTGTAGATACAGGCTTCTCCCAAAGTCTGTATAAAGCCAAACGCTTTGATCACATCATTAAAGCGAATATTCCAACTCCGAGATGCTTGCACCAGCACGTAGATCGAGCGATGGAGCCTGCATACCTTGTTTGCATTCTCTGGATCGACAAAACCTTCCGGCTGCATCATATACAGCTCTTCCTTGAGGAAACCATTAAGGAATGCCGTTTTGACGTCCATTTGCCATATCTCATAATCATAGAATGCGGCAATTGCTAACATGATTCGGACTGACTTCAGCATCGCTACGGGAGAGAAAGTCTCGTCGTAGTCAATCCCTAGAACTTGTCGATAACCCTTAGCGACAAGCCGAGCCTTATAGATGGTCACATTACCATCCGCGTATGTCTTCTTAAATATCCATTTATTTTCTATGGCGTGCCTATCATCGGGCAAGTCCACCAAAGTCCATACTCTGTTTTCATACATGGATTCTATCTCGGATTTCATGGCTCCAAGCCATTTATTGGAATCCGGGCCCGCCATCGCTTCTTCATAGTTCGAAGGTTCACCGTTGTCCAACAACAGGATTTCCATGACAGGGTTGCCGTACCACCCTGGTGCAGAACGTGTCCTTGTGGACCTTCGAAGTTCAGTAGTAACTTGATTTGTATCTTCATGATCATCATCATTAGCTTCCTCCCTTGTCGGTGCAAGCACCTCAGGAACAATTTCCTGCGCTGCGCTACTTTCCGGTTCGGGAGGGGTGACTGTCACCTCATCAAGTTCTACTTTCCTCCCACTCACTTCTTTCGAGAGAAATTCTTTCTCCAGAAAGGATCCATTCTTGGCAACAAAGACCTTGCCTTCGGATCTGTGGTAGAAGGTGTACCCAATCGTTTCCTTTGGGTATCCTATGAAGACGCATTTTTCCGATTTGGGTTCGAGCTTTTCAGGTTGAAGTTTCTTGACATAAGCATTGCAACCCCAAACTTTCAGAAACGACAGCTTAGGTTTCTTGCCAAACCAAAGTTCATACGGTGTCGTCTCTACGGATTTCGACGGAGCCCTATTTAAAGTGAATGCGGCAGTCTCTAAAGCATAACCCCAAAAGGATAGCGGTAAGTCGGTGAGAGACATCATAGATCGCACCATGTCCAACAGAGTACGATTTCGACGTTCGGACACACCATTACGCTGAGGTGTTTCGGGCGGTGTCAATTGTGAAACAATTCCACAGTTCCTAAGGTGCGTGCCAAATTCATGACTTAAATATTCACCCCCATGATCCGATCGCAAGAACTTTATTTTTCTATCACGTTGATTCTCAACCTCATTCTGAAATTCCTTGAACTTTTCAAAGGTCTCAGACTTGTGCTTCATCAAGTAGATATACCCATATCTACTCAAGTCATCTGTGAGGGTGAGAACATAACGATAGCCTCCGCGAGCCTCAACACTCATTGGACCGCACACATCGGTATGTATGATTTCCAACAAGTTGGTTGCTCGCTCCATTGTTCCGGAGAACGGAGTCTTGGTCATCTTGCCCAAGAGGCATGGTTCGCACGTGTCAAATGATTCATAATCAAGAGACTCCAGAAGTCCATTTGCATGAAGCTTCTATATACGTTTGACACCAATATGACCAAGGCGTCAATGCCACAAGTATGTGGGACTATCATTGTCAAATTTACATCTTTTGGCATTCACACTATGAATATGTGTATCATCACGATCGAGATTCAACAAAAATAAACCATTGACCAGTGGGGCATGACCATAAAACATATCTCTCAAATAAATACAACAACCATTATTCTAGGATTTAAATGAGTAGCCATCTCACATCAAACGAGATCCAGATACAATGTTCATGCTCAAAGCTAGTACTAAATAACAATTATTAAGGTTTAAAATTAATACCGAGGGTAGATGTAGAGGCAGCGTGCCGACGGCGATCACATCAACCTTGGAACCATTCCCGACGCGCATCGTCACCTCGTCCTTCGCCAGTCTCCGCTTATTCCGCAGCTCCTGCTTTGAGTTACAAATATGAGCAACTGCGCCGGTATCAAATACCCAGGAGCTACTATGAGCGCTGGTAAGGTACACATCAATAACATGTATATCACATATACCTTTGACGTTGCCGGCCTTCTTGTCTGCTAAGTATTTGGGGCAGTTCCGCTTCCAGTGACCCGCTGCCTTGCAATAAAAACACTCAGTCTCAGGCTTGGGTCCATACTTTGGCTTCTTCCCGGCAACTGGCTTACCGGGCGCGGCAACTCCCTTGCCGTCCTTCTTGAAGTTCTTCTTACCCTTGCCCTTCTTGAACTTAGTGGTTTTATTGACCATCAACACTTGATGCTCTTTCTTGATCTCCACCTCCGCTGATTTCAGCATTGAATACACCTCGGGAATGGACTTCTCCATCCCTTGCATATTGAAGTTCAACACAAAGCTCTTGTAGCTAGGTGGGAGCGACTGAAGGATTCTGTCAACGACCGCTTCGTCTGGGAGATTCATTCCCAACTGAGACAAGCGGTTGTGCAACCCAGAAATCTTGAGTATGTGCTCACTGACAGAACTGTTTTCCTCCATCTTACAGCTGTAGAATGCGTTGGAGACATCATATCTCTCAACTCCGGCATGAGCCTGGAAAACCATTTTCAGCTCTTGGAACATCTCATATGCTCCGTGGTGCTCAAAACGCTTTTGGAGCCCCAATTCTAAGCTGTAGAGCATGCCGCACTGAACCAGGGAGTAATCATCACAACGCGACTGCCAAGCATTCATAACATCTTGGTTTGCCGGGGCGGGAGCGTCACCTAGCGGTGCTTCTAGGACATAAGTTTTCTTGGTAGCTATGAGGATGATCCTCAGGTTACGGACCCAGTCTGTATAGTTGCTACCATCGTCTTTCAGCTTGGATTTCTCTAGGAACGCGTTGAAGTTGAGGGTGACATGAGCGTGGGCCATTTGATCTACAAGACATATTGTAAAGAATTTAGACTAAGTTCATGACAATTAAGTTCATCTAATCAAATTTTAATGAACTCCCATTCAGATTGACATCTCTCTAGTCATCTAAGTGATACATGATCCGAATCGACTAGCCCGTGTCCGATCATCACGTGAGACGGACTAGTCATCAATGGTGAACATCTTCATCTTGATCGTATCTTCTATACGACTCATGTTCGAGCTTTCGGTCTTCCGTGTTCCGAGGCCATGTCTGTACATGCTAGGCTCGTCAAGTGAACCCTAAGTGTATTGCGTGTGTAAATCTGGCTTACACCCGTCGTATGCGAACGTTAGAGCCTATCACACCCGATCATCACGTGGTGCTTCGGAACAACGATCCTTAGCAACGGTGCACAGTTAGGGGGGAACACAATTCTTGAAAATTTTAGTGAGAGATCATCTTATTTACTACCGTCGTTCTAAGTAAAAAAGATGCATAAACATGATAAACATCACATGCAATCAAATAAAGTGACATGATATGGCCAATATCATCTTGCTCCTTCGATCTCCATCTTCGGGGCACCATGATCATCTTTGTCACCGGCAAGACACCATGATCTCCATCATCATGATCTCCATCATCGTGTCTTCATGAAGTCGTCACGCCAACTATTACTTCTACTACTATGGCTACCGTTTAGCAATAAAGTAAAGTAATTACATGGCGTTATTCAGTGACACGCAGGTCATACAATAATTAAGACAACTCCTATGGCTCCTGCCGGTTGTCATTTTCATCGACATGCAAGTCGTGATTCCCTATTACAAGAACATGATCAATCTCATACATCACATATATCATTCATCACATCATCTTGGCCATACCACATCACATAGCACATGCTGCAAGAACAAGTTAGACGACCTCTAATTATTGTTGCAAGTTTTTACGTGGCTTCTATAGGTTTTCTAGCAAGAACGTTTCTTACCTACGCCAAAACCTCAACGTGATTTGTCAATTTCTATTTACCCTTCATAAGGACCCTGTTCATCGAATCCGATCCGACTAAAGTGGGAGAGACAGACACCCGCCAACCACCTTATGCAACTAGTGCATGTCTGTCGGTGGAACCAGTCTCACGTAAGCGTACGTGTAAGGTCGGTCCGGGCCGCTTCATCCCATGATGCCACCGAATCAAGATTGGACTAGTAACGGCAAGAGAATTGAACAAACTCAACGCTCACAACTTGTTTGTGTTCTACTCGTGCAAGATGCTACGCAAAGACCTAGCTCAGATGCCACTGTTGGGGAACGTAGCAGCATTCAAAAAAATTCCTACGCTTCACCAAGATCAATCTAAGGAGTCATCTAGCAACGAGCATAAAGGAGTGCATCTACATACCCTTTGTAGATCGCGTGCGGAAGCGTTCGAAGGAACGTGGATGATGGAGTCGTACTCTTCGTGATCCTCGTCACCGATGATCCCAGCGCCGAACGGACGGCACCTCCGCGTTCAACACACGTACGGTACAGCGACGTCTCCTCCTTCTTGATCCAGCAAGGGCGGAGGAGAGGTTGACGGAGATCCAGCAGCACGACGGCGTGGTGGTGGATGCAACGGAAAAAGCTGCAGGGCTTCGCCGGCGCCCTGCGAGAGGAGTTGGAGGTGTGACGGGAGGGGGAGAGGCGCCAGAAGCTTGGGGTGCGGCTGCCCTCTCTCCCCCCACTATATATAGGGGGCCAGGGGGCGCCGGCCCTAGGAGATGCAATCTCCTAGGGGGGCGGCGGGCAGGGGGGAGAACTTGCCCCCCAAGGCATAGGGGGCACCCCCACCCCTTAGGGTTTCAACCCTCGCATGGAGGGGGGCCCATGTGGGTGCGCCAGCCCACCAGGGGCTGGCCCCCTTCCCCTTGCGGCCTACGGGGACCTCCGGGATGGGTGGCCCCACCCGGTGGACCCCCGGGACCCTTCCGGTGGTCCCGGGACACTCCCGGTGACCCCCGGAACTATCCCGATGGCCGAAACTGGACTTCATATATATCATTCTTTATCTCCGGACCATTCCGGAACTCCTCGTGATGTCTTGGATCTCATCCGGGACTCCGAACAACATTCCGGTTTCCATGTGCATGTATCTCTACAACCCTAGCGTCACCGAACCTTAAGTGTGTAGACCCTACGGGTTCGGGAGACACGAAGACATGACTGAGACGACTCTCCGGTCAATAACCAACAGCGGGATCTGGATACCCATGTTGGTTCCCACGTGTTCCTCGATGATCTCATCGGATGAACCACTGTGTCAAGGATTCACTCAATCCCGTATGATATTCCCTTTGTCTGTCGATACGGTACTTGCCCGAGATTCGATCGTCGGTATGCCCGATACCTTGTTCAATCTCGTCATGGCAAGTCTCTTTACTCGTTCCGTAATCCATCATCCCGTGACTAACTCCTTAGTCACTTTGAGCTCATTATGATGATGTCTTACCGAGTGGGCCCAGAGATACCTCTCCATCATACGGAGTGACAATATCCCAGTCTTGGTTCGTACCAACTCAACAGACACTTTTGGAGATACCCGTTGCGTACCTTTATAGCCACCCAGTTACGTTGTGACGTTTGGCACACCCAAAGTATTCCTACGGTATCCGGGAATTGCACAACCTCATGGCCTAAGGAACAAATACTTGACACTGGAAAAGCTTAAGCATTACGAACTATACGATCTCGTGCTAGGCTTAGGATTGGGTCTTGTCCATCACATCATTCTCCCAATGATGTGATCCCGTTATCAATGACATCCTATGTCCATGGTCAGGAAACCGTGACCATCTGTTGATCAACGAGCTAGTAAATAGAGGCTTACCAGGGACACGTTGTGGTCTATGTATTCACACATGTATCGTTGTTTCCGTACAATACAATTCAAGCATGAATAACAGACAATTATCATGAACAAGGAAATATAATAATAATCCTTTTATTATTGCCTCTAGGGCATATTTCCAACAGGGGGTTGTGTAGTGTGCATATTTACCATGTGGGGGAATTTGTGCATTGCATCTTTGTTGTCCAGCCCCAACACTGACATCTTCAGTCAAGTGCAACAACCTTCCTTTTAGCCAACAATCTTATTAAAGAAAGTACAAATGGATGGTTGGTGCACTCAAACGAAGTTAACCAAAAAACAGATCAGATATACAAATAATCCTCATATAATTACATCCAGTACAATCCATGACCGATAGATTTGTACAACTAGATGATAACCCGCGCGTTGCTGCGGGAACATGTGCTACCATCAATCGAAGACATGTATGATTAAAGTATTTTTGACATTAAAGTTAAAGAGGCATAAGCATATGAATCCCAAAAATCATGTGTAACAGAAAGGAACTAACCATTACAAAAAAAACTTGTATGCAAATAAATCGTAAAAGAAGCCTGATCTCTTTTTTCCGGTGGACTGGTAAATGCACCGTAAATTAGTCGTAGATTTGGACCGACATCAGTCAGATGCACTGTAAATAATTTCTTTGCTAATTGGGTCTTTTCCCTTCTTAATTGCACGGGGAATGAAAAATCTTTTAGCTTTTTGAGTATATCATGCAAAGAGCAAGCGGATAAAGCATAAGTTGGTCTCACTCTAACCAACTACGGCATTTGAAAAGTACAATCCATTAGAATGTGTGTTTAGCATTTGATTACCCATTCCCATCCAATAGTAGTTATAGGCAGAGAATTCTTTCCTAGATAGGAATAGAGAACTTTACTGATCCTACCTTCCTATCAGACACACGATCATACCAAGCAGCTGAAACTGTTGGTTCCATGTTATGTGCTATCACTTGGTAGAGGGCGTGATCTTCAATGTAAAGGACAGGGAACCCAATTCAGCGATTAATATAGTTCAGGGAGAAATATAGAGATTATTTTAATAGCTCATAATTGTTTAAAAGCAGAATAATCATGCATACACTATCAAGCCGAAAAGAGAGGAAATTGGGATTTGTCTGTAACACACATCAAGAGTTCTGGAATATACTAAACATCTGGTGTTACGTGAGCAGATAAAGGTGTTTGAGTGCAGAAACATCCGGCAAATATCTCGGCATAGCAGAAGATATTTTATGGTAAGTGATAACATAAGTTGTCAGAACTGAATGTACCTAACTTGAAGAGAAGAATCAGAAATTAAATGAGATCTTGTTGATTACTAATATGTCCACCTTACGAAATAAACCTATGCATTACCTCTGAAAGTATGCAGTAGCAGAAGTGTGTGTCGTAAAGCCGGAGAACTATTGCTGCAGGTAAAAGAGAGGGCAAGGTACTACTACCTTCTAGCCTACTTGATGTTCAACCTGAAATTTATGTACTACGGGCAACAAAAGAAAAGATAGAAGGCATCTCATGGAAGCTGATACCTCATACCTGCTATGATTACATACTGGGAATAATTTCACCATATTTTCTTCACTGCAAGTCTGCAACTGCACTTATCAAATTTGTGGAGATCCTGACGGAACTAAAACGAAAGAGGGGTTTCCATATTTGAATAAAAAATATAACAAATGGAAAAGAAAAATACAAATAGAGGACATGAATATGATCCAGATTGTATATAAATAAATGGATCCGGAAAGCAAACAATCATTGCAAGAAGAAATTGGAGTGACGTACCAATTTTATTTTTGTTTTTTGCTCGTAGCTTCTGTCCAGTGGCACCTTGAGAAACAACAGGGTCAATAGAATAAATTGCAGGCAAGGAATATGTGCAATGAGGAGACAGTGAGTGGATTAGCTACAGCCGTATTGCAATGAGGAGACAGTGAGCGGATTAGGTACAGCCGTATGGAGATGTCGACGCCCCTGAAGGATCACTTCAAGCAGGGCATCATTCTCAGTGCAGTCACGTATGGAGGCGCATGATGGTAGATGTAAGGCCCTCTTATAGAAAACCTCACGACCAGGCCATGGATGGAGCCGCCGAGCCGCGCGTACCTCAAGCTCTGGCCGACAAAGAGCAGGAGGGACTCGATGCCGTGGTAGTAGAGGCCAGCGCACCTGTCAAGGGTGTGCTGCGCTGCATCATGGCTACGGTGAGGACCGTCGAGGCGGAGCTGCTGCCGTGGGTGCAAGGCACGCCTGTTAAAGAGAGGAAATTGGATCCATCGGTTACTATAGCATTTACTTGGTACAGAAGATGAGGAGAAGACAATCGTGCAGGAGATGAAGAGAGCCAGACTGCCAGCTTAATTAATCGGCGGAGGAGACGACAAGGCCGTAACACACATCGAGAGTTCTAGAATATACGAGAAGCGAATGATGAGGTCAACAGCGACCGATGGGCTGGAGTTATGGGCTGCATCAGGCCTCACGTAATGGGCTGCATAGTTGGTGTGGTTTGACCTAGACATATTGAACGAAACCAAACGCACATAAATGAAACGGAGCTATCCTAAACAAAAAAGAGTGAATGAGGTGGAGCTTTTGCTGATGTGGCATCTTGCTGAGTTGGATAGGCTGCATGTCAAGAGAAATAAGTTAGTGGGGATGAACTATTTAGGTATTATAGATAGGACAAGAGAGCCATACTGTCACACAACCTCCTGTTAACATCGGTTGCTTACCCCAGCATCCTGTTCTCGGGACTTGGTCATTCACCCTACTCTCTATAGTTTGATTGATGGCTTCTGACCTAGTTAATTATCGTCTACTGGAGTTCGTTGGAATAAAATATGAGCAGTGCTATACACACACAACACAATCCACATAATTCATACATGATGCTTAAATCCAGCCGGACATGTACATGATTGAGAAGGGCACCTGCCGCTGGATTAGCATGTTGTGCAAAGATCGGGCAGCACTATCGTGTGGGTAGCAGTTTTGGTAAAATATAGTCTGCATCTTACCTAATTAATTATCGTCTACTTGAGTTCGTTCCATTAAAATATACTTGTTGTTAAACTATGTCTCGTGGGGTCATGGGGTTGAAAGGCAAAGTATGTAGTCTACTTGTTGTTAAACTATGTCTCTGGTCGACACTATTATATACACAGTGAATTGAACGAGTACACAGATTAATATATATATAATTAGCTTCTAAGTGATAAATTATTTCATGATAAGAAATGGAAGACAATTCTTTGTTTAAGATCGTGTCAATCGAAGAACCATGTACACGGATTGACGTCTCTCTATGCCTGAAATAGATGTCTCATTCAGTGGACGCATTGAAGTGTATTGTTCATTTTAACAAGCAGAGTGGCCCGCTCGATGCGCGGGCTAGAATTTTATAAAGTTGAGAACATATTAATTTGATTTTGTAAAGAAAAATTTGGAACCAAATGTTCATATTAAAAAATATGAGACTTTTGCTAACATAGTTTTGCCTCAGGTATATCTTTTGAATTAAGCATGCATATATATGCTTGTTATGCATGCTATACTAACAATTAATAGTTTGTTCTATTTAGCAGTATATATGCGTATCATTTTCTTGCCATTTTATGTTGTTTGTTTTTCTATGTTTTTCATTTAAACAAAGATAGTGATATGTATATTTTCTAATGTTGTGCAGGATATACATATTAATATTTTAGTTGGATATTTGTGTACGTATAATATTCACCAATTATGTCGGTCCTGTTCTATCAATTTGAGAAGCCAAAATAACTAACAGGACCTGTTTTTATGAAGAGTAAGAAAATAATTAAAAGAAGATATGAAACTTTAAACTTGTCAGATATTAGTAAACATAGGAAGAGACAATTCCTAAATGAAAACTAATAATTGTAATCCCTAAGTACTTGAATATTCTATTCATGAGTAATGGAATAAAAAGACAGTAAATATTAGCTTAGCAGAATAAATGTAAATGTCTGCACATTGAAAATAATACGTATGCAATACAGACCATGCCAACAAAGCCATATAAACTTTTATCAGCCCTTTTTTGTAAGGGCATTCAAATGGCCGTTTTTGCTCATGCTCATTCTCCTTTCGTCTCATTTTATGGGTACCATGTGCTAGAAAACAATGGTTTCCCCCAAAAAAGCATTTACTTTGTACCTATGATGATACCATTAACTTATTTTTGTCTATGAATGGGAAGTTCATGTCGGTGTGTAAACATGTGATTCGAGTAGGCATTGCATATCAACATTTTCTCATGTATCCTCTTGACTAAAAACTAAAAGGGAGTTATGCGCATGCAAGTAGAAGATGCAATGATGGGAGTCCTAGATGATTTTAGAATAGATCAAGAAGATGCGTCAACTTGTGGTTGTTGCTGACACTACATACTTTGCCTTTGAACCCCATGAGGCCAAACCAGGGCCGGCCCTGGGCCATGGCGGCGAGTGCGACGGCCTAGGGCCCAGACTGAGCAGGGGCCCATACCCTCTACACGTATGTATTCATAGAAAAAATAGTATGAATGAAGCAGGTCGGGCCCATTAGGAACAAATCACGCACACGCACGACGAGCAAGTCACGTTTGGTTCCTGGGTAAGCTCTTGCCTTGCCTCGCAAAGCAAAGAAGCAAAGCGTTTGGTTCCTCGGCAACTTGTCTCATTACCTGCAGTTTTCAGATTTTTTCCTCGTTTGTGTGAGCGAGCTGATTTGGCTAGCCTCCGTTGGCATGGCTAGCCTTGCCCAGCGAGGTGAGCGGGTAAGCTCTTGCCTTGCCTCCTTCCTTTGCTCTCTCCCAAAAACACGCTGCCATCTCATCCTCTCCCTCACATTTTCCATCTTCCCCAAATCCAATTAATTGTACCGAGTTCCTAAGATGCTAGGACCCCAACTCCCCAAGCTCTAATCAATGGATTTTCCATTGTACGTATCACAATCCAGTGAATTTCTTTGCATCTTATAAATACCCAAGTGCCCTGGCGAACGGATCCACAGAGGCGAGCTGGCTAGCTATGATACATCAAGTGCCCTGGCAGGAACACAGAGCAGCGGAGGGCAGCAGCGCACAGTCGTGGTCAGGGTCTGATCGTCCGAGGGCAGGCCCTGGAGACATGGAGATCAGTACAGGTAGTACCTTGTATTTTTTTTGTATCTCATTTTTTACGATTGGCTATTTGTTTCTGTTATGGTGAATTTATGTAATGATGTTTGACTTGTTTTTTCTTGATTCCTCACTTTCTGTACTACGTACATTGCAGTTAGATAGATTGTAGTTTCCGTCGAATTGGATCAAGAACCGAAAATAATGTCATGTATATATATTTCGGCAGGAGTTAAGACATGGTTTTTTGGAGCGTGTGTCCTAATCATGTAATCCTATGATATAGCTGTGGACCGTGGTGTATTAAGACAATATTTACTAATGAAATTTACAATTGCTTTTATAATGACTCTTGGCTGTACATGATAAGTGTGGATTTTTTTGTCTATTATATAGTGCAAGGGCCCATTTTTGTCAGTTCGCACAAGGGCCTCTGGAATGCTAGGGCCGGCCCTGGGCCAAACTGTGTATTGCATCATTCTTTTCTTGGCGCATTCCTTTCCATGGAATATGTCACAAGCAGAAAGGACGTGGGGCTAATTAGTCAGATCCTCTTTATAGGTTTTCACCTTGTCACACGAGCGCGTAATTTTAGTTTGGTTTTTCTGCTAGATGGAAGAAAGATGTAGCTCTTAATAGGCAATAGGCCCAATGAATAATGGAACATGATGCCTGCTTATTTTTTCATGAGTCCATATTTCATGGGAGGATACATGCATGCATATACATCATGGTATCTTCCCACATAGTACCTAGTTTTTTTACCATCACGTCCTAGTCCCATGCTATCTATTTTTTCTTTCGTGGAGTCCCACACTATTCATTTTCAAGGAGAGAGTCCCATGCTAGTTGAATGCATCTGCCCGTCCAGTACCCAAGTTGTTTTACCAGCACATCCTAGTACCACGATGTTTTATTTTTTCATGTAGTTCCATGCTAGTTTTTCCTTTTGAGGAAAGAGTCCACGCTAACTATTTCTAGGGAGTGTCACACGTTTTTTTATCGAATAGGAAAAGTTTGATCCTAGTATATTTTCACGCTATTGTTTTTTCTATCTTATAGTCAAAAATCCACGCTAGTTTTTTTGAGAGAACAGTCCCACGCAAGTTGTTCCCATGCTAGTTCTCTTTATCATAGGGAAACACAAATGAAATGGTTTCTTTTTTTAATGGAATTGGTAGGTAATTTTTCCATTTAAAACTAATCTAACGGTACTTGCATTTTAGTCCATAAATTAAATGGTTGGATTTCTCTAAAAAAATTGGGATTTTTTGGCCTATTTCTCTTTTTTCCTGGAGTGTGTCGCATGCCTAAGCTATGTTCCGGCTCTCGATGCTAGTCGCACGCCTTGATGGTGCTCGCTTCTAACATGTACATGGCTCGTTGACATAGTACACTATGCCGGTGCTATTAGTTGTCGTGCCTCATAGGACGGAATATAATGTTAGAATGCCGAGCAGGAAAGCGTCTGTGACATGAGGTATTTGTGATTTTTAATTTATTTTCTGATGCCTTATGTACGTGGGAGTATTGATGGAAATAGGCTTGCCAAAGCAGTCAAGCACCATCCTTTAATGAAATGTTTTTTATGTTGGAAAAGATTGATGAAAACTTGGGACATGCAGTCACGCATGGATCTTTGTTCCATTCCTTTCTTGTGGAGTCGATCACACATGCAAGATCCCTGTCCAAGAAATTTCTTGGCTATTTTCTCCAGGTAAGATATTTTTTTTCTTTGACGTACATGCATGTGTCAAAAACAAATCTACATGCATGCAAAATATATGGAAGAGATAGTTAACGTGCAAGTTAGTTACCCTTTTTTAGGTGACATATCCCTTTTTTTCTTTGATGTGCACGCATGAGTTTTTTTTGCGGGGTGTAAGAGATCTAAATCATGGGCATGAATCTATATGCGTGTCAACTTGGTTTGGACCCACCATATTATGGTACGCAGATCAAACGGATAGAGATTAAAAATAATAACTGATAGGTCCGATCGAGGGTCCATATTTTCTGATTAACGTCGAATTTTTTAGCATAATTCTCTTTCTTCTGGTTAACACGTCAAGTACTTTATATATATAATAGATAGATAGATTTGTATAGATCATCTTAATTTACAACTCGAATGTCATCATCACCATGACTCATTCACAACCCACGGGTCATCTTAGCTGCCATTGACTTGCTTTGAAGTTAAGCATGCACAGCATTAATGTAATGATCTGGTGGCGAACACCCAATAATAACAAGGATATATACATCCATGATTTACTTACATATATATGGAGAAGTACGATAATTAATATGTCACAACACCAACAGAAGAAGTAAAAATGCATATATGTGTAAATTAAGCTAATTTCTCTTGAGAGAGAGCAGAGTCTTGAAGATACCCACAAGAACACCAATGATGGACAACACGGTGACAATGGCTTTCAAGTGTTTGTGGACAAACCTGTGCACCTTGATCCACATCCACCTGTTGAGCTTGTAGGCTTCAACCTCTTCCATGATGTGAATGTAGAGAGGGCCACCACTGATGCGCTTCACAATCATCTTGAAGAAGTCGAGCGTCTCCTTGTTGCTGAGTTCTCCCTGCACCAGACGCTTCGATCGCAGCTCGTGCACGTCCTCCTCCCGATCCATGAGGGTCGCGAGGACAGCAAGGTAGGAGCAGACGACTGCCTTGTTTTGATAAGCACCTGTGGCCATGCCCAGGCATACCTCAAAAGCCGCCATGTTGACGAGCCAGCATGACCTTGTGTCATCCAGCAACAGCGGCGCCATGAAGATCTCGCCAGAGAGGAATCCTTTCTTGATGCCCATGTCCGTAAGCTTAGTTGTCTTGCTAGCTTTCAGCTTGATGCCAATCTCTGCCAGCTCGATGGCGCTAATACTCTTTGACATTGATCTTAGAGCATCTGGACGATTAGACATGGGCACTCCACTATTTCTTCCCCCCATTTTGTAGAACCAGAGGATGCCAAGGAGATGCGGCAGCGCGTGGCTACCTGCACCATCCAAGACAACCGGTCTCCTGCTATCCATGTCCCCCCGGATTTGGAGTGTGCGTCCCATCTTACCGATGAACTCCTCCACGGGCACGGGCTTGAACCTCCTTAGGGTCTCAACCACCATCCAGGGAAGTTGATTCTCGAGCAGCATTATGTCATTACTGATGCAAGCTTGGTTGGACTCGAAGCAAGACAGCAACGATGGAGGCAGCTTGTCACGGCCGGTACACATCAGCATATACTGGAGAAGAAAGCAACCATCAATAAACATCATATCTGCCAATTCAGCATCTTCCACTTGCAGCTGAAACTCGTAGATGTTGTAGAAACTGCGGGCAGTACCTACGACGGAGAAGACCGCCGCATACATCTCCTCAAAAGAATGGCCAGAATCCCTGATGAAGTGGTGCGTAGCCACGCGCTTCACCTTCTCCATCTCATGGAGGTTTACTGAGTTGTGGTGGTAAAGGCCGATGCCCACAGCCATAGGGCGGATGTACCGCACGCCGAGAACTCGTAGGCTTGCAGGGAACCTATGGATCTTCATTTCCATCTCGCTAAATTCAGTTTCGAACTCTTGTGCTTCGTTCCTCCACTCCTCAACCTGAACCTGTCTATCAGGGAAATGAACAAATAACCCTTCTCCCATCTCCATTGCATCAGAGTCATTCTGATTATCTCCTTCACTGAAATAATAAGAATAACTTGCCTCAGGCCGTTGTGCAGCTACTTCATTCGAATACTCAACATCCGACTTCTTCGGCTGAGAGGCAGGTTCATCCTTGGCAGCCGCAGAGGTTGGTGTCACCATGGGCAAACAGATGTGTTTTTCGCTACCTAGATGGTTCAGAGTTGCCATCCAAGTCGAATGTATATATAGACTTTGTAATAGTAGTAGACTAGTTGCTGGCCCTCCACGTTCTTTCAGCTTCAGCAACTTGCTTGCTGCAGGTACCCGTCGATGTCGGGAATGATTCAAATTTGCCGCGTTGTACCCTTGTGCCATGGACTTGGACAGTAACCCTTGCCTCCCATCCCTTTAACAATTCCATCGTCAAAACACGGTTTTGAGGACTAACCAGCTGAAAAACTGAAACTCTGCATACCTGCCATATTTTTTGTCTCGAAACAAGTGGTGCTTGAACCGTTCCCTCCTTTGACTTTCAGGCTTTATAACAAATAAATATTAGTTAGTCTTTGCTTGGTAGCTTTGTACACATTGCCAGCCAGACCTGCTGACATACATACACCTCAAACGATTTCCTGTCAAAATCAAAGCTATGACCTCCAAGGGAAAAAATGACAGACATTAAAGTAAGCAGCGTAGTTATGGAGAGAACCATGAACTAGGCGTAAGTAGAGAAGAGGGCAATCGATGCATTATATGCTATGGAAGATGCATGCTAAAGAATCATTTCATTCAAATCTATTAAACTTTGTTCCTTACATCATTTCAAAAGACATTTGCCTGCTAAAAGGGGCATCTATCTAGTTGAACTCTTAACTTTTTGTTACTCCAGGTACAGGACAAGAGTGTGAAAGGTAAACTGCAAGAACTAAAAGCTTTCCGAAAGTTACAATGGCAGCAGCTTCAATGATCTTGCTCCGAATAGCTCTGGGTTGTTGTACTACATCACTAGCAGTAGGAAGACCATAGCAATCTATGCTCCCTGCTATCTCTTCTTGCTCATTTTTCCTTCTTGTCAGTTTGGGAAGTCTCTTCATTGCGTCTGCATCATACACAAACAAACCATAACTGCATCATAACGAACCTTGAGAAAAGCAGCAAGGTTCAGAAAAAAATATGACAAGTTTCAACACAAGGTGGAACCTTGTGTAATCAGTCTCGGCTAAATTTAGCTAATGACGCTAACATCCGCATCCAAGTCCCTGGATAGTGCAAGACCATCAAGAACCGTTGCATCTAGTGAGGTTTCTTTTGGTCTTTACTTGAAACTTTCCTGCAAAACAACACCTGCAAAGCATAAGCATGATGTTCAGCAAAGAGATTGACATCGAGCGAAAGCCCTAGCCTTCACAAAGGGCAAGTGCTACATTTCCCAGAAATAAAGTTCTGCCAGAAGACTGAATAGTTGGCTGAATTTGGGTGCCAGGCAAGACAGCAGCTAGCGCTAGCAGTAATTAAGCAAAAAATGACATATTCTGTGAATTCATAAAATTTGCCCCAAGGCTGTCCATTCTCTGCGTAAATTCAGAGTATATTGAGACTTTTGCTAGAGAGTCAGTAGAGAGTTAAATAAGAAATCTTGTGCTGTAAGAATAACAGGACCATGAGCAGAAACCACAAACAACAATCGTCTAGATTGGAAAATTCTTGAGATTTGTTTTTCCTGTTCTGCCAGAATTTTGGGAATCGGTTGTTGAGTATTATTATTACAGAGTGCTGAGTAAAGGTGATGCTAAAGGGGAGCTTCTTTGCTTTAATGCACATCTTAATGCTGAGCCAACGAGGGAGGATGATAATGTTTGAGTAAAGGGAGATTCTGCTCCAAAATTTAACATACCAAACGGTTCTAAAAGGGAAAGCACCATCATGACTTCAAAAATTTAATATAGCAAGCTGTCCAAAGCAGCAGAAGACATCTCTTTCTTAGATTCTTCTCATGATGACTACTACATGTACTTTGCTCTACTTTTGTCACCAAGCACCATGCCTTCGTAAGCCTCACTCGTCTTTAATCAAACACTCCATCTCAGTGTTCAAATAAAGAATTCATGATTAATTAGTACGTGATGCTAAAGCACCCCGTCTCAAGCAACGTAATAATTAATTAACTTTGCATAGAGGCGGGAGCTTCATTGCTCTAGTTAGCACCTTAATTAGTTCTTACCGTGATATTAGAGTAAAGTGCGAATCTTCTACTAAAAATATCTATCAGTTGGTTATATATGGGAAAGCTCCAACTAACCCTCTTCAAGAGCACAAGACATTCTTGCCATGCCCCTTTAGTTCTCTGGTTCATTATTCCATCACGCATACATATATATATAGTACTCCCTCTGCTCTGTAACTAAGCAGGAAAGAAGCAGCAATACAAAGCCAAAAACATTGCCTACAACAAACACCATGCCTTCCTAAGCCACACCTAGCAATTCATCCACTACATCAAGCAGAGAGCTGGAGTCCAGGAAGAGCAATGGCTGAGTCGGCCGTTAGCTCCGTGATTGGCAATGTCAGCACCCTTGCGCTCCAGGAGACCACACTGCTCTGTGGCGTTAGCAGTGAAGTTGATTTCCTGAAACATGAGCTGAAGCGACTGCAAGGCTTCCTTAGAGATGCCGACAAGAAGTTGAAGCTGGGAGATGCTAGTGTTGTTGTCTTGGTCAGCCAGATCAGGGATGTGGCATACGAGGCCGACAATGTCATCGAAGCCGCGGAGTACATCCACAGGAGAAACAGGCTCAACAAGGGATTCATGGGTGCCATTGCAAGGTATGCTCGCCTACCGAGTGATTTGAGCACTCTTCACAAAGTTGGTGTTGAAATCAAACGTATAAGAAGGAACATATCTGAGATATTTGAGAGTGCATACCATTTGAAAATAGTTGTTGATTTGGGTCATACCTCCATAGAAAAGATTGATGTTGATGATGAGTTTCCGCAATATTATGGTCCTATGAACCAAACCATTGAAGATATTGACTTTGTTGGTTTTGACGAGGAGTACAAAGAAATAGTGGAGAAGTTAGTTGACACTGAAAGTTGTCTTAGTCTTGGTGCTATCTCCATAGTTGCCATGGGTGGGGCTGGAAAAACAACACTTGCTAGAAAACTCTCGACCTCGCCTAGAGTAAAACAACACTTCCAGAAAATTGCTTGGGTGACTGTATCTCAAAAGTAAAAGAAAATTGATTTACTAAAGGATATTATGAAACAAATAATGGGGGGAAGAGAAGAGTTAATTGATCAAATGCAAGAGTATGAGGTGGGAAAGGAGATCTGTGATTCGCTAGTGCAAAAAAGATAGTTGGTAGTTCTTGATGATGTGTGGGAAACCGACACATGGGACCAAATAAATAGAAGGATTAAAGCTTTTCCAGATGCAGTCAACGGTAGTAGAGTATTGCTAACCACAAGGAAGGTAGACGTGGCAAATCATGTTCAAATGCCAACCTATGTCCATCATCTGAAGAAATTGGGTGAAGATAAAAGCTGGGAACTTTTTAGTAACAAAGCTTTACCATCATACAAAAGGTCTGTCATACTTGATCTGGACGAGTTTGAAAAACTTGGAAGAAATCTTACAAGGAAATGTGACGGATTACCACTTGCACTTGCTGTTTTGGGAGGTTATCTTTCAAAAAATCTGGATGTGCAAGCATGGTCTGATACACTCTCTGACTGGCCATCAACCAAGAATGGACAAATTATGCGGGACATATTGGCTCGTAGTTACAGGGACCTGCCAAATCATTATTTAAGATCTTGTTTACTCTATCTTGCGAGTTCTCCTGAGGATGAAATAATATATGTGTCGGATCTTATTCAACTGTGGATAGCAGAAGGCTTCACTCCGCACAAACCAAAGCATACACTAGAAGAAACAGCCAGAAAATTTGTAACTGAGTTGGCTCAGAGAAGCTTGGTCAAAGTTGTTAAAAGAAGCATGGCACATGGATGGATAGAGACAATAATGATCCACGATATATTACGTGACTGGTGCATAGAAGAAGCAAGGCAAGATGGTTTTCTTGATGCCATCGACAAAACTACAGGTTAGGCTTCGCCTCCTTATCCCTTTGTATAGAGTTCTATTCTCTCCTGTATGTGGCTAGTGTCCCTCTAACATATGTGGTGCACTCTGAAAAAATTACAGGGCAAGCTGGTGCATCTTCACCTGATAACATAATATCTTATCGTTATTATTTTCAAACACTGAGTGGTCAGATTTTAACAATGACACCTAATGTCAGAACTTTGCTTGGCTTTGGACGGTCATCAGTGTATTCATCAGTGTCCCTTCCTGAACTAAGATTCCTGAGAGTTCTTAGCATTGAAGATTCAACACTAAAAGATATATCCGGTGTAATTGGTAGGTGCATTCACCTAAGATTGCTTAGGTTAAGAAGATGTGGACATATGATGCTCCCTTCTTCAATTGGACAACTCCTTTACTTACAGACCGTAGATCTAAGAGACACAATATTGGACTCAGAAGTACCGACGTCCCTCTGGGATATCCCTACTTTGAGGCATGTTTACCTTTACGGCGGGTTTTCTCCTCCATCCCCTACAAGGAGTATGCGATAGCAACACAAAAGGCTTCAGACATTTGAATTTAATCTTCCATCTGCTGGCACCGCTGGGAACCTAGTTCTTACATTGGTTGACACTAAATACCACCATCATGACATGGTAATTTTCTTGGGCCAGATGAATCACCTAACAACTTTACACTTGTCGATGAGAAGAATGCCATGCGAGGTGATTAACAAACTTGCAAACATGCCTCAACTGGTTGATATTTATCTCTCCAATTTTGCTGTGCTCGATAAGCTGCCTACAAAGTTCCCACAAAGCATATGTCGTCTTGTTTTACCGAAAGTGCCAATCTGAGCCCGAGCTCATATGGGCTCTATATCCTGCTCGTCCCTTCTCTCCTAGATTCGCACCATGTCAGGTATAGCAGGATGTATAATGGCTGTTATTTCCATTTTCTCTATCCCCATGGCCCACCATGTGGTCAGGAGTTATTCTGTCGATTGCCGTCAAAACTATTCCGGACTAGATGCGCACTCACGACATGGGCCGTAAAGGCCACTAACCTGGACTAGTAGGCGCCGTCAACAGATGTTAGTACACAATTCATCGCCTCCCTCACCGCGCATGCCCTCCCTTCTCGTCCACCTGTTTCCTTCACTCAAAGAAGTTGCAACAAAGGTTCAGTAAACGACCATTACAAGCAAGGGCAGCTTAATTACAAACACTTAACTTCAGAATGTCTGTAACAACCACCTAGCTTCAGTCAATGGTCATGTGCCCAGGACTGGCATCAGGTCAACATTAAATCAAAGAAAGATTAGTTCTTCCGAAATTCTTTGGCCACAACAACACAAAACATTGAAAGCAGACACATAATAGTTTACAGCAAGTGACAGACTACAATGTTACACAGGAAGTCACACAGACTACAAAGGTTACAGCAAGTCACACAATGTGAACAACTGTTCTTAATTTCACACCTGCGACAACCTGTGTGGGAATGAGACAGTCCTACATAACTCATCCGCAATCTTAGTAGTACAATTATAAATTCAGTCCTACATGCCATCTGAAAAAATTACAATTGCTTACTGCAATTATTCCCCCCC
>LR738714.1:845411548-845422010 GCA_902687465.1 Secale cereale | reverse complement strand
CCCCCCCCCCCCACCACCACCACCTTTACTGGTGCGGAAAGTCTAGCTAACATGTCCGCTCACATAGATGCCGAAATACTGTCACCATTCCCAGCATTCCCTACCTGCTCTTCATTCGTGATAAGCACATCTACTCTGTCTAGTTGGAGCTAATTGACAACTACTTTGTTTTCAGCAAGTCAGTCTTCCAATCTAGCCCATCTCTGACCTCGGCGAACAGTTTCATCTCAACCATGTTGGACTTGAACAATGCAATCAGCCGGCCGTATGTATCCACACTTGTGAGGCCCAATCAAATCTGCTCCATTGCATGCATGTACATGTTGAAGTGCCTATACGAGAATGTGTTCTTGTGCATATGGTTGATAGGCGTGCAGGCAGTATGTCACTCACATCCTTGGTCCCTCTTTTGACTATGTGCTTGGCTTGTATATGTGTCACATGGATGAAGTAAAGTGCCTACAGTCTCCACGATCATCCGGGTAGTTTTAGACTCAAAGGTCATGGTGTTTCAATAATCACGGTTAAATAATAATCATGGTGCATTTTGCATGTGAACAATACCTTGAGCACATGGATGCACTACATGTGAGCAAACTGACAACAGTCGCAATTGAACTCCTACCTGTCGTCTAGCATTGCAACCTCATACAACACCCTGCACCACTTGTCTCTCCTTTCTGTCCCAGTCTGTATACGCGCCATACTCATTCAGGTTCTCATAAATGTGTACTTCAGTCTGCTTCTGCCATTTGCTCACATCAAATTATTTTATCATGCCCTCATTGTTGGACTGAACTCTGTAAGTTAATTGCGGATCCTTAGGCCCTATTTTTGCGAAGATCTCCATGGTTTTCCTGACATCATTGTCCGCCTGCTCCCTGCTTATCTTAGCGGACGTGAATGGCTCGTTCTCCATAGAGCCGAAAAAGCATCCTATGATACTATACATCTTCGCGAGATTCACATTATTCTGCCCCAGCTGCTTTATCATTTACCTGCTGTAGAATTCGATGTGCTTGTGGGAGGGCTAGTGAATTGTCCCTCTGAAATTAGCTGAAAGGGACTGGTTGTGACTCTTTATATGCTCTGCAATATAGCATCAGTTGTCCTCTGTTTGCAGCAACCTTATCAGAGCTGGGCATTCGCAATGACAAGACCTTGTGTTCTCAACACCCGTTTTTACCTACAGTTCATTGTTTTCATGTTAGTTAGCCAAAGAAAGGAAAAGTATCATCACACACCATGAGACAAAACCTCATTTTGAATGAACGCTGAAAGGTAAGCTAGCCCAAGGTGTACTCGCCCACCATCCGCAATCTATCTCTTGCATGCATTTCATTCTCTCCGCATTGAGCCTGCTCTTTCCATATCTTATACCAAAACCCTTCTCCCAAGAGTACAAATTGTAGAATCATAAGCTTCCCCTAGGGAGTCCAAAGTTGTTTGCAGTGTCCGTGTGACTACATTCTCGGATGGGTTGTCTAGAACCCCTCACTGCCTTCTCCAAAGCACTAACCAGGGAGGGGCAAGGTGCCCTGCTCGGGGCAGTGATGGCTTCTCGCCACTCGTTGGTTACCCCAAGTGGAAGGTTTGAGATGTAGCGTAGCGGTAAATTTCTCTTGGCAAAGATACCAAGAATCGAATCCCGTGAGACTCCGAGGGTCGACAAGAAGGTGTCAATGGCGCCAGAAACTTTTGGCCAATGAATCCTCCTTGGCCAAAAAGATCTTTGCTTTCACGCTCTCGGCCACCACATAATGTTGTTTCACAGCCGGCTCAGGCAGTTCATCGCCATTCCTGACCAGAGGGCCAGACAAAGAACTCTCTCCCACATCCTCGAGCACAGCAGATCTGAAATCAGGGGGAACAAATCGTACTTACTCAGCTAAACAAAGGCCCTAAAAAAGCAGAAAACAGCACCCGCGAAGTAAGGATCCACGAACCTGCTGATCTGTTGCAACAAAAACTCCATGATTCATGGTGGTTCGCCGCCGTCGCCGCTCTTGACCTCTATCTCGCAGTCCTCACCTCCAAAACACCACTCACCTTGCAGAAGAAGATTCTGGACCCTGCATTCAATTCAGCCCCGCAGCGGCCAGACGGTAAAAGCAAACTTTCCGATCCATGGATCAGACGGCGGCCCGGATTCTGATCCCTGGAACATCTCGTCGGTGGCAACCGGCCGTTCACTCGCGACGTCTACTAGGCCCACCACCAAGTGCTGCCGCATACGTACTTCGGTACAGTGCTCTATTTTCTAGACGACCTGCGAAGCTCGTATAAAATAATGGAGCAGATCGCGAGATGCCAATCGACGATGTGGATAACAGGCGCATTTGTGCTCGGGACTAGTTACTCCACGTCCCTTGTTTTACATGCTAATGTCATAAAAGAAGACCCGATGCCAGACTTGGAGAAGCTTCCCTGTCTTGTGGTGCTGGAGTTGTCAGGGTACAGAGGTCAAATCATGTGCTGCTCTTCCCAAGGGTTTCCTCGACTGCAAAAGTTAGAACTTAATAGGTTTTCCAATGATGAGTGGAGTTTGGAGGCCGGGACAATGCCTAAGCTCTCTCACCTGACACTTCGGCAATGCGATGAGATGAGCAATCTCCCACAAGGGTTGCTGGACCTTCTGTCTCTCACTCATCTGAAAGCTGAGTATATGCCCCAGATTTCCAAAGATGACATCACACTAAAGGAGCTGCGGCGGAAAGGATGCGAGGTACATACGTAAGCAGCTTAAGCTTAAATAATTGGCCACTTAATCGATCTTTTCCCCTTTCAATTTTGTTTGCTAT
This sequence comes from Secale cereale, assembly GCA_902687465.1. Lineage (NCBI taxonomy): Eukaryota > Viridiplantae > Streptophyta > Magnoliopsida > Poales > Poaceae > Secale > Secale cereale. The sequence goes on along the minus strand of LR738714.1, from coordinate 845,419,209 downwards.
CTGTACATGTGCATGCCTATCTGTCCATATGTTAATTAGTTTTAAATATTACAAGTAGATTAATCGAGATGCATCATCATTCTTTAACCGTTGAATCATGTTTACTAACATGATCTCAATATATGTATATATATGCTGCACCACTAAAAATCAATACCATTATTTGTTTGCTTCGGATGAATTAATGTTAATCAGTTTTCTTATGAGTGTTTTTTTTTTGGCACAGGTGGGCATCACAGGGCGGTGAATGAAAAATTCAGCTTCATTCTCGTCTAGAAACTGGCGCCCTCTTCTGCCAACCTACAGTCTACTACTCGTTGCACCATGTCGTCCTTTTCTGGAATTCTCCCGTCCCGATTCATTCTTGTTGAATCCATCTCCTTCCTCCCAATCCTCACATCCCACTTTCCTTCACCTCCCTTGAAGAACGCCATGGAAACTCTCTCCTCCAATGGCCCGTCCCTCCTGCTCATCTGTTTAGATTCTCCCTCCTGGTGCCTATCTTTTGCTGCCTCCTAATACTTCGGTAACATCGGCCATGTGTGGGATGGAGCTGTGCTGGTCTATGAGAGGCTGTCACCCATCGCCGACCTTCACTTCCGGTGCCAAGGTCGCTCCCTCAGCAACACCAGCACCGGCCTCCTGCACCTCCCTCAAACTATAGGCCTAACACCTGCAACATGGTGCTAATCGTCCAAGAAGTCTAGTTGCATTTTACTTTCTTCCATGTACAAAAGTGTCATTCAAATTTCAGTGCAAAATGTAGCGTATGTAACTATGTATGCTTTCAGAAAATGAAAACATGGGTGATGGGCTTCTAAGTTTTAAAGTCCCGCTAATTTTTTTTAAATAATACATTTTTTTATTAATTTTCATAAATATTACGCTGGATAAAAAAATTTCAAAAATAATACACCGTCGGCCCGCTGCAGGCCGACTAGGCCTAGTCGGCCCACAGCAGGCCGATTGGATTCCAGTCGGCCTACAGCTGGCCGACTAGCCCCTGTCGGCCCACTGTGGGCTGATTGGGCCCTGTCGGCCCACTGTGGGCCGATTGGAGCTAATTGGCTCGCTAATTGTTTTTGGAAAAAAAGGTAGGCATAAAAAATATATGTTTAAAAAAATGTTAATCATGTAATTAAATAAATGTTAAACGTGTATAAAAAATGTTCCTGATGTATACAAAAAATGTACAATATATATGCAAAAAAGTTGACTAAAAATATGTTTTAAAAAGTGTTAATCATGTATTTAAAAATTGTTAAATGTGTGTATAAAAAATGTTCCTTATCTATACAACAAATATAGAATGTGTATGAAAAAAAGTTGACACCGAAAAAATATAGAGTCAGGACAAGAAGTCAAAAGAGACGATGTGGAGGGGGGCGTCACGGACGAGCTCGAGCTCGGAGAGGGCCGCGAGCTCTCTGCGGCCGCCGGAGGTGGGGTTTCGCCGGCGGCGGGCGCAGGGGCGTGGCGTCTCCCTGAGAAAGAGCAGAGAGGAGAGAAGGGATATGTCTTGTTTGTGGGCTTTCCTGGGCCAGAAGCCCAATCTGCTTCCTTCTCACAAGACCAACCATGAGGTATGCATCAAAATCACTAATTGAGAAGTATTCGTTGCACAGATCACTCCAACCTTCCCAGGTTGCCACAAATGTCGCATTGCATGTGCGTCACTTGTCGCAACCTATTAGTTTTCTTTTTTTTCGTAGATCGGTTTATTCAAAACGTTTTATCTCTTAAACCGTGAATCCAAATCTCGAACCGCTTGCATCGTTGGATTCTTCGCGTCGAGATCTTCAAAACTATATCCCATGTTGATATATTTTGACTAAAAAATCACGAAAAAACCGGACAAAAAACCCAGAAGAAAAGACCGAACCGGGACAATAAGATTCGTGTCGCTGTCGCTAGAGGGCTAAGCTAGGCCTACACAGTAAGAGCGCCTTTGTTTGAGTTGGACAAGTTCCTGAACAGTTTCTCAGCCGGTTTGGGAACCTCGTTAGATGGTTTTTACCGGTTTTCGCAACCTAGATTTTTGAAACTTTTTCCCTGTTTTTCTAGTTTATTTTTTCTATTTCTCCTTCTATTTTACTTTTTCTCTAAAATTTATAAAACTGGTCAAAATCTTCAAGTTTTGTTCAAACTTCTATAAATTGTTCGCTTTTTCCAAAAGAATATTCGAATTTTCAAAATATGTTCATATTTTTTTTAAATGTTCACACTTTAAAAAATGTTCACGTTTTCCAAAAACTATTGGTAAGTTTCAAAAAAAAATCACCATTACAAATAATGTAAAAAACTTTCCTGCACTCTTTTTCAAGTCTAAGAGTAATTTTTAAAATTAATGAATATTTTCCAAATTCGCAAGCTTTTTTTGAATATGTGATTTTTTTGAATTCATGAATCTTTGTTAAAATCATGAATAATTTTTGAATTCATGATTTTTTTTTATTCGTGAACAATTTTTGAACAAATACTTTTTAAAACGCAACTGTTTTGAGGAAATGCGAAAAAAAACTGAAAATTCAAACAATTTTGCAAAGTGGGAAAAATATGTTTGCATTCATGAATATTTATTTAATTTCATGAATATTTTTAGAATTCGCGAACTCTTATTTATTTTGTGAACATTTCTTTGAATTTACCTGAAATTTTCTTAATTGAAGCAGACCTAGGTAAAAACAAATGACCTTTGGATGTCCGTATCGAGGCCTCGAATTGGATTTGGTATTGTCTGGTTGCCAATTCAGCTGTTTGGATGCGCACCGAAACGTCACGTTGTAATGAGTCCAGATACAACAGCGAATTGGCTCTCACGCGCCGAGGCCTCCCGCAATACGGACCTCCTCCGCTCTGATTTGTGTCGAATTGGTCTACTCCCGCAAAAGAAAGGGAATTGCTTGTAGACGACGCGCCGGTCGAAACATCGGCCGGCCGCCCGCGCAAGTTCGATCCCACCACATCATATGCCCCACGACTCGCTGCTTCCACCACACATGTATTTTTTTCTTTTTCTTTTTTCATCTCTGTCTTATCTTCTTCTCCACCTCCCTCCCTTATCCTCTTCCTCCGCCACTCCCATCCCCTCCCTCTCTGTCTCCCACTCTCTCTTTCTCCAACAATAGAAATCCCTCTCCACTAGATTCGGCACCGGCTGCTGCTACTGGGAGCCAGCCACGGCCGCTCAGCCAACCCCCTTGCCCCTCCCATCTTTGTTGTCTTTGCTGGATGTGCTGCATCGATGATGGGCTGCATCGACGGCAACTGCGTCGTGCAGCTCCGCGGTGCTACAACCCCCGGTTACAAACGCTGGAACCATGGCTTCCAGATGCTGGAACCACGGCGACATATGTTGGAAGCCCGCAGCTATTCATGGTGACTGGTGACCACATGGGACACGGGGTGCCGCGACCGGTTTGCGAGATGCTGGAACCATGAAGCCCCTTTGCTGCAACCGGGGCAACCCGGAGCTGGAACCGCATCGGTAATTGCTGCCTGCCATGCGATGCGCTAGAACCCGACCCGCCCTCGTCGTCGACGGCAACATTTTTTGTTGGAACCAGTGTGTGTTTTTGCTGGAACTAGCTATTTTTTTGCTACAATCGCCCACTGGGAGTTTTACATGTCGACTATGTTTTGCTAGAACTAGCTTTAGTTTTTGCTGGAACCTGGTGATTTTGCTTCAAGCCTTCAACCGACAAATGAAAGATTTTTGTTGCTTATAGATTTTTGTTGCTTGGCACTCCAACTGCGGCGAGCCGGAGGCGGCAATGCTACTGATGTTGCAATCATAGTCACCGCGGGCTGGAACCGGCCGGTGTCAGAGTTGCAACCATTACCATGGCGAGCGCTACTCTGTTTTCTTTGCGTCCGGCAGGCGAGGAGGCGGCAGCGCAGGCGGCAGGCGGTGGCGTCCGGCAGGCGAGGAGGTGGCAGCGGCAGGCGATCAGGCGGCATCGCCTAGGACGGCGTGATTGGTGGGACGTGCGGGCGGGTGGGAGCGACGGATGCGGGCGGGCAGGGAAAGCGCATTGACTGCGGGCGGGGGCACGTCTGCATGCGCGCCACGTCATCAGAAGCGTGCGGGCGGGAGGCCAGGACGGTTCATATTTTTCGTCGCGGGCAGCATCGAGCAGGCGGGACATGTATACATATACGTATACGCTTCTTCTGTTTTTTTACCGGCGGGCGGGCGGGAGGACTCTTTTTCAAATAATGCCCATCCTGCCCTCTGTTATGAACAGGTATTAGGCAATCTCGGCCGTCTTTGTGTTTGGGGGGTCTACCGAAGCGGAAGTGATGTTTATATACATACGTATGTGATAGTCCATTTGAAATCTTTAAAAAAACTTATATTTAGGAACCGAGTGACCAGTAGACCCACTGAAGAATCAAACCCGAAGTAACCAACCATGCTGATCGAAGCCGTCGTCTTGAGAGGAAAGAGAATCATCACTCTACGAAAAGCAAACTCCAACGACACGACAAACCCCATACATACATGCTCCTGCGGAATCTTAGCTTGCAGGACGATCGATGATGAATCCTCATCCACGGCTACTGGATGCCGCATCCACCTCCGAGTCCGCGTGACCTCCCCTTGTTGCAGCCGTGTCCCAGTGGCGGCTTGCACACGACGCCGCCGTAGATGTAGAAGTGGCAGCCGGGCAGGCCACAGGGGCTGGAGTAGCAGCCCGGCGTGCAGTGGGACGGGTAGCAGGACGGCGTCACCTTCTTGCAGCACGCCTCATTGCAAGCCATGTCGCACTTCTTCTTGCAGCACGCCTCATTGCAAGTAGCCATCTCACACTTCGTCTCGCAGCACGCCTCGTTGCAAGTAGCCACCATCTGGCACTTCTTCATGCAACAGGCCTTCTCGCACAAGTCCTTGCATGCCTTCTCGCAGGCCTCCTGGCAGGGGTCCTTCTTCTTCTCGGGCTCCTTTGGCTTGTCGTCTTCGACGCTGATGATATCTGCGGCGAAGCATGACTTCCTGAGACACTGCAGGAGCTGCACCGGATCGACGGTGCCGACCACCGTCAGCGTGCACTTGTCCTGGTCAATGTCCATGGACTTGATCCCTGAAAATTAGCACATACATTTTGGTAAAGAAGAGTGGAGAGGGGTACGGTGCGAGATAGATAGAGGTTGGATTGTGAGGGAGAGAGGTACCCTACCCTTGAGCTTGGCAGCTGTTGACAGGATCTTGCTCTTGCACTTGTCGCCGATGAGATCAGCTCTGATCAGGATCTTCTGCAGGTCATTCACAAGTGAGACCACGAGCGTTCACTATGAGCGTACACCCTTAAATTTGTTCGACGGAACCCCGGCCCCAAAGACATAAGCAAAACGAAAGAACATGATGGCTAATTACCTTGGACATTGTGAGCTAGCCGTGAACCTGTGACACCCTTGGACTCTTGCGTGTGCAGTCCTGAACTTCTTATGGAGACCCTGTCTGCTTCCAAGCCGTTTATATAAGGTGGCAGTCAACTCAGCAACAGCCATGTTTGGTCACACTCGCACGTAGGAGCAGTTCTACTACTACTTGCGTTTAAGCTAATATGGTTGTACGCTACTATCGTCTACCGGTCAGTACAGTACAACGAACTCCTTTCTTAATACAAGATGTTTATTTGTTTGTGGTTCTTCTGTACGTCCAAGTGTCAAAGTCACTGACTGGTTTAACAAGTTCCAACTCCCAACGCGCTTGCGTTTTAACCATCAGAACTGACATGCATTCCTTGTATGAAGCCAGAAAAATTAAGGGACGATGCTGCAAGTTGTATACAGTGGCAACGCAAGAATCAAATCAATTCACATGTCAATGCACCATTGGCTTGGACTTGGTCATGCTAATCATTGTACTTGTACTGGTTGAAAGATTATTTTCTTAATATAGTTGTTGCGCTATAGTTCCTGGTTCAAGAAAAAACGTTGGATAAGTTCTCAAGTGCAGAACTAGCAAGAAAAACTCAATTCGTCTTACATCATGAGACGGCATGGGACGAAGGCAGTAAATATGAAAACTAAATGCATATATCTGTATCGTATTTCAAGAAAGATTCGGTTTCACCAATTTGGGACACACTCGTTCAAATGTTAAACTATCGTCTGGGCTGTGGAACCTAAATCCATATTTTTACAGATACCTGTGCTAGTTGTTGGTTGACGTTCCATGGGTTCACTGATCCTCTGCTGAAACACATATGGAAACTAAAAATTACCCATAAGATAAAGAGTATTCGAAACGCGCCATGTCTTTTCGCAGCGTGCCGTGGAGGGTCACGGTCACAGTGGTCATCGGTCTCCATCGAGCTTGACTAGCATATACTCCCTTCGTCCAAAAATACTTGTCATCAAAATGGATAAAAAAAGATATATCTACAACTAAAATACATCTAGATACATCTCCCTTTATTCATTTTGATGACAAGTATTTCCGGACGGACGGAGTATGTGCTACTTAGTTTTAAGGTGCAGCGACTATTTTAATCGGATTTTGCTCCATAGAGAGAGGGGATACATGCATGCAGAATCTTTCACGTCATGCTAACATCATCGGCTTTAGTTTTTAAATTTAAATTTTACAAATGATTTGTCTCACAAATCGTTAAACTGATTAGCAATTAGTCTTTACTGATGAGTTCGTCTCAACGAGGGCTTTAAAACAAGATATAATGTTGTTTTGTTTCGGCGATTTTTTCATCGCCACCAATTGCCAGGTTATGCCATCATGGTTGTCATGTTGCAAGTGAACAATTACCATGATAACAATACCTATTTATTATACATGAAGTAGTTTCCTGATAAGAAACTGGAATTAATAATTGAAGTCAGCGGTGGGTAGCTTCATTAAATCAATGGATAGTTACATCATCCATCAGCCACCTAACAATCGATACTGGGGGCTCCTCTATCTACGTTGACGGTGGCATCGAGACCGCTAGCCTAGCTAATTCACTAGAGACTATTTTCGTCTTTCTTGGGCAGTGAACGAAAGAAACCGAAGTATATCCTGGGGTGACAACGTTAATATCAGCATAAATGGTGGTCGCTCCTGGAACTGTGAAGCCTCCTCCTTGCATCGTGTTGATCACCTCCATACAGTCTGATTCCATAATTAAATGTCGTATCCCGAACTATTGCGCTAGAAGTAGTCCATGCCTGAGTGCATAGGCCTTCGCCATTGCCGCATCCGCCGCATGCTCAAGACGGTCATTTGATGCAGTAATAAATCCGCCTTTATCATCCCGAAGAATTGCACTGATAGCACCTTCAAGACCACTTGGGTGGAACACCGCGTGAACGTTGAGTTTCACACAATCTTCCGCTGGTTTGACCCATCTCCTATTGTGAATACCCGTGTTTTTTCGTGTTTTTCTGCCTTGACTTCCAGTAATTCACAGTTAAAGCACTCATAGACAGTGCTGATCGTGATGGGATCTGCACATCCTCCCCATGAACAGATTGCCTTCTGTCCCACCAGATATATTAAATTCCTACCAAGGTCAATAACTGGGCACCCGCATGAACAGTACACATGAAAAAAAAAACAAGATGAAAAAAATCCGATTTTTTTTGACATCAAACTAGAACAATAGATTTAGCTTTCTGCAAAATTTCGTGACCAAATAATAGCTTAACAGGGCACCCTC
>LR738714.1:845362392-845383246 GCA_902687465.1 Secale cereale | reverse complement strand
CCCCCCCCTAAAAAAATAAAAATCCTAGCCCCTGAAGTGCTGACACGTGAAAGCTTATTTGTCCCGGTTGATGCTACCAACCGGGACAAAAGGCCCCCCTGCCAGCGCAAGCCGCAACTGCCACGTGGAGGGCCATTTGTCCCGATTGGTATAAGTACCGGGACTAATGGTCTAGGGCATTTGTATCGACCGTTTAGTCCCGGTTCCCCAACCGGAACAAATGGCCCTAACGAACCGGGACAAATGGCCCTTTTTGCCTGTGGTGGTTAATTATGCTCATTCTGTTGTGCAACCATCCATGATTGATTGTCTTCTGTCCCTACTTAATTTGGTGATATATTCGTGGTAGCTTTGGGCTTTCGCCATCACATTCCTAAATGACAACTTGATCAACTGGCCTGATTAAGATAAACACACACCACAATTGGTACTGAACACAGACAAAACAAACAACAAGCAACAGGACATTATTGAATTGTTGAAGCCGGCCGGTCGTAGGCGATTAGTTGGCGGCCAAATACATATATTAGTCAATTATAGGAGTTTAGGACTTGCACTCATTTCCCTAATAAAGCAGTCTTGTTTAAATATATAATATAGGATGATCTAGAAATAGGCCAGGTTTTAAACCCTTTTTATCAACTTGAAGCATCCACAAAATAGTCCTTTTCGAAAAGAAAGAAAGAAATATAATTTAGCAATATGGTGTCTTGCTCCATCTGACCGGCTATTCAAATAAACTAGTTTCTTAATAAACACATCGATCGATCCCATGTCTGTTTAACGTTGTCAGTCAGACATGACTACGCCCTCCTACTCTTCTCCATATATACATATAGAATTTAGAGTCGGCAGGCACCATACTCTGAACAAGTTTGCTATTTCACATCTAGATGTGAGATAATATCTCACATCAACTTCCTCATCCTTAGGGACGAAAAAAAAATCATGGGAGACTTTAAAAAAAAATCAAGGATGAAGGAGTTGGATATGAGAGGGAGTTAGATGTGTGATAATATGTCACATCTAAATGTGACATAGACAGACCCTACTCTGAATATATGCGTATTGACCTATCATTGGTCGGTCAGGAGCAGCAGCTCCATCCTGAGGGCCTAAATGTTGGGACCCAAGTTTTTGATCTTTTAATAGTAGTGGAGAAGAAAAGAAAAGTAAATGATACTTAGGTCGCTAGTCACAGTCTGGTCACGTCCGTGTCATCCCACAGACTCAGAAGTGTAGCAGGTAGCAATAGCATGGCAGCTGCAGTCGACTTTGACTCGCACACAGCACATGCCTCATGACGTCAGCCCGAGCACGGCTGAGCCCAGAGCACGCACTACTGAAACTTTCGTATACGCCGGGTGTGCACGTCTTCGTCGAGAGTCAAAATGCGAGCACTCGGCAAACTAAACAACACCGAGAGCTGCACTCGGCGAACCTGGCCTCACGGCAACTACTTACTTTGCCGTCACTGGCTCACGGGGATCAAGCACCGAATGGCAAATGGTGCAGACGCCGAGAGCCGGGCACGGCAACGAGGAGCCACGTGGCATGTATGTTCGCACCAGACGTCTCCGTCAGTTCAGTTAGTTCCAATATTACCGAGAGTCGTATCTCGACGCTCGGCAAAGTTTATGCCACATCATCCTATTTTCGATTTTTTTGTGTTCTTTTTCCCTCTATGTTTTCGTCTGATATTTCGTATCTTTTAATGACTAAAGTTTCAAACGGCCATGACTTGTCTTTTGTGTTAGATTTTTTCGAATCTCAACTTCTAAGCACTACTACCTACGTTCCTTTAAATAAGGCATACTATTTTTGCCACGGTGCCCGAGGCACAAAATTATAGCGTATTTAGGACGAAGTTATCCTTGGTTAATTTGTTCGTTAGTGGCAAGTAAATAAATTAGGCCAGGAAAGAAAGAGATACTTGCAATAGGGAGAAAAATTCTTACCGAGCACGGCTCCAAACGATGAAGACACCTAGACCTAGGGTTACGACCTGTACCTAGAGGGCGTCCTCTCGGTACATGCATCTATTATCGTAAACGGTTATCGACCCTCAGTACTGAGTAAGCCACATTATATTTACCTTCTTATTTTTGTGTGTATCTTTGCCACTCTCATTTGGTGTCTGATATTTTTTGTATTTTAATGACTCAAGTTTCAAAATAGCATGACTTTTGATGACTTGTGTTTTGGGCTAGATTATTACAAATCTCAACTTCTAAGCACTATAAAGAAAAGGAATGAAAACAGAGACATGTCGTAACACGGAGAAGCAGGTATTCATCAACCCCTATCCCCTCTCGGTGCATGTCAATGTTGTAGACTGCCTGGGCCTCCGTAAGGGCGCATGGCCGGAAAACCCCATCTCGATAAGGTGCTTTGCGAAGCATGTAAGAAAATAAAAGAAGATGTACACAATAACAAATGGAATAACACATATTTACCGAGAACGACTACGTATGGAGAGGATGTGCAGACCTAGGGTTAGAACCTTTACTGAGAGCCGTTTATCGACTCTCGGTAAAAGCCACATCATATTTTCCTCCCATTTGTCTGTGTTTCTTTGCCACTCTTTTTTCTGATATTTCATGACTTTTAATGACTAAAGATCCAAAATGCCATGAGTTTTGATGACTTCTGTTTTCGGTTAGATTTTTCCAAATCTCAACTTTTAACACTACATATATAAAGTAAAAGAATGAAAACAGTGACCTGCCGTAACACCGAGAAGCAGGTATTCACCAACCCCTATCCCCTCTCGGTGCCGGTCAACGCCATAGACCGCTGGGGCCACCGGTTGGATGCTCGATCGGGAATCCCAAGGCATATGTATGAAAGGGTGGTGAGGTGTACGAATACCCAATGCACATCCTTGACGTGGCAGATGCCTCACAACCTGGACATGTGCACCGGCACGAATGTCGAGGATTAGCTGCGTTCATCACCCAGATCGAGCCGGTGGTGGGCAATCCTGTGAGGAAAGAATGGACTAAAACTGGCTTCACGACAAATGGGGCATTCATTGAGAGTCACACACGGCAAGGGGAGGCCACATGGCATACCCTTTCGGGAGTGACAGCGTCGTCACTTGGTTCACCCTATACCGAGAGTTGCGACGTCACCCTCGGTAAGAACACGTCACACAAACGTTTTTATGACTTACATGTGGTTCCACTGGTCACATTTATCAGTAAAAGTTGTAAATTATTTGCTAAATAATTTTACAGAAAAATTAATGATGTCTTTGCCAAGAGTTGCGCTCGGAAATGCTCGTGACCAGTGCGACCGGGTGTCCCACATGGCAGCTGACTATTTACCGAGTGTCGCCCCGACCATCTTATTGGGCGTGTAGTTGAGCCCACAACACAAGTGGGCCAGCCCGTGGCAGCCGCCTCTACCGCCAACTCGCGGCCACTACAAGAAATATGTCAACTAGTGACCTTCTGTTAGTGACCCTGGAAGAATTGGTCATAGATCTATGACCATTTCAGACCAATTGGTCAAAAGCTGTTCGGGGGGCTTTAAACCCTAAACTATAACGACCATTTTGGTCAGAAAGGTCGTAATTTCCTTACACGAAATGGTCATAAAGCAGATAGCACTGGTCCGCTGCCTTATTTCTAGCAGATCATGACCAATATAGATGGTCATAACCTTGTAAATTGTGGTGGGTTGCTACGACTAGCCGCCACCTCATCAGTTTTGCCTATGTGTCATGTCTATGTGGCAGTTTTTGCCCTAGGTTGTGAAGCAACCTATATTTCTGTCATTCCCAAAATTCCCCAAAAAATCTCTTAAATTCTTTGGGTCATATCGTCAAATATGTAAAAAAACCTTCCTTGCCAAGTTCAGAAATAATTCAAAAATATTCATTTTCCTATTCTGTTCAAAAACACACTTTGTGAAGGAAGTACCACTTTGGCATGTCCAAATGGTATCCATTTTCTACAGTGCTTTCCTATGCCCAAATAACTATCCTCCACCAAATGCCAACTCAATCCATTCATTATCTTGAGCCCAGCTTCAACATTCGTATTTATGTCCAGTGTGGTACTTTGCAAAGCAAGTACCACCTAGACTCCTCCTTTTGAGCTGAAAATTTGTGAAGATGGTCTTCTTAGTAACTGATCATCCTCAATCAAAACTCACGCCCATTAGCCATGTGCATTTCACGTACCGCTAATCAAACACTTGGCTGCTAATTCATGTTTGAGCATCGATTAGTCTCCTCGTGAGAATCTTATGTTGTAATTTTCTTCCTAGCACCTACCTGGGGAGTGCCCAACCCACTAGACATGCCTAGGCCTCCCAGAACACATGGCAACGCCACAATCACGCAGTGACCACGCGGCAGGCATGCGAGTTTACGCGCTCTAGAGTTGGGGCCCTCGACCACCGCCCAAACCTCGACGTATCGCCACCAAACAATGTATTTATGATTAAATAGATACTTATGTAACTAGAAATGATTTTTGGAAAAAATAAATAGCAAACTATGAGGCAGCTGCAGTTCAAATTTGACCCGCTTCCAACTGAATCAGCGGAAATTTGTCTTTTTCACGAGAGGTGGATCAAAACTTTTTACACCCAACCATTTTGTCAATTGTACATTAATATGTCCTAGTATTTTAGAAAATTGATTTGGTCCAATTTTGCAACAATTATTTGGGAGGTCCTTCACAAAAAAAAACCTCCTTTTGGGCACTCGAAAAATGGAAAATGAATTTTTCGTCCAAAGAAAATGAAACCTTCCTTAGGCAATATTGTTAGCCATTCCAAGATGCACCATTGTGCACAATATGAGATCATTTGAACAAACTATGCCATGAATGTGGCCTTAGGATTGATCATTTGGCTTGAAAGCCATGAATCTTCACGCATGATAGCTCATTTGTGAGAACACTTTTTTAAAAGAATTTCCGTATTACAAGTTTATTATTTTTCCTGGTAACTTGGTCATATATAATGACACAATGCGAAGGTTTTCCAATTTTTTGATTTTTTTGAATTTTTTATGCCCGTTTAAAAATGCGGTCAAAATGGCGGGAATGACCGTTCCTAGCTAGTGGTCGAATCTTGGTATTTTTTGGTGTTTCTATGATTAAATAGATACTTATGCAACTAGAAATGATTTTTGGAAAAAATAAATAGCAAACTATGAGGCAACTGGAATTCAAATTTGACCCGCTTCCAACTGAATGAGTGGAAATTTGTCTTTTTCACGAGAGGTGGATCAAAACTTTTTACACCCAACCATTTTGTCAATTGTGCATTAAATATGTCCTAGTATTTTAGAAAATTGATTTGGTCCAATTTTGCAACAATTATTTGGGAGGTCCTTCACAAAAAAACCTCCTTTTGGGCACTCGAAAAATGGAAAATGAATTTTTCGTCCAAAGAAAGTGAAAACTCCCAATATGAGATCATTTGAACAAACTATGCCATGAATGTTGAAATAGGATTGATCATTTGGCTTGAAATCCATGAATCTTCACGCATGATAACTCATTTCAAACTATGCCATGATAATATTGTTCTCTAATTTTTTGATTTTTTTTGAATTTTTTATGCTCGTTCCAAAATGTGGTCAAAACGGCGGGCATGACCGTTCCTAGCTAGTGGTTGAATCTTGGAAAACTTTTGGTGTTTCTCTGATTAAATAGATGCTTATGTACCTATAAATGATTTTTGGAAAACATAAAGAGCAAACTATGAGGCAGTTGCAGTTCAAATTTGACCCGCTTCCAGCTGAATGGGCGGAAATTTGTCTTTTTCATCAGAGGTAGATCAAAACTTTTCACACCCAGTCAGTTGGTCAATTGTGCATTAAATATGGCCTAAGGTTTTATAAAATTGATTTGGTCCAAATTTGCAACAAATATTTGCTAGGTTCTTCACAAAATACTCATTTTGGGCACTCGGAAAATGGACGAGAGATGGACGAAAAACTTTTAAGAGGGAACCATTTGGTCAATTTGTACATAAAATACGGCTGATTTTTTTTAAAATTGTTGCGGTCCAATTTTGCAACTAATATTTTATAGCTTCTTTACATAGGTGAAAGCAAAGAGGAGAAACAAAAAGAAAAAAAAAACAGATTTACATAAGCTTAATTCTCATTGGTGGAGATGTTTGTGCCATGGATTGATGACATGGTACACATTCATCCACCCATCCACCCATCCATCCATTCATCTGAAGACAAAAAGGAGAAAAGGAAAGAAAAAGAAAACCACACCCGCAGCCCACCACCCAAACCCTAACTCCCCCGATTTAGATCCCCTCCCCCGATTCAGATCCACCAGCTGCCGCCGCCGCCCAGCGAGAGAGGCGCCGCACCCTGCCCTTCCCTTTCTCACGCAACGAAGAGAGAGGCGCCGCCGCCCAGCGAGAACGGAACCTAGCTAGCTCCCCCTCCTCCACCCAGAAATCCGCAACCCAAGAGGCGAGCGACGACCATGGAGCTCGTCGGCGATGGGGGCGTGCCCTCGACGGCGGAGCTGTACTGCGCGGAGGCGGCGCGGGCGTTCCAGCACTACCTGGACCGGGCGGCGCCGCACATGGTGGGGCGGTGGGTGGGCACGCTGCTGGCCGCCGCCGTCTACGCGCTGCGGGTCTACTACGTGCATGGCTTCTAAGTCGTCTCCCAAGGCCTCGGCATCTACCTCCTCAACCTCCTCATCGGCTTCCTCTCCCCCATGGTCGACCCGGAGCTCGAGGCGCTCGACCAGGCCGGCCCCGTGCTTCCCACCCGTGGCAACGACGAGTTCAAGCCATTCATCCGCCGCCTCCCCGAGTTCAAGTTCTGGTATATCCATCTGCTTCTCCCTTCTTGTCTCCAGCCCCCTTTGATTTTGATTGCGCCGAATTGGTGCTAAATTCGAGATCAGATGCTTAGGACTGCATAGTATGGGATTCTCTCAGTGAACTTACTCTTGCAATTTTGTGCAATTGATGTTTTGTAGTGCAGTGACTTGAGGTTGCATAGTTTGGAAAGGATATGGTGCTTTTTCTAGGTCAGCTCTTGCAATTTTGTGCAAGTTTCATCATGCTAACTGCAGTTACTTCCATATGAAGAGCTGTTAACCTTCCATTTTGTAAAAAAATAGTACTCCTTGTCAAGTCATTGCGGTGTTATTTTGGTGGTAGCCTCAATATTGTATGCATAGTTCAGAAGTTCAGATGGGATTCTACAATCAATCTCTTTCCAATTTGCAAACAGCATATGTTAACTCTGTCAGCTGTATTGCTTTTCAAGTCACTGTGATGTTCTTTCAGTGGCATTTAGTCTGCTGTTGTATGGTTCAGAAGCTCGGATGGGATTGTCCAGACAATCTCTCTCCAGTTACTTTGTGCACGTAGTACGGATTAAGTTCAAGAACTGCTCCTGTAGCATCATTGCTTTTCCCAAGCAAGCTCGGTGAAAAGATGCATTGGTTGCTTTTGGTTCACATGGAGTAACATTTTTCTATAAAATAACTATTGTGTAGTGAATTGTACTGCTGGAATAACATTCTTCAAGGAAATAACTATTAGTAGTGAGTTTTACTATTGTAGATCAGATGGCATGGAATAGGCACTAGTCTAAAAAAGATTTTTGTTTTCCGGCGCCCATGGGTTCTTGGCCTTTGTTTATCTGGTATGTTGTGTGGTGTGCAAATGTGCAAAAACCACACTAACCTACTGCTGCTATTTTCAGGTATGCCATCACAAAAGCCATATGTGTTGCTTTTGTCATGACATTCTTCTCAGTATTTTCCGCTGTGCCAGTCGGAAGTGCTGCTGGTACATTTGGCGGAGCTACCGCTGCCTCCCCAAAGGACAACCTTCATCAGACACTACCGCATAACAGTGCCTCAAAGTTCTGTGCCCCATCTCCCCTCTTTCTAAATTACTGAAATAAAAACATTGTAAATACTAGTAGGAAAACATGTTAAATCTTTTGTGTATAGAACTGGAATAACCCTGCAGTTCGGTTCCGCAGAGTGGTAAATTCAACCTTGACGCTTTATGGGTTTGTGTTCCTTTGTTTTAGTTTCCTTTTGATTTGTACTGTCAGTTAGCTAGTACTGCATTTGTCTTTTTTTTCAACCTTGTTTCATACTGGTAGAAAAATATGGAACCGGAACATCATCAACTTTTGTGGGAAATACTGATCTTGACATTGTGACAATTCATCCTGGCGTGACATGGGTACTGTTTGAGCATATTTTGTGTAGTGTCCGCCTAAGAGTGGTGATTTTGTTGTTACGGTTAAGAATAGTGTTTTTATACTTGATCATCACACCTCTACTGTTCTGGTTACTTTTGCTTTCTTCTATGTAGTTGTCCAGGGCATAACAGTTTTATGTGTGGCTTGTTATTGTGTTACCAGCCTACTTTCTTGTACTACCTCTACAATGAGTGACACACCTCTTGTGATTTTTGTATTACCGATGGCTTAATATTTAAACTGTTTAGCTTGATTTGAAATTGAAATCATAGGATTTTTTTAATCTCACTTTGAATTGTTTGTAGTTGCTCTAGATCCTTCTCTAGCTGTGTTTATAATTGTCTTTGTTCCTTTTTTGATAACATGACCAGTTTGACACAATTGACTTGTCGGACAACGAGATTGTCAAGCTTGAGAACTTACCTTTCATTAATCGCCCAGGGAGCCCGCACCTGATTACAACTTACAATGAGAGGGTGCATGTGGCGCCCAGGGAGCTCAGCATCCGTGTCCTGGCCATCCTCCGCAGCAAGGACGAGGAGGGCATCAAGGGCCGCCGCGTCGCCGGAGCCGTCAACAACTACATCTCCCAGCTCCTCACATACGGATCATCATTGCAATCGCCATCTTGTAAATCTTCCCGCCAATGTAATGTTCAGTTAGATCATACGAACTTCAGCACATCTCTTTTGGTTGACTGAATTTGTACCGAAGATGCCATGTTTTTCTGCATGGAATACTGCAGATAACCCGACGAAAGCGCTCTTGTTCCTCTCACACTTCATGGGCGACATCCACAAGGTAGTACTCCTGCCAAACCCCCAAGTGGCCGATTTTTGCAAGTGTTTCTGTTGCGGGTTCCAACTTAAGCTGATGCTTCTTGTTTATGTAGCCACTGGCATCTGTACTCCACCATGTAAGTCTACTTCAGTCTTGAGGCTGAACCCTTCTCTGTGAAGTATGATTCCGAGGAAACATATGGCAATAATGTTGAAACTTTTCATGTTGGCGTTGCTATGTTTGATGTGTTGGTGCCAAACAAAACTCATATGCTTATGTTGCTCTTACTTTTAATCTTGTGAACATTATAATTTAGAGGATGTACTTTAGCTCCACTCATTTATTCTGTGTGATGAGCTTACTTTTGTACTATAGCCACCTTCTTGTTTACTTTGCTGAATCCTATCTTGTGCACTAATAATGAGTTACTAGCATTTGGCTTCTCTGTGCTAATTAAACCTGATAAGTATGTATACTTCTTTGAGATACAAATTCTGCATTGCATGTTTATGAGGTTCAATTTCTACAGATGTTGCCAAATGAATGTGTCAACGTGTCTCTCCTAAGGGGCTGATTTAAACCGCATATGATCTACTGTATCCATTTTTTTGTTCCAACATTGAAATTCTGGTTCATTTTTCAAACATTGAAATGTTGTTGCCCTGTCCTTCTATGCCTAAATGATAAAAATGTCGCATTTTGCTTGTTATAACCATTTTGCTTGATAACTTGCAGATGTTGGCCTTCATTCATGTTTTGTCGTGAGGTCTGTGATGAACAAGTCATGAGAAGCATAGAGTTCTAGCTCAATGGAGCTAGGAATACTGTGATAGCTATGTTACCTGATGTGAACATTTTTTTATTGTAAACCTGATGTGAAATAATATGCCAAGTTTGGCTTTGTTTGATTGTATTAATGATGTGAACCATATTTTTCTAGATTAGTTGTGACCTGTTTGAAGCATTTTGCTTTATGTCTATTTTGATTTAACTATTGTTATTTACTTACCAGAAAATTGACATTTGAAGAATATAACCATGACAACTGGGAACCACTTATAAGAACCTGGCAATTGGGTCCCTTCTCACAAGTGGGCCCATCTTTTGAAAAAAAAAATCAGAACCTTTGGAGCAAAAAGGTCACGGCCTAGAAAATAAAAAGGCCGAATTGTTGGGCTTGGCCCATGAAGCCGACCAGAAATAACAAGGAAAAAATACATTAAATGGGTTGAATTAATGGGCTTGGCCCATATAGACACCTAATCGGACTGGGCTGAATCTTGTCCATGACCTTTTCATTTGATCGCAATTTTGCCACGTCGGATCCGACGTGGCCTGGGCAGACAGCTAGCGACCAAAACAAAAGGTCGTTGGTTTAACGACCTTTTTCTTGGTC
Organism: Secale cereale; assembly: GCA_902687465.1. Classification (NCBI taxonomy): domain Eukaryota; kingdom Viridiplantae; phylum Streptophyta; class Magnoliopsida; order Poales; family Poaceae; genus Secale; species Secale cereale. Next base: position 845,372,846 of record LR738714.1, on the reverse strand, counting down.
GTAAACGTCTTTGACCATTCCAGAAGAAAGCTCATTAATTTCAATTTACGACGGCCAGCTTTTGACCATCTGTTTTTGGTCACAAAAAGGTCACAAATGGAAAATAATAACCATTCAATGACCAATAGTCAAGGTCACAAGTTGACATATTTCTTGTAGTGGACGCACTACGCGTACAAGTCTTTACTCCCACCTCGCTGAGCGTGGGAGGCGTCGACCACTTTATAAACCAGTCGTCCCCAACTGCTTCGAACTCCTCTAAACACTGTCGTCGCTTGCTCACTCGACCGCCCTGTGGGCCCGGTTGCCGCCAGCCCAGAGACCTGAAATGCCATCACAGTAGCCTGAACTGGCTGGATGGTGACTGACCAAGTAAGGCTTGACCGGTGGCCTGGGCGAGCACTTTTTTTTATTTTTTTGAACTTTATGGCGGGCACTTTTCTCATACACCCCCTTTACCGAGAGTTACTCTCGGTAGTCTACAGTTTTTCGACACGCGCACTGATACGTTTCCATAGTATCTATAATTTTTGATTGTTTCATACCAATATTATTCAACTTTTACATACTTTTGGCAACAATTTATATGATTTATTTCGACAAACTTACTAATCAAGTGCCCAGTGCCAGTTCCTGTTTGTTGCATGTTTTTGTTTCGCAGAAAATCCATATCAAACGAAGTCCAAATGCGATAAAAAATTACGGAGACTTATTTTGGAATATATGTGATTTTTAGGGGGTGGAATCAACGCAAACGGGGCCCCGTAGTGCCCACAACCCACCAAGGCGCACGCCCTGGTGTCTTGTGCCCTCCTCGGAGGTCGGTTGGAGCCCTTCTTCTGGCGCAAGAAAGATAATTTATGGAAAAAATCGTGTTAAAATTTCAGCGCAATCAGAGTTAAGGATCTCCGGGAATTTAAGAAACGGTGAAGGGCGAGATCTGGGGAACGCAAAACAGAGAGAGACAGAGAGACAGATCCAATCTCGGAGGGGCTATCGCCCCTCCCATACCATGGAAGCCAAAGACCAGAGGGGAAACCCTTCTCCCACCTAGGGAGGAGGCCAAGGAAATAGAAGAAGGAGGGGGGCTCTCTCCCCCTCGGTTCCGGTGGCACCGGAGAGCCGCCGGGGCAACGACCGGGATGGCGATCTACATCAACAATCTTGCTACCGTCAACACCAACTCTCTCCCCCCTCTATGCAGCAATGTAACACCTCTTCTCCCCGCTTTAATCTCTACTTAAACATGGTGCTCAACTCCATATTACTTCCCAATGATCTATGGTTATCCTATGATGTTTGAGTAGATCTATTTTGTCCCGTGGGTTAATCGTGCTCTTGGTTGGTATGATTGTATATTTTATTTATGGTGTTGTCCTATGGTGTCCTGTGGTTTATGATCCAAGTAGAGAAAGTATGTTAGCTCATGTCTCTCCCTCATATAAAATTACAAGAATGATTACCGGTCCTTGTTATCAAGTACCTAGGAACAAATAACTTTCTTGTTGAAAAAAGCTATCTACTTTTATTATCTTGCAAAGTACTTCTAGTTTTATTCTTGCAAAGTAGTTCTAGCATCACACCTACAAAATAGTTTCATACTTGTTTTCGGTAAAGCAAACGTCAAGTGTGCGTAGAGTTGTATCAGTGGTCGATAGACCTTGAGGGAATATTGGTTCTACCTTTAGCTCATCGTTGGGTTCGACACTCATACTTATCAAAAAATGCTACAAACGATCCCCTACACTTGTGGGTTATCAAGACCTTTTTCTGGCGCCGTTGCCGGGGAGCAATAGCGCGGGGTGAATATTCTCCTGTGTGCTTCTTTTCTTTACCACTAAGTAGTTTTTATTCTGTACTCTTGTTTTCTATCTTTAATTATGAATAGGAAACGCAAAATACAAAAAAAAAATTAGTGATACCTACTGAACCAATGGTTGAAGAACCACCCAAAATCTATCACAGAACTGAATTTTTTTACTTGGATCATCTTCGATCCCTATGTGATCGTGCTGAAACCCCAACTAGCTTAGTTGAGGGCAAATCATTAGAAGATCATGCTTGTTATGTGCGACACTGATACGTCTCCAACGTATCTATAATTTTTTATTGTTCCATGGTATTATTTATGAAGTCTTGGATGTTTAATGGGCTTTATCATACACTTTTATATCATTTTTGGGACTAACCTACTAACCCAAAGGCCCAGTCCAGATTGCTGCTTTTTGCCTGTTTCTGGGTTTTGCAAAAAAAGAATATCAAACGGAGTCCAAACGGAATGAAACCTTCGCGAGAGATATTTTCGGAGAAAATCACGCACAGGGAACTTGAGAACCACGTCAGGGGAGCATCGAGGCGCCCACAAGGGTGGGGGGCGCGCCACACTGCCTCGTGGGCCCCTTGAGCACCCCCCGGTGTCCTCCTTCCTCCTATACAAGTCTACGTACCCCCAAACCTTCTACAACAGAGAGAAAACCCTAATTCCACCGCCGTAACCATCTGCTCCCGTGAGATCCCATCTTGGAGCCTGTTCTGGAGCTCCACCGGAGGGGGATCCATCACGGATTTCTTCATCATCATCATCATCTCCCTCACCATGAGTTGTGAATAGTTTACGACAGACCTTCGGCTCCATAGCGTATCTAGATGGCTTCTTCCCTCTCTTTGGATCTCAATACAAAGTTATCCTCGGTCTTCGAGGAGATCTATTCAATGTAATCTCTTTTTGCGGTATGTTTGTCGAGATCCGATGAATTGTGGGTTTATGATCAAGATTATCTATGAAAGATATTTGGTTCTTCTCTGAACTTTTTATGTGTGCTCACAATATCCTTGCAAGTCTCTTCAAATTATTGGTTTGGTTTGGCCTACTAGATCTATAGTTCTTGCAATGGGATAAGTGCTTGGCTTTTGGCTCAATCTTGCGGTGTCCTTTCCCAGTGACAGTAGGGGCAGCAAGGCACGTATTGTATTGTTGCCATCGAGGACAAAAAGATGGGGTTTATATCATATTGCTTGAGTTTATCCCTCTACATCATGTCATCTTGCTTAAGGCGTTACTCTGTTCTTATGAACTCAATACACTAGATGCATGCTGGATAGCGGTCGATGTGTGGAGTAATAGTAGTAGATGCAGGCAGGAGTCGGTCTACTTGTCTCGGACGTGATGCCTATATACAATGATCATGCCTAGATAGTCTCATAATTATTCGCTTTTCTATCAATTGCTCGACAGTAATTTGTTTACCCACCATATAATATCGCTATCATGAGAGAAGCCACTAGAGAAAACTTTGGCCCCGGGTGTATTCTCAACATATCAATCTACATCTACTTTACTTTTATCGCTTTTATTTGCTGTTCTTATAAACCAAAAATACCAAAAATATAAACTATCATCTCTATCAGATCTCACTTTCGTAAGTGACCGTAAAGGGATTGACAACCCCTTATCGCGTTGGCTGCGATGTTCTTATTTGTTTGTGTAGGCGCGAGGGACTCGCGCATGGTCTCCTACTGTATTGATACCTTGATTCTCAGAAACTGAGGGAAATACTTACGCTACTGTGCTGCATCTCCCTTTCCTCTTCGAGTGAATACAACGCTAGCTCGAGAAGTAGCAAGAAGAATTTCTGGCGCTGTTGCCGGGGAGGCTTACGCAAAAGTCATATACCAAGTACCTATCACAGACCTTTATCCTTCACATTACATTTATTTGCCTCTCGTTTTCCTCTCCCCCACTTCACCCTTGCCGTTTTATTTGCCCTTCTTCTGTCGTGTGTTTATCGTTCGCTTGCTTCTTGTTTGCTTGGGTGCTGCTTGCTTGGCTGATTGCCCTCATGTCTGAGACGGGGGATGATTTTATCGAGAAGGGTAGCAATGTCAAGGGCAACGTCTATGTTGACCCCCCGAATGAAGCTACCACTTTACATATTAAGAAGTTCCGAGTTGGTAGTGGTAATATCAATGGAAAAGGAATTCTTCAAGACTTCTTTACTTGTGCCGGTGGTTTGCCCACTATGGGTGGCTCTATTCTTCACAGAACTAGTAGCCTTGCAGATGCTGTATCCATGCTTATAGTAGAAATTGAAAGGCAATTCATCCATATGCATCCCTGTATTCAGAGAATCTTTTTGGAATTTTCCAATATTGAGCATTCTTCTGTTAAGCGTGCAGCTACTATCTTTTTGACTCATGAATTTAGATATATCTTGAAAGAGGCCAAAGAAATCTTTGCTCATTACGGAGTAGATGCCGGTCGACCTCCTATAGAGGCTATCTTGTTCAATCAAGAAGACCTAATGCGGTTGCGATCTCCTGATCATGTTGCTTTTAATGAAAACCTTAGAAAAAAGGGTTCCTATTGAGGTCTTGATTGATAGAATTTCTGAGATGAACAATGATTTTGCTGTTCAAAATAATGGGTTAGGATTCTCCCTTGAGCGAAGGCTTATGACCTTCTGCCAAAAGAATGCCTACAATGATGAATTGGTTGTTCATTACAAAGGGCCAAAAGAGGAACCTATTCCTCCTGAGATTGATGTAGGGGACTTTTGTCCCATTAAATTTATCCCTTTTGATTACTTTTGCTTGCCACAAAGGAAGCTTGCTGCTGAACGTAGGGAATATGAGATGAGCTTTCGCGATATATGGTATCATTATGGCATTCCCTAGATATATCTAGTATCGTGCCTTGTTAGGGGCGTAAAACGATAGCGCTTGTTGGGAGGCAACCCAATTTTATGTTTTTGTTTTTGTTGCTGTTAGGGAATAAATATTGCATCTAGCCTCTATTTAGATGTGGTTTCATGTTTTGTTTAGTGTTTGTGCTAAGTAGAACCTTTGGGAAGACTTGTGTGAAGTTTATGTGATCTTGCTGTGAAAAACAAAATCGTTAGCACTTGCTAAAGTGGTCGTCAGATTTTACTGGAGCGTGCTATTTAGTTGATTCTCTTTGCAGATGATTAATAGACAAATTACGCAAATTTACCAATTTAGTTTGAAGTTTTTGGAGTTCCGAAAGTAGGCGAAACCTGTAGATTACTACAGACTGTTCTGTTTTTGACAGATTCTGTTTTTCATGTGTTGTTTGCTTATTTCAATGCATCTATGAGTAATAGAGGTATGAACCATAGAGAAGTTGGAATACAGTAGGTTTAACACCAATATAAACAAAGAATGAATTCATTGCAGTACCTTTGAGTAGTGGTTTGCTTTCTTATACTAACGGAGCTCACGAGAATTTTTTGTCTAAGTTTTGTGTTGTCAAGTTTTCAAGTTTTGAGTATTGCTTTGATGGACTATGGAACAAAGAGTAGCAAAGTACTAAGCTTGGGGATGCCCATGGCACCCCAAGTAAATTCAAGGATAACCACAAGCCTAAGCTTGGGGATGCCCCGGGAAGGCATCCCCTCTTTCGTCTTCATCCATCGGTAACTATACTTGGAGCTATATTTTTATTCACCACATGATATGTGTTTTTCTTGGAGCGTCTTGTATAATTCGATTATTTGCTAGTTAGTTGGCCACAATCATCCTTGCTGGACACACCTATTTGAGAGAGTTAAATATGGCCTAGGAATTGTTAGAACACTCTATGTGCTTCACTTACATCTTTTGAGTTGAATAGTTTTGCTCTAGTGCTTCACTTATATCTTTTAGAGCACGGTGGTGGTAATATTTTGTAGAAATTGATGAACTCTCATGCTTCACTTATATCTATTTGAGAGTCTATTAAAACAGCATGGTAATGTGTTTAGGCTAAGAAATTAGTCTTCACATGATAGACATCCAATGTCAATGTAGTAAAAAAAATCACACTAAGTGCATTGAATATGATGAGATGTTGGATGCTTGATAATTGTTTTGAGATATGAGGATAGTGATATTAGAGTCATGCTAGTGGAGTTATTATGAAATTGAGAAATACTTGTGTTAAGGTTAGTGATTCTCGTAGCATGCACGTATGGTGAACCGCTATGTGACGAAGTTAGAGCATGAGGTATTTGCAAAGTGACAACCTTTGTGTGGAGGTCGGGGGCGCGCGATGGTTAACTCCTACCAACCTCCCCCCTAGGAGCATGCGTTGATTGCTTTGTTTTGATGACTCGTAGATTTTCGCAATAAGTATATGAGTTCTTATGACTAATGTTGAGTCCATGGATTATACGCACTCTCACCCTTCCACCATTGCTAGCCTCTCTTGTACCGCACAACTTTCGCCGGTGCCATAAACCCACTATATATCCTTCCTCAAAAGAGCCACCATATTATTCCTCAAAACAGCCACCATATCTACCTATCATGGCATTTCCACAGCCATTCCGAGATATATTGCCATGCAACTTTCCACCATTCCGTTCATATGACACGCATCATATTGTCATATTGCCATGCATGATCATGTAGTTGACATCGTATTTGTGGCAAGGCCACCAAGCATAATTTTTCATACATGTCACTCTTGTTTCATTGCACATACCGGTGCACCGCCGGAGGCATTCATATAGAGTCATACTTTGTTGTAGTATCGAGTTGTAATTTCGAGTTGTAATGAAAGTGTGATGATCATCATTAGTGCATTGTCCCATGGGAGGAAAGGCTAAATCTATAAAGCCCCTCTGCGAAAAAAAAGAAAGGCCAAAGAAAAAGAAAGGACCCAAAAAAAGAGAAAAAAAAAGAAAAGAAAAAGGGACAATTGCTACTATCTTTTTTCCACACTTGTGCTTCAAAGTAGCACCATGTTCTTCATTGTAGAGAGTGTCATGTTTAGTCACTTGCATATACTAGTGGAAATTTTCATTATAGAACTTGGCTTGTATATTCCAACGATGGGCTTACTCAAATGCCCTAGGTCTTCGTGAGCAAGCAAGTTGGATGCACACCCACTAGTTTCTTTTGTTGAGCTTTCATTCATATTTAGCTCTAGTGCATCCGTTGCATGGCAATCCCTACTCACTCACATTGATATCTGTTGATGGGCATCTCCATAGCCCGTTGATACGCCTAGTCGATGTGAGACTATCTCCCTTCTTTTTGTCTTTTCCACAACCATCTCTATTCCACCCATAGCGCTATGTCCACGGCTCACGCTCATGTATTGCGTGAAAGTTGAAAGGTTTGAAAAGATAGAGTATGAAAACAAGTGCTTGGCTGAAATCGGGGTTGTGCATGATATGAATATTTTGTGTGATAACGAGGGAGCATAGCCAAACTATATGATTTTGTAGGGATAACTTTCTTTAGCCATAGTATTTTGAGAAGACATGATTGCTTTGTTAGTATGCTTGAAGTATTGTTATTTCTTATGTCAATATAGACTTTTATCTTGAATCTTTCAGATCTGAACATTCATGCCACAATTAAGAGAATTACATTGATAAACTATATTGGTTAGCATTCCACATCAAAAATTCTTTCTTTATCATTTACCTACTCGAGAACGAGCAGGAATTAAGCTTGGGGATGCTTGATACGTCTCCAACGTATCTATAATTTTTTATTGTTCCATGCTATTATTTATGAAGTCTTGGATGTTTAATGGGTTTATCATACACTTTTATATCATTTTTGGGACTAACCTACTAACCCAAAGGTCCGGTCCAGATTGTTGTATTTTGCCTCTTTCAGGGTTTTGCAGAAAAAAAATATCAAACGGAGTCAAACGGAATGAAACCTTCGCGAGAGATATTTTCGGAGAAAATCACGCACAGGGAACTTGAGAACCACGTCAGGGGAGCATCGAGGCGCCCACGAGGGTGTGGGCGCGCCCCCTGCCTAGGGCGCGCCCCTGCCTCGTGGGCCCCTCGAGCACCCCCCCGGTGTCCTCCTTCCTCCTATATAAGTCTACGTACCCCCAAACCTTCTACAACAGAGAGAAAACCCTAATTCCACTGCCTTAACCTTATGCTCCCGTGAGATCCCATCTTGGAGCCTGTTCCGGAGCTCCACCGGAGGGGGATCCATCACGGATTTCTTCATCATCATCATCATCGCCCTCACCATGAGTTGTGAGTAGTTTACCACAGACCTTCGGGTCCATAGCTAGTATATAGATGGCTTCTTCTCTCTCTTTGGATCTCAATACAAAGTTCTCCTCGGTCTTCGAGGAGATCTATTCGATGTAATCTCTTTTTGCGGTGTGTTTGTCGAGATCCGATGAATTGCGGGTTTATGATCAAGATTATCTATGAAAGATATTTGGTTCTTCTCTGAACTTTTTATGTGTGCTCATAATATCCTTGCAAGTCTCTTCGAATTATTGGTTTGGTTTGGCCTACTAGATCTATAGTTCTTGCAATGGGAGAAGTGCTTGGCTTTGGGCTCAATCTTGCGGTGTCCTTTCCCAGTGATAGTAGGTGTAGCAAGGCACATATTGTATTGTTCCCATCGAGGATAAAAAGATGGGGTTTATATCATATTGCTTGAGTTTATCCCTTTACATCATGTCATCTTGCTTAAGGTGTTACTCTGTTCTTATGAACTCAATACACTAGATGCATGCTGGATAGCGGTCGATGTGTGGAGTAATAGTAGTAGATGCAGGCAGGAGTCGGTCTACTTGTCTCGGACGTGATGCCTATATACAATGATCATGCCTAGATAGTCTCATAATTATTCGCTTTTCTATGAATTTCTCGACAGTAATTTGTTTACCTGCCATAGAAATTCGCTATCATGAGAGAAGCCACTAGAGAAAACTATGGCCCCCGGGTCTATTCTCAACATATCAATCTACATCTACTTTACTTTTATCGCTTTTATTTGCTGTTCTTATAAACCAAAAATACCAAAAATATAAACTATCATCTCTATCAGATCTCACTTTCGTAAGTGACCGTAAAAGGATTGACAACCCCTTATCGCGTTGGCTGCGAAGTTCTTATTTGTTTGTGCAGGTGCAAGGGACTCGCGCGTGGTCTCCTACTGGATTGATGATGACCCACAAGTGTAGGGGGTCTATCGTTGTCCTTCCGATAAGTAAGAGTGTCGAACCCAACGAGGAGCAGAAGGAAATGATAGGCAGTTTTCAGTAAGGTATTCTCTGCAAGCACTGAAATTATAGGTAACAGATAGTTTTGTGATAAGATAATTGGTAGCAAGTGACAAACGGTAAAAGTAAATAGGTGCAGCAAGGTGGCCCAATCCTTTTTTGTAGCAAAGGACAAGCCTGGATGTGACGACCCCGGCCCGACCGTGCACTAACCATACACGCAAATGCACACGATCAAGCCTAAGGACTCACGTGAAGGAATCACAACACAACTCTAAAACATAAATAAATACATACAAGTTATATATTACAAGCCAGGGGCCTCGAGGGCTCGAATACATAACAAGTGTCATACACAAGGTTAGCGGAAGCGTTTAGGTATCTGGGTATAGATACAACACAGAACAGAAATAGGCCTTTGTCAAGGCGGGGCAAAAGAAAAGCTACGATCGAAAAGGCGCAGGCCTCCTGCCTGGGACCTCCGATCCTACTCCTGGTCGTCATCCGCCGGCTCCTCGTAGAAGTACTCGCCGGCCGGGTAGTAGTAGTAGCCAGCCTCGGGCTGGAAGTAGTAGTCGTCAACGGGGGCTGCAGGCACCATGGCCCCGTCGTCTGGTTTATCAAGCGGGAAGGACAAAAGGGGAAGCAAAGCAACCGTGAGTACTCATCCAAAGTACTCAGCAAGACTTACATCAGATCTATACTAAGCAATGCACTATTTTCAAAGGAGGCTTTATATGGGTGGACTAGACTGCAGAAAGCCAGAGTAGAGAGGGGAAAAGCCTAGTCCTGACGAAGACTAGCATCTTCAGGGTCTTGCAGCAATTAGAAGGGTGCAGATTAGTACATCATAATGTAAAGTGTTTATAGTAATATCAACCTCGGCCGGGGATCCTTCCTCGACTCCCTGCGAGAAAGCAATCCCAGAGCCCTACCTCATATCTCAAGTCACAGTTCTAGTTGTACCGAAGTGGATACAACTCCGAGTGTCCGTTACCGTAGGACAGGCTATCGATAGATGTTTTCTTCCCTGCAGGGGTGCACCAACTTACCCACCACGCTCGCTTAACTCCGGCCGGACACACTTGCTGGGTCCTGCCCGGCCTCGGCTAAACAACACGACGCAACCCGACCGGAAACCGCCAGAGAGGATCGAGCACGCCGGACTAAGCCTATGCCCCCGGGGGTCATGGTCCATCGCCCCGGACGCTCCTGCACGTTGCGAGGCCGTTCGGTAGCAGACCTAGCAACCCCTTATACAAGCACGCAGTTGCATTCTGGGTCCAATCCGAACGGGCCGCTCAATCGCTGACGTCGTGACGACTCCGGCTGATGTATACGACGCAGAGCACCCACTCACACCCACGTGGTGGTTAGTGCTATCGGACCCGAAGGCCCCTCGGATCAAATATCCAAATCGCTTAGTGGATTGGGAGCGCGCGGTAACGAGCGTTGCCACCAC
>LR738714.1:845340985-845354490 GCA_902687465.1 Secale cereale | reverse complement strand
GATCAAAGGGGGGGGGGGGTTGCTTGCCTGGTTGCTCGGTGGCAAAAGCAAGGTCGTCGGAGGGGGAACCAATCACCGGGACGGTGTCGGTCTCTGGAGCGGCGTCAGCGTCGGACTCTACCGAGAGAGAAGGGGGGGAAGAAACAGATAAATACACAGAATACAAGCATCACAAAGCGTGCTAGGCTAATGTGCAGTGCAGGGTTGCCTAAAGACATGTCTAAGTCATATTAGTTATTTTTAGGAATTAACTGGGATTATTAACCGGTGTATGTGCACTATTCATCTACCGGGAACGGGCTAAAAGTTGCGGGTTCACCTCCGTAGAGGGTCCCGACACGGAAACAGATAGCACGGTTGGCTTCGTCTCGTCGTTCTGAGCAACTTTCATGTAGAAAGTTTTTCCATCCGAGCTACGGATAAAAAGATATGATTTTCTAAAGATTTAGACATTTCTGGAATTGTTTTATTCATTAAATCAACATTATCCAGAATAGTGCATGTGACATCAGCATGACGCAAAGATGACGTCAGCAGTCAACAGCCGCACTGGTCAGGTCAAACCTGACCAGTGGGTCCCACCTGTCAGCCTCTGAGGCTTAACAGGGTTTAAACTAATCTAACAGAGATGATTACAGGGGTGGGCCCCACATGTCATAGAGACTAGTTAAATTAACTAATTAACATTTAGACTAAAACATTTTAATTATTTTTTAAAAACGTTTTCGAGCGGGGCCCACACGTCAGTGGGCCAGAGGTGCCCAGTCAGCCAGTTGACCAAGTCAACTGGTCAACTGGGGCCCGTGGGGGCCACTGGCAGTGACCCAGGGGTGGTCCCCACCTGAGCCACGTCGGCCGGCCACCGGAGAGAGCTCCGGCGAGCCACTCCCGCGGCGTTTCTCGCCGGAGTTGGTCGGACAACGCGTACAGGGCGCCGTTTCGAGCGCGGCCGGGCTCATTCGATCGGGTCGACGACGGCGAAGCTAGTGGTGGTGGTAGCGCGGGCAACGGTGGCCGGGAACGCCGGCGGCGAGCACCGCGGCGGACGGCCGGAGTCGGCCATCGTCGAAACTACGCTACGGGGCAACGTTCGACGTGTGTTTGGGCTCGTTCAAACGAGTCGAACGAGCCGCGTCGTTTGGTGGTGGCGGCACAGCCGGAACTGGCCGGAATCAGCGCCGGCGACGAGCAGTGGCGGCGACGCTTTCGGGTGATCGACGGAATCGAGGCTACGGCGAGCTAACGAGCTAACTGAGAGGATGGGGATGCTCTACGCGACGTGGTGAAGCTGCTGGACAAGCGCCCGTGACCATTAGGTCACCGGAACCTCGCCGGCGACGAACTGAGCGGCGCTGAGCTCGGGCGCTTCGGTGGCGACTAGTTAGGGCGCGTACGAGAGCAAACGGGGAGGCGCAGGCGACGGAGGAGCTCACCGTGGGGGCACAAGGTGGCCCGTTGATGGTTTAGTAGCAGCAGAAGGCTCGAGCTCGCCGGAGTCGCGCCGGAGATGCAGAAGAAGGGGGCGGACGAGTGCGGCGTCAGCGGGGCCTCCCGGTTCAGCCTGCAGGCTCCATCCGGCGTAGTCGAGGACGGCGCACGTGCTGGACACGGTGACGAGGCCTCTCGTCGCCGGTGGCCGCGAGGGCAGCGGTCGAACGGCGGCGGGGAGCGTTCAGCTCCGCCGGATCTGAGAGGGGAGAGGGGAGGAGAGGCCCAGCGAGAGGGGGAGGAAGGGATAGGGATGGAGGGGGAAGAGGGAGGAGCTCCCTCTTATCCTCTCCGCGGCGCTGTGGCGGCAGGTGTCGGCGAGCGCGGCGGCGAGCGCGCGGTGGCCAGCGCGCGCGTGACACGGAGGGGGAGCAGGTAGGAGGAGGGGTGCTGGGCCGGGCCAGCTGGGCCGCGTGGGCACCAGGTAAGTAGTTTCTTCCCCTCTGATTCTTTTAATTCAACAGCAAAGAGGAAAAGAAAAAGATGGGCCACCAAACCCTTTTTGTAAAATGTGAGAGTTGATCCCAAAATATCTTTGCAATATTCCCTAACACCAAAAATTGGTTTGTGCATATTTGGATCATTTTTGGAATTTACCAGAAATGAAATGGCATATTTAAGCGCTGATATTGCACTGTTTAATGCCCTAGCCCACTTTGAAGTTGCTGGTGATGTTGTTTTCCTCAACATCAACTGTTTTGGAATATTTGCTAATTAATGAACATTTTTCCATAATTTTTGGAACAACTTTATTTTGCACTTGAATTTGAATTTGAATTTTCAGGGGCAAATTTGAGTTGACTTGTTTTACCACTGTGATTAGCATTGCAAATTAGCATGACATGGCATGATTAACCAATTGTCACAGTGCTTAGTACAAGGGGGTGTTACACTGGACAAACTCTTATATAAGGTAAAGCGCTCCCGGGGACATATGGGAATATCGTAAAGCTAGTTTTCATCACGATCATCTGATTCGCGTTCGGTACTTTGATAATTTGGTATGTGGGTGCACCGATGCTTGGGTGCTTCCCTTACTTGGACAAGCCTCCCACTTATGATTAACCTCTAATGCAAGCATCCGCAACTACAAAAGAAGTATTAAGGTAAACCTAACCATAGCCTGAAACATATGGATCCAAATCAGCCCCTTACGAAGCAACGCATAAACTAAGGTTTAAGCTTCTGTCACTCTAGCAACCCATCATCTACTTATTACATCCCAATGCCTTCCTCTAGGCCCAGATAATGGTGAAGTGTCATGTAGTCGACGTTCACATGACACCACTAGAGGAGAGACAACATACATATCATCAAAATATCGAACGAAGACCAAATTCACATGACTACTAATAGCAAGACTTCTCCCATGTCCTCGGGAACAAAAGTAACTACTCACAAGACATAATATTGTTCATGATCAGAGGGGTATTAATATGCATAATGGATCTGAACATATGATATTCCACCAAATAAACCAACTAGCATCAACTACAAGGAGTAATCAACACTACTAGCAACCCACAGGTACCAATCTGAGGTTTGGATACAAAGATTGGATACAAGAGATGAACTAGGGTTTGAGAGGAGATGGTGATGGTGAAGATGTTGATGAAGATAGCGCTCCCCAAGATGGGAGAGTTGTTGGTGATGATGGCGGTGACGATTTCCCCCTCTCGGAGGGAAGTATCCCCGGAAGAACACTTTGCCGGAGCCCTAGATTGGTTTCCGCCTCGAGACGGCGTCGTCTGGTCCCGAAAGCCTTCTCTTCATTTTTTTCCAGGTCAAAACGCTTCGTATAGGAGAAGATGGACACCGGGGGCCCACCGGCTGGCCCTCGAGGCAGGGCGGCGCGCCCTGGGAAGGGGGGCGCTCCCCCCGCCCTCGAGGCCAGCCAGTGGACCCTCTCGTGGGTTTCTTCTGCCAGATATTTTTTATATTTTCCGAAAAAATGTTCTGTGGAGTTTTGGGGCTTTTGGAGTTGTGCAGAACAGGTTTCCAGAGTTTGCTCCTTTTCCAGCCCAGAATTCCAGCTGCCGGCATTCCCCCTTTTTCATGTAAACCTTGCAAAATAAGAGGGAAAAGACATAAGTATTGTGACAAAACATGTATGAACAACCCAATAATGCAATAAATATCAACTTGTAAGCGTGATGCAAAATGGACGTATCAATTGATACCTTGGTTCTCAAAAACTGAGGGAAATACTTACGCTACTGTGTTGCATCTCCCTTTCCTCTTCGAGGGAATACAACGCAAGCTCGAGAAGTAGCAGACACCGCTTATCTAAAAAAGGGAAACTTTTGTGGCATCATATTAATAGTTTGTATTGCTATGCTTTGAATTTATGTGAAATACATGATTTTACTTGTTGTTCTGAAGAACCTAAGAAACACCTTTTCTTCCAATGTGAGTTTAGGGATAATGGAATCTTATCTTCTTATGCTAAGGGTGTTTATAATTACTTTGATGTTCAACAAATTGAAGAATTTGTTGCTTTTAAGGGTCCTCATGAAATTGCTTCTTTGATTGAAAAGTAAGATGCTACTCTTTACAAATCTGAAAATTTTGACATGCTTAAATATTGCTATGATAACTATGCTTCCAATGCTTATATTAAACCCTATATATATATTGAGCACTTCTCTGCTGTCCAAGAAGAGACTAATATTTTGCAAGAATCTATTGAAGAAGAAATTGATGACATTGTGAGCCCATTGGATGAAAAAGATGAGGAGGAGAGTGAAGAACACAAGGAGGAAGAACGGATTAGCTACCCGTGCCCACCTTTTGATGAGAGTAACCCCTCAACGCATACATTGTTTAATTTTCCTTCGTGCTTACCGAAGAATGAATGCTATGATGATTGCCATGATCTCGTTGATTTGTTTGAAATATCCCTTTTTGATGATGCTTGCATGCTATGCTTGTGGCCAATATGCCAATATGAATTATGCTTATGAAGATGAACTTGCTGTAGGTCCTTATGTCAAGAATGAAATTGTTGCTATTGCACCCACGCATGATAGTCTTATTATCTTTTTCAATTCTCCAAACTGCACTATATCGGAGAAATTTGCACTTATTAAGGATTATATTGATGGGTTGCCTTTTATCATTGCATAGGATAATTTTGATGAATGTAACATGCATGTGCTTTTTGCTCCTACTTGCAATTATTATGAGAGAGGAACTACATCTCCGCTTCTTTATGTTTCAAACACAACAAAATTGCAAGAAACTGATTATACTATGCATTGGCCATTACTTGATGCACATGAATTGTTCTTTTATGACATGCCGATGCATAGGAAGAGAGCTAGACTTTGTCATTGCTTGATATATGTTGCTTTGTGCTCACTACTAAATGCTAAATCAGTGTTGATTCAAATTGGCTTTGATATACCTTGGGATCCGGGTGGATTCATTACTTGAGCACTTTATGCCTAGATTAATGGCTTTAACGAAAGCGCTGCCAGGGAGACAACTCGGAAGTTAAAAAAAAAGAGTCATTTATTTCTGTTTTGTGCTTTTGAGTCACTTATTTTGGGACGGATGGAGTACATGTCTAGCTAGATTCTTCTACCGAAGAAATGCTCTATGTTTAACTGGACAGTTTACATCCTCTACTAATATACGAGTACAATATAAGATAGTCAGGGGGGTCCAACTCAACTTCGCACTGTGGATTAATAAAACTACAGAGTATTAGGGCATGTACAATGCATAGCCCCAGGATGATGCCTCACAAGCCATGTATGATCGGATAACAGATAAAGTTGGTTTGGATAGGGAAGCGGGATCCTTTGCAGGAGGCGGGTGCTTGGAGTGAAAAGGTGTGGTCCGATGTCAAAAGCTGAAAATGTTGAAGTAAAAAGTAGAGATGTATGTGTATTAGAGTCTTTAATTTCTATTTTTTTTATGAGGCCCACTAGAGGTAGCTTGCATTGGGGAGAAAAACTAACTGTAGATGCCTCAAACTACTTTTTGTCATGAGGCATCTGTATCCATATGCCATCATTGTACATGCCCTTAAAGAGCTTTTGCCCATCTCAAGCGTGGCATCATGGATGGGAGCTTTTTTGCTTTAATTTTATTATTAATTATTCTTGCAGTCATGTGGCAGTAAAGAAAGATTCTATTCTAAAAAAGAATATCAGTTGGTTCCTAAAGGGAAAGGTCACACCGTCCTCGCGAGAACAAAGCATTGTTGCCATGCTCCTTTTTCAGATCCAATCTTTCGTATACCATATGCTCGGCTCTCTTCTCTGTCATCGAGCTGGAAACAAGAAGCAATAAGAAGCCAAACACCATGCCATCCTAAGCCACACACATCTGCATTCGTCTAGACACTTATCTCTCATCGATCTGAGAGCCGGAGACAAGGAGGAGTTAGTAATGGCTGAGTCGGCCTATAGCATCGTGCTCAGCAATGTCAACACACTTGCAATTCAGGAGGCCACACTCCTGTGTGGAGTCACCCTTGAAGTGGAGTCCCTAAAAGATGAGCTCAAGCAGCTGCAAGGCTTCCTTAGAGATGCCGACAGCAAGCGGAGGCTCGGAGATGAAGATATTGTTGTCTTGGTCAGCCAGATCAGAGATGTGGGGTATGAGGCTGACAATGCCATCGAAGCCGTGGATCACATGCAGAAAAGAAACAGGCTCAAGAAGGGATTCATGGGTGCCCTTGCAAGGTATGCTCGCCTACCAAGTGATTTCACTACCCTTCTCAATGTTGGTGTTGAAATCGAATGCATCAAAAGGAAAATTTCTGAGATAGTTGAAAGTGCAAACCGCCTGAAAATAATTGATTTGGGGAATATGCCAATAGAAAATGTTCATGTTGATGATGAGTTCCAACAAGATTATCCTAACCATCAAAACTATGGAGAAATTGTACTTGTTGGCTTTGAGGGTGAGTACGAAGAAATAGTGGAGAAATTAGTTGACACAGAGAAGAGACTTAGTGCTATCTACATAGTTGCTATGGGTGGGGCAGGAAAAACAGCACTTGCTAAGAAAGTCTTCATGTCATATAGAGTCCAAGAACACTTCCGCAAAACTGCTTGGGTTACTGTATCTCAAAAATACAAAGGCATTGATTTACTCAAGGAAATAATGAAACAAATTATGGAGAGTACAGATGAGTCAATTGATAAATTGAATGAGTATGAGGTGGGACAAAAGATCCATGATTTCTTGTTGCAAACAAAATGCTTCGTGGTTCTTGATGATGTGTGGGAAACAGATACATGGGAGCAATTAAACAGAAGCATTAGGGCCTTTCCAGATGCAGCCAACGATAGTAAAATACTTATAACCACACGAAAAGATATTACAAATCATGTTCAAATGCCAATCCATGTTCATCCTTTGAAGAAGCTTGATGAAGAAAAAAGCTGGGAACTTTTGAGTAGCAAAGCCTTACCATCATACAAAAGGTCCACCGTACATGATGTGGATGGGTTTGAAAAACTTGGCAGAAAGCTTGCAAAGAAATGCGATGGGTTACCACTTGCACTTGCACTATTGGGGGGTTACCTATCAAAACATTTAAATGCACGAGAATGGTCGGATATACTCTTGGATTGGCCATCGACCAGAAATGGGCAGATTGTGCGGAACATTGTGGCTCGGAGTTACAAGGACCTGGCAAATCATTATTTAAGGTCTTGTTTCCTCTATATTGCTTCTTATCCCAAGGATTACATAATAGATGTGCCAAGACTTATAGAATTATGGATAGCAGAAGGCCTCATTCCTCACATACCAAACCATAAGCTAGAAGAAACAGCGTGTACGTATGTAGCCGAGTTGGCCCAGAGAAGCTTGGTAGAAGTTGTTGAAAGAAGCAGGGCACATGGATGTATTGAGATTATAAAGATTCATGATATCTTACATGACTGGTGTGCAGAAGAAGCAAGGCAAGATGGTTTTCTTGATGTGAAGAACGAAACTATGGGTCAGGCTTCATCTTCTGATCTCTTTCTATATAGTTCAATTTTATATTTTAATATATGTCCTTATATGTGGCTAGCTTCTTTCTGACATGTGGACCACTCCACAAAAATGCAGGCCAAGTTGGTGCACCATCATCATCAAATAACTTGATGTCCCATCGCTCCAGTTTCCAGAGTTTGAGTAATGTGATTTTACCTGGGACAACTAAAGTCCGAACTTTGCTTGGCTTTGAACTTAAATCAGCGTCCGTTCCTAAATTGAGGTTCCTGAGAGTTCTTAGCATTGAAGACTCAACATTGAAAGATTTCTCTACAGTGATCAGTGGCTGCATTCACCTAAGATATCTTAGGCTGGGACACTGTAAAGGTGTCGTGCTACCTTCCACAATAGGCTAGCTCTTATATTTGCAGACTATAGATCTAAGGGACTCAAACTTGGAATCGCAAGTACCAAAGTCCCTCTGGGATATCCCCAGTCTAAGGAATGTATACCTTGATGATGGGTTTTCACCACCACCACCTGCAAAGAGTGTCCAACTGCATCACAAAGAGCTCCAGACCTTGTTTTTGTCTATTTCACATGTTGGCACTAAATGGTGCGATCATGACATGGTTATTTTCCTGGGCCAGATGAATCAACTAACAACCTTATTCTTGATGATGTTCACCATGCCCACGGAGGTGTTTAACCTATTTGCAAACATGCCTCACCTTGTCGACATTACTCTTGGCCAATTCGGTGTGCTTGATAAGTTGCCTCATGAGTTCCCACAAAGTGTACGGCATCTTGTTCTATATGCCGATGTCATTAGACAAGACCCGATGCCGATCCTAGAGAAGCTTCCATGTCTTGTGGTGCTGAAATTAGAGGGGTATGAAGGCAAAACTATGTCCTGCTCTGCCCAAGGATTTCCTCAGTTGCAAGAGTTGGAACTTCACAGATTTTCCGTCGAGGAGTGGAGGACGGAGGAAGGGACAATGACTAAACTATGTATCCTAACACTTTGGGGGTGCGAGAAGATGGTCAAGGTTTGCGAGGAGTTGCTAGACCTTTCGTACCTCAATCACGTGACATTGGCCGAGGTTTTTTTTTTTAGAAAAGGGGCATTCCCCGGCCTCTGCATCAAACTGATGCATACGGCCATCTTATTAAGAACCAAAGGACAAAGTCTCCAAAAGTACGAAAATAAGAGTACAAAAGGCTCAAACTGAGCTAGAAGAAACGTGGGTATCCCACAAGCGGATGCGCTAATGCAAAGAGGGCCTAGACTCCTAGCCTATTACATGACCGCCATCCAAACCGGCTGAAGATAGCCCGAGCTACCATCTCCCATCGGATAGACCCAGTAACCAAACGCTCCCTGGCATCCATCGGAGTGAGTAGCGACCACATACGGATCAGTGCAGTGGCCCTGTGAATAACCTGCAAAAAATGAACATTCGTTGATCTGTTAAAAACCAAATCATTCCTGCACTTCCAGATAGCCCATAGTAATGCACAAACACCCACACGTATATGGCTCGCTGATTCTTTCGCGACTCCATTCAACCACGTCCCAAAAAGCGTAGTGATAGTAATTGGTGGAGTGATGTTGAAGGCTATATGGACCGAACGCCATAACACTTTAGCCATAGGACAATCGAGAAAGAGGTGTTTGATCGATTCATCCTTGTCACAAAAGCTACATCGCAAGGACCCCCCCCAGTTGCGCTTGGCTAGATTATCTTTAGTGAGAATTACTTGTTTATGAACAAACCACATAAACACTTTAATTCGAAGGGGTACTTTGACCTTCCAAATGTGGGCAGACCTAGGGATAGGCACCGAGTTAATTAAATCTAGATACATCGATTTCACTGAAAACATCCCGTTCTTAGTCAATTTCCAATGAATACGGTCTGCCTGTTGAGTTAACTGAACATCCATCAGTCTTCTCACTAAATGGAGCCAGGCTTCCCAACGATGTCCAACCAGCGCTCTTCGGAATTGAATATTTAGAGGAGTGGATTGTAACACTGATGCAACGTAGTCTTCTTTACGTTGAGCGATGTTATAAAGAGAAGGATACTGGGTGGCTAGGGGCGTTTCTCCCAACCAAGTATCCTCCCAGAATCTTGTAGATCCACCATTACCAATCAAGAACTTAGTTCTATTGAAAAAGGCCGACTTTATCTTCATCAGGCCCTTCCAAAACGGTGAATCAGTCGGTCTAACTGTCACCTGAGCTAGTGTCTTGGTTGTAAGGTATTTGTTATGGAGAATCTGGGCCCAAGTAGCCTGGGTCTCAGAGAGTAACTTAAACAGCCACTTGCTGAGTAAGCACCTATTTTTAACCTCCAAATTTTCAATTCCGAGACCTCCTTGATCCTTAGGTCTGCAAATAACATCCCATCTAGCCAACCTGTACTTGCGCTTCACCTCATCGCTCTGCCAAAAGAACCGCGACCGATAAAAATCGAGTCGTTTCCTCACCCCTACTGGGATCAAGAGAAATGACAGAAGAAACATGGGCATACTCGTGAGTACCGAATTAATTAAAATCAATCGGCCCCCATACGACAAGAGCTTGCCCTTCCAACAGCTAAGTTTCTTCTCGAAACGGTCTTCTAGACTCTTCCACTCTTTATTGGCCGAGGTGTGCCTTATTTCTGAAGAATGATAGTGCACTAAAGGAGCTGCTGCGGAAAGGATGCGAGGTATGTCATACACAACTTAAGCTTAGCTAATTTGTCTTCCATCGATCAATTTCCTGTTCCAATTTCGTTGCCAGCAACTATGTTTGCTCATGTTTGCCTGTTCACACATGTAAATTAGTTAGAAATATGAAGACAGTTTGTCGTCATTTAATTCTCAGCATGTTCGCTGAGCAAATCTCAAACTGTATATACACTGAACCGCAGCAAATCAATCAATATTACTCCCTCTGTAAATTAATATAAAAGCGTTTAGATCACTAAAATAGTGATCTAAATGCTTTTATATTAGTTTACAGTTTAGTGATCTAAACGCTTTTATATTAGTTTACAGAGGGAGTATTTGTTTGCTTCGATCTGTGAATAAATGTTCATTAGTGCAGGATCAACTTCATGACTCACTCTCAACTAAGCTATTTTCTTGTTTGTACATTTTGTGCAGGTCCAAGGGACGCGTCCCCAGCGATAGTACAACGTCCTTACAAGGACGGGAAATATTTCCTAATTCCCAAGGCGTTTATTAAGTCTGGTTATATATGCACGAGCGACACCACACAAGATTAAAAAAAAAAATTCTTCGCGTCCAGGAAAAAGAACTTGTGCAAGATCGACCGATGAACACTGTATATCATTCTTGCATGCATCTGCCTAGTTATGTACCTCTCTCAATTAAACATGTGTACCTGTTTGGCAGAATGTAATCTCGATCCCTAGTAACAGTCTATTCCTACAGCCCCGTGTCGCCCCCCGCCCCCCTCCGACGGGCGACCCGGGCGCTCGAACCCTAGCCGCCCCCCCCCCAGCCCCCATCCACCTCCCCTCCCGCCGCCGCCGCCGGCGCGGCGGGACCTTCCCTCACCCACCCTGGAGCAGGGCCGCGGGGGGCCTCTTTTTCAGTCGACGGCGGAGCTCGGAGGCCGGCGCGTCGGCGGGGCGTGCTGGCAGGTGGCGGCGGTGGGTCGTGGCGCTGCTGCTGGCCTGGGCTGGTGCGACGCGGCGAAGCGCGTGGGCTGGTGGCAGCATGGCGTTCCTCGTTTTGGCGGGATTCAGCCAGGCCAGATCTGCGCTGGCCGGAGGTGGGGGGCGGCCGGAGCTCGGCAGGAGGTCTGATGGAGCGGCGGGCCTGGCAGGCGTCGGCAGTGAGGGGATGGCGTGGCTGGGAGGCTGCAGCGTCGTCTGGAGGTAGCAGTGCGAGTCCACGGCTAGGTTGGTGCCGGCGGCGCAGGGAGGCTCGGCCAAGATGGAATCTTGGCGAGCAGCGCGCTGCCGGCCACATCTATGCGGTGTGAGGAGCGGTAGTGCTCTCCTGATGGTGCTGCCTGGCTTCGCGGAGATGCGGGTTCGGGCGTCGCAAGGCTGTCCCATGGAGTGGGCGATAGCTGTTGCGGCTTCTTGGACCTTGCCGGAGGTGTGGGGCGGCTGCGGTTCCTTGTCCAGGCGGGGTCTTGTTGGTGTGGCCGGTGTTCTCCTTGCCGTGCGTCCGGTCGTTGGCCCCTGGAGTTGCAGCTATGTTGGCGAAGAGCTGCGGTGGCGGCGGTGTGAAGCTTTTGGGACGGCGTTGCCCAATTCTAGGCGGTGTGGTGATGTGAGACTTGCGGATGAAAATCTTGCTTGACTTTAGTTGGGCCGGCGGCGATGGCACCCGTGGGTGTCATTCCCCTCCTTGGAGGCGTCGTCGAGGAAAGTTTGTCATGTCCCTCGCTTGCTTGGAGTTGTGGCTGTCTCCGGACGAAAGCCTTGATTCGGTTGGATCGACACAATGGCGGCGTCCTTGACGTCGTGCCTCTGTTGGGATCATTGTGTCTGGAGACATGGCTGGCTCCTCGTCGCTCTCCTTCGGTGTTCGCCGCTATCCTCCTTGATCCTCTGCGGCGCTATGTACGTTCGTCACCGGTGTGTCCAAGGCGACGTCTTCCTTGAACTGGATCCAGTCCTGCCACCCACTTGCCACTTCTTCTTAGGCATTAAGAGTGGATGGTGCAAACATAGCCGTTCTTTGAGATCTTCCAGCAAAACAACACCTATAAAGCAAAGCACAAACATAAGCGTGTAGTTCAGCAACGAGATTGCACCATACATGTGACGGAAGACATTGATCCAATGGCTAGTATTCAGAAAGGCCATATTTTCCAAGCAACAATGCAGATGAGGACTGAATATCCAACAATTTTTTTTAAAAAAAAAAATATGCGGTACAACCATTTCTAACTATATGGAGCGATAGCTCTAATGCGGAAAAATGTTGGGGGTATCATAATTTTGCTCGAAACATGTCCATTCTGCACTAAAATTCAGAGTATCAACAATGACTAATCTATAATAGTTAGAAACTTGACATGCAGCCTATCCACACTAATCTATTTCTCTTGACATGCAGCCTATCCACATCAGCAGCAGTGCCACATCAGCATTTAGTTAGAAACTTACAAGCGGGACCCACTATAGTAGAAAATACACACGTTGGATTCAGTTATGATGTGTTGGCCCTAAAATTCAGAGTATCAACAATGACTAATAGTAACAGTAAGAGAGTAACAGTAGCAGTACCGAGAGCCCGCAGGGTGCCTAGACCGAACGCGTCCACGAGGTGGGGAAGGCCGGCCGCCGGCGGTCTCCGCCCGCTTCAGGGCCAGCATCTTCAGGCTGATGAGCAAATCCTGCACACCACCACCGTGGAACCATTAAAATATGTCGTCAGCAGGAAAAATGAAGAGAGAACAGGAGGACGGGGGCTTCACCGACGAGCTCAGGTTCCGAGAGGGCCGCGAGCCACCGCGTCTCTCACCGGCCTCTCCATGGTCGGCAGGGGTGGGGCTTCGTCGGCGGCGGGTGCGCGGCTCGGCGGCTCCATGACAAAGGAGAGAGCACAGGGGAGACCCGGTAGGGTCGCATTTACAAGACCACGATGAGCGTAAACCCTACATCTCGCTTATAGCGAGAGTGCCTACTGTCTCGCTGAAGCCTTTCCCTTGTGCTTTTTTCTGAATTTTCCTTTTCCTGTGCGCTTTTTTTTTTTTTTGGAACGAAACTTTTCCTGTGCGCTACAGTACTAAGCCGGCCTTTTTCCCTCTGTTCGTTCGCACGCACGCTCTCGCTCCTTGCATTCTCTTTTCCTTTTTCTTTTCTGTTTTTTATTTCTTTGGCCTTCTCTGATTTTTCACTGGTTTTGAGGTTTTCGGTTTTCTTTTTTTTTCTGGTTTTTCCTATTTTATCACCGGGTTTCTTCTATTTTTTATTGGTTTTTAATGGTTAGTTTTCTTTTCTTTGTTCATTTTTTCCTGGTTTTCTTCGAGTCTTTCTCGGTTTTCATGTTTTTTCCACTTTATTCATTTTTTATAGGTTTTGATTTATCTATTTAGCTTT